>OY728140.1:1878696964-1879896964 GCA_963277665.1 Viscum album
CCAGTCAGATCCATAACTGAATTTCTGAGACTTGTCTTAGATGTTTAGGATTTTGGAGGAGGATTCTGGGCCATCATCCAGGACATCATCAGACGAGTCTGATCAGCCAACCAAGACATGGAGTAGAGGTCAATATCCCATGGGGAGGGGTAGGTATCCCTAGAATATGGGATCTCGGGGAGACCATAGGCGATGGAGGACAGCCGTGGTCGGGGCTGCCATCCCCTACTCTCGTGAGCTCATTGCTGTCACTCGCCACTACCACACTATCGCCCTCTTCTCCATTGCTAGTCTCCCTGCTTCCCTCCTTTACCGTGGAACCCATACCAATATCATTTCTTACAGTTTTGGTTGTCATACTATAGTTGATATCGTCTTAGTATCCCCCACCTCTTGCCATTAACTTATCTTGGTCGTATCATTGTTCTCCTTCTCCCAATGCATTCTTCCTGCCATCATACATTTATAACAACTTAATATCAACTTAATAATTTTTGTAAATTTTTGTTTTACACTATTGTGTTAGTGTTACATTAATAATAGATTAATTTAAATTACTTTAATAAATCAATCACAACTATTTCACAGTTACGTTATTGTCTATAGTAGACTGCAATCACTACTAGAAATTGGGGATTTTGCACTTAGTGGAAGGGTAACCACCATTGGTGGTTAGTATTGGGTATTAATAATGATGTAAAAAAGTTTCTAAAAGCCTTAAAAACTAAATTAGACAAACTATAACCCATCACTCCCTCACGCACACCCCCACTCGGAAAACCCTACCTCTCCCTCCACCTATCCTCTCCCTCGCCGCACCCACCTCCACCTCTAGCTCCGGCTCCCTCTCCCTTCTTGATTCCCCTACCCACCTCCGATTGTACCTCCCTCACTCCTGGATCCCTCTCTTCATGCCTCTCCAGTCACCGTGGCTGCACCTGATTTCACAAGGTGCCCATCCTCCCTTACCACCGCCCCTATCGTTCACCTCACAGAGCCTTTGACTCCACCCCTACATTTACTTGGTTCCAGATTTGTTACGCTATCAGGTAATCCTTAATTTTGGTTTTATGTTTTTGATTTAGGGCACTTCCATCACATATACTACATAAATCACCAACTTTATACTCTGTAAATTCTAAACTCTAGAAACCATTCAGTTGCAATGAAATAGGATGAGGCTTTAAGTCACATATTGTTACCTCTTCACTTAGTGTATTACATAGTATTTTCTGTTTACATGATACATAAAATATGAATTATTCCTGTACAAAATAAAATGACACAACCACCTATAAGATAATAAAGAAATTGGCTTCTGACTTTTCTTTATGTCACATATAGTTAAGTCTTCACCCAATGTATTGCTCATCATTTTATTCTTACATGCTGAGGAAAATACCACTTTTAGGATAGACACAACTTAGGCCACTCTCAACCAAGAATTTTTTGATTTAATTTTTTATCAATATTTATTCAAAATATATAAATTATACAAAAATATACTTTTGGAATAAAAAATATCCAATTCCGACATAATCTTGGTATCTCAATTTGGTCTCACTAATTTATAGAATTTAATTTTTTATATCTATAAAAAAATATTAAATAAATTCATATTTTTTGATATTTATTATGTTTTTTTATCAAGAAATCAATAATTGATATTATTATCATGATTTTAAATCTTTTTTTGTATTTATTGTTAAAATTAGGCTAATTGCTATCTTTACTTATATAGTATTTTATTAACTAGGTGGTAGGTTTTGGGTCCTTTTTCATGCCATCTTTCTTGGGAAAACATATTTAGTAAATGTGATTTGAATTATTTTATTGAATTGAAAAGTGTATATAATGGTTAAAGTCATGGATATTTTATACTTCTCTCTGATGAAGGCTTTCATAGGAAAGATGAGCATTAAATCATAGAAAATTTTAGATATTATATCTGCTGAATTTAAATCCAAAATTCAAACTAGTGGAAAATAGGGGATAAGATATAACTAGTCAATACACATATCCGAAATATCTTAATATTCTAACAACCTACATTAGGGTAGGAACCATGTTTAGGGAATGCATAGAATTGTTTGAACTATTTTCTTAAATGAATGAATGTGAATAATCATTTCATGTAATGTAAACAAATAAAAAAAGAAAAATAGATTAGAAAGGTTAATATTGAATTTAGTTATTGGGTGAGGATAGGCTTTCAATACCATTGGTAAATTTTAGCCTTGTAAGAAAAGAAGAAAAATTGAAAAAAATAGAAAACATTAGTGTTTACCATCATGTGAATATAAGAATGACCTAGAAATCTCAATGGAATAAGTCTCACAATACATAATGTTACAATGTAATTTATAATGAAGGTTTATTAATTATTTGACTATGTAGTAATAAAAAGATTCCATTCTATCTCATGATCCATGGCCATTATGAGAAGCCCAAGCTTGAAAGAAAGAGAGGGATGTTAGTTTTTTCTATTCTTCTTCATATTTCATTACTAATTTAATCATGATATTATTTTATGGTATGTCACTAGTATCCTAAAGAGTATTGAGTACACAAGGGTCCCATAAAAAGAAATTAAGCTTTTAATGATCTAGTTTACAATGGTTATGATACATACCAATGTTTTCTTACATTTTCATTGCTATTTGGCATGAATAAAATATTTTACATTATGTGAAAATAAATTTTTGAAGTGAAATTGAGATTTCATATATAGGATCCTCCCTATAGTCCTTTTAAAGTGTTCAAGTATCCTTGAAAAAAATATATGAAGGTTAGTGATGTGCACTAAGAAAATTATGCATTCCTCATGTTGGAATTTCTGGGTTGCATGCTTTTAGAAATACATGTTTGATTCATGTTGAATTATAGGTGTTAATATTGATATTTATGGCTTGTTTTTATGTGTTTAGTAAAGAAAATATAATGTTTCAACATGACAAAAAACTGATGATAATGCTTAATGGTTATGATAAATGAATTAGTATAAAGGTTTAAAAATTTCTTGAAAATGTGTTTTCATCTATTTAATAGGGTTTATTATGAAATTTATATACAAAATATGAGAAATTATTTTTTAGTAATAAATCGACATTTAGGCTCTATTTTGAAGTACTTCTTAAAATCCTCTTAGAGTATATATCAGTTTGGATAAATTATTTTTGTGTAAGTGTTATCAAATTTCGTGAAAATATGTTTCTTGAAAATGTGTTTCATGGAAATGTGTTTCTTGAAAATGTGTTTATTCATATATTATAATCAATATTGAACGTTTTCTTTAAATTTACTTGTACTTTAACTGGATACTCTGATTTCCTAGTCTATTAACCAGTTTAACCAAAAAATATCATTTCATAACAAAAATATATCTTAGTAGAGATTTATTTTATATATTCATTTGATCAAATTTTTTTTTCTATAATTTTTTATTTTATTTTATACGGATATGTTTTATAAGTTCCTCTCTACAAAATATTTAGTCATGTACCAAAGTGTAATCTAAAAAATAAAATGTATAATTAATTAAATATAATGCAATGATCATGTGATTTGTGAATTTTATTTTGGATGAGTATGAATTGTAGTCCAAATGTAATTGGTTAGTCATTATTTTAAATATATTTTGTGATATAAAATTCTCAAAATTCATGCAATATGAAATCTTTTGTAAATTTTACTACTTCTTGTCCATATACAGATATGGATAAGAGTTGGATTGATCTGACAAATAAAACGTATAGAGAATATTTTAATGGCATTATGAAGTTTATTGATTTCACAAGCGGATTTGAAAGTGAATATAACAATTGTCTATATAGTAAATGTGCAAACATATATCAATTCATATGATATACTATAAGGGAGAACTTATTCTTGAATGGGTTTTTGAAAAATTTTAAGATTTTGAATCTTCATAGAGAATAATATATTAATTTTACTCACACATAAATTGTTCTGATGGATGTTGATGTGAGGAAGACAAATTAAATGCATGAAATGATTATTTAAATGGTATGTGGCATTCTATTAAGGTCATTAACATATATAATGTTGAAACAGATGAGATCAATCTACACTCTTGTGTAGATCATGATTCATTGAGGTTTTATGAAATACTTGATGATTCAATAACTAAATTATATTTTGGGTTTACTACTTAAAATAAATTTCCATTTATCATGAAGTTGTTTCACTTGAAGACTTAGAATCAATGGTTAGATACATTTTTCTACATGCTGTTTGTGTTATTAAAAAAATTACTTCCTCCTGATGATAACATTCAAGATTCATATTACTATTCTCTTAAGTTGATAGAGAACATAGGTTTCACATATCAGATCACATATGAATATGCAAACAACTGTATGTTGTTTAGAAAGGAAACTATGTATTAGGATAACTGTATGATATGTGACTCTTCCATGTGGAAATATAATGGGGGAAAATAGACTCATCAAAGTAAAATTTCAAAATAGGTGAAACTAATTGTTATAAAAAATGTGTTACTTTCCACTAAATCCAAGGTTGAAAGTATTATTTATTTTATCTAAATTTTCTCAATTAATGATTTGGCATATGGAAAGTTATAAGGAAAGTGATATGCTAACCCACATAGCAGAATCTCTTGTATGAAATGATTTTGATTCGAGACACCCTGAATTTTATAAAGTTAGTCGTAATGTCTGATTGGGGTAGGCAGTAGATAGTTTCAATACATTCAGGTTTATGGTTGGTTTGACTCATAGCTTATGTCCTTTGACGTTGGTTTCTTATAATATTCATTTGTGGATTTAATGAAAGAAACATTTCTATCACATTCCACTCTTATTGATGGACATATAAGTTTGGGGGATAAGATTGATGTTTACTATCAGCCTTTGATTGATGAGTCAAATAAATTTTGGGGAGATGGTGTGATGAATCATGACTATAAAATTAATGAAATGTTCAAACTGGAGAATTCTTTACTGTGGATAATTAATGACTTCCTAGCTTATGAAATTTTTTTCAAGTTGGATTATGAAAGGGGAATTCTCTTTCCCTTGCTATAATAAAAGTAAAAAATATAAAGGGATTAAACATTGTAAAAAATGGACATACATGGGTCATAGAAATTTTCTTCCCTGTCGACACAGGTTTAGAAAGGATAGAGTAGTATTTGATGGTTCTAGAGAATTCAAACCAGCACTAAAGGTCACGATAAGAGTAGAAGTATTATCACATATTTCGGAAGAAAACATCAACATAGTATATTAAGTTTAGGATTTGGTGGATCATCCATTACCCAATATTTATGGTGTAGGTAGAAAACACATCCACACTTGGAAGAAGAAAAGTATTTTTTTAATCTCCCTTACTGGAAAATTAAAATTCTAAGGCATAATATTGATGTCATGCACATTGAAAAAATATATTTTGGATAATATATTGTGAACCATTTTAGGTTTTAGTGGAAAATCAAAGGACCATGTCAATGCACAATTCAATTTAGAATAAATGGGTTTAAGGAAACAATTGAATTTACAGTTGGGTGAGGGAAACAAAGAATACATGCCCATTGCACAGTATATGATGAGTAAACAAATGAAAGAGACATTTTTTTTTCATTTTTGAGGATGGTCAAGGTGCCTGATGGTTACTATTATAATATTTCCAAGTGTGTGAATTTGATGAGCATGACATTTCAAGGGTTGAAAAGTCATAAAAATTACATACTACTTCAGTAGTTGATTCAAAATTCAATTTGTGGTTTTTTATCTCCCAATATTGTCCAAACATTGATTGAGATGAATAATATTTATATATATATATTTGTTTATGAAATCCAAGAATGGGTAATTTTAAAAAAAATTCGGGAAGAATTGTAATTACACTTTGACATGTGGAGAAACTACTTTCACTATCATTTTTCAATTTTATGGTTCACTTGATAGTGCCCATAATCAATTAAGTAATGACTATTAGTCCAGTGAAATTCAGGTGAATGTATCCTTTTGAGAAGTATCTAAATACATTGAAATGATTCATATATAATAGAGATCATTCAGAGAAATCATTATACAATTGTTATTTGATGGATGAGTGTACTACTTTTTGTGTATAATATCTTATGAATGTTGTAACAAAACTAGATAATCCTTCTCAGATTCATAATGGTCTAATTGAAGAAGGAACTGTATTTGATATGGTAAACATTTAGTGTGTACAATCTCATGAATATATCTTATTCAATACTTAGTCAGTTTCACCATTGAGGCAATACGTTTCTTATCACATTTATTGTTCAAATTTTACATGTTCTATTTTCATATATACTATTTATCATTTAAACATGGCGTTGTCATTTACAGGACACACATTGATGATCTAAAACAATACATGTCTAATGCGAGTGATTATCAAATTCAATAATCCCATTATGCATTATTTCATGATTGGTTCAAGTATTTTTTATGTATAAATGGATTTCCATTGTGATTTAAGCACAATACTAATTCATTTTTTCATAAATTTTTATTGAATTCTATGAAATATATAGGTCAATAACATATGAGAGTTTAGAGACCATACCCTAAATAAAGAATTTAACCAACTAGTTGATGGTCTATCTATTACAGCTCATCATTACAAAGATTTAGATGCCAATGGATTTTAGTTTTGCATTAAATATGTTGATGAAAAACAAGAAACACAAAACAATTAAATTGATTTTCCATTTTTTGATTCTGGTTATTACTATTGTAAATTGAAATACATCATTCAATTTTTAATTGTGAACAGGTTGAAATACATATTTTTAATGTGTAATTGGTTTGATATAGTTCGTGGAAGTAAATTCAATCAATATCAGTTTAAATTGGAGAATTTAAACAATATGTTATACAAATATGGATGAGTTAGTAATGAGCCTTTCATTTTGACATCAAAAGCATAAATATTGTTCTTTGTTAAAATTCCATCTAATCTAAATTTGAAAGTTGTTGTGAAAATTTCAAGCCAATGAGTGTTTTTAATTGAATGAGATGAAGCTAATACTGTTATCATTTTTACACAACACAATCATCAACACACTATAGTTCAATGTAAAGAAGATATTAATTTTTCTAGAGAGGCCATTGAAGAATAAATGGTAAATTTTCATGTTTAATGAAAGGTATGATTATTTTCCCACTCTTCGGTTTAAAACATCTTTTTTAATTTTTTAACTTTTTATATACTATTTAGTTATTGTTTTTTTATATTTATTATTTATCTATTTTATATATACAAGCATGAAAAATGATATTAATTAGAGTTAAAATAATTAAAGTATTTATTTTCCTAAAAAATATAAAATAATTCCTATAATATTTATAAAATAAAACATAGATAACCATAAAATATATGTAAACTATGAAACCCCTCCTCTTGAAATCATTTTTGCATGGTATATGATATATCCCTATATGATTTTACCAAAATTGGGACACTATAAGTCAAGACTCCTCTAGATATTGTCTAAGATAAAATTACTTTCATTACCATATCAGAGAAGGTAGTCAAGTTAACAAGATTCAACTACGATTGTAGAAGCTATTTAAATCCCATGTAAAAGCAATGTTTCATAGATTCATCATCCCAAATCATATCAATATTGAATCATTTATGGTTGGTAAATGTAGTGGTATATTCTTTTATTGACAACAAAATTTATAGGTTGTTCATGAACTCCTTCACCCCCAAAATTTTTAGGAGATTCATAAACTCATTAATTATCCAATTCAATTATTTCATTATTCATTTTAAAATATATTTTAAAATATTTATCATGCTAAAAAAATCATAAATAAACAAATTTAAGCATGATTTGGATATAACTTAAAATAATCCTGCAACCATTATCATAAAAAGGAAACTATCAATTAGGGGAATCCGTTATTAAACTATATTAACATACTTATTATCAATGAATATATGGAAAAATATTATTTATTTATTGATAATATCTCAATTATTATGAGTTTTTTACTATTTTCAATAGTAATATAATAAATAGGGATGCAAGCATGCATTGTGTCATTGTATCCTACTTGTGCCTACCTATCAATGCCTAGTATACCGTGTTAGAAAAAATAGAATATAATATATTGGAGGGATAATGGTATGGAAAGATCAAGAACTTCCTTGGATGTTTAAATAGTTGAAAGCACTAATTATTTTTTAGTTTCATCCAGATGTGGTAGTGGTACTTCTCTTTGAATCTTTCCATATTCAATTTTATGGAATCCTAGGCTACTTTGTGGTTTATGTTGTTAATGATATCCACTTTTGACTCTATGATCTATTAATTTTGATGTGTCTATAGAAATTGTTTATAACTATAAATAAAATCATTAAAATTCATCACCTTTGCGCAGGTTGATGGTGTATGTGAGTTGAAACTTTGAAAAATCATCACTGAAAGATTAATTTAAATAAATAGAATCAGAAGGGAATGGAAAATGTGAAGCGACTACTGTGAAAGAAATTTTTTCGCCAAAAATGGTTCCAAAAAGTGGTAAATGGAGGCCTTGTCAAAGTTTCTCTCAATAATTCCATTTGTAAACACCTTAGGGTGCAACATATGTGATGAAATCAAAGGTCATTTTCACGAGGAGGCAATGGTATCCTAACACAATGTCATACTTATTAATTATGTTTTAGTTTTTTTAATATATTCAATGTAATGGAAAAAAAGGTTGTTGATGATCAAAAAAAGAAAATAAAAATGCAAAGAAGCTTTATGCATCTCTTTATGATATATGAAATCATCTTTTATTTTCATTCATCTCCATGCTTCTTTTCTAGTATATGATAGTGATGATATTTAATTATTGGTAGTGGAAGGAAACATTCAAAACCATTTATTTTATGGTGTTGAAAAAACCTTTCCTTCATCAATTTATCATTTTTTATGAATCAAATGAATGGGTATTGGATATTAATAATTTATATGGGATTTCAAGGTTATGAAAAAAATGAAATATCATAGATTTTCCTAGATATATGTTTTGATCCGACAACACATTTATATTTGATGAAACATGTATGCAATAAATAAAACTTAAAAAATTCTTTTATAGTTTACATTATATGGAACTGTAATAGGAAATGAATAGTTTCCTTACTAGTGATTTTTATGACTGTAGACAAGTCATGGAAACTTTCACCAGATCTACATCATTGTGCAGAGCCATCTACATCTAATGGTCGAGGTATGTATGAATGTAACTGTGTTTATTTTTTAATTAAGTGTTAAAAATATATATGGAAATATATTTAATTATGTATGAAATTATTTTCAATAGAATATAACTCGAATGCTTCTTCCTCTCATAGGAGAGGCCCTGTTTGTGGAATGTCATCATGGAATTCTAACATGACCCTCGACGTATCATTTGAAGAGACAAACCATCCTAAGGGAGAGGGTTCCCCTTAAATTATTCTCTAGTTTGGTCATATAATATGTGACCCACATATATTTTATTTAACTATATGTTATTAGGCTTTATTCTCCCATTATACATTATATCAGCTATAGAGGGAATTTTAGGTAAGACCACCAATTTAGTTTCTTAGCTATGTTTAAAAAATACGAACATGTGTGATAATTTTTTTTATTAAATAGAATAATATGAGAGTGTGAAAAAATTATTTTTGGATAATGTGTATGAAAAATGTTGTATAATATGGAAATATCATAAAGGGGGAGTCAATATGGAGCACTGGGTACCAAATGTGGGTGCCCTATACATTCTGGATAGAGTCCTAAGAGGTATTCTCCCATCTCGGTGTCATGAGTTAGATGAAAATTGGTCTAATGAGGCTATAATGGTGAGTTTATTTATTTTTGTTTATATATTTCAAATAATTTGTAGCAATTTACATGTATGAAATTTAAATTTATTGAATGTAGGAGGTGAAAAAATGTTATTCTGAGAATCATGCATTCTAGGGACAACCTCATAGGATTGGGACTTATCATGTGTCCTATATTCGACATGATTTATTTATTATTTAATGATTTAATTTATTCTTTAATATGTTTTTTGTTCTATATTTATATCTTATTGGTATATAGTTATGAGAGCAATGTGCACTGGCTGATAACATATTGGCGTGGATGATGTCATGTGATCGAAATAATTTGGAGGTTGTAACTATTTTATTAAGTTCTTTTACTAATTAAAAATACTTACATACATATATAAATACATATATATTTATATTTATATATTACACATGCTCAATTTTGGGATGATTTAGTGCAGCTGTCGGAGGACCAATAGAAACATTCCATGCCGAGGGATGAGATATTCTATTATATTATTGGTTGTGATAGACATGGATATAGTTTGAACTACGGAATGGGTATTCCTCATTATTTATTTTCATGCACTGATATTATGGTTCCCATTGTTACTCGGATGAAAGATAAGGTGAATGATTTGGAGGCTCTGATGCATGCTTTCGAGGAGGTAAATGCATTACTGTTAGCTGAGGTTAGAGCATTGTGAGAATATTTGCATCACAGTGATAGTGTAGGGGATCCTACAACATAGTTCTATACTAAATTTATTTTTTTATTTTTTTATTACATTAATTATTATTCTTTTCTTAATTTTTTTTTGTTGTAGGCCTCTACCAAATTATATGAAGGTAGAATCCATGACCCCACATGATGCATCAGATTCATGAAGTGTGTTTTGTTTTATCTTTATGGTTTTTCTTTCAAATTGACTCTCTCATTTTACTTTTTTGTTTTTAGTAAATTCACAAATTTTATTTATAGTTTCATTAAAATTATATTTGAACAAGTAGGGATTGAAAACCAACTAAATTCATTTATATTGAGGGTAAAAATTATGAAAATAATCAGCAAAAGATTTTTTTAGCTCGAAATTTCAACCACATGTCACATGTAGAGCATAAAGAAGGTAATTTATTAAATAACTTATGTCACATAGTGAAATCAGCTCTGAAATTAAGAGAAGATTATAGAACATACTTTAATCCATTTTGGGAACTCATAGTAGATCACATGTAAAGTGGAAGTATTGTTTTTCAATGATAATGGTTTGATGAAGATGGTATTTCTTCCAGCACTAGAAAGATTATGAATAATGATTTAGTTATAGGTTTCCAGACCATATGGATGAGTTGTAATGAATCCAAGAACATGAAACCTATTAACCCTACATAAAAAATTTATACATACACAAGAGAAATATGATGAATTTTCCATCATCCAAAATATTTTAGTTGTAGCAATGGTCTATGTTTCACCATTAAAATTCATATTCTGACATTAAAAAAATCAAACATTCAATTCCATTATCTTTGAATTTTCATCAATTCATAGATACATTTCTTCTATTTACAAAATATTTTCTAGTTATCTTATTCCATCAAACCTATTTGTTTCATCATTTAAATTACTTCCAATAAATCTCTATAAAGGAATTATATATTTACATACATATTTTCATTATGCTCACATTATAATGCCACTATTATTAACACTATTTGGATAGTTTCAATTTCAAATAATGATGAGAACATCTCTAATAAATCAAACCCTTCTTATCATTATAAACCCTTTACCATCATCAATGTATTGAATCGCTTCTATATATCAACTTATTCCATCAAAAGATAATCTGAATTGTTCCAAGGTGATCATTTACCTCATTGTATGTTAGTCAAATACAATGTGTAATTACAATTAAATGATGTATTTTAATAATTATTTATTGAATCCCATTATTTTGAGTCACTATGTGGTGATTATTATTTTAGGAATTCTGTTTTCCTTGTATCCATTAAAAGAAGGAAATTAATTTTATCCCAGAACCACTAAATTGGGAGATTGATTTTGGTTTATCTCCTCAACTGAATAGGATTATCTATTTTGTATGGATATTATCTCTATCTTCTAGATCCCTAAAATCATGTAGTAACACATCATATTTATCTATCACTAAACATTATATAATATCATTCAACAACCCCATAATAATTTTTTTAGAATTTTTTTCCATGATCTCTAGATATTTTCCCTTCAAGTGTGTTTACTAAGATCAACTTGTACTATGATATTTGAATAATTTCTATTAAAATCATTTTTCCTTGTTTTGATCCTTATAAAAAACCTCATCATTATATTTATAATCTTGACTTTGGATGAATTATCACCTATCATAATCCCATAGGTAATATTCAAATTTTTTATCTCTATATATAATGAGAAATTAAAACTATTTTTCTTCTTCAAGAATGTATCGATTCATAGCATCGACATGAATATATTCCAATATTCTAAAGAAATAATAATGGATATAATCATGATGTTTACTGGACCATACCCTCTTTAGATGATCCTATTGGTTTTGGTGTAAGATATATTTTCTTGATCTAGTTTTAGATATATGGAAGTTCAGTCACCAAATGTATCGCATGGGGGATAATAGATGGAGACAAAAAAACCAAACTGTATAAAAGATCCAGTGGATAAAGTGACCCCCTATCCAAACCTTAATGCTGAGGATCCCCCAAATTGATGTGTGTTTATTTTATTTATTGTCTAAGTGAAAATTTATCCATAAATTATCATCTTTTTCATCATTCCACTATTGAAAAATCATTAGACCATAGTAAAGCCTCTTCCTTCTAAATTCCTCTTCACTATTTTTATAATTCAACCAAATCATCTTTGATACATGAAATTTTTACAATCCTTTCCAAAATCATCTCTATTCATCAAAGATGTAGGAAAACCCATAAAACCACCAATAAAACCTCATTTTTTTCTAGTAAATTGTCTAATGAGTTGCACGACTAAGACCAAGTCTAGTTAAATATTTAAAAATATCATACTGAATCGCTTGTAGAGAGATAGGATGGATAATAATGACCTAGAAACATCCATGAGTTAACTTCCATCACCATAAAAAGTAAAAAAATCCATGATTATAGATCCATGGTGATCATGAAAAACCCCACCACCATTAACAGGCCCTTTGACTTAGGTTCCATTGTAGTTGATCTTGAGTCCTTAATAAAGTTCTTTCTCGTGCACCTAGTGACCATGGCTGGTGATGTGGACAAAATATTTCATTAAAATTAATACATCAATAAGATTGAATATGTGAGGGGGTGTTTCCATGTTTTTTCATAGTTGATGAAGGTAGAAGATCAAAACCATGAATCAGTCATTTATTTGTGCTTCAAAGGGTTAGATACCTTTGTGACACTTCCCATTAAAAACCTCCCAAATCTCCCAACAATCCACAATAAATAAGCTATAATGAATTTATATTTTGGGTATTTTCACGATTTAATCTAGAAATAGGCATTGAGGAAGTGGTCTATAGATTGGAAATGGATTCTTTCTTCTAAGAACTACCAATGTTTAAACCTAACAAATCATGTTCATTATACATCAATGAAAAGATGGATCATAGATTACATGATTTAATTAATACAACACCAATATTTCAATGAAAGAGGTATCACTACAAGAGGTCATGTGAAAATATTGAGAACCTCTTCTTTTACCTTTAAAAAACATCATAGTTACATCTTCATAGCTTCATAGTTACCTCTTTGTGGTCTCAAAGATCATCTTTCTATGTCATCACCTCCTTTAATTCCATGAAAAGTATATCACGTCATGGATTATTATATCTAAAAAATGGTACATCAGTGCATATAAAAACCCAAAGATGAAAATAAACTCTCTAAATCATATCAATCTTCATGAAACAAACCCCTGTGGTGTAATTCCACCATGAAATGTCTAGTTTTAGTTTAGTGGATGTATGTTCACCATAATAACTAGAAGTGTGAGTTGAGCTGATGTTTGACTTAATCCTCAAATTATCAAAACAATAGAATAACATTGAATGGTGTTTGTTAACCAAAATTAGAAATAACAACTGCAAGGAATTAATATAATGGCTAGGGGATATTAGATGTTTGAGAGGGAACACATAGAAGAATCTTACAGTGCATCCACTGAGTAATTATTTTATTTTTTAGAGGATTCAATGGGGTAAAATGAAGAGGAATATTTAGGTAGACGAATAGAAGTCTGATTTTGGTGAATTAATTATAGAAGTTCATGAATTCCATGAAAATTGATGGTGGGACATCAATGAATTTACTAGTGAAAGAGGTAATGTGAGATTCCTTAAAGTCATTTCAAGTGAAATCAAGATGACTTATGCTTGTCCACCAAGTGTTTGAATTTGATGTAACAAATTTTACTGATAATAAGATGTTGATCATACCATTTAAGGCTCATCAAAAAATTTATAATGGTGGAGATTGATGTTTGACCAACTGAGGACCACTATAAATATTGGGATTCAACTACCTTTTTAAATTTTATAAAAAATGTTCATAGAACAAATTATAATTTCTTAAAAAGGAATAACTGGCTTTCGTGGGAGGAAATTATGGGTTCATCCAAGAGCTATAGGAATCATCTTCACATGGATTTTATACCTTAATTTCTTATTATGATTGAAAATGACATTTGTCCCTCAAATTTGGGGTAAAGTGACCAATCACATAAAATAGGTCAATATGAAAAGAACAAACACATGTATTGACATGAAATAAAGGAAGAATGATCACTGATCCATTTTTGATCTTTAGGAATCAATGTTGTATCCATCAGATTCTTGTGCCACCAAATATGATTTAAAAATAATGGTAATGTTATCTTATGTTATTAAAATTACATATCTCCCATCACAGGGTAACAAAAAGAGAAAACAAATTCCAATTGATGTGCGAAGCTTGGAGAACATTACTTGAATAATTTATGATCTATTATAATCAACCACATGTGAAATTGATTCCCAGATTGGTTAGTAAAATTAAAATTCATTTTCATATTTGTTAACTTTTTTGTAATAATGAGTAAATCATGTGTATAGGGTTAAAACCAGACTAAATGTGTTCCAAATAACATGAAATCTTATAAATATGATATTTAAGTCTTTTAAATCCAATGAGATTCATCTAAACATAAATCAAATACCTGAATTGGTCAGTATAATCAAAATTGATGTTTGTCACTTAGATTTGGAGTTAAGTGAAAAGTCCCATAAAATGGGTGAGTACCAAGAAAGCACACTTGGATTGACATGAAATATTTTATAATGATCACCAAGTTGTTTTTGATCTATTTAAATCAACATTTCATCCATCATATTCTCATGTTGATCGATATGATGGAAAAAATGGGTAATATTGTCTTATATAATTAAAATGACATATCTCTCATTAGGGGGTTAAAAAATGGGAAAATGACTTCTTATTGACATTCGAAGCTAATGAAACATTCCTTGAATAATATATTATCTATTGGAATCATCTGTGCATCATTATGATATCTGGATTGGTAGGTACAATTAAAATTTTATTTTCACATTTATTATCATTTTTGTAATAATGGGAAAATCATGTTTTTAGGGGTCAAAACATACCAAATAATCTTTAATTAACATGAAATATTAGGACAATGATATTTATGTCATTTAAAATATATAATAAGTATCATTACATGGATCAAATACCTTAATTTCTTGGTATGGTCTAAATTGATGTTTGTCCCTTAGATTCAGAGTTAAGTGACATATCACATAAAAGATTTCAATACCAAGAAAATGAAATTTGATTGACATGAAATCATGGGAAAATGATCATTGATCCATTTTTAATCTTTAAGTATCAACACCATATCTATAAGATTCTCTTATCACCCCGTATGATGAAAAATGACGAGTAAAATTGTATATTGTTATTAAAATGGCCAATCTCCCATGAGGTGGTCAAAATGAGAAGACGACTTATGATTTACATGCATATCTAGTTGAATATTTCTATAATCATATGTGATCTATTGGAATCAACCATGTGTTAATTAGATGACCAAATTGATCAGTGCATGGTAAACTTGGTGTTTTACTTTTAATAGTCATTTGTTAGCTAATAAATGTTGTAAACAGATATTTCAGATTATTTTTTCCTCATTTTTTTGTATTTATGATTCTTTTTTAAGATAACGCTATAAAAAAGTTTTTATTATTTGATATATATATATTAACTGAATAAATATGATTAATGTTAAATATATTAATTTGAATTTTCTTTATTCTTTTTTATATTATTAGTTGGTTGATTATGACATAATATTGGAAGAGATCTGTAGCTATTTGGAATAATTTTTTTAGGATGCCTATTTTTTGTTTTTTGTTTTTTATTTCTAATAGATATTGTTTTGGTTATTTTTGGATCTTAAACTACAAATTATTCTTTAAAAAAAAATATCCATGTTGGTGACTGACATTAGAGGTATCTAATTATTTTACATTTGGAGAGCATTAGAGATCGCCTTTGGTGGTTGATACCTCATTCATTTTCTTGAGGCATTAGTGACTTTAAAAGTGGCCACTATTTATCTTCCTAGTGTCCACTACCATAGTCATCAGGGGATGGAAAATCAAAACTACCAATGATGATCTCTAATTCCCTTTATAATTAGTCCAACCATGACTCCAAAAGTGGCCAAATAGTTTCCAATAAATCCCATTAGTGACTTCTTCTAGAGATTGATAATAGCCAATTTTTTAGTAGTGAATAGAGAGAAAGGGATCAAATGGTTTGGAAAAATTTGAATATATTTTTATTTCAGGTATGTTTTAAGCATGATATAGTTATCTTATCATAGAAATTTATGTTCCATTATAATGTGCATACAATTTTTTTCAAGAAAAATAATAGTTTATATAAAAATACAAAGGATAACAATGATTTAATATTAGATACTTGGTGAAAAAGCCAAAAAATCCATAGAAAAAATATATAATCTGTTAGAAAAGGAATAAAATGATACTTTAGTTGGCCAAAGAGTTAGACCCCAAACAATTTTCAATTCTAGATGTTCTCTAAATTTAATTAATGATGTTGAAGATTATTATACATGATAAGTTAAAACAATTAGTGATAAAATTAGGATTTGGTAAATTGTTGGAATTTAATTTTCAATGCTTTCCAAAAGAGATCTATGGGAACCATGTAGATGTATATGATCCACCAAAAAGTTCTATAACACTTAGAGGAAACATAATGATTATTACTACATTAGATATTTATTTCACATTTGGAATTCCATATAGAAGAATATCTTTTAGTTTTAAAAAGGATAGTAATGAATAAATAGAAATGATGAATCTTTACATGGGAAGTAATTTAACCAAACTAAAGGACATGATTCTTGGAGGTCTAGTAGAAAAATAATTTGTAACGACATTTATGTTTTTTACATTGGGGACCTTATAAAATCCAAGTTCTAGTTATTTTGTAAATGAAAGATATAGCATGATTTTGTGTGGTAGTTAATAAAACATTGGATAATGGGATTAGTCATAGTTTGTTTTGTTGTAGCTTGTTCACGAGGTGGATATGTATAAGAATTCAGTCCAAAAAGGACAACTAAATAATCATTTTGGTGGTTTCTAGGTTGTACTACTGGTATATTTTAAATAAACTTAACCATGTTGAATGTTTTTTTATCTATTTATAAATTTATTTCTCTGATATGCATATTTTGACATGTAATTTTATCTATTTTTATTCATCCACTTCTTAATTTGGGAGATTTATAATTATTGTGGCCAAATTTTTTTATAATTTTTGGATAAAGGAAATATTCAAAGATGATTGCAATTAGAAAGAATGAGTAAAAAATGAATCTTATATATGCTTATCACTTCAACAGGTGGCATTTTACCCAATCCCTCTTTTTTATGGTAAAAACATTCACTAAAAAAATGGATAGCTTAGTGGTGGTTTTTTTAATATACATGGTAGTTTAAATCGCCGAAATACAGTTTAACGACAGTTAACAAAATTGCCATGTATGTCACGATCGGTAGTAATTTAGTGGTGCTTTTTCCTATTTATTGGGGGTTTTTATATGTTTAATATTTTTATCATTTATAAGTGGTTCCATATTAATTTATTAGTGATTTTTTTAAAAATAAACCCAAAAAAAATTGAAAAAATGAGTATAACCATCATTAAATAGAATTTTAAAAAATACATTTAGCGGCAGTTATTATAAACCCCCACTAAATATAATTTTAAAAAATTTATTTTTATTAAATATTTAATAAAAAAATATAAATATAAAAACTCTAACATGAAATAAAATAAAATATAAAATCATAATAAGCTTGTATATACACCATCACAAAACTATAGTCATATATATACAACCACAATCAACCTATACCTTGGTCAACACATACCTCGATCAACCCATACATCAATCAACTCATAGCTTAGTCATAAATATATAAATACAAAATATTTCCACCAACAAAAAACCATGGACAATATACATCAATACCTCATCAATTGGAACTGACCACATCATCTCATCAACTAGAACAAAAAAGAATACATAAATTAAAACTTTACATAATAAATCTGAATTATATTATAATCATTGAAAATATTAAAAAATACCTCAAAAACTAAGAAAAATCATGAATTACTTATGAATAATTTAGTGGATATGAATGGTCAACCTTCTACCTACTTTAGATGTCTGTCACCTACAATAAAAACCAAAAAAATTTAATAAATGAAATGTGAAATATAATATACATAGAATATATTCTGAATGTTGCACTTGAAATTTTTTATTTTGTTAATAAAAAAATATATTTTAACATAAAAATAATAATATATCTTTTATTTCACTTTTAAAACATAAAATTATCTATTTAAGACATGATACAATACTTGGAATAGAAAGGGGATAAGTATATAACAATCTAATCAATTTTTACATCGTTGTGAGGAATGCTTGAAATTTACTTAATAAGAAAATTTTAGACAATTTGATATGGAGACATTCCTTATATTTAAAAAATAATTCAATATTTTTTATCCAAATATTTCCCATAAATATGATATTTTTTTCTATTTTTCTGACCATTACACACATGTTTATGTTTTTTAAAACACTGAAAACACGTTTACGTGCATCCCAAGAAAACCACAACTGAAAATGATATTTCATAAGTTATTACATTTAGAAAATTAATTTATGTTCATTTTCCAATTATTTCAAGGTAATTTGACATCGTTATTATAGTTTTTACCCCATAATACATAATTTTAAAGACTCTGGTATCTTTAAAAAATGCTTATTTAGATATTCCAAGAACACCACACATCGAATGAATGTGTTGTCTATGCATAAATGCCAAAAATAATACAATGGTGTTTGTACCATTATTTACATCAATATGAGATTTTTTTATGGTTTTTCCCATTACACGCTTTTTTTAGTGTTTTAAAACACAAAAAATTCATTTAGAGACATCTTAGGAAAACCGTAACTTGAAATGACGTGTCATCAGTTCCTATATTTAAAAAATAAATCTATGATTGTTTTCCTATGATTAAATGGTAATATGATTTTATTTTCATAGTTTTGACTCCTTGAATCATTTTTTAAGGACTTGGTATCTTTAAAAACTGCTTATTGAATCATTTTTAGAAAGAATTTTAATTCAAAACACGTGTTACATACTCAAAAATGAGAAACCATGCTTAGATTATCATGATACTTTTGGAAAATGATCCATAATTCATTTTTGATATGTAAGAATCAAAAACATGTCATTATGATACACTTTGTGGTTGATATGTCTAAAATTGCATATTTTTTATGGAAATTTTAGTTCAAAATAAGATTCACGTACTCCAAATCTTGAAAATATTCTCGGATTATCCTGATACTTTTGGAAAGTTATCCATAACTCATTTTTTTATGTATAAAAATAATCTGCATTCAAATCTGACACATGGTGTGTGACTCACCTCTAAAGGCCACTAATCAGTGCCCAAGATGAGGATGCCACATGGCCTCAGTTGTACCTCCCCATATGCTATAGGATTCCGACTAGGGAAAGGAACAAATCCATACAGTGGGGAGGATATTCCATCAAATCGGATTTATACAAACAATAGAAAAATAACCAAGAATCAAACACAACCATAACCATTAGAGTACAAAAATAATAAACAACAAATCACATGTGATAATAACAGATGTTATCATACATAAAAAACATTTATCTTTCACTAGGCTGATCACAAATAGAAAAAAAAAACAAAAAACAAAACAAATGCACATTGGCCATATTCCCAACCTCGGGCCTCATATACCATATATCTAATATGCTCAAGTTGCACCAGCCCGATCCACTACATATCATATACCCTAACAAAAAATATAGATATAATGTCTTCATGAAAACTGATATTCCCTTATAGGGTGAGATCTTATAACTAATTAGGTTCTCACAAGGAACCCCTAATATACTTTTTTATTTTCGTGTGTATACATGAAGAAAAAAAATAAAAAAATAAACATGATCATTGATTCACTGTTCCATAACTAGGCCCACCATGACACTAGATGAGATAAACATGCCTGTTAGGCCATTAGGTTCCAACTAGGCCACCTTGACCATGACCACACCTACTTTCAAACCATGATGGAATCTATTAATCAATTCATGCCATCATATTGATTCCCAAACCATACCCAAAGACTTAGGGTAGGTCAATATAGAAAACATTAACCCAATACCAACAAAAATTGGACATGGTCATATTTCTATAAACATAAAACCATCCCTTATCACTTGAGGGAGGCCTATCAATTACACATCACAACATACCATGACCCAGTCCCCAGGGTGGTCGTCGGCCCAATCCCACTCAAGGAATGTTCTTATTCATTCACATAAACATAATAAATGTATAGAAATGTACTCCACCCAATTAAATCACCAAGGAACTATCATCACACCATCCCAATCCATGAATTATAAGGTCATGAACCCAATACCTAAAGAAATAGGACATAATCATCACACAGACCCATCATCACAATCTATGAGGAGGTCATAATTGCAATGAACCATCCCCATAGACTGTGTATAGGCCACAAGTACCCTTAAACAACCCTGTAGGATCCAAGTAGGTCCACCAAGAACAGTCAAATCATAAAGGGCCCGCAATCCATCACAACTAACTCGATAGAGAGTCCACTCGGTTTTCTAGACCTACCATGATCACTACTCACTGATACATCCCAAGCCTTTTACCCATTGGTGACATCATTACCCGAAGTCTCCTACTAACCCATACCCTATGGTCTGGTCCAACATTAGTAATAACCTCATCACTCTAGGTCCTGCTACCTAGGGACTATCCCAAGAAATCCTATTATAATCCCACTTGGCATTCTGATTAAAAATCTCGATCAACTACCCTACCCTTGACCGCGGTCTTTCCACACATCACTTAAGGGAAAAACCTCATCTTTTCAATTCAATGAAACCAATATACATCATATAATCCAAGTACCAAAGGACTTATCCCACTCACCTTGTACACAAATGTTCTCCCATGCCCTCAATAGGGAGTTCCTCTTCACTCACGATACCATAAGTCTGTCTCACCCATCATCACTCATCTCCAATCCACTCATTCTTATCCACTGACCCTATAAAATCAACCTAGGCTATTAAACATTTAATTTCACATACTAGGACCACCAATAGGTCTCTCATAAGTTAACTTATCACCCTTAAAAATTGGTTACATTGTCAATGAGTGATCCATAATTCCCCCAAGTTCTTAATGGAACTCAGTCTCATCCAAGGAGGCACATAGAACCCTTTTATCTCACATAATGACACTATCAATCTTTATAAAATTTTCCCAAACCCAATAAAATGTGGAATCATGCATGATCATGTATATACATACATAAGAAATTTTTATTAAAGAGGACACCTACTTCAAACATGGATTTAAACCCTCATTGAGCTAGGTCAAGCATCATCTAATCTAACCATGTTCTATCCACATTTTCAATCACCTTTCTCAGGACACATGTCACTAAAAAAATTAATTTTAATAGTTTATAATTAATTCTAACATTTAATTTAACTCAATAGGAATAGCCTTCTTATCAAAACATATAGAAAAAGGGCACGCCACACTCCATATATGCACCAAGATATATTCCATACAAAAGACCCAATTATTACACCTAATTAAATGACCAATTTCATCAAAAATCTCTAAAAAACCTAGGAACATTCATATATAAATGTACCTTCACTAAAATTTCCTCCAACGATATGAATATAGTGTCTTAGATCCTCTTATATTCAATCAAATAAAATTAACCATCCATATCAGATGATTCTAATATGATTGGGTGAAATCGATACCAAATACCTAAATGAAATCGAGTGGAAATTGAGGGATATGAAAGAAATAAAGTGAGTTAGGATATAGAGGAAGAACACGCCTTGGATAACTTTTTAATCATAGATAAAATCACACAAAATATTAGGGAAAGAAGAGAGGGAGAGGTTTTAATCAAGTGGGAATCCTTACACATGAATCCAACCTAAAATTGGGGGGGGGGGGGAGATCCACAAATTTTTTAAATAAAAAAACAACCATCACCTTTCTTGGTGTGAACTAGTGGTTCACACCAAGAACCAAACAAGTAGGGACCCCCTCATCCCATGTACTGAAAACTAATGTTGAGAATATATTATTTATGGTGTGAATGACCTAATGATGCTAAATTTCAATATCTTGGTCTCCTGTCCCTCCTACGACACTTTCACGCACCCCTGTGACACCTATAGGGTCTCAAACCACGTCTAAAACCCTCATTTTAGGAAATTCAAATGTCTGGATCTCCAGTATGAGTCTTATTTCTCAAAAAACCTCTCATCATATGAAAGAAATTCATATTTCTCTAAAATAAAATGACTCAAAAATCCACTGGGTGTTACATGGTGAACTCAATATGACACAAAATATATGTTTTTAGTTTAAAATTGACATATTAGTTCAAAATGAATACAATTCACTAAAAATTAAGAAACAAATGCTCTTATTGACTTTATACTTTGGTAAAATAATCTATAAGTCATTTGTGACATATGGGAATTAACTGCATGTCAACATGACACACAGTGTTCCCTATATGATTAAAGTGTGTGACTAGATTTAAAATTGACATTTTAATTCAAAACACATATCCCGTACTAAAAACAAAGAAACACACTCAAATTATCTCTATAATTTACAAAAATAATCCATAAATTATTTTTTATGTGTAAGAATCAACCACATGTCAATATAACAAATGACATGTCCAATATGACTCAATGTATGTGTTTTCAGTTTAAAATCACTATTTTAGACCAAAATGTGAATCAATAACTGAAACCCAAGCAAATACACTCATATTAACTTAATAATTTTTAAAAAATGATCCATAAGTCATTTTTTAACATGTAGGAATCAATTCTAAGTCATTCTGACAAATGGTGTGCCTGGTTTGACTCAAAGTGTGTATTTTTTGTTCAAAAGTGACATTTTAGTTAAAAACTTGGTCCAGTCATTGAAAACCTAGAAAATGTTCTCATATTGTCTTAATAATTTAATAAAATAATCCATATGTATTTTTTAATATGTAGAAGTTATCTTCACATCAAACTGAAGCACAGTGTGCTTGGTATGATGGACATCGATTGTATTGATTTAAAAGCATCATTTTAATTCCAAACACAAATCACATACTAAAAACAAATAAAACATACTTTTATTTTCTTGATACATTATGAAAATATTCCATGATTAATTTGTGATGTATAGGAATCTACTTCACATCAATCTAACATTAAGTGTGTTCATAATAACTCAAAGTGCATGTTTTCAATTTAAAAGAGATATTTTAGTTCAAAACTTGAGCCACTCATTGAAAAGTTAGAAAATGAACTTGGATTGTCTTGATATATTATTAAAATGATTTATAAGTAATTTAAAAAGTGTAGGGATCAACCACAGGTTAATATAACACATGGTGTGCTCAGTATGACTCAAAGTGTATTTTTTAGTTTCAAAGTGCCATTTTAGTACAAAACATGCATCACTCATTGAAAACTGAGAAAATGAACTCAGATTTTCTTAATGATTTAGGGAAATGATCCATAAGTAATTTTCATTAGAAGGAATTAAATTCATATCAATATGAAACATGGTGGGGTGAGTATGACTGGACTTGCATGTATTTATTTAAAATTGATATTTTCGTTCAAAATGAAAATCACATAATCAAAACCAAGTAAGCATTCTTGGATTTATCTTGATAGTTCAAGAAAAATATCCATGAATCATTTTTGATGTGTAAGAATCAACCACATATTAATATTACAATGAAAACAATATTTTATTAATGTATTATTGTATCATATTTGTGTTTCATTTATTTCTTCATAGTATTAGTAACATAAGAATTATTTTTATTACTAGTATGATCTAATTTTGTTTGAGATAAGATGTTATGTTTAGAAATTGGTAGTGTGATTGAGCTCTTTTGAAAGGGGTCCACAAGGACAATGTAATATAGCGATGACATTCTATTTTTGATTTTTTTTAAATGTAATGATTGTAATCACTTTTACATATCAATTAAATTATAATGTAATAAAATTTCTGTAATGTAAATTTATTTGAAAGTAAATTTTACAGTGTGTTGAAAATGTATTGAAATGTCTGAAATTACTTTTATTTTTTACTATTGTTGTTCTTGTTGTAGTAATGTTACTATAGTTTCCTACAAATATAGCAACACAGTGTAAAAACTCATCTTTTTTAGCACTTTACTTAGCATTAATAAAAGGTTATTTTATCAACACTAGATATTTCTCTAATAAAAATACACTTTATCAGTGCCAAAATACACACTGATATAGGGAAACCTTTATGACCATTTTTAGCTACAATGAAGGGTTTTTTATTAGTGTTTTATTAGTGATAAAAAATTTTATGGATTTCAAATGAACTTCAAATTTAAGAACTTTTTACCACTGATAATAACAATTTCTTACATGGATAAAATCATATTATGTAGTAGTTCTAATAATTTCATTGTGGTCTTGTAAATGATTATGTGGTTTTGAATCTTTCATTATATATTATATGTAAATTACCATCACTCTTTTCATATTATTGTTGGTATGTTGGGTCATCATAAAAGCTAAGTGGGGGTAAATAAGTTCAAGAGTATTTCAAAATGTTTAATGATATAACTTTTTTCCTTCCATTCCTTTTTAATATAGTGAAGTTTTCTCTATTAGTCTCTTCAATCTGGTGTGGGTTGAGTCCCATGATGATCTAAAATGATCACATAGTGGAGTGTGTTTTTTGTAATTCTAATCTATCAGACCCAAGATCTTGGATCAGTGGTAGTTTTTCCACTAAAGAAATGTTGACATTGTTGACTGGATAGTAGAAATGTTGCAACATTTTATCAGTATGTTTTAAAAGTCTTTCTCTTGTGGATACTGATATTAGGGATGAAATAAACTAGTACGGAGTATAAATTGATGAATATTTTCTTCACATGATGATTTTTCAATATTAGTCATCTAATTATAAGAGTCGGTGTATTAGAGGAATTCTATATGGTTTGGATACCACTGGTTAATTATTCATTTTCTTTTATAGTGTCAATCGTTACAAGAATGATTTAGTGATTCCATATTTCTTAAAGAAGTAAAGTAATGAAAATGGTTGATCTTATTTATTGGTCATTTAGCTAGGTGAATACATGTTGATCTATAACATATAATGTTAGATTTAGTGTCTTTATGTGATGAGGGGATTTACGATTATGTTCTCGTTATTCCATTTTCTAATAAATATTGTCCTGATACTAAAACATGTGACAGTGCTTTTTTTTACCCCTCCCTTATGATAAAGCAAAAAATAATGTTCGTGAACATAAACATTAGGTCAATTTTAACTCCTCATGGATGCAAATCTATTAGATATATATGAGTGTAAGGATGTGTATTCCTAAACATCTATTTTTGGAAAGTATTCTTGGATATGCAAAGTGGAAATAAAATGGTTGCATATATGTTGGGAAACTTTTTTTGGTCAACACTCTATTAAAATTTTGATAAAAAAATTTCAATCATTATATATGTGACATTCTTCAAGAGACATAATAAATACCAATAATTTGTTTTCAAACATTATATATTATAGCCAACCATATGTCAGTGTAGAAAAAATTGTAAAATATAGTATTGAAAAAAAATTATATGGTATGGGATCATTATTTTATTATATATATATATATATATATTAATAATAAATATAAGGACTTTAACAAAACTATAATAAGCCTTTTTCGATGCAAAAAATCACTAAAAATCAGAGAACCCTTAAAATCCCTAGGCCTTTATGAGTTCAATAAAGGCACTGATAAAGGGCCCTTTTTCAATGATAAAAAATAATTTATAGAGGATACCTTTTTCAATGATTTTATTTAGTGTTGCTAAAGGGATCCAGTATCAGTTATTTCCATTACACCAATAATGGATCCTTTTATGAGTGTTTTTTATAATGCTAATAAACAAGCATACTGCTATAATGTGCTGTTAAAATTATAACACACTGACATAGGATAAACAAGTAGAAAATATAGGTGAAAAAACATAATTTAATTGAATTAAAATTTACAACACAAATACAAGAAGAAAAATCTATATTATATACATTTCAAACATTGGTTTGTAAAATTACACGAGTAAGTACAAATTATCATAGATATTCCAAAACATAAATGTTAATTTATCTTAGGCCCCCAACCCCCATTCAAACTAATAGTTTCCAAAAAAATAAACCAAAATCAAGAAAAATAATTCACTTGTATAAGAAACCAATAATTATGTTAAAAATACTATAAATAAATAAATTAAACACAAAGTGTCAATTTTAAAATGAAAACATATACTTTGAGTCATACCATGAACACCATGTATCAGAATTAGTTGTGGTTGATTATTTCACATCAAACCATTTCTTGTTGTTCTTAAAAGAAGGTTCTTCTGAATTGGATAACATTTATATTGATAAAAAAATCACTATAGATGTGATCCAATTCAAGAGAACTTTCTTTTTTAAAACAAGCCTTCAACTGTTATGCAATTTATTATCATTATTCAAGCATTATCTCTATGAAAATTAACTAAATAAGTATAATATAAAAATGATAAGTAAATTAATTAATTAATAGTAGATAAAATGATGAGAACAAAATCTAATCTTGTTATTCTCATTTTTCTTATGTGATGCACATTTTAAACTAAAATGAAACTTTTATATTGAAAACATTCCCATCGAGTCATATCGACCACATTGGGTGTCATATTGATGTGAGGTCAATTCTTAAATGTATCAAATGAATCATTGATCATTTTCCTAAAGTTTGAAAACAATATAATAATTTTTCTTTATTTTGGATATTTTATTAATGTTTTAAACTAAAATGGAACCTTTAAATTGAAAAAACGCACTTCGAACCATATCAGTCACATCGTGTGTCATATTTATGTGCAGTTGATTCCTACATATCAAAAAATAATTATGTATTTATTTCCTAATTTTTGAAAACATACAAGATCATTTTATTGGATTTATCCATTTGATGTGTGATTAAATCAAAAATGAAACTTTTTATTGAAAACACATACTTCAAGTCATACCGACGACATCATGTGTCATATTGATGCGAGATCAATTCCTATACATAAAAAATGAAATATCAATCATTTTAATAAGGTTTGAGAACAATTCCAACTTTTTTTATTAATTTTGTCAATGTGACATGCGTTTTAAACAAAAAAGACATTTTTATATTAAAACACACACTTAGAGTCATACAAACCACATGATCTGTTGGATTGATTTGGGGTTGATTAATACATCTCAAAAATTAATTATGAATCATTTATCTAATGTATGAAATAAATTCATTATTTATTTATTGGTTTGGGCTATTTGATACATGTTTTAAACTAAAATAACACTTTTTGTATTGAAAACAAATAGTTTGAGTTGTACCAACTACATTGGGTGTCCGATTGGCGTGTGGTAAATTCCTATATGTCAAAAATGAATTATATATCTCACCCTAAATTTTGAAAACAATAGAAAAGTATTTTATTAGTTTTTTCTATGTGATGTGTTTTAAACTAATATGGCACTTTTATATTGAAAATGCATACTGCGAGTCATACCGATCACATCATGTGTCAAATTTGCGTGAAGTCAATTACTACACATGAAAAATGAATTATGGATCATTTTAATAAATTTTGAAAACAATTTTATCTTGTTTTCTCAATTTTGGTGAAGTGACTTTTGTTTTAAACTAAGATGACACTTTTATATTAAAAACACGCCCTTCGAGTCATACAAGTAACATAGGGTTCTATATTGCTGTTTGGTTGATTAATACACATAAAAAATCAATTATAAATCATTTTATTAAAATTTTAAAACAATTTGAGTTTGTTTTCTTAATTTTGTTTATTTGATATATGTTTTAAACTAAAATAACACCTTTAAATTGAAAACATGTACTTCAAGTCTTATGGGTCACATCATGTGTCAGATTGATGTGTGGTTGATTCAAAAACATAAAAAATTAATTATTGATAATTTGAATAATTTTTAATAACAAAACAATATCAATTTCTTGGTCTTTTTTATTTGATGAGTTTTAAAACTAAAATGACACTGTTTTTCTTGAAAGCATGTACTATAGGTAATATCGACCGCATCATATATCAGGTTGATTTATAGCCAATTAATACATGTCAAAAATGAATTATAAATCATTTACCTAAAGTTAGAAAATAATTCCTACTCATTTTCTCAATTTTGGTTTTGAGAAACACATTTTAAACTAAAATGACACTTTTCTTTTGAAAAAACACACTTTGAGTCATACCAACCAAATATAGTGTCACATTGAAATGTGGTTGATACCTATTCATAAAAAATTAATTATGAACAATTTATTAATATTTAAAAACAATATAATCTCTTTTTCTTAGTTATGGATATTTGATGCATGTTTTAAACTAAAATGACACTTTTGTATTGAGAACATGCACTTCGAGTCATACTGACCGCATAAGGTGTTTGATTAATGTGTGGTATATTTATACATGTCAAAAATGGATAATATATTATTGATTTTTTTAAAAGTTTTTTATCTTGTTTACTTGATTTTGGCCATGTGATGGGTTTTAATCTAAAATGGCACTTTTATATGGAAAACATGTACTTCAAGTCATATTGACGACATCGTATGTCATATTGTCATGCAGTCAATTCCTACACATGAATAATAAATTATGGATTATTTACATAAGTGTTAAAACAATCCACGATATATATTTTTTAGTTTTGATGATGTGACAAATGTTTTAAACAAAAATAGAACTTTTATATTGAAAACACACACTTTGAGTCATACCAACCACACCAGGTGTCACATTGATGTGATGTCAATTATAACACATAAAAAATGAATTGTAGATTGTTTTAGTAAAGTTTTAAACCAATTTTATATCAATTTATTAGTTTTGGAAATTTGATGTGAGTTTTAAACTAAAATGACACATTTATATTAAAAGCACACACTTCAAGTAATATAGACCACATCTTGTGTTGGATTCAAGTAGAGTCAATTACTATAGGTAAAAAATTAATTATGGATCATTTTTCTAATGTTTGAAAATAATACAAGATTAGTAGCTCATTTGGGGATATCTGATGTGTGTTTTAAACTAAAATGGTACTTTTGTATTGAAAACACCTAGTTCGAGTCATATCAACCACATCATGTTTCAGATTAAGGTGCGATCAATTCCCACACATAAAAAACAATTTGGGATCATTAAATTAAATGTTAGAAATAATATGAGATCATTTTCATAGTTTTGGTGATGCTTCATCTTTTTTAAACTAAAATGGCACTTTTCTATTGAAAATACACAATTTGAGTCATACTGACTACATTGGGTGTCAGATTGGCATGCGGTCGGTTCCTACATGTTACAAAAGAAGTATCAATAATTTTAATAAATTTTAAAATAAATATGAGCTCATTTTATTGCTTTTTTATATTTTATTTTTTTAAACTAAAATGATGCTTTTGTATTAAAAACATACATTTCAAGTAATACTGACCATATTAGGTGTCAGATTGAACTACAACTGATTCTTACATGTGAAAAATGAATTATGGATTATTTTCCTAATGTTTGAAAATAAAATATGCTCATTTGGTTGATTTTGGATATGTGATTTGTTTTTGAAACCAAAATGACACTTTAATATTAAAAACACAGACTTAGTTTCATACTGACCACATCAGGTGTCAGATTAACGTGTGTCCGATTCCTCCATGTCACCAATAAAGTATCATTCATTATTATAAATTTTTAGAATAATACAAGTTTTTTTCTTGGTTCTAGATTTGTGATACATGTTTGAAACTAAGATAGAACTCGTTTATTGAAAACATTGACTTCATGTCATTCCAACCACATGGTGTGTCAGATTGATGTACGGTTAATTACTACTTGCCAAAAATGACTTATGGATAAATTTCATAAAGTATAAATACAATATGAATTTGTTTTCTTGGTTTTGAACATGTGACGTGTGTTTCGAACTAATGTGTAAATTTAAAAGAAAAATTATAACATAAAAATGATATATAAATTAACTACAAAAGTAGATAAAATGATTGGAAAATTAACTAAATAATTTGTAGGAGGTATCTATTTCATGATTTCGGTATAAATTCTGACACCATGTATTCGTTTCCTTTATTTATAAACAAATTTATTTCCTCCATTATACTTCTTCTTGAGAAACAGATCGAAAATAATACATTAGCATTTAAAAACAAATACTTCACATCCCAAATTTATTTATATGGTCATAGGCCACACTAGATCACAAAAATAATAGGAAATAACGTAAATTTTATTTCAGAAAGAATTATGACACCATGTACTCTGCCCACTCTTTTATAAAGAAATTTAATTCTTCCTTTGTGTATGTATATTTTTGTAAATCTAGGTAGTACTAAGAAAATATAGACAAACTAATGATTAAGAAATATTTTTGATGAAATTGTAATTAAATTTAGAAATTACCTATTCAGGGATGCTAGTATTTTTATATGATATCCTTCACAAATTGGAAAATGTAATATCCATAATCGTTGTTGTTATCATGCTTTGGATAGGGAAAAAACATTGACCAAGATAAGTAAATTGTTTTGAAATATGTTTTTATAGTTAATCTATCCACATATACCTTAATTTGTTTCCATTTTAAGAAATCCATAGCCTTCTTATGTTCAGTAACTGAAGTCATTCCAGGATTTATCCTATATTTATAGAACACCCTATAATAACAAAATTATCATAAATAAAAAAATTGAAACAAATAATTCAAATTTCATCTATAAAGTACTGATTCTAGTGAATTAAAAATTCACAATACACATCATGTGTGGTCGGTTTGTTGGGAATCCATGCATTGGATCCAAAAAATAAATTTTTAGTGTATCCAAATTTATTTCAATCAACATCCAGTACTTCTTAAAAAAATTTAATAAATAATGAAAAAAATATTTTTTTATATGATTAGATTACAGATTTTTACCCCTGTATTATAGAAATCAAAAAGAGTATTTCTTCAATCATTTTCTTCTAAAATTACACTCTTTGTTATTATTTTTTCTTATAAATTTATTTCACTTCCAAGAAATTTATTACATAGAAATTATATTGGGATAAATGAATCAAAATCGCACTTCATAGGGGTTTCACTTTATATGGTAGTAATATAAATTCTTGTAGAAAATATGAATATTTATTAACTTTATTGAACATAGTAGGTAATTTATTGGATATATGGATTATAAAAATGTATCTCAAGTATGTATTTAGAACTGAGACTCCTAGCCATTAAAACATGAACATCTCCTTTATACTCTCACGAACAACCATACATGTAATGAAATTTACAAAGATTTCATATTTATATTGAATGTAGGGAATATCTCTTTCTTTGAATGTGGTGTCTGTATGAACTTGTAACATTAATATGTTATAGTGGAACTAGTGGGGATAAGGTACTCCCAAAAGGTCCTTTTGTTTTCTTGGTCGACTCGCTGTATTTTCTTGATCTGTCCTATTTCTCCATCGTTTTATCTGTTTGTAATATCATACCTCACATAAAACATTTTTTCATCAGCTATTGTAGGTTTTATATTTTAAAAAAAATATTAAGAACATACCTCATGTATCTTAATAATATTATATATACATGTTACAAAAGTTCTAATAGCATCATTGACTATTGTAATATCTGGATCACTGAGTAGAATAGGAAACTTAGTGATCAGATATTGATCTACTTAAATACCCACTCTCATGTTATATTTTGGGAGTTATTTTTTATGTATAAAATATCTAGATATATTATTCATTTTACCCCTCAAAAAAATTTGGTGCATGGGTGATGATAGATAGAAATAACAAACAAATTTACCCTGTAGAATTTTAATAATATGAACTTATCAAAAGTTATTTAATTCACATTTAGTAGAAATAGTAATGAAAAAATTGGCTACCTTGGGTAAGGTATGTGATTGATGGGAATTAATAGCCTCAAAGATAGTGGGATTATTTGTTTTTTCATGTGTTGATCTTTGTTCCACTACCAGTTTGTTTTAATCCTTTCATATATATTGTTTTACCAAACCAGATTAGAATATAATATATTACAAAGAATTTATTTCCATATTAAATCCTTTCATTATCTGATCTATATCATTTTTTAGTTTTGTTTTCTTTAAATATGTTCAAGGGGCCAATCCAAAAGCTAGACCTTTAACACAACCATGTTGTTTTGGCCACTTTAAATCTTTTGAAATTAGTTTTTCTTCAGGAACAATCAATACTAATCTTATGTCTAAACTATATAAAAAACACATGAACATAAATAGATATTTTTTTGTAATTATCTTAAAAATGACAATGAAAAAAAGTATGTCATACTTATACATGTTTCCCATATTCCTTTTGTGTTTTCATCAACTGGTTTTCTCTATTTATTTACATGATACTTATTCTATAGAACATCATGTGGGATGGAAGTTTCTTTAGAATTTGATTCATCAATATGAATAAAAACAAAGGAACATATGTTTTTTTTTCATATCACAAAAATTTTTTATTTTATATTTAAAATAAATACCACTTTCTTCTCTAGTGAAGAATATCCAATTCTTACTTTACGATAGGGGTACATTGGTTTTAATACATGTTGTTTATTTTCAGAACTTCTTTTTTTGTTTCATAAATTAACAATTTTGAATCAAACAAGATAGAATAAATAATATAAAATAATATATTATTGAATAAAATTAACCTAAAATGATTTCTCATCATGATAAATGATGAAATAATTCCATGTTTCCAACTTTATAAAGTGTTCATAAGTAACTGGTGGGTAGGGATTTAATTTCCCCTCAACATCCCTAAGATTAAATTTTTTAAGAAGTGTGTGGATGCCTCTATGAGATTTTACAGCATGTATTAAACATATTTCTTATATAAATCAGAAAAAATAAACAAAATCTATAAACGATAATGAAAATTAAATCAAAGTTTCATTCTATATTTTTTAGTAAAATGGATAAAGTTTATCACTTCTTTACCTTAATATCTTCCCAAAGAGTTTCCTTCATTACAGGATAGACATGGCTCCATGAATCTATATCATTTATTCTTATCTTCAACCCTATATAAATAATGAACATTGAATTTTTGGGGTCAATAGGTAAGCCATGTTTATTCCATCTAACCTAAAATTTTATACGCTTACTTATTTTCTAGATAATTTCAGTCAACAAAATGATGCTACTTCATTATTTATTTCATCAACATGTTGTTGATTCCGATATAATTTTGTAATTTCATCATTAAAAATCTATGCTTCCCCATGATTGGTAACATCATCATGTACAAAATTCATTTTTTATATAAGTAGTCAAACATTTAATATATATTTTGTTAATAGAGTAGAGAACACATAATATTATAAAGAAAATCATAGTATATTAAATTCTTAGCATTCTCATTGAACTGTCTTTCTTTTCTTTAAAGGTTGATGGGATTTGGATCCTATATCGAGAATCCAAATCTCATATTTTTGATCCACTCTAATATACTAGAAATTTAGTATATTGGGACCACCATGAAATGATAGTGATATCCTAATGAAGGTTACTCCTCAAATGAATTTTCATTTGAACCTATTGTTTTTTTAGTCTATAGGAGGATAATTGAATAATTATTTTTTACTAGATATAAGACATAAAATACCTATAATTATTATAATTCCATTATGAAAAGATCTTCCTTATACCCTTCTATACTGAAATTAACCTTCACAAATCCTATTTCATCAACTTTCATTGAACTCCTATTGTCAACCCATTTGCAACGGAAAATCAGCACTTGAAATGTTCTATAATTCCAATCATATATATGTTCTTTGATGAAAAAATATGACATATTTTCATAAATTGGATTTTTATCCTTGGAACCAAAATTTTTCATCACTTCCACCATAAGCCCTACTCTGTTATTTTTCTTCATTCTGTAGTTATCATGTTCTTTTATATAGTATTTAGAACCATTAATTACAAAACCAATGTAAGATATAACATTTTTATTTGGTCCCCTAGCTATCCATCAAAGTTATTTGGAAATTGAATTCATATTTTAGGATAACTCTTTATAAATATGACTTCAGAACCATCATATAAAATATTTATTATGTGTATTTGATATCCATCCTTTGTTTTCTTGTGGATTCAAATGTCTAAAATTTATTTTTGGGGTTAAATGTATGGATAAATTGTAAAGACCTGAACCAGCACTTCAAGATTCAGTAATAAAACATGCTGTGTAATTTTTTTATAATAGATAACTAAAAAAAATACACATTACATTATATAAATGATGGCCTTTTTCAATCCAGGTTCTGGAGAATTCGACAACAACATACATATATTGAATCAGAGTTTACAAAAATAATTACAATATAATTAATTGTATTCATCTATAGTATCACCTTAACATTCCTTTGAACATCTAAGGAATCAAGTGAAAAACATTTCAAAAACATGGGATGAGCATAAAAAGCTCAGTAAGGTACATAAATAATGAAAAACCATTAGTCCAGTGGAAACCAGAAAACCCTTTAAAAACCCTTTCATCGAAAACACATAAGCATACATAGAAACATCTAGTATTTTACTTGGGACATATTTACAATAGTACTCTTAAAATCACACTTACACATAAAATAACCATTCAATAAACTTCCATATCTGGAGTACCCAATGCATTGGAGAGATATAATGGGGTTCACCCCTCTTATCCTGAGCTATAATGGGATCAACCCAACATATCTTGAGCTATAATTGGATCAACCCAACATATCTTGAGCTATAATGGGATCAACCCAATATATATCTATAATGGGCTCATCCCAGCATAACTATTTCCAAGGAACATATCTTGAATAAAACACTTGATAACTCATTTGAATCCTCGAGAAAAACACATTATTATTTTCAGAATTCCCTTTTTTGTAAAACAAATAAATTTTAAAATATAAAAACCATGCACATAATAATGAAATCATATTCATAATAAACTACCATGTCACTATATAATGGAAAAATAATAGTAATAAAGCATTATGAAATCAGTATAACTACTCATGCCATAAAACAATCTTTTTGAATTCCATAAAAAATGATTATTAAATGAAAGTCCCATACAAATATAATTCAAGTGAGAATTAATAGAATGGAATGGATATGTGTATACACTGTAAATTCACATAATACAACCAAATATAAACAACAATTTATCACAGAAATAATATAAATACCATATAATGAATAAAGGAGAAGTTTAAACCAGTGAATGGAAATTGGGTTAAGAAATTCCCTTAACTTAGGGTTGTCTTACTTAAAACTTGTTTAAACCTCCTCTTGATCTATTCTCCATGAGATCCTCCATAAGGCCTTTGGTTTTGGACTTTTGGTGAGGCAAACAGGTATTGGACATGGGGAAGATCCTTGGGAAGGATATTGGGTAGAACATATACAATGCTCAAGGCTTGAAAGGTGTGTGAGGAAGAGGGGGGGAATGAGTGGTATTTATAGTGGAGGAGAGGAGGACTTTTCCTCTATTTAATCATTATTTTATTATCTTTCCACATGATATGAAATAGTTATGACTACAAGATCAAAAATAGTAATAAGTTAATGTGAGTTTGAGATACGTGTGCTTATATCAGCAAAACATCATCCATGAATCCATGAATCCATAAATCAAGTATTTTGCTTAATTTTTAAATTATCTTATTTAATTATTCCTAAAAAATTGGAGTATTTCCAAAAATTACTGAAAATTCACCCCAACAATTTTTTGACGTGTAGAATCCAAAAATAAACTCATATTTATCAAAATAATTTTTTAAATAAAAGAAATTTAATTTTTAAATAAAATAATATTTTTTTTGAAAAATAAAAATTTAAAAACATTTATTTACATATTCCTAGATATGGGTATATCAATCTTTTAATTAAATATTATATATATTATATCATAGGTAAGGTAACTATTAATAAGGGTATATTACTATTCATAAGTGTATGTTACTATTCATAAGGGTAGGTTACTATTCAACAAAAAATATTTTTGTTCTTTCAGACTCCAAAAAACATATTGACCACTACCGTTTATGTACATTTTTTAAAATTCAAAACATAGAAATGGAAAAATTATGTTTAATGGTTAGTTTGTAAATATCACATAATATTTATTAGTTCTTTTAATCACATTGTGTTTCCTTTTAAAATCTCAAGATGTTACATTATCCCTCTCCTAAATGAATTGCGCCCTTGAAATTCCTTCATTGTACATATATTTCTGAATTTACATATCGATAATTATTAAAAAATATTTTCTTAGGTGTACTTAATTAACTTGAAGTTCAAAAGTAAACACTACTCCTTAATTTTTTCAAAAAAAAAACAACAATAATGTCTAGTCTCCAAATTTTCCTAGAGTATTACTTTGATACCAACTGTAAATCCCTGAACCCGCATTTCAAGATTTAGTACTAAAAAATTATATTTATATTTTGTATAATAGATAACTAAAAAAATACATAGTACATTATACAAATGAGGACATTTTCCAATCAAGGTTCTAGAGAATTAGACAACAACTTATATATATTGAATCAGAGTTTACAAAAATAATTACAATATAAATAATTGGATTTATCTATAGTATCACATTAACTGTGATTTTTAAATATAAAGAATCCTATGAAAAATAATTTAAAAAATGTGGGATGAGAAGAAAAATCCTATTAAGGTACATAAATAATGAAAAATCGTTAGTCCAGTGGAAACAAGAAAACACTTTAAAAACCATTTTCTTGAAAACACATACTAATTCATTGAAACATCATATAGTTTCCATGGGAAATATTTACCATATAACTCTTAATATCACCCTTACACATCAAATAACCATTCAGTCAACTTCTATCTCTAGAGTACCCAATTCATTGGAGAGATATACTGGGGTTCACCTATTATATCTTGAGCTATAATGGGATCAACCCAAAATATCTTGAGCTATAATGGGCTCAAACCAATATATCTTGAGCTATAATGGGCTCAACCCAACATATATTGAGATATAATGGGTTAAACCCAATATAACTATGTACAAGGAACAAATGATGAATAAAACACTTGACAACTCATTTGAACCCTTGAGCTAAACCAATTAATGTTTTCAAAATTCCATTTTTCATAAAACAAATAACTTTTAAAATATAAAAAGCATGCACATAATAATTAAATAATATTCATAAAAAACACCATGTCAACATATAATGGAAAAATCATAGTAATAAAGCATCATGAAATCAATAAAACTACTCATTCCATATAAACAATCCTTTGAATTCCATTAAAAAATGATTTTAAAAGGAAAGTCCCTTATGAATATAATTAGAGTGAGAATTAATAGAATAAAATAGATATGTGTATACATTGTAAATACACATAATAATAACTATTATAAAAACAATTTATCACAAAAATAATACCAATACCTCATAATTAATAATGGATAAGGTTAATCGAAAAATGGAAATTGGGTTAAGAATTCTCTTACCTTGGGTTTGTCTTACTTTGAACTTGTTTAAACCTCCTCTTGATCTATTCACCTTGAGATCCTCTTTAAGGCCTATTGTTTTGGACTTTTGGTGAGACCAGTTGGTCTTGGACATGGGGAAGAGCATTGGGAAGGATATTGGGAAGATATTAGATAGTTCTCAAGGATAGAGAGGTGTGGGAGGAAGATGGGGAAATGAGTGGTATTCATAGTGGAGGAGAGGAGGATTTTCCCATTATTTTAATTATTATTTTATTACTTATCCAAAAGACAATAAAAATTTGTGATTACAAGACCAAAAATAGTAATAAGTGCATGTGAGTTAGATATATGTGTTCTTAAATCAACAAAACATTATCTATGACTCAATAAATCAAGTATTTAGCTTAATTTTCAAATTATCATATTTCACTATTTATAAAAAATTCATGTATTTCAGAAAATTATCAAAAATTAACTCCATCTATTTTTCAACGTGTAGAATCAAAAAATAAACTCATTTTTATCAAAATAATTCTCTAAATAAGAGAAATTTATATTTTAAATAAAATAATATTTTATTTGAGAAATAACAATTTTAAAACATTTATTTACTCATTCCAAGATATGGGTATATTATATTCTTATTTAAATCCTATATATATAATAACATAGTTGAGGTAAATATTCATAAGGTTAGATTACTATTCATAACGGTATGTTAATATTCATAAGGGTAGGTTACTATTCACCAAAAATTATGTTTGTTCTATCAAACTCCAAAAAACATACTGATCGCAACCGTGTATGTACGTTTTTTGAAATTCAAAACATAGAAACAAAAAAATTATATTTAATGTTTAGTTTATAAATTTTACATAATATTTAGTAGTTCATTTTAGCACATAGTATTCCTTTTAAAATGTTGGGATGTTACATTATCTTCCCCTTAAATGAATTCCACCCTCACAATTCATTCTTTGTACTTATATTTCTGAGTTTACATATCGATAATTATGAAAAACTATTTTTTATGTGAACTTAAGTATCTAGAAGATTAAAAGTAAAAGATATCACTTAATTTTTTGAAAAAAAAAACAACATCTAATCTCCAATGTTGTCTAGACCGTTCCTCTCATACCAACTGTATAGACCTAATCCCACACTTCCAGATTTTGTACTAAAACATGCTATGTATTATTTTGTATAATAGATAACTATAAAAATACACAGTACATTATACAAATGAGGACATTTTCTAATCTAGGTTCTGAAGAATTAGACAACAACTTACATATATTGGATTATAGTTTACAATAATTATTATAATCTACCTAATTGGATTCATCTAAAATAGAACCTTAACTGTCCTTCGAACATCTAAGGAATCCTATGAAAAACACATTGAAAACTTGGGATGAGCACAAATATTTTTGTAAGGTACATAAAGAATGAAAAACTGTTAGTCTAGTGGAAATAAGAAAACCATTTTCTTGAAAACACATATGCATGCATAGAATCATCATATAGTTTCCTTGAGACATATTTAGCATATAACTCTTACAATCACCCTTACACATTGAATAACCATTCAATCAACTTCCATCTCTGGAGTACCCAATGCATTAGAGAGCTGTAATGGGGGTGACTCATCATATCTTGAGATATAATGAGCTCAAACCAACATATCTTAAGCTACAATGGTCTCAACCCAATATATATTGATATATAATGAGATCAAACCAATATAACTATATTTAGGGAACATATCATGATTAAAACACTTGATAAATCATTTGAACCCTTGATAAAAACACATTATTGTTTTCAAAATTCCTTTTTTAATAAAACAAATCACTTTTAAAATATAAAAACCATGCAAATAATCATGAAATCATATTCACAAAAAAATACCATGTAAACATATAATGGAAAAAAATGATCTAAAGAAACATGAAATCAGCACAACTACTCATTCCATATAAAAAATCTTTTTGAATTCCATTAAAAAATGAATTTAAAAGGAAAGTCCCTTGGAAATATAAATGGAGTTAGAATTAATAGAATGGAATGGATATGTGTATACATTATAATAAAAATAATGAAACCATATAAACAAAAATTCATCACACAAATAATATCAATGCCACATAAAGAATAAATGATAGGTTAACCCAAAGAATGGAAATCGGGTTAAGAATATCCTTACCTCGGGTTTGTCTTACTTCAAACTTGTTTAAAACTCCTCTTGATCACTTATCCTTGAGATCCCCCTTAAAGAATTTGGTTTTGGCCTTTTTCTGAGACTATTAGGTATTAGATGCGGGGAAGAGACTTGGGAAGGATATTGGGAAAAACTTAGACAATGCTGAAGTCTTCAGAGGTGTGGGAGGAAGAAGGGGGAAATGGGTGGTATTTATAGTAGAGGAGGGGAGGAGTCTTATATTATTTTAATCATTATTTTTTTATTTTTCGACATGACAAGAAATAGTTTTTATTACAAGACTAAAAATAGTAGTATGTGCATGTGAGTTCAGTATATATGTTCTTACATCATCAAAACATCACCCATAACTCCATTAATCAAGTATTTATCTTAATTTTTAAATTAGCGTATTTCACTATTCATTATAAATTTAAGTATTTTAAAAAATTACCAAAATTAATCCCAACCATTTTTTGATGTGTAGAATCAATAAATGAACTCATTTTTATCAAAATAATTTTCTAAATAAGTGAAATCTAGTTTAAAAAATTAATATTTTATTTGAAAAATAAAAATTTTAAAAAATGTATTTACTAATTCCAAGATATAGGTATATAATAATTTTAATTAAATGTTATATATATAAAATTATAGGTGATTTCACTATTCATAAGGGTACAGTACTATTCATAAGGGTATGTTACTATTCATAAGGGTTTGTTACTATTCACTAAATATTATGTTTGTTTTATCTGTTTCCAAAAACCTTATTGGTCATAGCTATGTATGTACATTTTTCGAAATTCAAAATATAGAAATGCCAAAATTATGTTTAATAGTTAGTTTATAAATGACACATAGTATTTAGAAGTTCATTTTAGTACATTTTATCTTTTTATTTCTCAGGTTCTTACATCAACATCATCACGATTATGTAAAATGTAAAGGTGATCTTACTAGAACTATGTTATGGTAACTATAACAACATCTTTTTCGGAAATCCCTTCACATATATGGAATAAACTATGACGAGGCTTTGTGATACTGATGTTATCAACATCTGATAGGTAATTGATACATACTTCAATAACTTCTTCAACAATATATCACTCTACAATACAACATTACAGAAAACTTTGATTCTTAACGTACCCTTTCAAAATTATTATATACCATTAAATGGGGTACGCCCATTTGTAATAAATAGGACCACATCATCTAACCAGCATAGCTAAGTGATCCATCAGGTGGATCATTATATCAAAGAATTATGGTGGCAAGGACTTCTATAATTCACATTATATGACTGAAACTTCCTTATTCATGATTGGAAACTTTATTGGGTCTATAAAATTACTACCCATGGATTTAAAAAATAAGTGTATTTTGGTTAATTTATGTCATACATTTTTAGGGTGAAGGCAACATAAAGAAACTTGTATGAGTTCTTAAATAAAAACATGACACTCCTTTGATATTTGTCCATGTAACTTTAAATTATTCATTGATACGACATTATTGATATTTGAGGAATAACCCTCTAGAACTTTTTCCCCATTAAGGAAAATGAAAAATTGTAAACTTTATTTTCTGGATATAGTGTATGCTACTAGAGGAAGAAAATTCCATGTTTTACCCTTCACTGATGTTAACTCTTCCCTTATCCCCATATCAATCATGTCCAACCTATCCTTGATTCCATAATTTATTTTGTTAAGAATATTTAGTAATTTTATAGTAGAAAAATAAATTTTTTTCTATATAAATGAAATCAAGAAAATTATTGATGTAAAAAAAAATTCTATTATGTTAATTTAAAGAAAAATGATCTCTTTTTCCATCCAGATTTCATAAGGTTTTATGAAAAAGGTTTATTAAAAACAATAACAATATATTTTACTTTATTGAACATTTGGTCATTTTTTAGTAGAGATAGTTTTTTAACTTGTTGATATTCCCATCAAATGTTGTCATCCAAGATCGGTATTTATGTCATCAAGGTAAAAAATTAAGATTTCTAAAAAACACAGTCCTAAAGGAATGTTTCAACAAAACTAAGTGTGTGAATTCTTCACTAATTGGACACAATAAAATTACTTTAATTATATATCTAAAGAAATTTCTTTAAGTAGGAAATTAATTTATAGTTTTTGTTCAGTTTTCATTTGCGATGTTTGTGATACTCTGTTTTGATGCTCTTATAGTGGGAAAAATAGTGTTCCTCCGATGGCGACTAGGAGATGTCGATTTTATTCTATGGTGAGGTTGATGATTGAAGGTTTCATTAGAATTTTGTTTTCATAATTTATCGGTGCTCCAGTGGTGATGGGCAGTCGATGACGATGGTAGAATGATGCTGATGATGGTGAATGTAGGTGATATGACCACAACTGACATGGGTGTCCCATGGATCGAGGCCTCAGGGTTGGTTTGCGTTTGAATTTCAAATTTCATATATGAATTCTGTATCTTTGGATCCCGTTGTGGTTATCTCTCAACCTCAAAGAAATTTTTTGAGACTAAAAAAATAATTTTTAGGATCAATGGATCCAAATAGACATCAATATCATTAACATGTTTTTTTGGGTCCTGATATAAGTAGAGAAATCATAATGTATTTGCGCATCATGCATAACCATGGTAGCAGGTTATAATTTACCAACATAAATGGCCATGTACTGTGAGTACTACTTTGTAAACAAAAAGGATTTACTCCATATATAGATAATACAAGACATATTTTTCTCATATCATTTCCAAATTCATGATACTCTTAATCAATTTTCTTCCACTAAGGAGAGTCTAATGGATAACATATTTTCCCAACTTTATTTCTTGTATTTGTGTTTCCTTTCAATTACCTCATGGTTTTTTAACATCCATATAGCATTATGAACCATGTAGTTATTGGAAAGTATCATAAATATTTTGAAGTACTTGATTCATCTTTCTTGTATTGATTCATCCCACATTTAGAGAATTTAATCAGTGATTCATGGTCCTTTAAAAAATATGTAATCATTTGAATTTTTGTTATTTTTTAGAGGTTATTTCCATTTAACATATCATTCATTTAATGTTATATGTTAGATAAGGAATTTAATTTTCTTACGGTAGAATATCTTTGAAGAGACCAATTATTTCTGTAAATCTGGTTTCACTCCATCTACTTCCATCTTTCAAATTATATAACTTCAATATAGCTAAAAATGTTCTGTATTTAACACAACTGATATACAATGGTCTTATAGCATAGCTATTTAACTTCTCAAACAACTTTGGAAAATAATTAAGGTCATCTTTATTTTTCATTTTCATTTCTTCCATATGATCTCCATCATAATTTACAATGGTATTAATATCAAATGATTCATAGTCCACAATATCATCCCAATCAACTTGAAAATTTAGTTTTTCCTCTGTTTTGTCTAGCATTTATAACTATTATCTATTTTATGACAAATCAAATGTTTTTTAACTCCTTCAGAATAATTTTTCTTGAATAAAAACAACATAAACATGGATAAAGGATTTGATAAGGGACATATGCATGCACTATTGATATCTTAATGAACTATTTAACTCCATATTCATACTCTTTTGTCAGATAATTAATGTGCATACATTTTTATTCATATTTATCTTGTTAAGTTCATAAAATATTCATTTTTTATAAAAAATAAATAAATACACATATGATATTCATAATCAAAGGATAAAGTTATAGAAAATTCTAATAATGGGAACCCAACATTTGAATTTTATCAGTTATGATTTTTAAAAAATTATAATTTTACACAAGGGTAAGGAGGAAATAAACAACATGGGGTAACCATGTAGTTGTTTGTCAGACTATCAATTTGATGTTTTATGGGACAAATAGGGGGAAATAAATATATTGGAAAAAATTTATTTATTATCGGATGCAATACTTCACTTGGAAATTATTTTTCTTACTTGTCATTTAATTTTGACTTGCACTTCTAAATTTGTGTAAAAATATCATTCGTTGGAAAATACAAGGTCATGTAATCATCATATTTTTACACAAGGTCAATAAGATTTTAATTTCATGAAATAAATGGATGAAACTATTATTGGTGATATAAGTGAAGTTGTATTCCATGTTACTCACTTTTTCTATAGATTATTCTAGACCATGTATTATATGAATACTAATAAATATATTTTTACTATAACCCACTGACGAAACCCTATTTCATAAATAGTAGAGTTATCAATAATAGGTATATTTTACACATCTTTAAATATCAAAGTACTTTATTCAATTTCCATAAAAACATAACAAATACTTTACATTAATAAACATTCCAAAAAATTCAGTTATCATGGATTTCACATCATTAAGATAAAAAACAATCTGATTCCACCTCTAACAATGACACAGATCACTATAAGTCATCTCCCACATCTTGTTGTCAAAATCTTCATAGGTATATCTAAAAGAGTATAATAATTATTAATAAAATCAATGCCACCTGTATGGTTATGGGATATTAAAATATACTTTATAAAATTCTTCCACTATATCCTAATCTTGTATCTTTCAAAGATAAATGTGTATTAAATTAAAAATTTTTAGGGATGACACTCAAACCATTCTTAATGATACAAATTGATCAAAATAATAACAATATTATGTATATGGCTTGATCAAAATAAATAATGTTGTAAATAAGAAGATGAAACTTATACATACCCATGCACCTGAAACCATGACTAAACATTTTCTTTTCCACCCCTCAAATAGAATAGGAAATGAATCTAAAAAATTATTTTCTCAACATCTATATTACCCATAGAAAACTCACAAAACATTCAATCCTAGGTGTCTTAATCTCATAAATAATTAAATATAACAATATAAAACACCTTTAAACCTCTATAGGAATTGACTGGTCTATTATATAAATATTTACCATAATGTATGCTGCAAATAGGTTGAAAAAAAATAAATTTTTTTCCTCACGTAATGAGAAAATTCCATACCCATTTAACTATATCTCATGTGTGCAAATCAGTTTGGTTACGAGACCTCAAGAATTCCTCCCCGTTTGCTAAAGGTTGCCGACTAGTAGTGGGGGTGTAATGAGTATAGTTGGGGGACTATACTCCCAAGTATAGATTTGAAATATAATTAATGTAAAAAAATAAATATCAGGGAAAAATAAATAGAGAAAATAGTGAAACATACTATTGGATGGTAATGGAAAAACCTTGTAAATCAAATAATAAACAATGTAATGTTAATATGGAATGTATCTGAATATCAATTTGAAATTACTACAGATTACAGACCATGCTAACACAAATAAACTCAAAAATCCTAGTCCCAAACCCTATGTCGATCATGTCTTTATGTTCTAACCCATTTAGAAAGCAGAAATTAACCACAAGTCCCTTTCCCCTTGTCCAAACCTACATCCATGTAATCTGATCCGGTACTAAATGGTATCCCAAATAAACAGTGAGTACAACTTAGTAGGTCAACACCACCATGTCTAAAAAAACCAGTTTGATAATAAGTGTATAGAATAAAATGATAAACATGAGTATTAATTAATTAAATTGATGTAATACAAAAATCAACCTACATTAGTTCCATGATGTAATATCTCTAATCATGTTGCATAATTATGAAAACCATAATCACAAAAGCATGGAATAATTAAATAACTAGAAAAACCTATCTGTATAAGTATTTTAGCATTACCGGGCCAATCCCTCTATATAATAATTTTAGTATAACCAGACCAGGACCTCTGTATATTAATTTCTATATCACCAGGAATATCCCTCTATATAAGCATTTCGGCATCACCAGTCATTACCCTGTATATAATCATTTCATTATCTAACACAAAAAAAGTCAATACCTCTTGAATAACACATCATAATACCAAAAATCACAAAAGTTAATTTAGAAAATTACCATTTTTTTTCAATTACCTATTCATTCATTAAAAGACGTCTTAATTTGTTTCCCTTCAAATTTGAACTCACATTTTATATAAAACAACCACCAGTAATTCTATAATCCATTAATCCATTTTCTATGGTGAATCTATCAAAAGCAAGAACATAAGATTACATTTCATGAAAAAATATACTTTAATCCATTATCTAATTATTTATTATTCAAAGTAGGATCACCATTTGGGTAGTCGAAAGATATGCCTCAACACAATTAGATCCAATGGGATCCAATGAGTAGTCCAAACATATGATTTATTATTATATTTTTTACATGCACATGTGCTGACACAATTGAATAATATTGAACATACTTGAACAAATAGAAACAATCCATAGGTTTGGTTCTAGACTACTTACGTTTATCTAGTGGTCAAAACAATTCTTGCAACATGAAACAATAAAAAATAATGAAGGAAAATAAATCAAAAGAAGAACCTAGATCGTACAAGATCATGATCAAAACCCCAAACACCCATGGAGATGATATTACACCACTACAATGAATAATAAGAGGAATAGAGTAAAAAATAAAAGAAAAAAACACATTTGGAATTAGAGTCTTGATTAAGAAGTCCATAAGAGAAGAAGACAATAATAAATAATCTGGATTTTCTCTAGGGATTGAGAGAGAGAGAGAGCTACATGGATTGTGAAGAATGAATCAAATGCACAATGTGTCTTTAAAACCACTAATCCTGAACAATTCATGATGTGTAATCCTTTCAAAATATGTATTTCTAAATTTATGAGTTGTGCCAAAAAAATATCTCACCTCAGGTTGAAATAACCTCGAAAAAATATTACATGATATGAACCTATTTCATGACATGTAACTATTTAAAACCTTAAACTAGTTCATGACATCTGCCTAGAAACAATTACACATCATGTAACATGTTCAAAACGTGTAAATTTATAGTAGATAACACTCATCATGGTTTCTACAGAAGAGCCTAAATCAACTCCAAATCATACAAAAAACATTGGTAAAGCTCACAAGCCCTTAAAGCCCTAAAACCATACTTTATTAATCTACACAAACCAAAATTCTTATAATTTAGGTCAGTTTCCCTAGAAAATTATATCCATTCACAAAAAATGGACTTGACCAGCAATGTTCAATGAAGAAGGGAAAAGATGAAAAAATAGTTTCAATGAAAAATTGAAAGAGGGAAATACCTTGAAAAAAATATGGGATCTTACAACCTCCACAACATATAAAAACTTATCCTTGATCTTCTCCAAGCATCACTATGGGGTATTAGTAATCACTTTTATCCACTGTTCTCATATATCAGATTTCTTCTCCTAGGTCTCCTCTTGAACACATCCATACTACAACTGCACTTGAACTGGAGGTATAGTATTTCCCTGGGGATACTTCTCACTATAGTCCAAAATCCATATCAGATTCTCCTCAAAGGATGTTTCTACACCAAGATAAACATCATCCACTTATATTACATTTGGAGGGTCATGATGATATCTTTAAATCTAAAACACATGAAACATGACATGCATGGAACTATAGAATTGTGGAAGGGTTAATTGGAATGCCACTAGACTAACCCTTTCCCCTATCTCGGATAGGCTGACAAACCTGGATGCTAGCATTCCCTATTTCCTGATATAGTGTTTCTCCAACCAAGGTGACACCCAAAGAAAAATATGACGATCAACGTCAAACTACATGGGTCATCTTGATGGTCAGTGTAATATTTATACATGCACTATGTAGTCACCAACCACTTTATAATTAATTAAACCTGGTTAGACATCTCATGCATAAGAATAGGTCCAATGTGCATTGGATCACCTATATCCAACCAACAAAGAGGTGGAAATCATGTCCTACTATATAAATTCTCATAAGGTTCCATTTATATCGATGCATAGAATGTGTTATTATAAGAGAACTCCATGTGTAATAAATGATTCTCCAATGATCCTTCAAAATATAAAACAAAATCTTGCAACATATCCTCCAGAATTATAATAGTCCGTTTAGAATGTTCATTAGTCCTTGGATGATAGGTTGTGCTCAAATAAACCTGATATCCCAAAACATTATAAATACCCTTAAATAACTGATATGTGAATCAAGTATCTCTATTAAACATGATACTACTCTAAAAACCATACAACTTTACTATCTCTTGCACATAAATACTACCCACATCATCAATAGTAGAGGTCTCTCTGATTGGAAATAAATGAGCTACCTTCATCAGTCGATCCATGATCACCCATACAACATCATTTTTATGGGGTGTCCTGGGTAATTATGCCACAAAATCTACAATGACATCATCTCATTTCTATTAGAGAATTGGAAAAGGCTATAACAGCCAAACGTACCTCTGATCCTTGAAATTTACCTATTAATAAGTGAATTATGTCGACAAAAATCCTTCTACATCATTATTCATTACAAGACACCAATGTTTTCTATGTAGAACATGATACATATTTTTCATCTCTAGATGTACCGCCTATTTAAAATCACAAAACTCTCAAATTCACTCCTCACAGAAGACCTTAGGAACCCATAATTGGCTATATAAAATAAGATAATTGTTTCTGCCAAGAGAAAATCCTAATAGTGGATCTCCACCATATAGAACATCTCTAAAAACTTATATCTTTGGATCGAATAACTAATTACTCTTGATCCAGTCCAAAATAATGGGTTTAAAAGATGTTGAAGTTAGAGATACTCACCTTTGGGTCTCCAGAACATCTAGATGCATGTTTGAAAAGAGTTTTATCATCCCCCACTCATCATAAATACCTTTTTATATGCATTTTCCCTCAAGGTATTAGCAACGATGTTTCCCTTTCCCATTGTATAAGCTAACTTAAAGTTTAAAGACTATAGATACACATCTTGCCTCCCCTATTGATGGTTTATGTCCCCATGAGGAATCATGTACTTGAGGATCCTGTGGTCTATGTACACCACAAACCTCTCACCCAAAAGATAATGTCTCCAACATATTAGGGCATGTACCAACATAACTAACTCTAGATAATAAGTAGGATAATTGCACTCATGCGATATCAACTGTCAGATCCATTATCAACCACTCGGTCCTCCTACATCAGAACTACTCTAATCCTAATTATAGATGTTCCATAGTACATATTATATGCCTTACACGACATAAGAAAGTGGGGATCAGTGCCAAGTTCATCATTTCATTCATCTCATGAAACTATCTCTCATAAGATTCTAACCAAATAAACTTCACCCATTTCCTTAGATGCCCTGACATCAGTGCAACCATATGCAAAAAGTCCTAGATAAAATGATGATAATAACCTACTAAACCCAAAAAACTCTGAATATCAAATATATTCTTGGGTCACCCCCAAGATACCATGCCTGCAATCTCCTCTAGAACCACTAACACTCAAGACTTCGAGTTGACATGACCCAAGAAGTATAATTTATCAATCAAAAAACTACATTTAGTTAGATTGGTGTAAAGCTGAGGCTCACTCAATGTATTCATGATGATGTCAAGATGTTGGTAATGAAAATCCCATAAATGGGAGTACACTAAGATTTTGTTGATGAAAACCACCATAGGTTGATCCAAAAAAATATGAATGATCGAGTTCATCAAGGCCATGAATACCACTGGTGCATTAATCACATTAAATGAAATCACTATGAACTCATACAAGACATATCTATTTTTAAAAGTAGTCTGAGGCATTTCTGATGGTCAATTCCTCAAGTGGAGGTATCCTAATCTCAAATTGATCTTGGAAAATATATCAGTACCTCTTAGTAGGTTAGATAGATAGTTGATGCGCGTAAGGGGATACCGGTTCCTAACCATCATCTGGTTCAATCTGCAATAATCCACACATAAGTGCAAAGTCCCATAAATGTTCTTGGTGAAAAGAACTAGAGAAACCCATAGGGATGCACTTGGCCATATGAAATCTTTAGCTTATAGATCTTCTAACTAAACTTTAAACTCCTGAATATCTGTTGTTTCCATATTGTAAGGTAGGATATAAATCAGCTCTTCTCCTAGATCCAACTTGATCATAAATTTTATCTCTCTCTTAGGAAGTAATTCGTAGAACTTATCTATAAAGAAATCCTAAAAATGGTATACCAATGGTGGAAAAGTATCCAACTACATTCCACCATAGTTCAAAGAAATACTTTCCATCTAAGTTGTGAGACAATCTAATCTGCACTGAATAGGTCCTACATGACTAGCATAAATATCCCAATCACCCTAGTGAAAATAGTTGTCTGTTTATGGATATTGAAATGTAACAATCCTATGGTAACTGGTAATATTAACTTGGTATATTAATATCAAATCCATCATAAGAATCAAATCGAAACCTTTCATTTAAAACATGAACGATTCCCAAAATAAATGGAGACTACTAATTTTTAGAGTAGATGCCTTGCAATGTTTGATATTCTCTAACTACACTCCCAAATGTGTGTTGATGGTCAAGAAATAATCCAATATTTACAAAACCAAGCCCAAAATATTTGAAAAGTAAAAATATATAATGTAATTTTATTATATTATATAAAAAAATACATCAAATGGTATATGGTATAAGAATTGTACCTCTGACGGTAGAAGGTCCAAAATCTAAACTAGCTAGATTAGACTACAAAGCATGAAACTGGATTCATTCTCTTCCCTAGGTTCCAGTATGACTCCCCTGGTTTATTTTCTTTACATGATACTACCATTCATTTACTAGGGTACCACGTTCTATTCCTCGACCTGAACAACTAGTGGAACTCCAACTACCAGACTACTAAGGGGTAGCTATATCCAACCCAGACTCTGGTACCAATCTTGATCCATTGCCACTGCTCTACTATTGCATGCACCTACAAAACATCAGTAGGTGGCCAAGCATAATGAAAGAATTTCATTCCAAAATAAGGTATGTACACTAAGATTCTTGTCACAAAAATTGTTACATTATCAACAATGCAACAAAATGTGGTCCTAATACAGTTTCCTACTTCCATGAATACTCTACCTGTTATTTCGTTGGTGATAAATTTTATAGTTGGGATTCCTGAAAGAACAAGAAGAGATCCCAGTTAGACTTGCTAAAATAACATGGCCACTGCTCAGGAACTCTATCAGATTCCCTTACATAATGAGTGCCTGATTCATTACATCCTAATAGATACTCAAGAAAAACATGTTCACCTATGATATGATGTCATAGAAAATTCCATCCAAAAAACATAAATCCTAGGATATCTCATCAGTTTCTAAAGATGGTGAGAATAAATATAAGTCGGTGAATCATCAAGCATAGTCAATCACTGATATGTACTCCTATGTTATATGCATGAACTCATGATCCTTCTCATCCCTCAACATATCATGACAGAATTGGATTAGGAACTTTGTCTATAATTTCTTCTTGGATAACTCATCTTACTACCCAGCTTTCTCTAGAATGTCCCAGATATAATTTTTGGTCCAAAAAGCATGTGCAAAAAAAATTAATCCTCCTATCAGTGGGTGTATTGAGGTTCTTGAAGATCATCTGTAATTTATTAATCTAGAAATCAGATACCTAGGGGCCTCACATCCCAGTGAACATAGGATGATCCTGAAGCAGAAATTATCTCATCAACTCAGGCATCGAAGGCACGGTGTGAATAGTGTCTATTTATATAGATCACATGACCCAAAAAAATATTTCAAAAATATAAACATCCCTTTGATCCTTAAGAGCTACATGAAACTTTTTTAGCTATGTTAGGGGTATGCTATTTTCCACTCTCATGACTCTCAATTCAAAGATGGTGATGATGCATTTTCTCTACAAGGCAAACACACTGCATATAACACTGGATAACAACATGGTAAACCAAAATAGGTGATAAAAATAGATAACCACTGACTCGTGGTCTCTTTATACACAGAACATAGTTGAATTAACATGACATAACAGTTATTTCATTTTCATTTATCAAATATAACCGGTATTTTATATCTTAATTCATACTGGAAAATATTTACATGAAATAAATATGTATCTAACATGAAAAATGCATATCAAGATATTTACCTATGTTATTACCATTATTAATGCATACCCATATCACACCATATCGGTCCATGAGTATAATTCTCACGAAACAATAACATCACACAACATGTGAATCACCTAAGGTGAAATGACATCAATCACAATAAAAAAATATGAACAACAATCTAGGCCCTGGGGACTCAGATTCCCCCCACACATGGCTTAGATAATCCCATACACAAGATCAATACCATGTCCTAAGAAATCATAGTCTCTTTTTTACCTTTCCCAAATAGTAAATCAATGGAAAATTACTACATTCTCCACTAATACAACTTTGTAACATCTGGTGATCTGATGCTATCTCGTGTGGAAAAATCATCTTGGTTAGAGAACCTAAAGTGTGCCTCCCCATATGATAAAGGCTACCAACTAGTACCATGAGTGTAAAGAGAATTGTGGGGAGAATATACCCCCTGATACAAAGTTGAAATATTGAAAAAGTAAAAAAAATATAAGACTAACAGAAATAGTGATACATACAACTGGAAGGTAAAGGACAAACCAAGTAAATTAAGTAATAAACAATGTACTGTCAAGATGGAATGTTTTTAAATAATAATATGAATGTAGTACAGATAAATGACCATGATAACAAAATTAAACTCAAAAGACCCCAGTCCAGAACCCCATGTTGGTCCCACATCTAAGCTCCAACCCATCCTTCAAGAAATAATTACCCACAAGGTTATTTTCCCAAATCCAAACATGCATCAATGTAATATGTTCAGTTAGAAAATGACCACCTGAATAGAGTGTTAGTAACAATAATTTGGTCTACACCTAAATGTATAAAAAAACTATTTTTATAATAAGTGCATACAATAAAGAAAAAGTAGTTTTATTAATTAATAAACTTAATATAATACAACAATTGACCTGCTTCAGTTCCATGCTAGAATATCTCTAAACCTGTAGCACATCCATGAAAACCATTATAAAAAAACCATGGCATAATAACGTAACTGGTAAAATCAATCTATATAAAATTTTTAGCATAACTATTCAAATACCTCTATATAAGGATGAGATAATCCCTCTATATAAAAATATAAGCATCACCGATCATAGTCATTTATATTAGAATTTCAAAATCACTAGGCATTACCCTTTATATAATCATTTCAGTATCAAACACAACACAAGTCAATACATAAAGAATAATACATCAAAATACCACATGCTACAATGGTTAATTCTTCCAATTACCATTTGTCTTTTATTTACCCATTCATTCATTAAATTATATATTAATCTATTTCCATGCCAATTTTCATGCCCATTTTATATCAAATAAACACTACTCATTCTATAATCCATTAACCCATTTTACAAGGTGAATATATCTTAATAAATAACATGAGTTTCTCTGTCATTCTAAAACATAAATTAATCCATTAGAGAGTTCTTTTTTATTCAAGGGTAGGCTCACCCTATCGGTAGTGTCATGATATGTATCAACACTATTGGATCCAATGAAATCCAATGAGTAGTCAAAAAACATGATTTATTATTATATTAGTTAACATGCATGTGTGTCGACACAATCTTGTTGTACCTCTCGTACCCCTCGAGGTTTAATTTTCATGATCACAATCACTCTCTTATTTATCTAATATTGTTTTAAGTGTTTTTGGATGATAGGCATAAATTCAGGGTGCCAAGGAATTGGGCCAAGAAGGCCAAGAAGGAAAAAAGCCAAAGTGGACTGAAATTCAGTCCACCGGCCAACCAGTGGCTTCACCACCTGCCAGCCGATGGACCCTGGGCAGAAGGGTCACCCCCTGCCTTCTCACCGGCCAACCGCTGGCCTCAGCACCGACCAACCGGTGGAGCCCAGACAGAATGGCAAGCTACTGTCTTGCCACCGGCCAACCAGTGGCCTCACCACCGGTCAGCCGGTGGAGCCTGGACAGAAGAATCCACCCATCTCCAAGGCACCGGCCAGCCGGTGGCCCTGTACCGGTCAGCCGGTGGAGCCAGTCAAACTAGCCGTTGGGCCTTTGACCAGACCTGTCCACTTGCCTCCCAACGACTCCGAAGCCCTTTACAACGGCTCCGAAGCCTCCCAAAGGCCATATGAGGGTTCCCCCTCTATAAATAAAGGACTAGGAACCCCCGGAAGTCTAAGGAACATAGCCGGAACTATTGTAAAGCCAACGGACACATTTCCCATCATTTGGCGAACCTCCGGCGGATTCCTCCAAGGGAACCCCAATTGCTCCAACTCACTTCCACATCCAAGAAGCACCTCCAAAGAAGCTTGGGAGCACCCTTCATCAGCTCCATCAATCCATTGGCGCCCAAGACTTCCCCATTACGATTTTTCATTGTTTTATTTATTTTGAACATCATTTTGGGTTTGTGCCTACAAACCCCATCTCTTTCTCTCATCCTTTCTTTTGGGTTTTCACATCACCTTTAAGGTGTGAAGAGGTTGGTCAAGCCTTTCCTTTAAAAGGCTTGAGACATAGGTGAGCTAGCCTTCACCTGTAAGAAGGCTAGTGGGTTCTTGCTCAACCATTGAAAGCAAGTGGGTTCTTGCATTACCATTTAAAAGCAAGCTGTAATAGGTTCTAGACTAACCTTAAAGTCCAGTGGGTTTCTTGATAAAACCATTAAAAAGCAAGCGGTAGTTAATCTCTCAACGGTTGAGTTGGGAGCGGAGACGTAGGCTTGGGTTTTAAGCCGAACTCCGTTATCAAGCCTTGTGTCTTGCCTCATTTATTTCCGCTGCACTTTCACTTTGTTTTTAATTTGTTAATTAATTTTTAAAAGGCAATTCACCCCCCCTCTTTCCATCACTTCCTTCCTTTCTCCGTCCAACAATTGGTATCAGAGGGAAAATTTGAGTAATTCCCTAACCGGTTTCAAATTCAAGATCTTTTTGTGATGGCTTCAACCTCTTACGCCCCCGAAGGCTATTCTTTGGGTCGTGCCCCATTTTTTGATGGAACCGACTACACTTATTGGAAAACCCGCATGACCGCTTTTCTTAGAAGCATTGGATACCCTATTTATAAAATTGTCATGCATGGTTATTCTCTCTCCTCTCCCGATGAATCCAAATGGACCCAAGCCGATATTAAAAATTTCAAGCTTGATGGCAAAGCCATGAATGCTCTACATTGCGGCCTTGATCGTAATGAATTCAATCGAGTTTCCACATGCACCTCCTCACATGAAATCTGGAAACTTTTGGAGGTTTCCCATGAGGGGACCAACAAAGTAAAGGATACTCGATTGGACATGTATCGTCAAGATTTTGAATCTTTTACCATGCATCCATCTGAAAATATTACTGAGATGTTTACGCGCTTTACTGACGTTTGCAATGGTAGAAAGTCCCTTGGTGATTATGTGTCTGCAGAAATGATGGTCAAAAAGATCCTATAGATCCTACCAAGCTCATGGGCTCCAAAGGTAACGGCAATCCAAGAAGCAAAGGACATCAAGAACATGCCGGTCGAAGAGCTCATCGGATCCCTCATGACTTATGAGATCACCATGAGGAGGCAAGCTGAAAAGGAAGGCAAACCGATAAAAACTCCAAAGAACATCGCCTTCAATGCTCAAAAAGAATAAAGCTCCTCCTCCTCATCATCTTCCTCTTTAAGCGGCGATTCCGAAATGGAGAACCTTGCCCGCAAAATGCACAAGTTCATGAAGAAGCACAAGAAGAAGAAATCCCGCAAGGCTCGAAAGGAAAAACACGATGAAAAATCCGAGCCCGAGGTAACATGCTACGGGTGTGGCAAGAAAGGCCATTACAAGCCCGATTGTCCACTCAACAAGAAAAAGGCCAAGCAAAAGGAGAATAAGAAGGCATTAAAGGCCAAATGGAGTGATAGCTCCTCATCCTCCTCCTCCTCCTCAAGCGACAACGGTAACAAATGCCTAATGGCATTTCATGAGGTAACCTCTTCCGACTCCTCATCCTCTTGTTCTTCAAATTTAAATTCTTTCAATCACATGTCTTATGAGGATCTCCAACATGCAAGAGATCAATTGGAGGAAGGTTTTCACGAACTTTCTTCCAAATTTGTTTCTTTAAAAAAGAATTTCAAAAAACTCTCTTCCGAAAAAGAACATCTTCTCAAAGAGAAGGAAGAGTTGACCCTCAAAATCCAAAACCTTCCCGATATTGATTCCATGGAATCAACTATCAAAGATTTAAGGGAATCCCTAGCCAAGTTCACCCAAGGTGAACAAAATTTGACCAAACTCCTCGGTTCCCAACGCATATCTAGAACCACTGAAGGGCTTGGCTATTCCAAGAAAGCTTCCTCTTCCCATGCTCCAACTATTTTTGTAAGGGGGAGCTCTCAAAACAAATTTTGCAATTATTGTAAAAAACCCGAGCACTTAATCTATGAGTGCAATTGTAAAAATGCCCGGTATGGCCGCCCCAAAAGTATTTTCTTTAATGATGAATTTTTTAGGAGAAGACCCGCCACTAGACAAGTATGGATTGAAAAATCCCTCTTAGCGAGTCTCTCCGGGCCAAAATTTGTCTCCGTTCCAAAAACCTCTCCCTGGTGATTTGTTGTTTTTATTTAGGGGGAGTTAGGATCGTTTAAGCCCTTTTGATTTCAATTTCAAAATTTTCGATTCAAACTTTCAATTTCAACACTTGGTATCAAATTTTTTAATTCTAAATTGTTATTCAATTTTTCACTCAAAACTTTCAATTCAAACTGTTATTCAATTTTTCATTCAAAACTTTCATTTCAAATTTTTGATTCAAAACTTTCAATTCAAATTTCAAAAATTTCAATTGGTTTAAAATCTTTTTTTCCTCAATCAAGTTTTATGCCCCGTGCTATTTTGATAATCACAAAGGGGGAGAAATTCTTGTTTGATTGGGGGAGAAATCTTTTAAAGCATGCTTTTCATTTCATTTTCTACATTACTTATTTTGGTGATTGTGATCATCAAAATAGGGGGAGATTGTTGTACCTCTCGTACCCCTCGAGGTTTAATTTTCATGATCACAATCACTCTCTTATTTATCTAATATTGTTTTAAGTGTTTTTGGATGATAGACATAAATTCAGGGTGCCAAGGAATTGGTCCAAGAAGGCCAAGAAGGCAAAAAGCCAAAGTGGACTGAAATTCAGTCCACCGGCCAACCGGTGGCTTCACCACCAGCCAGCCGATGGACCCTGGGCAGAAGGGTCACCCACTGCCTTCTCACCGGCCAACCGCTGGCCTGAGCATCGGCCAGCCGGTGGAGCCCAGACAGAATGGCAAGCTACTGTCTTGCCACCGGCCAACCGGTGGCCTCACCACCGGTCAGCCGGTGGAGCCTGGACAGAAGCATCCACCCATCTCCAAGGCACCGGCCAGCCGGTGGCCCTGTACCGGTCAGCCGGTGGAGCCAGTCAAACTTGCCGTTGGGCCTTTGACCAGACCTGTCCACTTGCCTCCCAACGGCTCCGAAGCCCTTTCCAACGGCTCCGAAGCCTCCCAAAGGCCATATGAGGGTTCCCCCTCTATAAATAAAGGACTAGGAACCCCCGGAAGTCTAAGGAACATAGCCGGAACTATTGTGAAGCCAATAGACACATTTCCCATCATTTGGCGAACCTCCGGCGGATTCCTCCAAGGGAACCCCAATTGCTCCAACTCACTTCCACATCCAAGAAGCACCTCCAAAGAAGCTTGGGAGCGCCCTTTATCAGCTCCATCAATCCATTGGCGCCCAAGACTTCCCCATTACGGTTTTTCATTGTTTTATTTATTTTGAGAATCATTTTGGGTTTGTGCCTACAAACCCCATCTCTTTCTCTCATCCTTTCTTTTGGGTTTTCACATCACCTTTAAGGTGTGAAGAGGTTGGTCAAGCCTTTCTTTTAAAAGTCTTGAGACATAGGTGAGCTAGCCTTCACCTGTAAGAAGGCTAGTGGGTTCTTGCTCAACCATTGAAAGCAAGTGGGTTCTTGCATTACCATTTAAAAGAAAGCTGTAATAGTTTCTAGACTAACCTTAAAGTCTAGTGGGTTTCTTACTAAAACCATTAAAAAGAAAGCGGTAGTTAATCTCTCAACGGTTGAGTTGGGAGCGGAGACGTAGGCTTGGGTTTTAAGCCGAACTCCGTTATCAAGCCTTGTGTCTTGCCTCATTTATTTCCGCTGCACTTTCACTTTGTTTTTAATTTGTTAATTAATTTTTAAAAGGCAATTAACCCCCCCTCTTGCCATCACTTCCTTCCTTTCTCCGTCCAACAAATCTTATAATATTACAAATACTTTAACAAATAGAAAGAGACCATAGTGTTTGATTCTTGTCTACCTACATTTATTTAGTGATCAAAACAAAGCTTCCAAAAGGAAACACCAAAAAAGAACAAAGGTGAAGAGATTTCAAGGAGAACCTCTAACACACAAGATTAAGATCAAAACCAAAAAAAATTTGGTTAGGAGATTCCACTAGTACAATGAATAATAAGAGGAAGAGAGGGGAAGATCAAAGAAAAACAAAATCACCAGTAATCGGATGCTTGATAGAGATGACATGAAGGGAAGAAAGCACTCCTAAATCACCTTGAGTTTCCCAAGTGTTTGAGAGAGATAGAGAGATAATTGCATGCTAGATAAAGAATTAATCAAATGAAAATCATCAAATTAAAACCAATAATCTTAATAAATTCAAAGAATGTAATCCTTTCACATCATGTATTTCTCAATTTATGAGTTACACCAAAAAAAATTTCTCCTCAGGTTGAAATAACCTGGATTGAACATTACACGATGTGAACCACTTTCAAGGTTTGTAACCATTTTATGCCTTGAACCAGTTCACAATGTATTCCTGGAAACATGTAAACATCATGTAACATGTTAATGACGTTTAAATGTCCAACAGACATCACACAACCCAGTTTTTATAGAAGATCCTGAACCACCTACGAAGCTTTCTAAACTCACGGATAAACCTCATAAGCCATTGACACGTTTAAAACCAGACTCAATTAATTTAAACAAACATACATCCCTAAACTTTAGGTCATTTTACTTAGAAAATTATCTCCATTCACAAAAAGGACTTGACCACCAAGGTTCAAAGATGAAGGAAAACCCCGACAAAATAGGTTCAATGAAAAATTCAAAGAGGGACGTACCTTGAAAAAAAGGGGATCTTACATATATAATTATAAAAAATATAAATGTATATAATTATTAATACATTAAAGGAGTGGTAAATATTTATTTATAAATATAATTATAGATATATATTTATAATTATAATTATAAATAAATATATTTGTAAATATATTTATATATATTTGTATATAATTATAAAAATATTTAAATAATTATATATATTAATATAACTATCTATATTTATATAAATATATATATTCATATACTTATATATAGTTATATAATTATGTATATATGTAATAAATATATATAAAAATAAATATAAATATAGTAAATATATTAATTATTTAAATATATTTATTATAATTTTATAATTACTTAAATATGTAATTATTAATTTATAACTGTATAAAAACATTTAAAAAAAATTAGATTTATTTACTTTTAATTATATATATATATAGTTTTATAAACATAATAAATATAAATTTATAAATATTTATTTACAGATAAATTTTAACATTATTAATCAATATATAATATTAAATGAATAAATGTTAAAAATGAGTGAAATTGAATAATTAAAAATCAATAGACTTTAAAAATATTAAAAAATGGATAAGTTTAATTTATTACACAAATTATTAAAAACATAAAATATGAATATATATATATATATTGAAATGAAGATGAATACATATTGAAAATAATAAAAAATAATAAATAAATATGTATAAATATATATTAGCAATTGATTTAATTTCAAAAAAATAAAAGTATATATTAAAAATGAATAACGAATTATAATTGAAATAATATAAAAAATAAATAAATAAAATTTACCTATTAAAAAATAATATATTAAATATATTATTTTACTAAATGAAATTATAAAAGAAATATTAAAATTTGAATAAATTATATAAATATTAGTTGTGCGTGTTTAAATATAAGTTTTTATTAATTACGTAAATATTTGTGTGTGTAAAATTAATGGGTATATATATAAAAGTTTTATATATATTAAATTGAACAATGAAATTATATAATATGCAATTTCTATTAATGAAATAAATAATAAAAAAATGGATATATTTAAAAAATGAATAATTGTTATTAATTATATAGATAATTTAACAAATTAAAAATAAATATCTATATATGTTAAAATTGAAATGAATACATATTAATTATATAAATTGCCGCCATAATAAAAAAATTAAATACTAATGAACAAATGTGTATAAATAATTATTATAAAATGGATAAAATTGAAAAAATATTGAACAAAGAAAAATTAAAAATGAATAAATCACAAAAATATTAAATATATTAATGAATACATATGTATTGAAAACATTAAAAATGATATAATTACTAGAATATTAGATGAATAAATATTTAAAATCTATAAATTATAAAAAATTTAAGTACACACTGAACACTATCAAATTTATAAATTATATTAAATGATTGTATGATAAAAATGAGTGAAATTTAATTATATATATAAATATATATAAATTTAAATACATAATATACTATTTATAATTAATAAAAAGGAATAAAATTATCAAAAATAGAATAAATTTAATATATATGTATATATAAATAAATAGTATATTAATTGTGTAGTTAGTATATTATATATTTAATTTGTATATAACATTAAATAGTATATTAATTATTTCATTAGATATTTATTGAATGATTTTAAGGAATGGGAGAGTCTCTCAGTGGTAGTCCATGAAAATCTCCATGGACATGATCATCCTAAATGCTTGAATATTTTCTCTTATGTTCCAAGTCACTTAACCATGCGTCATGGGTTTTCCTCTAATAATCATATCAGAGAAGCTTCGAAGGTATTTTCACCTCTCATTGGTTTATCAGGAAGCTCCTTCACATTGATTAAGGACCATGTTTCACAATTTTCATTAGGAAAGGTAACACTGCCCATGTTATGGCTTCAGATGGTTCCATTCTAGAGAGGATTGTGCCTCATAATCACTCATACTTCTTTGAATTTGTTTGTTAAAAGGTATAAAACTTTGGAAAACTTGTGACCTAATTTCTTGTTTATCCTCAATTTAAAAGTTTTCATATTTCTCAAGTTTTTACCCTGGTCAACACTAATTTCACACTCTCTTCCCCTTATGTGGAACATAAAGGTATAGCATGGAGTTTGGGGATAGTCAATACATGACCAAAAACCATGGGGATCCATGATTGGAATTTTAATTTCTATCTAAATGATTTTAAGGAATGTTCCATGCAGTTCTAGTTTAAAATTCATGTATTAAATTGGGTCCTTTGGCATCCATGAATCCTATTTTATAATTCCTACATGGTTGGTATTCATATTTAGATGTACACTATGGAGTAATAGGTTAGCCTTAAACATTTTTCCAGAGTTATGGTGGAAATTGATTTATGTTCTACCTTAATTGACAAAGTTTTTATATCTATGACATAGGATGAGGTTTGTCTTAAAATTGATTATAAAAGGACTCTCCCTTTCTGTGATTCTTTTGGAATTATAGGATAATTGAAATCTAATTATAGAGGTAATATCATTTTCTACAGCTGTAATTTGTAAGGTCATGATATTTCTCATTGTTGAAGGAGGAAGATTAATAGAGACGCCTAGATTTATGAGAACCAACCTAATTATCAGGTTAGAGATGCTATTGTTCTTGATCCTACAATGGGAAATACAATTGCTTTGAAGATTTAGTCTCATTTTATTGTTCATGGCCCTTCCCAAGGGAGGATATGGATTTAATCTGAATGTTCTTCTTAAAAAACTAGGTGTGTTTCTAACCCTTAGATTACTTCCCCTCCCCTTGGTATGAGGAGATGTTAGTGCCCTCTAATACATTTCTAGAATATTATATTGAAAATATCTCTTGGGATGATATTAGAGATTAGCCACATTTATTTAATGGCGGAGTTTCTTTCAGAGACGCCCTATAAAAAGTTATATTGGATGAGCATGTTGATGGGGAATCTGATGATAGTTAAGAAGGCATGGAAATTTTTTCACAAGATGATGTTGATATCAATATGTGGAAGGAGTAGGGGATGATTATTTCCAGGGGTGGAAAAGGGAAAGACAAAATTATTGTATCCAACTCAATGAAATACCAAGCTAAAATAATTCATATACCACTTGAACTGAAGAAATATGAAAAATGTAGTTATATACGTGATAAAGGAAAACAGCTATTGATTATGATTAAAGGGTTTATCCATGTGTTGGGAGGGTGGATGTTGCTACTCACACTCTGATTTTTTCTACACCTTTTCCATCAGTCTAGGATGTCTTTGAAAGGGCCAAGGAAAATCCTGTGGGTCCCTTGGTACCCATATGCTTGGTTTAGGTAACTATAGTGCTTTCAACCCAATAGATAATTGTGGTTCTGGTCTAGATGGAGGATTTATTCTCTCAGGACCTATATTGTACACTAATTCTCAACTTCCTCAAAATGTGCTGTTAATAGGGACTTTTATTTGTGCTAAAAAAGCAATTATAAAAGCACCCCTTTATCCGTGCTTTTTTAGCGCAAATAAAGGGTATGTTTATCAGCACTTTTCTTAGCGCAAATAAAATATTAATTTCATAAAATGTTTTTATCGTTAAAAATAATATATTAATAAATTAGTATATTTATTTTGATATAAAAATAATATATTTTATAAAATATGATTTTTATAAGGCTAAATATGCATTTATACTTAATATATAAGATATTTTATGAAAATGGATTATAAAATATTTTAAAAAATAATATTAATTAATAATGATATAATTATTATCAATTAATTTTCATTTAATGTCAATTTGAAGAAAGAAAAAATAAAAATAAAAATTAATAAATGATCTAAAATAAGTTGAGAATGAGACTCAAACTTTGAACGATCATAACTTTTGATCTGAGTATCCCTTTGGGCTCTACAATATATCAAATAGAATAATGCGATAAGATATACATAATGATATTTATTGGGGAACTCAGTTAATATTTTTCAAGGACAAAAAAGGCTTAGATGGGCTCTAAATTTGAGTGTTTAGTCATGGTTGTCCAATTTTTTAACATTTGATGGAATTTTAGCCTCATTTACTAGAGTCGACATATATTTTTTTGGTAGAGACTCAATTTATTTTCAAGGATTACACCCATAAGGATATTATGACAATAAGTTTTTTGGTCATTCTTCATATTGTATTATTTTTTTTGATTAAGTACACACAAAAATATTCATATTTCTATATATTTACAAATAAAAATTTAATTTTATAAATAAATATTTAAATATATTGACATATAAAATATCTTTATAAATATATAAACCATAAATAAATCAAAAATAATATTCTTTTTATTTAAAATAAAAATATATGAATATTTATGTATTGATATATGTGTGTTTGTGTATTTGTGAGTGTCTATATTAAAAAACTAATATATATTATATATATATTCTAATATATGAATAAAAATATGAATATATAATATATGTAAATAAATAAAATTTTTTATAAATATATTTATAGATAAACATAATATATATTTATTTATGTTGTATATATTTATTTATTCATTTATAAACATACATGCACACACCAAACATATTTTATAAATGCATTTAAAAAATGATCATAGAAATATATATTAATATACAAATAAATGTTTAGATAAAAAAATATAAGTATATATATATAAATATATCATTAAATCGAGAACGAAGCAATATGGAGGAGTGATAAGGGTCCATGCACGCAATGGATAGGTCTCACGTTTGAATCCAGGGGGAGGTAGGGGCATGCACATGGGTGGGTGGAGGCCTGTGCCTAGCAACATTAAGGGGGGGGGGGGGGGGGCTAGCGCTACTAAAGTGGGGTTCAAGCACAAATAGGGGGAGTGGTCACCTCTGATTCCAATTTTTTTATTTGTAGATTTTTAAAAAATGACTTTTATCAGCACTTTTATTTTAGGGCTGATGAACTACCATTTTATCTGTGCTTTTTTGGCCCCCATAAAAGGGACCCCCTTTTAACCACATTGTAAATAACCATGTTTTTTAGTGATGTTAATGCATTTTTTTAGAACTGTTAAAAACCATTTCTATAGTAGTGAAGCAGTAAGGAAGATGTTCAAAAAAGTGACGGTGTAGGTGATGATGCAAGGGATGACACTGATGTTAAGACACTTTATGATGGTGGAGATCCATGGTAGCAAGTGAAGGCCTTAAGTAGGGGATGACATCCTCGCAGTAGGGGTGGACACCTCCTCATCACAATATGAATACTCATTCTCAAGATTAACGATGTTTTTCATTTATTATTTTGATGTGGACAAATTTGGTCTTTTATGTTCCTCCCCTTTTATTTTTTTATATTTTAGGAAAGGGTTTTCCACATCCCAACCTTTTTAGAAAAAGATATTTAATTAGTATATTAAGTATTTAATAATTTTATTTACTTTTATTAAGTATAAATAGTATATTAATTATTTAATTATATATATATAAAATTAATATATTTTTTTATCACTACATATATATTAAATTTAATAAATTTAATTATAAAACATTACGGGTTGGTCTGGTCATGTTTGTGAACCCACATGAAAAAATGTTTAAATAAAAAATAATATATATTAATTATGTAAATTACAGATGTATTAAATATATTAAATGTTAAAAAAATTAATAAAAAATTTATCAATGAAAAGTTTATTAAAAAAATGAATAAATTTAATATATATATATACTGTAAAAAATAATATATTAATTACTTAATTAGTATATTATGTATTTAATGAATTTATTGTTTTTTAGTAATTATAAACATTGTATTACTTATTATATATGTATATATAACATTTCTGTAATTTATTAATTTTTAGTTAAATAATTAATATGCTATTAATTAATGTATATATATATATATTTAATTTAAAGAATTATATATATATATATGTATTAAATTAAATAATTAATATACTATTCATTAATATATGTGAATATATATTAATGTATATGCAGTTGGGGTATGGATTAGTGATAAGAACCATGTAATACTATATTGAGGTTGGGGGTTCAAAACTCATGGAGTGCAGGTGCTGTAGCAGTACTATAGCTATGGTGGGGACTATAGAAAAAACCAAAGTGGTGATAGTATTGTAGCGAGTACTATAACAACATTATTCACCGATGGGACTTTGGGAAAAAATTATGGCACTACCACAAATGCGGGCAAGGGAAGTGCCCGAGTTTTATCAAAACTAATCAGAAAGCGCTGATAAAAGGGGGAATTTTATCAGTGCTAGAAAAAAGCGCTGATAAATCATCCATTTATCAACATTAATATTAGCATTGATAAATTCTCCCTTTATTAGTGCTAACAAAAAGTATTGATAAAAAAGATACTTTATCAGTGCTAATAAAAGGGCTGATAATTTTTTTAACAAAAAATATTACTAATTTATATAAAAATATTTTATTTATATTCAAAAATAATGTTTATATGTATAGATTAAATAATAAAAGCATGTTTATTATGTTTATTATGTATATGTTACTTTATTTTTATTATGTTTTTTAGTTTTAGTTATATCATTATTATATATTTATTATACTATATGTTTATAATATTATATATAAATACTATTTAACATATATATATATAGACACACAAATACCTATTAAATATATATATATTTAAATAAATTTAAGTTTCCAAATGAATGTGTCAATTGATGCGTATGATCATATTCTCATGAATATATGTTTATTATTTACCTTAATATTGTCCATATATACTATAGTACTATATATACATGGTGTATTCATTTATTTCCTATATATTTGAATCTTTATCTTCTCATAAATACGTAAAATCACAATAAATATATTTATATAAACAATATATGCATTTATTATATTTAAAAATATAAATATTTAGCTCTATAGAATTATATACTATTTAAAAATATTATAAATAATTATAATTATATATAACTAATTAAATATTAATATATTTAAGTAATTATAAAATTAAAAAACAGTTTTTAAATGATAAATATATATTTATGAATACCTTTTGAATATATTTATTTATAAATATATGTCTTTAATGAATATATAAATAGACACAGACACACATACTTATATATATTTAAATACTTATGAAATTAAAATGAAAATTAATACATCAATTTATATTTATATATATTTAATTATAATTTAAATTATTTTATTATAATATAAATATTAATTTATTAAATTATAAATGTAGTAAATATATTGGTTATAATTTTATAATTATGAAATAATTGTTTGTTTTATCAATGCTAATTAAGAATAACAGATTAAACATACATTTATCCGCGCTTTTTATCGCTCACAAAGATGGTCCTTTATCGGCGCTAAAAAAGAATTGATAAAGTCATGTTTTTTTAGCACATCCAATTGTAGAGCTGATAAAACATACTTTTATAAGCACTTTTCATCTAGAGCGGTTAAAAGTGTTGCCAAGTTTTATAAATAAACCCTACATTCTCCTCCTTCCTCACACCCCTCAAGTTCTCGCAGAATCCAATCCCTACCACCGCCATCACCGCCTCATCTCCATCCTCCTCTCCATCCTCCTCCTCCTCTTTGACCGCCGACTCCTCCATTATCGCAAAACGAGATTTTTTGCACGACTCTCCTCTTCCGTCCCTCTCCTCCACCAGTGGCTCTCCTCTCCCATGCCTCTCCTTCACCAAATCTATCATCCACCATTTCCTCTCCTCTGCCACGCCTCTCCTCTATCGTGCCTCTCCTACATCGTGAACACACCTCCCCCACATGCTGAACCACACCTCCACGGTTAGTTTCTCCTCTGTCTCATTAGGTTCACTTATTATAATATGATATTGATAGAGATGTTGTGATGTGTACGGGAAAAACTTCTCGCTGAAAATCATGGTTGTTGGTGGTTCTTGTTTACACACTAGTTATATTTGGTAAAATTCAATTTTCCTATACCATATTTTGAATTGGTTGATTTAAAAACCACCATTGAAATTTGGGTTTTCATCACAGTTATTTCAAAATATTCAAAATGTTTTTCCATACATTCAAAAATAAAATTTTTATCATCCAATCCTATTTTTCTATTACTCTTATATATCAAAAATGATTATATTACTAAATATTCACTTGAAAATTAAATTTCTTCAACATGTTTCCACTTATTTTATAGAAAACATTATGTATTTTTTTATGTTTTTATTATAATAATTATTTTTAAAAGTATAAGTCTTCAAAGTATTTAAAATTCATTCACTAAAAATGTTATACACATCTCAAGTTTCCATTATCGATAAATGTTTTTAGCAATTGGCCTCGATGATCCTACTCCAAAGATTATTTAAGAACCTAAACCACCAACTAGGTCTCTTTACTCATATATAAACATCTACTTAATATGTCCAGACTATAACACCCCAAACTAAATCACCAGGACTAAGCCGAAGTGTCACATGATTTCAAGTATACTTACCTGTAAAAAATATGTTTCCAACTAGTGGTGAGGGTATAAGTGGAATAATGGGGATACTATCCTCTTGGTAAATAATAATAATTAGAGTACATAATAGTATAAATAATAATCAAAATAAAAATTAGAATCTAAAATGAAAAATAAGATCATATAACAAAAACGTCAACCCTTGCTATAAAAATATGAAATACAATATCTAACACAATAAGTGAAGAGGTTCCAATATGTGGTAGAACCATAAAAAAGAAAAAGTAAAAATAGATAAATGAACAAGTATCTATACTAGGATCTTGGAGTCTATCCTAATATCACATCAATTAACCTACTCCTTTGGTATAATTTCCTTAAGCAGGGCCACTACCTTCATCTGAAATCTAGGTTAAAGAATTCTGCACACGTACTGAGAAGCCCGTGTAGGGTTTGAGTATGAAACATAGTATAAAACCATTTATATTTTATCAAAATAAGTTAAATAGTTATATATATGTTTATATGATGATAATAATGTAAATTCACAAGTAAAACAAATCTCATGTTGGGTCATCTTGTGCTAACCAGGCTTCCACAAACCCTAACCCTACTATCATCAACTCCATATCAGGAGAATAGTAATATATGGTTTCCATGAATCTGATAATAGGCCATATGGAAAATTTATGTCTCATAATAGGTCATAATTCTATCATGACTTATGTTAATCTATAATTTCATCATGCCTCACCAATTATCACAAGTCAAGCTATAAAGCCATAATTCCCCCACAAACTATCTCAGGTCAAGCAACAAGTCCATCATGCCTTGCTTTTAGTGTCAGTTTGGGCCACAAGTCTATCATGTCTCACTATTTTTCATTCAATACTAGACCATAATAATCATGCATTACATTTCACATTCTTCTTGAATACTCCCACGATTCAAAAAACTCAAATGTTAGGCACCGTCTTCATTCTAAATTACTTTATTCTCCAATCAATAATTCATAGTATACGTTTCTCAAATGATGTATTTAACTCCAACTCAAATTCATCATTATCAATAACATATTAAGGATATAACACATCCTTTCTAATTTGACATACACAGAACATATCATGCACACCTTGATGTCATGTTGGAGGATCCAATTGGAAATACACCATCTTGATCTATTCAGCTATCTCGAATGATCCGACAAACTATAGTGCCAACTTCCCCTACCTCCATAATCACCAACTCCCCAACCAAGGTGATACCCTCAAAAAAGATTAATCCTACATAGAGAACTCTAAAGGTATCCATCATTAGTCTATATATGAACATTGTCTAACACAAATGTTATCCCACAAATCTTTGATTAATTCCACCCAATCTAAAGTTTCTTACACTAAACTCAACCTAATAACTAATAACTCAATGGATTTTCTATTAAAAACTCATACACTGGGTCCCTATCATGCTCACGAGAAATAATATGAAGTTTTCATAATTTCCCAAGTGTATATGTCTAAATAAAACTTCATTATGATTTGTCACATGATTCAACCCATGAACTAAGTGAAAAACCATACTAGCTACCATCACCAAGTTCCCCTAACAACCCAACCCCCACTGTATAGGTTGACATCATTGATTAATTCTTGATCTCATGTAATTGATACCCTTACACGAGTATCTATCATATACCAGTGAAACTTTTCCAATAATGTGAGCACATAAAACCAAACACCTCTACCTACGTGTTAGGTTCACTTACAAATCACTCCCAATGTGCACTAAGAAATTCCATCACTACCAAAACATAAGCACGAACATATCTCATTGTCAGATGAATATTGACACTCACAATCATTGCCAACAACTACCATACATGATCACATCACTAAAACCAATGGAATAACTCAAGGACCCATCCACTTACCCAAACATGAATCTTACACTTTGACTCTCCACATCCTTACATGGTCTTGTTAATGACCATAAAATTTATAGGATTTTCAAAAACCACAAATAATAATTATTCAAATTACAAACTATCATGACGAGCTAACACCCAAAATGAATTTATAAACTTAGATTCCATCATCACACTACTCAGCCCCTGATAGGTCATATATCATTCCCCAAATGAACTAATTGTCTCACACACCTACAACAACATGACATAGGGGTCTCTTATTTACCAAATTATAGAGGCCTTTCCCCATTAATATACTATGTATTTTTCAAGTTTGAATTATTATGGATTATATTAAAAGTAAACATTTTAAATTATTTTTCACTTATAATTTTTAAAACATTTGTGTCTATTTAATAACTTTTTTTAAAAAACTATTTATAATAATTTTTTTCAATTGTAATATATTTACCTTAAAAAATTTTATATATAATTTTCCCTTCAATGTTTGAAAAATTTGTTGTGAAAATGTATTTATTTTCACTTATATTTATCGTCTTATGAATTTTTCTCATGTAGTGATATTTTAGTCACAATTTATATGTTATTATGATATGATTTATTTTGAAAATTGAGAATTATAATATTCTGTGGTTTCTTAAGTTTGTGTTAAGTGATTATTATGAGTTATTTAAGAAAAAAATTATTTTTCCATTTCAAGCATTATTCTCACTCTTTATCCTTTATCTCCCCCATCTATATTCTCTTCTCTATTTCCCATTGGTTTATCCTTATCAAAGGAACTAAAATTCAATTTTCATGGTGATTTAAGGATTTTTATTTTTTGAGTGTTTTCGATGGAAGGTGACATATTGTGTATTGGTTACCATTCAGTTTAAAGTTGGTGTTTCTTTTATATTCCTTTATTTTATAATTTATGGAATTTTTATACTTTATAAATATATTTTCAATTAAAGTATATTAATTTATGGGTTCTTAGGTGAAATTATAAATTTATTTCTTATATTCTAGTCTTACAAAAAGGGGTTCATTCATAATAATTTCATGTACTATTTTTAAGTTAGATTAATTATTATGAAAAGAATATTTGAAAAGGTTAATAGGTTCATTTAAATGTTTTTATAGAAAATTTAGGCCTTATTCCTTTTTTGGGTTTTAAAAGGAAATTCCATGTTCTTGGAGAATGTTTTGGAAAGAAAAAGTGATTTTTTTTCAGGTTCTTCCAAAATAAATAAAATTATGAGACCTTAAATAAGTTGAGTGAGACTCTGCATACTATGTTGGTATTTAGGTGAAGACCCATTTTAACATTAAAAAGTGAATGATTTATTTCTCATGTGACCCCAAATGATTTACCCTATACCAGTTTCACTAGTTATGGGTTATTGGTTATTTATATAATGGATGTATGATGTTAAAAGGGGATGTTATTTGTGATGGTGTTGGAGGTGAGGTGTGAGACATTTTTTAATTATCTTGATTTATTTCTCACATCCATGGTTGTTTGTTTATGGTAACTTGGGTGTCTAGGTGGAAGGCCTTGATTCATGCTACCCTAGTTGGTACACACACTTCTATAGTTCCCCAAGTTTTGTTTAAGACAACGCTACTAGGTTGGTTCCATTATAATGATTTTAGTATGGTTTAATTGGGCGGATAGTGTTATTATTGGATTTAACATATATCCGATGTTGGTCTATGTAGTTATAGTCCCGTTTAGAATCATCACACACTAGTACCTAGGGTATATCCCATGACATTTTTTTCCTTGATCGATGGTTCTATATATAGGATTAAATTATTATATTTATTACACCCCTTATGATTTTTTTATTAGTTTAACTATTAATATTAGTTTTCTTTACTATTATAATTTTACTTGATAGAATGGTTCCCTTCTTCATTGTGAATTTATTTTCTCCAGTTGATATGGATTATTTATGAGATAATTAATGTTTGATTTTAAAGTGGCAAACCAATTTATTTATTATGAGATGGGTAGTACCTATATTTTCCACCAATTAATTGGGAAAAATATTATATATCATGATATATAAATTTTATGTGAATAGTTTAGTATGTCTATAGGTTCAAAAATGGTGTGTGTGATTGCGTTAAGCTCAACTCATAATAATACATGTGAATACGCTAGTAAGTTTTTTATGTTCACAGGTGAGTGTGATGGTGTTAATCATTAATCATAAATTTAAATGAAAATATGGTTTTGAGTAGCTAGTGGGGGGAGGGGGGGTTTGAAACACTAAAAAAGGAGTTCACCCACTAGTGATTGGTTGGCCAGTCCATAAGGTTGATGGGAGGAACACTGAAAACTAGTTATCAGAGCTGGACAGGGGGTGTCATGAGAAATATAAGGCATGTGTCAATTAATGATTTTCAATGTCTAGATAGAGGGAAGTGACAATGAAATATAGTCATTTTTTAGGGTTTCACTTCTAAAATGATTCAAGTGTTTTGAAATGTTTCTTAAACAACTATTTGTGCTAAACATACATCTTTTTGGTTTAAAATTGATTTAAAATGTTTTAAAAAAAGAATTTGGGTTTTGGGAAAGTATGTTTGGAACTAATTGGTTTATTTTAAAAAGGGTATGTTATTTTAAAGAGTAAGTTGTGTAAATGATTGGTTTTTTAATTGGATTTAAACTGTGATTTGATAAATAGTTTTCAAAGGAGACATAAAGTCTATAACTTTTTTAACCTTGGTTAATTTTCATATCAATGTTTTGTGTATTTATTTTGTTAAATGTTAATATTACCAAATCAAATATGATGGATATAAATAAATAATGGATGGATAAAATTATCTGACAAAAGAGTATGAAGATGGAGTGAAAGAGTTCATCATGTTTGAAAAAGATAATACATTTGATCCTTCTAAAATCCTTTTCCATGTTTACGCTGTTGTTTTTCAATACAAGTTAGTCAAGAGGATTTATAAGAACACTTGATCTATCATGGAATAGATAGAAGTTATAAATGTTGGAATAAACATAGGGAAAAAGATAATATAGCTAGTGACTGGGATAAATCTGTGTTTTATGGATCATTTAATAATATTACAAGTGTGGACAATGAAGAATACTGTATCGAGGACTTGATTATAGATGTGCATGATGATGAATATCGTATTAAGGAAATGATAAGGGTATTTGAAGATAAACATCATGATTTCCCAAAATTGTTTGAGAAGATAAAGAGTTGTGAAAAGATGCAATTGTATGATGGTTTCACTAAATATTCAACATTTTCATCCATACTGAAGCTGTATAATTTGAAAGTAATTAATGGATGGAGTGACACTAGTTTTATGGAATTAAATTCTCTCTTTAATGACTTGATCCAAAAAGATAATGAGCTCTTGAGCCAAACATACGATTCCAAACTAATGTTACACTCGATGGGTATGATCTCTAAAAGAATACACGCCTACCTGAATGACTGTATACTATTTCACAAGGACAAGAAATCACATAGAAAAGTTTTGTTCTTCTCGATACAAGAAATATGAATCTGGTCCTATAGATGTTTCATGGTAACTTACAATAATCCCATGTTTTAGGCACCTATATGGAAGTGAGGAGACTGTACGATAATTGACGTGGCATGTAGAGAAAATAAATAAAGATATAAAATGATAACATTCAGCAGAATCTCCCGAGAAGAAGAAAATTTATTATGAGTATCTTGAATTTGGAAATGAGTTGAGAAACTTTCTTCTTGCGTTATCTATAGATAGAGTGAATTATTTTGGTTTTCAAAGAATCACTCAAAGTTCCTGGCCAGTTATGTTGGTAAATTATTACTTCCCACTATGGTTATGAATAAAAAAACACAACATGTTATCTATGCTTATATGAGGACAAAAACAACTAGATAATGATATTAATGTTTATTTGGATCCATTGATCAAGGATTAAAAATTATTGTGGGATTCATATGTTATGATGTATGATGCTTATAGAAATTATGGTTTCACATTGAGAGCCATGTTGAATGGAACGATAAATGACTTTCCTACTTACGGATTTTTTTTCAGGATAAATAATTAAAGGAACTCTTGGGTGTCCCATCTATGAACAAAGTATACAATCAATTAGGTTGAAACCGTTATCAAAAACTATGTTTCTAGGACATCACATATTTCTACCCTGATGACATAAGTACTAATCTTGGATGACATCACTCGATGGATGTTCAGAAGAACCTACACCGCCATCTCCACTAATAGGTAATCAACTCTTTGATAAAGTTAAATATGTGGACACTGCTTTTGGTAAACTATTTTTGAAAAACCTTACGAAAACCAGTTGAAAAAATATGTTTTTTTTTTCAATTCACAAATTATAATTATCTGTACATCAAGAATTTTTTTGATATTATACTTGTTGAAAAAAAATTCATGTGACTGTGTCATCAGCATGTTGCTAAATTCCCCCAGAAAAAAAAGGCTGGAATTAAGGCTTTTGTTTGACTTGGTAGACAAGGGAATGCGAGAATAGTTGGAACCTGTGAAGGGTGATAAATGAAAATTTCTTCCTCCTGCAGCTTACAATATTTACAAGTAGAAGAGATATCAGTTTTGAAACTTCTTGAATGATGTAAAGGTTCTAGTGGGCTATTCATTGAATATCAAGAACATCCTATCAATGAAAGATTTAATGTTAAAATGTATGAAATCACATGAATACCATGTTTTGATGAAATATCTAATTACTATAGCTTTACATTGAATATTTCTCTAGAATGTCTATCATACATTAACAATTCTTGTTTCTTATTAAAAGCTATATGTAGTAATGTTATAAACCTAGAAAAATTTCAGACTATGGAAAAAGAAATTGTCATCATATTATGTGGATTGGAAATTTTTTTCCCGCTAATATTTTTTTATATGATGGTTCATTTAATGGTTCACTTGGTGAGAGAGATTTGACTATGTGGACCTCTGCACTATAGATGGATGTACCCCCTTGAACGATATAAGAATATTTTTAAAGGGTATGTCAAAAATCAAATTTGGCGTGTGGGATGTATTGTAGAGCGATATATTATTGAGAAAGTCATTTAATTATATACTGAATACCTTTCCAGTGTGCAAAGCATTGGTCTAAAGAAATATTGTGATACTAGGTGACTTTCGGGTGAAGGAATTTCTGGAAAGGAGTTCATCACAATCAATATTATAGATCAGGAACTGGCCCAACTTTGCATTTTTCATAATAGTTTGGATGTTGAATCATATGTTAAATCCAAAAAAAAATTCGTAGGCATTAGAATCTATCAAGGGAAGAAAAAGTGATATCAAATAAACATAATAAAAAATTTATAGGATGATTTTAGGACCATATTTTTAAGGAGTCAAATGAAAATCCAGAGTCAATTTTAGAACAAATTTTATGGCTAGACGGAGGACCATGTTTATATGTATTATCTTTCAATGGTTATGTAATTAATGGTTATATATTATATAATAATGAACATTAAGAAGTATATACTAGACAGAATAGTGGAGTTACACTAGTGGCCGAAGCGATGCATGTTTCCAGTGTTAAGGATATAAATCTCATTAACACAAATAGGACATATTTTGGCATCATCACAAAAATATTGGAGTTGGATTATACGACGTTCCGAGTGCCGATTTTTCAATGAAATTGGGTTGAAAATAGAATTGTTGTTAAAATAGATGAGTTGGGATTTGTGAAAGATGATTTCAGTAAGTAAGGGTACAAAGATGAACTATATATAATGGAATCATAGGAAGTATAAGAATTTTATTTTCCAGATATTATAAACCTAAACTGGTTAATTGTTTTGTTATCAACCAAAACCACTAAAGAGTTAGACTAAAATTCAACAGAGGATGACCCTTTCATTATGACGTCACAATCAATTTTCAATATTCCATGTGTAGACAAAATTTGTTATGTTTGATGAGACCATAATGATGGGATTTGGATAATCGATAGAGGGTTAAAATCCCTTCAACATTTTAAATGAATAGAGTTCAGTAATCAGGTTATATTTTGTTTTCTAATATACATAATGTTACTTTATGTTAATATCTATTCATTATTGCTTTTATGATATAAAAATTAAATGTTAAACCACTTTTGTAGATAATTACTTATACATGTGATGATTCTCCCAATCCCTAGACACAATAGGTTTCTCAACCTGTTGCTGCTCCCAGTGCAGACGACCAACATGTTTCTCAACCTATTGCCTTATGTTAATATTTATTCATTGTTACTTTTATGTCATCTAAATTAAATGTTAAAACACCTTTTTAGATAATGACTTCTACACGTGGTGATTCTCCCAATCCCTAGGAACAACAGGTTTCACAACTGCTCGCAGTGCAGACGAACAACAGTTTTCTCAACATGTTGCTGCTCCCAATGTAGAGGTAGAACCACCATCTGCACATGTCGATGCTAGCCCTCTGGAGCCAGAGGAACATATTGATGATAGTGGATCTGAGGGAATGAATGTTGACGAAACACTGGTGATAAAGAAAAAAAAAGAGTGCTGTAGTTTGAATGTGTTAGCAAAAATCATTATGGCTAAAGAGAAAGGAATCAAATACGAGATTTGATAGAATACGCAAGGCCATCATGTTAACCCCAACAAGGACATGTTTAGTAGTTACCTTGGAATCGTCACTCAGAAATGTGTGGTGATTGATGTAACTTCATGGAACCATATTGTGGATGAGATTTAGACACTAATGTGGGGATATATTATGGTAACTTTATGATATGATTTTTTTAATTTACTAAAAATTAAATAATGTAACATTGACTTACACTTCATCATCTCTTGCAGAGTGCATTTATAGTAGATAGATCGAACAAATACTATGTATCAAGGGTTTGTGGAAGGATTCAAAGGAGTTTTTGCTCACTTTTAACAAAATACCATCTTAAATATTGTGAAGGAAAAATAAAACCACACCCACCTCTTCTTTATAAAGTCCTAATATGTCCAGCATTGTGGGATGCATTTACTTGTCGTCTTGCAAATCAATTATTTTAGGTACATTATGTTCTGTAATAAGTTGTTTTACATTACATGTATTCATCACTTTTATTGATAGTGTTTTATTTTTTAAACAAAAAGTAAGTGATGAAAATAAACAATGAGCATCCCAACCAGCATACCCCTACCACAAAGCATGGACGGGGTACACATAACTTGAAAAAAAATTGGTATGTATATTAAATAAACCTTAATAATTTTATGTAACATAAAACAACACAATAACTATATTCTTTTGTTTATATACAGATTAAAGAGTCCAAATCCACAACCACTTCCATCCCACACCATGTGCTATGAAAGGAGGCACATGTAACTAAAGATGGAAAACTAATAGACGAAAACAAACAAAAAGTGTGGGAAACATGTGTAAGTATGAAATAATATTTTTTTTCTTTAAATTTATATTACATGAAAATGATTACTTATTTTCCTATATTTTCTTTTTGACATAGTCATAAGAATCAACAACACCCACACCAGATGATGACATACGTTGAGTGGCATTGAAGCATCTAGAGATGTATAGCTGCATTAGAGGTGCAGGTTTTGGGGTGACGCACTGAACATAATATGAGAAAAAACAAGCGGATGATTAGAATGATGAAATGAAAAGGATGTGAGAAATATTAGCAATGTTTCAAGAATAATTACAATACCAAAGAGATATGATAGTAAGTTTGATGGTGGGGAGGCAAAGCGAATAAATAACTCAAGAACAACCCATGCGTGATGATCCCGCCCCACCCAACACCAGTTTTGAGGTGATCCATTTCCCTCAAAAACAATTCTTAACTATGGTAGTCAATTTTCTAATAATTGTTTCTTTGAAATGTGAATAATATAGAAACTGGACACTAATAAGTTTCCCATATTGATATTATAAAGGGTGAAAATGACTATGATTTATATCTTTCAACAACAAACCATTACCTTGTAGTGAGGAAAACAATGTTCAATATACATAATGACATACTAACACATCCGAAAGATCATGTTAGTGTGTCAATTATTGTAGCTTTAGAGCTGAGAACTGAGCTATCTATTCCAATTTATGATGTAGATATTCATATGGTCAAAAAATCCCTTGGAACATTCATCGTATGGCCGTCACATCTTGTACAAAAACATGTTGACAATGAGGTATTCATTTCCAATTTAATTTTCAAGATAAACCTAAAAAGTTTAATGAAAAAAGTTCTAAACCAATGCATGTTATTACATATGGAAAAAGGGAAGGGGATGAAATGAAAGACCGAATCAAAAAATTCTTAGGGATCAACGAACCGATCAAAACGATCTACCCAAAGCACCTTAACCCCCCTACATTCTATATCCACATTTATTGTCCTTGAAGGATCATGTGGATACAAAGTTGAAAGCAGGTGGTAATCACATAATTTATTTTGAAGAAAATATTTATGGAGGGGAAGATTCAGAATTCATTGGTATTAAGACAACAACTAAAATCCTTAACTATGATTGGTTATGTGGATCAGTTGTAAATTATTACATGAGGTATGTTTTCATGATTTTATTTTCCAAAAGATGATATACTATGATAATCATGAATAAATATATTTCATATTTTTCATAGGCGTATATATGAAAAACAATTGAAGGGATTTTCCTATGAACAAAAATTTGGACTCGTTAGTCCTCATGTCACCACTACCGAACAACAAGACATAACTTATAAGAAAGTGGGTGAAATAGTTGCAGGACTGCTCAAATAATTTTATAAAAAAAGTATAGATGATAGACTCTTCTAAATATCAAAGATACATGGGTAAAACTATAAAATTTAATCATATCATATATATTTTAATTTCTTTAATTACTTGTTATTTTTTTGTGTTCTTAGGTAGCATTGGATGCTCATTACTGTCAATTTGGATACTCCAAAGATTTATTTTCAAGATTCAATGCATGGTTATCCAAAAAACAGACCACATATGATGGAATTTGTCAATTTATAATACACTATAACAAACATTTTAGAAATAAAAATCAAGTTATATAATTTATATTATATTTTAATGATGATTCTATTATGATCGGATGGTGCATGGATATTGTCTACATCATGGAATGAGGCCATGTGAAAAGGAAAAGAAACCTGATAAGTACTACGACTAGATAAGTATCAGGGTATATATAATAAGATTTTACTATCCGAACACATATAAATTTTTTTGTTATTTTTCACAATGTTTCCGCAGTTCCCATAATAAACAAATGGTAAAGACTGTGGTTATTATATTTGTAAATTTATGATAGAGATCAAATTCCTTGAACAGAACAACATCCCTAAAGAGGTATTTTCGAAGATAATTACTATTTCATTTAAAATACTTATTAATACTTGTGTATTTATATTTTTTCAGTACTGCCCTGACTACTGAAAATAGACATATTCACAAGATGATATAGATATTCTTATAAACAAATGGGCATCAAACTTGATAGAAGAATATACAAATATAAAATGAAGATGGTAAACATCTAAAATAATCTTGACTTTAATAATATTTCCTACCTTTTATTTATCTTTTTTTGATGGTAATGTTGTGATTTATATGGGCTAAACACCACGCTAAAAATCATGGATGTTGGGGGTCCTCATTTGATCACTAAATGAATTTAATGTCGATTGGGTTTTTAAATGAAATTGGTTGTTCTCATTTACTGGGTATGTGTGTTGTTGATAGACCAACAAAAAAATAAAAATTATCCTGAAGGGGGTTCCCTGTCCCAAGAGTTTTTGGTGACATCTTGAGACATAATGGGAATAGGATCTTACTCCACTTTTCTCGTTTTAAACAATGAGAAGTGCTTTTATTTAAAAAACATCGATTGAATATGCAACATTGGTAGTTACCCTTTTTAGTCAACCTAGTGATGAAAAAACAATCATATATTTATAAGTAGGTCCTGAATATATGACAATTGGTTCTTCACTGGTCCTACTAAAACTATTATACAAAAGAAGAATGTTATTCCACATCAACCGAATATGGATCCAAGGTTTTTTCTATAATCCTTCTAAAATGGGTATATTGAGCATGTTAGGTCTCTTTTTTTAGGTTTCATAGGAAAGGGTTCATTGATTTTCTGGCTGAAAAATGTATTTAAAATTTGGTAGAATACTTTAGTAAAATGATCAATGAGGAATTTGTGATGTGTAAGAATCAACCACACCTCAATATGATGAACAATGTTATTGGTATGACTCTAAATGTGTCTTTATTTAATATTGACATTAATTCAAGTTAAAAAACACATTTAACATACCAAAAGTTGATGAAATTCATTCCAATTGTTTTGAAACTTTAGAAAAATTATCTATCAATCATTTATGATGTGTATAAATCAACCACCTATCAATCTGATGCATAGTTTCACCAGTATGACTCTAAATGTGTCTTGATATTTAAAATTGACATTAATTAAATTATACAAAAACAAATAAAATTATGAAAACCTATAAAAATCATTTTCATAGTTTTGATACATTAGGATAATTATCTATGAGTCATTTTTTATGTGTTGTAATCAACTCTACCTCAATCTGATGGACGGTGTGACCGATATGACTAAAAGTGTCTACTATCAGTTTAAAAATAACATTTTAGTTCAAAATGTGCCACTCACTGAAAACAAAGAAAAAGTGCTCCAATTATCTTCCAAATTAAGGAAAACAATTCATATGTTCTTTGTGATGTGTATGAAGCAGTCTCACATCAAACCGACACACGGTGTGACCTGTATGACGCCAATTTCATGTTTTCAGTTTGAATAGTCATTTTAGTAAAAAACCAAAACTGACATACTGAAAACTGAGGAAATTCATTCTGTTTGTTTTGATACTTTAGGAAAATGATCTATTAGTCATTTGTGACATGTATGAATCAACCAAACCTCAATACGATGCACTGTGTGATTAGTATAACTCTAAATGTGTCTTGTTATTAAAAAATGACATTAATTCAAGTAAGAAAACACAACTGACATACTAAAAACCATGAAAATGCCTTCATATTGTTTTAATACGTTAGGAAAATAATCCATGAGTCAGTTGTGATGTGTAGGAATCAACGCCACCTCAATCTGAAACACTTTGTGATTAGTATGACAAAAAAGTGTCTCTTAAGAGTTTATAAATGACATTTTAGTTCAAAACATGTCCCTTGGTGAAAAAAATTAAAAAAAACTCTGATTTTCTTCCAAATTAAGGATGGTGATTTATAATTCCATTGTGATGTGTATCATGTAGTCTCACATCAAACCGATGCATGATGTGATTGGTATGACTCAAATTTCTTGTTTTTGGTTCGAAATGACATTTTTGTAAAAAAACATAACTCACATACTGAAAACCTAGGAAATGCATTCTAATTGTTGTGATACATTAGGAAAATGATTTATCAGTCATTTATGATGTGTAGGAATTAATCACACCTCAATCCGACATAGTGTGTCACCGGTATGACTCTAATTGTGTCTTGTCATTTAAAATTAACATTAATTCAAGTAATAAAAAACAACTGAAATACTGAAAACTAAGAAAATTCATTAGTATTGTTTTGATATTTTAGGAAAATAATCCATGAGTCATTTGTGACATGTAGGAATTAACCCCACCTCAATCTAACAAATGGTGTGACCAGTATGACTAAAAGTGTCCACTATCAGTTTAAAATTGACATTTTAACTCAAAACATGTCACTCACTGATAAACAAACAAAAAAACTACAACTGTCTTCCAAATTAATGACAATGATTCATAAGACCTTTGTGATGTGTATATAGCAGTCTCACATAAAACCAATGCACAATGCGACCGATATGACTCAAATTGCCTGTTATCGGTTTGAAATGACATTTTAGTAAAAAAACACAATTGGCATACTGAAAACTCAGGAATAATTTTAACAATTTAGTACAATGATATATCATTCATTTTTATGTGTAAAAGTCAACCACACCTCAATCCGATGCACGATGTCATTGATATGACTCCAAATGTGTCTTGTTATTTATAATTGACATTAATTGATGTAAAAAAACATAACTGACATACTGAAAACAATGCAAACACATTTAGATTGTTTTGATATTTTAGGAAAATGATCTATGAGTCAGTTGTGATGTATAGGAATCAACCCCACCTCAATATGAAGAATGGTGTGACCGGTATGACTAGAAGTGTATGATATCAGTTTAAAAATGACATTTTAACTCAAAACGTGTCACTCACTCAAAACCCAGAAAACACACTCTGATTGTGTTCCAAATTAAGTAAAATTATTCATAAGTATTTTTTGACATGTATGAAGTATCCTCACATCAAACCGATGCATGATGAGACTGGTATGACTCAAATGGCATGTTTTCAGTTTTAAATGACATTTTAGTAAAAAATAGAACTAGCCTACTAAAAACTAAGAAAATGCATTCTGATTATTTTAATACATTATTAAAAAGATCTATCAGTCATTTTTGACCTGTATGAATCAACCAAACTTCAATATGATGCATTATGTGACCGTTATAACTCCAAACATGTCATGTTATTTAAAATTGACATTAATTCAATTAAAGAAACAAAATCGACATACTTAAAACTATGAAAATGCATTCAGATTGTTTTGATACTTTAGGACAATAATCCATGAGTTAGCTGTGATGTGTAGAAATCAACCCCACCTTAATCTGATGCACTGTGTAATCAGTATGACTAAATGTCTCTATTATGAGTTTAAAATTGACATTTTAGTTAAAAAATTCCACTAACTAAAAACAAAGAAAAGACATTCTGATTGTCTTTCAAATTAAGGAAAATGATTTGTAAGTACTTTGTTACATATATCAAGCAGTCTCATGTCAAACTGACGCACGATGCAATCGGTATGAATCAAATATCATTTTTTAGTTTGAAATGTCATTTTATTAAAAAATCACAACTAACATACTAAAAACCAAGGAAATTCATTCAGATTGTTTTGATACTTTAGGAAAATGATCTAGCAGTCATTTTTTTATGTGTAAGAATAAACCGATCCTCAATTTGATGCACGATGTCATTAGTATGACTCCAAATGTGTCTTGTTATTTAAAATTGGCATCAATTCAATTAAAAAAACACAACCGACATACTGAAAAATGAGAAAATGAATTCAGATTGTTTTTATATTTTAGGAAAAAGATCAATGATTCAGTTACGATGTGTAGGAATATCCCTCACCTCAATCCGATGAACGGTGTGGCTGGTATGACAAAAAGTGTCCACTGTCATTTTAAAATCAATATTTTAATGCAAAATGTATCACTCACTGAAAACCTAGAAAACACATTATGATTGTCTTCCAAATTAAGGACCGAAATTTATAAGTTTTTTTTGATGTTTATGAAGCATTCTCATGTCAAATTGACACATGATGTGACAGGTATGACTTATATTGCATGTTTACTATTTGAAATGACATTTTATTTAAAAAACACAACTTACGTACTGAAAACCGAGGAATCACATTCTGATTGTTTTGATACTTTGGGAAAATGATCCCTCAATCATTTTTGACATCTAGGAATCAATACCTCCTCAATAAAATGCATGATGTGACAAGGATAACTCAAAATGTTTCATTTTTATTATAAATTGACATTTTTTAATGTATTCTTAATATTAATGTTTAATTTATTCTTTTATAGTATTAGTGACACTATATTTGTTTTTTGATATAGGTAGAACCTTTTTCTCGAGTTGGGATGTTTCTTTGGTGACTATTACCATTGAAGGACATTTTTTAGAGGGAACCACATACGTCAAAATAGAAAACATTAATGTTTTTAACTTTTTGTTGGATAATTGTAAATGTAATATTATAAAACACTGTTCAAAATATGGATAGAAGTGTTTTGTGGTATATAACATGAGTGAATATTTTTTTATTCATGATGTCAATTAAATGTATATAGAATTGTTTTCCAAACTGTTGTGTGCACTGATTGTTTTTTCATCATTTGCATCATGTATGTTTTTCTTTTGTATAGAATATGGGTGGTTACTTTTGACCGGGTTTTTTCTAGTTTGTGCAGGTTATTTTTGCTCGTTTGGTGCAGTTTATTTTTTTCCAGGTTGGCTGGGTGTGCTGTTATATAAACTGCACACCCAAGCAGGGAAGTCTTTATCAGTTCTTCAAATAGTGCTGATAAAGGAACACTTTATCTGTGCTAATTGAATCACTGATAAATGGAGACTTTATCTGTGCTATTTGAAGCACTGATAAATGGAAACTTTATCAACACTTCAAATAGTTCTGATAAAGGAGAACCATTATCAGTGATTTTTTAGCACTAATATAGGGGACCCCCCTTAATAGCGGCTCTATTATCTATGTTTTTGTAGCACTGATAAAGGACTTTTTTAGCGCTGATAAATGATAATTTTGTGGTAGTGTGGGCCTACAGTCCATGTAATGAATTTCATGCCTACTGAGCCTATGAACAATTTATTGAATAAATAAGGCTTGATGGGTGGATATCCCCTAGGGGGGGGCTATGTTCTGCCTTTGCATTTTGTGTGTAGGGTGTGTGTGTGTGTGTTTAACTGTAATTGTACCTCCAATCACCAAATATATATATATAGATAAATATATATAAATATATTTTTATATATATCAGTATATATTTTTATATACAAAATAAAAATTTAATTATATAAAAATAATTATATATATATAAATATTAAAAATGAATAAATTTTAAAAAATATTAATTTTTTTAAAAAATTATATATTAATTTAAATGAATGTATATTTTTATATATGAAATAAGAATTTAATTATAAAAAATTTATTATGTCATCTACCCCTTAACATGAAGGGCCTACCATTTAGCATCACAACACGGAAGACCTACTGAGTAGAGGCCACATGGACCTGTGAGTGGACCAAAGCCCGTGACGAGCATACGGTGGAACAAGGCACGCATGGACCCGTACATGTATGAATGGGCCCATTTTTGTGTGTGAAGAATTTATGGATGAACTCATCCTCGCACCAAGCTTCTAGTGTGGTCATGCTGCAGAATCATATAAAAGTGGCATTGAACATCTGCAAGTTAGATATTGGACCCCATGCGATCAAGTTAGTTTTATCTGCACTTTAACTAGCACTAATAACAACTTCATTTACTAGAGCTAAAAGAAGTATTATTAAGGGAACCTTTTATTAATGAAAAAAATATGTTAATAAAAATGTTATTTATTTAGTATTTTGTAGTGGTGATAAAAGGTACTGTATATCAATGTTTTGTATTATCGCAAATTAAAACCACAACTGAATAACTATAAATTGGTAGTGTGTGTGCATATTATGAAGTTTTATAATAAAAAAATTCATATATTTTATATTAATTTATAGGTATATGAATCCTCATAGGGAACAATTTAGTGGTTACTACTCTGTACCCCATCCCAGACCTAATTTAATTGTAGGTATAACTTTGTACACCACTCAGGATGTAATGTAATTATAGGACACAATGAGGGGAATTTATCTAGTGAGTAAAGTTATATAAATAACTATAATAATGGAACATATTGGAATACATATCCACTTAATTTTAGTAGAATTTTGGTTTTTGAAGAATAACAACTGAGAAGTTGCGAAACAAATCCTATAAACGACCCACGTGGGTGATGTTGTGAGAAAGACCACACCAAAACCACATAAACACTAATCCACTCTCTGTCGCATGCAACATTGTTTATTTATTTCTTACTTCATAATATTATTTTCATCCATTCACTAGTTCCCTATATTATATCCGATAATAATACAAAAAGGTTCACGGGGAGGATGAAATGCTGTGAGAAATCCTACACCAACAAGGGGGCATGGAGAATGTAGAAAGACTTCCACCTCATCTCCTACATCCATGACCATGTAGAAGACTGACCGTGATCCCTCACCAAGCCCATTGTCATCCATGCCCCTCCTAGACAACTAGTCAGTTTCCTTATCCATCCTAATCATTCATAAATACCTATAAAAAAAATCAAGACAGTGAAGGAGAAAAATCAGATATGATCTGATGATGGGTTCCTCTATGACGTTGTAGGTGGTCCGAAATCACTAGGAGGATGTTGGGAAGGAAGGGAAAAAAATCAAGAATTACTGGAACATGCACATCCAACGGACAATAGTGTGCAGGGGTATTGACCTGCACTACAAAAAAATTGAATTTTTTGGATAATATATTTGTTGGTAAAAATGATCAATTCAAACATACGTTATGTTTTGTTGATACTGTTTATAGGTACTAACAAATGTTTTTACAAACATATATATGTTAATATTAAATTATTAATACAAAAATATCTGGTACCAATAATTAAATCTGTCTCTTTATATTATCAATACCAATAGTTATTTCCTATATAGATAAATTTGTTATTATTAGTCATTATTACTGAAAAATCTTTTACCACTGAAAATATGTGTTACAAAAAATCATCCAAAAACCCAAGAAATATTATCAATTATTTAATATATATTTATTAATAATTTAGTATGACTATATTGTTTTTCATTGAAATATGTGTTTATATATGAATTGAGATATTCATAATTTAATAATGTCTCATTAGACACACAAACACTCACACAAATGATTATTAATCAATTATTTTAATTTCTAGCGATCAAAATCGGAATAATGCAAGGCCTACAATGTCAATTAAAATGAATAGAGGTAAGTGATAAGAGTTTGAATTAATAAAAAATATATTTTTCTAAAATATTATATTTATTTTATATGTAATTAATTATTTTATCTTATTATACTTATCTATGTTATAAAATTTTATAATATTACATGTTATAATATTATTATAATTTTTCGATTATTTTCTATATTGATTTTTAGATTTTAGATTTTTAAAAAATTTTATAATATTGTATGTTATATTATATTTTTAAAGAATCTGAGCCTCCTTTCTATCTACGAATGTGAGGGTTTCATTCACCAGTTACTTCATCATTTTGCTCAAAGATTTCAGCAACTGATCTTTTTGTCATCCTATCTCCGAATCAGAGATTATGGTTGGGTTTCTCTCTCTAGAGCTATCTAGATCTATCATTTATTCTTAATGACTTTTTATTTGGGGTTTCAGTGTTAGGGGAATCTCTGATATCAGGGGTTTCAATGACTTGTTCTAGTTGACTAGTATTAGACATCAACTGTTCTTCTTGGATGCGATCCTAGGTATTTTTTTCTCAATCCCCTTTTCATTCTGTATGATCTTCTCGAATGGATTTTCTCATCATCATTCCTTCTACATGGGAAACCATAGACCACTGTGTCTTGGGGATTTAATCTCACATAGATTTGATGGTGGTTATTTTTATAGTGTCACTATTGTTTATTGTGTAGTTGGGTGGTGATCGATTGTTTGTTTTTTCATTAGTCTGGAATCAACAAGTTTCATTGAGGTTATTTGCAGTGATTATTTCTTATATTGGTGGTTGGTGAGAGTGGGCGATTCAGGGCTTCCCAGATTGTTTCTTCTACAGATATAAAATTGAAATTACATTTTTTCCCTTTGTCTAAAGTCCAGAGAATATGTGATGTTTTTTTCCATCTTTAACTGATCATAATAATTCTTTCTGGTGAATTCTTGTTTTATGAAGCCAAGGGTCTGTATAGTTTCTTCGATCATCGATCCACTGGGGAATTATTTTGGAATTTTTATCCCTTTTTAGGATGCCAATGGATCTCTTGTATGATGTGATATAATTTACTATAAGTATCAGAAATCTATGAGTATCAAAATTGTTTTCATACCCCAACAATAGAACTGCATGCTTACGTTTAAGTGATTTTTAGGATTTGTTTATCGATTGTTTCTAGATTATAATGGTTGTTTAGAAATTATCTAAGGCAATTACTTGTAGTTGATAAATATATTTGATATTGGAGAGATAAAAAAATTATTATGAAAACATAGTTAACCAATTCAAGCCACAATGATTTCCACATTTATACAAATGAATAGAAAGTGCCGACAATGTTATTTCATTCATATATAGAAGAAGAAAATCTTACATTTACCACCTTAATATGAAAAATAACCCTGTTTTATTTATGAAAATTTATTTTCAAGATAACATATTATTTATGTTAGCCTTTTAGATATCATTAAAATGTTCTTCTAATTTGTATATGTATGTTGTTGTATGTTTTTTCTAAGGCATGCTATTTTTATTTGGTTTTTGATTCATCATATCATCTTCCTCCATTGATACTATTATAAATTTCCTATACCATATTACGTTACCATAAATATCTAGAAGTTTGAGTAGGAAGAGCCTCTAATGTTCCAATTTATTGAAAAAGGAAATGGTGCATAGGGGAAGAAGGAGAAATACATGGCCAAGACTAAAATAATAAATCAATAATCATGATCTGCTTTCTATCTAGGATCAAGATTATTTGATCTATTTAACACTGATAGTTCTTGGAAATCTAGTGTAATCCTTGCATGACAACCTATTTGGTTGAGTAGTTAAATCACTATCAACATTATTCTTAACATTTTTTAGGATATTATTTTAAGATCTCGTCTTTGGTGGTAGATTTCCATCCTCTATATCACCCTAGTTACCATTAATCTATCCAAAATGTATTTTTCAAACAAAATCATCCATTATTTTAGAGTACGTAGATTGCTCTTATTGAGTAATTTCACTAAAATTCATATAAAATGAATGAGAATTAATAAATTCATCCAGAAACAGAGTAGCATGATCCTATACAGTGAAGACATGCTTAAAATATACTACATGAGGACTATTAACTTACTCATTATTATGTTTAACCAATAGATCATGAATCAGATGACCCCTCCCCCTTATGGGTGATCCATCCTTACCATTACATTTCTACCCGACCTTGTCACTACTTCCTTGATAGTGAGAATGAAGATTCTAACTAGATACATGTTCATCAAGCATAGTGTGCCCCATAGGTTCTAAAAATTATTATATCCCTCCCAAGACCCATAACTCGAGCCTTACTCCACTTGAAGGGGTTGTTTTAGATCAATAGTTCCTTGATGACTTAGGTGAATGCCCAAAAAGGGTTTGAGCTTCCCGACCTACAAATATAATAGACCACATTGGTTCCCAAGCTATTCTTATTCTCTATAACTTACAACATTCTAATACAATCTAGTGAAAGTAGTAGTTGATGGAGATCTCCCTTATTACACCAATTTTTCATGTGTGAACCTATGATCACCCTAGAAGAGCTGCCCTCATAGTTCCATCTATTTTGATGTAATGGTTTTATTTGTAGACCACCAAACTCATATGAATCAACATCCATTCCCCCAACCTTTGTAATTATATAATTTCCAATGACTATTGAACTTAATCCTGCACCAGAGTTTAAATTTCCGACCCTATGAAAAGAACATATTTTCAAAGACAACAAATCGGAGACCTTTAACACTTGAAATCCAAGGCTTTGACTAGCAGATCCAACATCAGCTAACTCAGCACCATCAATACCAGAAATGCCAGCCTGCTTACCCAATATCTAATAAACACTACTGGACTCCTCTTACCCCAATACATTCTTCAAACTATCCTTAACAAGTGATCACATCCGACAGTTTCATTACTTGTGCTACTCAGTGGCATTTCATGTTCTTTTTTAGTTGATTACTGCTAATTTTAGAGGTTAGAAGGGTAAAAAATATTCATTCTATGTAGATAATTTTTTATACACTACCACCTATCGGTGCAAGGGAAACACTAACCATAATTATAACTAAGAAAAACACATTGATAAAAGGGGGATTTTATCAGCACTAGCAAAAAGTGCTCACAAATCCACCCTTTATCAGTACTAAAACAAGCACTGATAGAAATGTGCCCTTTATATGTTCTTTTTTAGCCCTAAAATATTATAGATTTATCAGTGATTTTTTTAGCTCTGATAAACATTTTTAATAAAAAATATTATTAATTTACATAAAATTATTATAATTATATTAAAAATTGATGATTATTTATGTACATTAAATAAAAAATGCATGTTTATAATTAATATATATTTTTAAATAATTCAAATATATATATAATCTTTTTTAAAAAATATTTTTAATATTACAGTTACTTAAATATATCTTTATGTAATTAAAATATTATAATAAATTTTAATAAATAATAAATATATTTATTAAATTTATTATTATATACTTAAAATTATATATCAACACTTTATATTTATATATATTTATAATTATAATTATAAATAAATTAATATATGTTAAAATGAATTTGGTCAATTAATATATTGATGCGTGAGTATAATTGACTGAAATATGTTATGTATTCATAATGAATGTTCATTTATACATTACATCCTTATTATTATTCATGTTGTCTATATACGTGGTGACTCATTTTTTAAAATATTTACTTTATTTGGTATATGATTCATTCATGTTATAACAATTAATATATTATATTCTAATAAATACTTATAAAATTACAATAAATATATTAAAATAATATATTTTTATTGTATTTATAATTATAAAATTTTAGTTATATATAAATACTTTTCAAATATATTTAATTATAATTATAATTATAACTAAACATATATATTTAAATAAATATAAAATTACAGTAGATACATATATTACAATTTTATAAATAACTAAATATAAATATATTTATAATTATATACAAATATTTATAAATATATCTATTTATACTTATATTAATATATATATATATATATATTAATAATTATAAAATTATAACAAATATATTTATTATACTTATAATGTTATAAATATCTATAAGTAAATAATTATATTTATAAATATATAAAAATATTTATAAATAAATAAATAAATAAATAAATAAATAAATATATAATTAAGATTCAAAATAAATATATATATTTAAATAATTATAAAATTATAATAACTATACTAATTATATATATTTATAAAATTATAAAAATAATAAATATATTTCTTATAATTTTATAATTATTTAAATGAATGAATATATATATATATATTTATAATTACAACTATAAATAAATATATATTTATTATATTTTTTTAATTACAAATAAATAAATAAATATTTATATTTATAATTATAAATAATTAGATATTTATTTAAATAATGAAAAAATTATAAAAAAATATATTTATTATATAGATAATGTTATAAATATATTTAATTTAATAAATTTATTTAAAAATATATAAAAATATTTATAAATAAATACAAATATTTATAATTATACTTATAAATAAATATAGATATTTTAGAATAATTATAAAATTATAATAAATATATTATTTATATATATTAATAAAATTATAAATATAATAAATATATTTTTTTATAATTTTATAATTATTTAAATAAAGAAAAAAAGAAAAAAATAAAAAAATAAATATTTCTAATTACAACTATATATAAATATATATTAATTATAATTTTTAATTATAAATAAATATTAATTTATTTATACTTATTATTATTACATTATATAAATATATAATAATAAAATTATAATAAATATATTTATTATACTTATAATTTTATAAATATTTAAATATATATTTAAATAATTATACAATTATAATAAATATATTTATTATACTTACAATGTTATAAATATATATAATTAAATAAATATATTTATAAATATAAACAAATATTTATAATTAAATACAAATATATATAATTATAATTAAAAATAAACATAGATATATTTAAATAATTATAAAATTTAATAAATATTTTAATTATATATATATTTATAAAATTATAAGTATAATATATACAGTTATTATAATTTTTTAATAAATATATATTTATTATATATATAATTATATAAATATATATAATAATATAGATATTTTATCAACATTATATCTTTACCAACTCTAAAAAAATGCCGATAAAAGTTGACTTTTTTAGCACTATAAATTTATCGTTGATAAATACACTATTTATCACTGCTTTTTTAGCACTGATAAAGGTGTATCTTTATCAGTGATAGAAAAACACTGATAAAGGTTGGTTTTATCAGCACTTGCTATTTTAGCACTGTTAAAACATACCTTTATTAGCATTTTCAGTATCATTGATAAAATCCTTACTCATTTTTATAAATGAAACCCAACAGTTAGCTTCTTCTCTCGCACACCTCAAACTCTTGAAAAATACGACCCCTGCCACTGCCTATCCCTCCTGTACCATCATGAATCTCTCATCCACCGTCGCCACAAACCCTACCTCCACCTCTGAATCTGACATATTCCGCCAAGCCCCACCTCATCCGTGAACCCTACCTCCACCGTGAACCCCTCCTTTGTTGCGAACCCAGCTCCACCACCATATCTACCTACCTCAACAACGTATCTCACTACCTTGATGTCATCTCTCCCTGCCTCACCGTCGTCTATCCCTGCCTTGTCGCTGTCTCTTCCTGCCTCACCACCATATCTCCCTATCTCACCACCCTTGTTCTACTTCATCCCAATTGCTCATTGAAAGGTATGCTCATTTGATGATGAATAATATTTATGTATCATATAATTTTTTTAAATTTACCATGTTTCAACATATGGTTAGTAGTATCAATGTTTCTTACATATTCCATGCCTTTCATAAATTCTTCTATGTGATTTTCCTTGATGATTTAGCCATGAAAATTTTCAAGAGTTGGTTACACCACTTCCTTTGTTTCCAAATTATGCATGTTCATGCTAAATTTTCTTTTAAATATGTTGAATATGATTATTTTATTGAAAAATGGTGTTTTTTGTACTTACATTATGGGGAATCATCATATATGATAATATTTGTTTTTGATGGGTAGCACCATACTTCTGGTTTAGGCATTCGACTTTTTATATTGCAATGTTGGAAAGGAAACATTCCTTGAGGTATTTCAACAAGAATCTTAAATGAAACTCCAAAAATGTTATCTAACCAAGAGTTTAGAGGACCTATGATTCTACCTAGACTCAATAAAAGTTGTCACAATGATGATTTTGGATTTTCTCTATCAGGAAATGGAAGCTCAGTTCATAAAAATGGGTAAAGATCTAAATTAGTGTGGTTTTAAATATTGAGTGCTTTTGATAATATAGAACCAGGTCTGCTATGATGATCTTGTAGACAATAAAGTGGGATGTATATATTGGTTTGGAAAGATAGATTCTTGTTCTAGCCTAAATTGTGTAAGGTATAGAATTGAAACTTTAATGAGGGATAATTAGTATATGGTAATGCACTACTTGAAAAAGATGATGTCAGACAATTACTAGTTCCTGAATATATATAGGTAGGATCTAGTGCTGGTCTTAGTTATGAGGGGAATGGTGCAAAGTAATATTGAAGTGGACAGATAGTGAATAAAGTCTAAAATTATATAGGGATTTTCAATGGGCCTAGCTGATAAGGGCTAGTGGAGAAGGCCTTTATATTTCTAGAGAAACAATTAAAAATAAGTTTACAAAAACGCATATAGAAGCTAGTTCATTAATTTTATTGATCAATTGGAGGGATAGATTTGATAGTGACTACACCATGTTAAATATATAGGCTCATGATCATGAAGGAATTTGGTATAGAAATTTATGTGTACATTGAATCTACATTGGGATGTAGAGCAAAACATTAATTTGGTTCTTGGTCAACTATTCTGGGTAGTTATAAATTTAGGTTTGTTTATTTGGAATGTGAATATTTTAGGTATGGTTTTACTCATTGAAGTAGTATTTTCACAAGATCGCATGTAGGATACTAAAAAATTCTAGTGAAAGGGCTTCTCATAGGTAGTTCTATTGATTAGTTGGTTTGGAAGGTGGGTGTGATATACTCTAGTCCCGAGTAATTCATAGAGAGGTTGTCTTGGATCTGTAGTGGCTCTATGAATGGGATTTAGTCTTAAACTCTAAAAAATATGGATGCAAAAAAGGTACCAATCATGTTTAGTTAGTTTGAATCTAGAATCATAGGAATTACTTGTTATATCTATTGAAATGATGATTTATAGTTTGTTAAATAGAGTTGGACCTCTGGTAGGTATAGAAGGCTTCTGGACTAGTTTAGTTGGAGAACTGAAAATACAAGGTCTAGATGTGAAAAAGATATGGGGTGGCTGATTCTATAAATGAATGTAGGTAGCTTGATCTTTAGAGATTTCAATATAAGGTTTATATGACGTATCACTGAGCATACCAAGATAAGAATAACAGTGAGAAGATATATTTCATTGATGTCACATTAAATGAAATTTTATCAAATCTTTTGACATAAGAAGATGAGAGAAATATGAAATTGTCTCTCTACATGTCTATTTTGTGATCAAATTTTCATTTAGAAATTCTATAATTAACATTTAGTTATGAAAATCCCATTAATATGGGATATAAAGGATCACTTCCCCCACCCCTTTTCAAGTATCTAGAATTTTGTTTTTATTTAAATTACACCGATATTCCTTATCCCATAACCTATATACCAATCCTTTGTATTTCAATAATAGGTGAGAGTTTCTAGGGTTTTTTAATGTGATCCATAAAAAAGATTCAATTATTATATGGGAATCAAGGTAAGGGCATTATTTTCCTTCAAAATTAATTTTTTTAATTTTTAAATAATTTTTCTTAATTTCTCTCTAAAAAGATTCCAAGAACTTTCTTTCTCTATGGATTATTTGAATCAAATTTATTTTTAATGAGATTGGATTATAATACTGTGTTCATGAATTAAAAATGAATTTTTAATAATATTTATGATAAAAATGTAATTTTCTAATTTTTTTCAAATAATGAAACTTGGGTGGCGTGGACTTAATTTTATACTTGTTTTCCACATCTATTTTTATATTTTAATATAGTTTTAATTTCAAATTTTGTTTACAGTGAATTATTTAATATTTGTTGTTTTGTTATTAAATTGAAATTCTTTGAATATTTTTATGAACATTTGTTGATTTTGTGCAAAAGTGATTAATTGTTCCTTTATTAATCTTCTTGTATTTTGAGAACAAATATTTTGATGTACTATTTCTTGAATATTTACATTAACTTTTTATATTTCTCTTACTTTATTCCATGGATCATCCTCTTTTTAAAGGGATTATGTGTCATTTACAGATATATATTGGTTAGATTTGTTGTGTCCTTCTCAGTCCTTGATACATAATCTTATATTTGTTAGCTTTCTTATATACCATGTTCCCTCTATTTTTAATTTTCATTCATATTTTATATATAATTAAATGGTTGTTTTTCTGAAATTGTTTCATTGTTATACTTATTCCTATATGAGTTACCATGAGGGATAAATGGTGTTTTCCAAGTGATTTTATCCCTTATTGTGGAATTCTATTCAATGATAAGTTATTAATAAATTGTTTGAATTTATTTCTTAAAAGAATTATTTTGTTTTAAAAATTAGTAGTTATCACTAACTTGATGTTTTAAAAAATATTCTTGTATCAATTGGATTTCAATCCAAGAGTTTCTGTGATTTGAAATTGTAAAAAATGTTTTCAATTTTTGTTTTATTTTTATATGTTTAGGTTTGTTCTGTCTTGTTTTTCTTTATTTGGATATTCTAAGAAGGATATATAGTTGGATGATGTCCCTAGTTGAACATATTTTGTGCATTTATTTTTTTAAGTATTAATATTACTGAATCAAATAGGATGGATATGAGTAAAAAATGGATCGATACAAATCATCTGACCAAAGAGTATAAAGATGGAGTGAAAGAGTTCATCAAGTTTGAAAAAGATCACGGATATGACACTTCTCAGATCCTTTGTCCATGTTTATGCTATTGGTATTCAAAACTAATTAGTCCAATGTATTTGGAAGAATACTTGGTCTATCGAGGAATAAATCAATGTTATAAATATTAGAATAAACATGTGGGAAAAGTGAATGTTGCTAGGGACTAGGATAACACTATGTTTTATGGATCATATGATATTATTACAGGTGTAGACAATGAAGAAGACCATATCAAGGATGTGATTACAGATGTGAATGCTGATTTTTATTGTATTGGGGAAGTGACTAGTACAATTGAATATGGACTTCGTGATTTCCCAAAATTAATTGATAAGTTAAAGAGTTGTGAAAAGATGCCATTTTATGTTTCTTGAACTAAATATATAGCATTGACATCTGTACTGAAGTTGTATAATTTTATAGAATGAAAAAATGGAGTGATTCAAGTTTTATATAACTACTTTCTCTCTTAAATGACATTATCTCATAAGATAGTGAGATCCTTGCCTAACATACGACACCAAAAGAATGATATGCTCAATGGGTATGATATTTGAGAGAATACATACCTTCCATAATGATTGAAAACTATTTCTCAAGGACCAAAAATCACTTATAGAATGACCAATGTTTGGTGCTTATCGATACAATAAATATGTATCTGGGCCAAATAAAATTTTTATGTTACTTTCCAATCATTCCAAAGATTAAGAACCTATATGGAAGTGAGGAGACTACATGGAAATTGACGTGGCATTCTGATAGAAGAAATAAACGTGGGAAACCACATCACTCGAAGGACTCTCCTAAGTGAATTAGAATTGATCATGAGTATACTGAATTTGAAAATGATCTGAGAAACCTTCTTCTCGCATTATCTATAGATGGAGTGAATCTGTTTAGTTTTCAAAGTATCAATCACAGTACATGACCAGTTATGTTGGAAAAATATAACTTTCCACTGTGGTTATGCATGAAATGAAAATACATCATGTTATCTAGGATTATATCTGGACCAAAACAAAGGGGTAATGATATTGATATTTATTTGGATACATTGTTCGAAGATTTTAAATTGTTGTGGGATTCAGGTGTTATGTTGTATAATGTTTACATAAATGAATATTTCATATTAAGAACCATGTTTTATGGGAAAATATATGACTTTACTTCTTAAATAATCTCAAAGGTTCCCCATTTACGAATATGGTACACAATTAATTAGGTTGAAACATTCATAAAAAACTATGTTTCTAAGAAATTATATATTTCTACCATGAAAAAATATGTACCAATATTGGATGACATCATTATATGGAAGTTGACAAGAACATACAACAACATCTCTACTAATAAGTGATCAGTTTCTTATGAAATTAAAAGGTTTAGACACTTCTTTTGGTAAACCATCATCAAAAGACCTTACAAAAACAGGTTAGAAAAATAGATCCATTTTTTGGAATTACCATACTAAAATTTTCTACATTTTAAGAAATTTTATTGATGTTATGTATGTTGAAGAAATGTATGTGATAGTGTAATAAAAAATTTTCTAAATTCACCTGGAAAAATAAAGGACAGAATTAAGGCTAGGTTGGGCATTATTGACAGGAGAATTCAAAAAGAGTTGGTGTCAGTGAAGGATGAAAAATGATCTTTTCTTCCTATAGCCACTTATACTCTTTCCAGGACGTAGAGATATTATTTTTGAAACCTCTTGAATGAAGTAATGGTTCTAAAGGGGTATTCATTTAATATCAATATCATTGTTTCAATGAAAAATTTAAAGGGAAAGGGTCTGAAATCACATGATTTCCATGTTTAGATGTAAGATCTAATTCATATAGATTTATATTGATTTTTCCCAAAAATGTATGTCACACATTAAGCAATATCTATTTATTCTTCAAAGAAATATGCAGAAAAGTTATATACATTAAAGAATTACCTACTATGGAAATAAAAATTGACATTATATTATATAAATTGGAAATGTTCTTCCCGCCAACATTGATTGATATGATGGTTCATTTAATGGTTTACTTGGTGAGAGAGATTTGACTATGTGGTCCTATACATTATAGATTTATGTAACCCATTGAATGATATATAAATATTTTGAAAGGGTATGTCAAAAATAGAAGTTGGATAGAGGGTCGTATTTAAGAGAAATATATTTTCATGGAAGCCATTGAATTCTATACCGAATACCTATCTGGTGTGGAAATCACTTGTCTACCAAAATCACATCACACTGAGAATCTTGGAGGTGAATGGATTTCTAGAAGAGATGTTGTCACAATCGATATTATATATTGGGAGTAGGTTCACCTTTATGTTTTTCCTAATAGTTTTTAGGTTTCCCCATATGTTTAAACCCACAAAGAAATTCATAGGCATTTGAATCCATCAAGGAAAAAAGGTGGATATAAAAGGCACAAAATAAGAATTTTATAGGATGGTTTGAAGTCTATAATATTAATGAGTCAGATGAAAATTTGGATTCCATTCGAGAATTACTTTGATAGCTAGTAGGAGGACCAAGTGTGTTTGTATTATCTTACAATGGTTATGTAATTAATGGTTCTATGTTCTATACAATTGAACATGATGAGGACAATACCATTCAAAATAATAGAGTTATAGTTGTGGCTGAAGTGATGTATGTCTCTAGTTCTAAGGATAGAATTACAATTTACATGAATATTTCATACTTTGGAATCATTAAACAAATATGAGAGTTGGATTATTCAACATTAAAAGTGCCAGTTTTTCAATGTAAGTGGGTTGATAACGAGAGTTCTATTAAAATAGATTAATTTAGATTCATGAATGTTTATTTTAGTAAATAAGGGGACAAATAAGAACAAAATATAATATTATCACATAAATTTCAATTATTTTATATTCTAGATCCCACCAATAGAAAGTTATTAATTTTTTTTGTTGTTGACCTAAACCACTAAAGGTTTTGATGAAAACTCAAATGAGATTGACCCATTCATTAGAAATTTATAATCATTTCATAGAAGTATCAAGGATGAAGGCATTATTTTTTGTTAGTGGATACCATAATGAAGGGACTTGGATAGTCGATAGAGGGGTCAAATAACCTCATCATTTTTAAAAAATATAGTTCAATAATCAGGTTATATATTTTTCGTATTATACATAATTTTCCCTCTTGTTATTATCCATTCACTACTACATTTAAGAACTCCAAATTAAATGTTAAACCACATCTATAGAGAATGAATTCTACATGTGATGGTGTTCTCAATACCAAGGAATAATCATTCTTGGAACCTAATGCTCCTTGCACTCCATAGGAACAACTACCTTCTGTATGTGTAGGTGCTCCATTCCCAAGGAACACTGGGTTATTCACCCTTTTTTTTTCTCCCAATGTAGAGGTGAAATGACCATCTACACATGCTATTGCTATCACTTCATAGGAACATATTGATGATGTTGAATCTGAGGAAATTATAGGCAATGAAGGATTGATAACGCAGAAAAAAAGAGCACCGTAGTTGACGGTGTTAACAAAAATCATAAATGAAAAAAATCAAAGGCATCAAATATGAGGTCATATGGAATGGATGGGTCCAGCATGTTAACCACAATAGGGTAATGTTCAGCAGTTACATTGGAATTGTCACTCCACAATGCGTGCTAATTGATGTAGACTCATGGAACCATGTTGTGGCTGGCCTGAAGAAACTGATGTGGTAAGAGATTATGGTAACATTATAATATCATTTCTTTATTTGAATAAAAATAAAATAATAAAACATTGACTTTCACTTCATCAAACATTGTAGAGTTCATTTATAGTATTTGAATCCCATAAGAAGTATGTATTAATGCTTACTGTAAGGATTCATAGAGGATTTCCTATTGGCTACTGCAAGAGGATCATATTTATTTTTTATATTATAATGTTCATGTGCTTCATTATTCATAAAAACCATTTTTAGTGCATTTTACAATTTCAACATTATTTCACATTATGATCGTAATTATTTTTTAAAGTGAACTATTACTTGGAGAATATATGAACACATCCTAAAACAAAAAATGGTCATGATTTTAATTTCATATTTAATTTTCAGGTTTCTAATTCCATTGGGAACAATTCATACATTTTGCGTACTTAAAGATTCACATTTAAAGACCCAAAAAGTGGACCTTGAACCAAAAACATTCTGGGAAAAGTGAATTTTAAAAATCCCAATAAAATTAATGTATTTTCCAAGATCCAATTCCAATGACTCCAAATATTGAATGTGAGATAAAAGAAATCATTGGGAATATTTAATTAAATAGTTTCCCAAGATAATTAGTAAATTTTAATAGATTTCCAGGTGGCCCAAGTTGACGATGAAACTCTATGCCAGATTATACGACCCAAAAAAACATTCCACTATTTAAATCATATCTCTAAAAAAGAAACTCTTTTGGGGTTGAATTTTACTAAAAGTTAGGGGAAATCCATATATCCATATGTTTCTTCTATAGAACACCCAAATTGTTCCATATAAATTCTTTTTTGGACACAACTATCAAATGAGTTCAAGTTGGCTCTGATTTTTTTGTCAAGGGTGGGAAATTCCACACTCCCATTACTTTCCACCCACCATGGCCAACAACCATTAGTTGAGGAGACTTGTACTATTGGAGGATCGACCGAAGACTTATGAAAATCATATTTATGGTATTGGTTTTGGAGGATTTAGGCATATTTTTGTGTTTTTATCATTTTAATGTTATGCTCCCATTTTGACTTTGTAATCACTTTTCTTCAAATTGCAACTTGTTTGAATCACCTTAGTCACTTAATAAAACTTCTTAATCTTACCAATTTATGTTCTATATTTTAACATGCTTATATCATTTTATTATGATATGAATTTATTCACACCGTGAATAGAGAAATCCTTCACACAACGGTGGAGTGTTTGTTATTTTGTTTTTTTACTTATTCAATTATGTCCCCAAGAGTCTACTTTCTTCCTCTATTGAGATCAAAGAATCAGTGGAGGGATAACTATTTTATGGGTTGATCCAAGTGAGTATCAGGGGTGTATATTTAAAGTTATTTTTCACTCTCTAAATGTTTATTAATTTAATTAAATTAATTTTTTTATTCAATGATTTTCTCTCTTCTTATTCCTTATTGAATTTAATCTCTCCAATTTTATGTCCTAATAAGATCCTTTACCTTGGAGTACTCCTGAAAATTATCCGACAAGTGTATAGCTGATAATCATTTGTTTGTGAATGTGTTTAACTAGTAAGTGACATGGTTAGTTTGAACTCATTGAATGAATCATTCTCAAGTTAAAAAATTAAAATTGTTAAAAAATTTATTCATCCAATCCACCCCAAGAAATAACCTACGATCAATTCATTTTCACATAATTTTAATTAACATAGATATTTTAGTGATCTTTTAAAACCATATAAAATCAACATAATGTTTTCCACTTCATATCCAAAAATAATCCATATAATGTATGTGTTTTTAGGGTTCTTCTCAGGTCTCTAAGGATTTTGTAACGCAAGCTACACTACAAGAAAATGCTTAACCATAAAAATTTGGGTAAATTTGGGTGAGATCAAAATTTATCCCCATTTCTGGGGACCTAATAAATTCATCTTAAAACTCATTCTATTCTTCCCCATTCTATATTCTCACCCCGAATTCACTTCTATTGATGAACACTTTTAAAAATCCAATCATGGGAAACCTCTCCCTTATTTAACTACCCCACACCAAGTGTGATGTACAATGACCATCCTAGTTTCTACTAGTGGGAAAATAAAATTCAATTTCAACCATAATTTTTGAACTCCTATACTATAAATCATGCCAACCTGTAATGAGTTTCAATCCCAAAAAATCCAATATGAACATCCTTCAATGAAATTCCAACAATATGATTATCCTCATGGAGTAGACCATTTAGATCAACCCCCATCTAGCCGGATCCACAACCATTACATGGGAAATTATGTACAAAAATAGAGAGAATGACTAATGCGGTTTCATCCTTGAATGTTGAAGTAGAAATCATTTAAATTATTATATACCCCATTCTCACTTAGGTTTTACATTGATCATTATTGATAGATTAATCTTGTTACAGAAAAACTTATCATGAAAATGATAAAAGTAGCATCATTGTAATCTAATTGACCTGAAGAAAAAAAGGAATTGTTGATGGCTGTTTAAATCAATAGAAAACTGATTTTTTGTATTCACAAGAGTGAAATTGGACATTCTGGATTGAGTGTCCTGAATATTGCCCCCTTGACGATTTTTCAAAACCAAAAATCATTGAACCATTGCGATAAATAAAAAACTTAATGTCTATATCTATTTCAAAAACTAATATTTCAAATTCCGAGGTTGAATATTGTGTTCTAAAGAAACCAATTATGTTGAGAAATATTTAAAATGAAATTGAGTTTCATTAAAATTCTCAACCTATGTTTTAACATGTTAGTCCTTCCGAGCTCAAACTTATGTTCTAGATATCCTCTCTCAAGTATTCCATCATTGGGGATAAAATAATATTTAGATTTTCATTTCATCCTTTCTAAATTATAATGATAATAAAATATTTCTTGATGTCTTATGAAGTATTAAAAATTAAATTGGATGGACCCCTTTCGATTTTCATGGGAATGAATTATTCATTGGGAGCTATGTGATTTTTTTGAATCAATTTTCAAACCTTTGTGCAAAACCCAATGGAGAACCAATCAAAATATAATAGATGTGGAGGAAAATATAATCCTTAAGATATTGAAATTTTGGATTGGGTAAGTTGGGTGGGGGGGGGGGTCATGTAGAGCTAATAACATTAATCTATGCACTTTCCGAGAGGCAGCCCTGCTTATGTATTGATTTTATTTTGGGTGTTTTTGAGTTATTTTTGTTAAGGGAACCTCAATGGGTTACCATTGAGTTCAAATTGTTTAGATGTGTATGATTGAAGGGATGTTGAGATTCTTATATTTTTAGGCATATCATAGGTGTACAAACACAGACTACCATCATTGATGAGGCTTCTCCAAATGACATAGAGATCAAGGTATTGAATGGGAGTAGTACAAACTTTAACTACAAACACCAGGTGACTGCATTACATGATTGTTATTTCAGTTTAATTTTCGAACTCCAATCCTTTAACTTTAGACCCTTATAAATTTTATTTTCGTTAAAAATTGGGGATACTTTTATTTTAAGTTGGGGGGGGGGGAGATGGAAGAAAATTATTTTGTGTGAAAATAAAAAGATTTGAAATAAAATTGAAATGTTCCTTTATGGAAGAAAAACATTATTTAACATAAAACATGACAATACACATTGCATAATTTTAAATTTAATATCAAATAATTTTTCATGCCTTGATTTTTATTTTAATGAATGTTTATGTTCATTAGTATAGATTTTGGAAAGTGCGATTGTCCGATGTGATTTTTCACCATCTATATTTTCATACATCTAATAAAAAACACAACACACAAAATTTAGATTATGGGGGTATTAGTTTGAGTTCTTAGGGTCCCATAGTAAATTTCATAGGTTTGGTGATCGTTTTAATTTTAACAAGAGTATTAAAAAAAATTAAAAAGAAAAAAAATTCAATTTCATGTAGATAAATAGAATAACCTAACATCGGTCTTCTGAAACTTAGGGATCATGAATCCATAGTTTTATATCCAATATTTGGGTAATTTATATCTATTTTTGGTAATTTTAATATGTTTTTTATTGATTAATATTGAGATAATGCCCGAGTATGTGAGCTTCACTTGGTGCCCTATGGTCTTTGAGCCTCGGAGTCATCATCAAAGTCTTTCTACATGGGTTGACTCGATTGAGTTTAGTTTCAATTACCATAGAAAAATTGAAACAAAAAACCCAAAATAAAAATAGAAAATAAAAATAAAATTAAGGCTCGTATTAATATTAAAATGTGATTCCACCTAGTGCTTCCATCTTTCTCCCTTGAATAATTATGAACCCCCCATGTCTAATGTGACACACATAACATAATCATGCTTAATTGATATTGGATGAAATGTGGTGATGAATTTGAAAAATGTAATAGTACTGGGATAGGGATATTCATCCACACCTAACCTATTTTAAATTATGTTGATGGATTTCATAATTGTTTGGTATGAGTTCTTTTGGTGAGAATTGTGTATTAACATATTTTTGGAAAAAGGAATTCAAATTTCATATTTTTTAGATATATTTTTCTTGAGACTAGAAAAAATTATGTTGGGTGGTGTGATTAGCCACTTAAATATGATAATATTCATTTTTTAAATTATAATATTCATGTGCCTCATTATTCATAAACACCATTTTAAGTGAATTTTACAATTTGAAAATTATTTCACATTATGATTGTAATTATTTGTTAAAGTGTGCTATTATTTGAAACATAGTTGAAAAAATACTAAAACACAAAATGTTCATGATTTTACTTTCATATTTAATTTTTAGGTTTCTCATTCCATTCAGTACAAATCATACTTTTGTAGTACATGAAGTTTCATATTGAGATACAACCAAAGGGGACCCCTGAACCAACAACATTCTAGGTAAAGTGAATTATACAACAACACAATAAAATTAATGTATCAGATAAGATACAAGCCCACTAATTATAAAAATTGAACTAGATATATAGTAAATCATTTTGAACATCTCATTAAATTGTTACCCAAGCAAATAAATATTTTTTAATGGAGTTACTGGTTGCCCAAGTTGAGGATTAAATTCTAGGATAGATTCTACAACCAAGATAAAAATCCCAGCATTTAAATCATATATATAAAAAAGGAACTATTTTGGTCTAAAAATTTACATAAAATCCATGGAAATTCATATCTATATATTTTTGTTCTATATACCACCAAAATTCGTCCATATATATTATCTTTTGAAAAAAATGTTAGAGACATGTAAGTTGGCTCATATTTTTGGTCAAGGGTGGAAAAGTACTCTCTCCCTTTACTTTACACCCACCTTGTCTTAACACCATTGATTGAGGAGACTTATAATGTTGGAGGTTAGACCCAAGGATTCTAAAATTTGTATTTATGACAGTGTTTTAGGAGGATTTAGGAATATTTGTGTGTTGTTTTAATTTTAATGTTATGCGGCCATTTTGATGTTGTAATCACATTTCTTCAAATTTTAAGTTGTTTGAATGACCTTAGTTTCTTAATAAAACTTATTATTATTATTAATTTATGTTATATTTAATAACGCATTGATAGAATTTCATTATGGTGAGAATTTATTCACATATTGAAGAGTGAAATCCTTCACACAACTGTGGAGTATTCGTTATTTTTTTTTGTTTTTACTTCCTATATTCTATCCTCATGAGTTTACTTTCCACTTCCATTGAGATCATAGAATCAATGGAGGGATACATATTTTATGGGTTGATCTAAGGGATTCGAAATGGGATATATTGGATTTTATTTATTAGTCTCAACATGTTTATTAATTTCATTTATTTGAGTTTTTTATTAAATGATTTTCTATCTTCCTCTTCCTAATTGAATTTAATCTCCCCAATTTTATGTTCTAAAAAGAAAAATTTCCTTGGAGTTCTCATAAAAAATATCCTAAAAGTGTATAGGTAATTATCATGTGCTTTTGAAGGTGTTTAACCAGTAAGGGACAAGGTTAGTTTGAATTCATTGAATGAATCCTTCTCGGGTTAATGGAATTGAAATCATTAAAAAAAGGAATTCATCCTATCCACCCCAAGAAATAACCTAGGATCAAATAATTTTCACATAATTTAAATTCACATATATATCTTACTACTCTTTTAAAACCATAAAAACTCAACAAAAGTTGGACACTTCATAGACAAAAAATTATCCATAGAATACATGTGTCTGTAGGTTTCTTTATAGGACTCAGAGGATTCAATAACCCAAGGTACATTACAAGCGACCTCATAACCCTAAAAACGTGGGTAAATTTGGGAGATACCAATTTCACAAAATATTAATGAGGAATTTTCTTAATGTTTATGAAGGGAAAATAAACCTACACCCACCACTATTCTATGCACCCCTAATAACCCCAGAAGAGTGCGATTTATTTAATGGCCATTATGAAGATGTGTCTTTTTAGGTATATTGTGGATAGTAATATGTTGCTTGATGATATGTGAATTCATCACTTTGATTAGAAATTTTTTATTAATGAAATAGAAACTGATTGATGAAAATAAGGAATGAGTAGCAAATCCAATGTACCCTTACCGTAAAGTAAGGATGGGGTACGATTCACTTGAAAAAAAATTGGTACATATTTTTAGTCTACCAAAATTATTTTATGTGACATGAAACAACAACCAAATTATGTTTCTTTGTTTATATGCATATTGATGACTCCAAACCCAAAGAAACTTCCATTTCACTCTATGTGATATAGAAGGTGGTATATATAAATAAATATGGGATATTAATAGATGAAAACGCACAAAAAGTGTTAGAAACATGTGTAAGTCTGCCCTAATATAAATTTGTTTTCCCTTAAATCACTATTACATAAAAATGATTAATTATTTTTCTATATTTTCAATCCAATATAGTCACGAGAATCCGAAACACCAATATCAAATGAAAAAAATACTAACGGTGACCTAGAAGCGGCCATAACAATATGACCACATTATAGGTGAAGATTTTGGCATGACACCCTGCACATATTTAGAGAAAAGAACAAGAGGATCATGGTCATAAAATGAAACAGATTAGAGAAAGACAATCTACCCTTTAAGAACAATTCCAACAGTAGTGATAAATGCTATCAATGTTATTGGGGGAGAAGAAAAGGGAAGAAATAACTCAAGAATAAACATTTCCTGATGATCCCCCACCTCCACCATCTTTGAGGTGAGCCATTACCCTCAAAGATCAATATTGGATGAGGTAATAAATGTTCTAATAATTGTTTTATGAAATGTGAATCCAAAATAAACTAATAAATTTCCCGTTATAATATTATATAGGGTGATAATGTTTTTTATTTATATCTATAAGTATGTACCCATCACCTTGTAGTAAGGGATTTAGTGTTCAATATCAAATAAGATAGTCTATATAACAGACCACTTCCAACATGTCATGTGAGAGTGTCAATTAGCATATCCCATGATCCAAGCACTGAGTTACCTATTTCAATTGATGTGGAAGATATTGAAAAGGTCAAACAAGATTTTAGAAGATCCATCACCTAACTGTCATATCTTATAAAAAAATATGTCCAAAAGAGGTATTAATTTCCAATTTTTTTTTCAAGATTAACCTTTATAAATTAATGAAAAAATGTTTCAACCGATGAATGTTATTATATATGGACAAATGTAAATGGGGTTGTAATTAATTATTGGCTCAAAACCATCTAAAGGACTGACCAACTAATTGAAAACATATACTGAAAGAACCTTTACCCGACCTGTTCAATATCCATATTTACTATCATTGAAGGTTAATGTGGATAAAAAGTTAAAAAATGGTCATACTAATATAGATGATTTTTAAAAAAATATGTATAGAGAGAAATTTCAAGACTTCATTAGTGTTTACACTGTATGTGAAATACTAAAATATGATTTGCTAGGTGGATTAGTTGTAAATGCATACATGAGGTATGTTTTCATGATTATATTTTCCCAAAGATGATATAATTTGTTAATTATAACTAAATATATTTCATTTTTTGGAAGTAATATATATATATAACAATTGAAGGTACTTCCCCATGAGATTTTTTGGACTCGTTAGTACTCAAATCTCTTATACCGAACAACCAAAAAAAGATTTCAAAAAAGAGGATGAAATAGTGCTAGGCTTGGTCAAATCATTTGAAAGAAAACTTATAGATGATATAATCTTCCAAATAACAATGATATAGGGGTAAAATATACAATTTAGTAATATAAAACATATCTTCATTTATTTTATTAAATATTCATTTTTTAGGCGACATTAGATTCTCATTGAGGTCAATTTGGATTCTCAAATGATTTATTTCCAAGATTCAATGCATGGATTTCCAACTAAACAACCACAAAAGATTTCATTTTTCAATTTTTAATATTTTACATCCATAATTTTAGAACTAATCATAACTTTATATAATTTAGATTATATTTTAATGAGTATACTATTATGATAGGGAGGTGCATCAGTATAGTGAAAAAAAGAACGAGTCTAGGGGCTAAGCATAAGGAACATGAGAAGTACTAATACTAGATACACATCAAGGTATATATAATAATATTTATCTATCCAAAAATATATAAAAACAAACTAAATATTCTCCTCAATTCTATTACAGTGTCCTAAATAAACAAATAGTAAATATTGTGGTTATTATGGTTGTCAATTTATGAGAGAAATCATAATCCCTAAAAAAACTAGCTTCCCCGAATATGTATTTTCAAAGATAATTAGTATTTCATTTAAAATATTTATTTATAATTTGTGTATTTATAGTTTTATAGTAATACTATGACTGTTGTAAAGAATCATATTCATAATATGATATAGATTTTCATATAAAATAATGGGAAACAAACCTGATGAAAGAATTTTTACACATAACATGAATATGTGACTTCCATAAAAGTATTTTATTGTTTCATATTTATGTTTAATATAATTATTTTTAGTATTTTTCACATAATAATTATTTTATTATACTGGTTTATTCCATTGTTTAAGTCAGGGTGGTTTGTTTAATGATGATCATGCTTGTGAGATATAGGACTTCGAGTCAGCAACTCAGAATTCAAAGAGAAGGTAAGGTTTTTTAATATACTATGTTCTACACATAATATTATCTATTATAAAATTAATTAAGATTATATTATTTCTTATTTTTATTTAAAATAATAATCATTTTATATACAATTAGTAAGTTAATTTCCTTGTCATTTTTTTCTAACACATATTTTTTTTCACAAATCTTTATGCTTTCCATTACTACTATTTTTCAAGATTCCAACAATGAATAGAATAGATGTTATTTTGTGGAGAAAACATTCTCATTTAAATACATAAGAGTGGAGGAAGCTCATGTTCTCATTGTAGTGAATTCTCATTATATAATGGGAATATGAACTTCCTCCACTCTCCTGGCTTTCAACAACGAGAATGTTTTTTTCTTTAAAAACATCTAGTAAATATGTAGTGTTAGTATATAAATAAATAAATAAAATAGAAATAATGATAACATATCTAGTTAATGTTTGTTTTAGGACTTTGGGATGTGTAGCATTCAGATGCACCACAATCTGACAGATAGTGTTAAATGTATGACTCAAAGTGATTCTTTCTATTTAAAATTTACATAAATTTTAGTAAAAAATACAACTGACATACTAAAAACTAAGAAAACCTATCCATAATGTTTTGATACTTTAAGAAAATTGTTATTAAGTTATTTTTGACATGTAGGAATCAGCTGCACCTTAATAAGATACATGATGTTCCCGATATGACTCAAAGTGTCTCTTTTTATTTAAATTTGACATTAATTATATTAAAAATAACAAATGGTATATTTAAAACTAAGAAAACACATTAGGATTATTTTCATACTTTATTTAAATGATCTATAATTCATTTATGATGTGTATTAATCAACCACACCTCAATATTATGCACGGTGTGACTGTTATAACTAAAATTATCTCTTTTTTATTTATAGTTGACATTAATTTTAGTAAAAAGAACAACTGACATACTAAAAATTGATAAAATGCCTTTGTATTGTTTTTGTAATTTAGGAAAATGATAAATGAGTCTTTTTTGTCATGTAGGAACCAACCACACCTCACTCTAACACACAGTGTGGCCGTTACGACTAAAAGTGTCCTTTATCAGTTTAAAATTGACATTTTTGTTCAAAAAATGTCACTCTGTGAAAACAAATAAAATGTTCTCTAATTGTATTTATAATTTATGAAATTGATTCATAACTACTTTTTGATGTGTATGAAGCAGTATCATGTCATACTGATGCATGATGCACCCAATATGACTCAAAAGGCATGTTTCTAGTTTAAAATGACATTTTCGTAACAAAAAAAACTATACTAATGAAAACTGAGAAAAAACATTCACATTTTTTAGATATTTAGGAAAATTATCTACAAGTCATTTTTTACTTGTATGTGTCATCCAAACCTCAATACGATGCACAGTGTGACCGGTATGACTCAAAGTGTGTCTAATTTATTTAAAATGGACATTATTTTTTGTAAAAAGAACAAGTGACATATTAAAAATTGAGAAAACACATTAAAAATGTTTTGATACTTTAAGAAACAATACATGAGTAATTTTTGATATGTAGAAATCAACCAAACCACAATCCAATGAATGATGTGATAGGTTTGACTAAAACTGTCTGTTATCAGTTTAAAATTGACCTTTTAGTTCAAAATATATCACTCCCTAAAAACCAATAAAATTCACTTAGATTGTTTTGATAATTTAGTAAATTGATTAATACGACCATTGTGATCTATATGAAGCAGTCTTACATCAAAATGACACACGATGTGGCTGATATGACTCAAAAATGCGTGTTTCCAGTTTGAAATGACATTTTAGTAAAAAAACAAAACTGGCATACTAAAAAACATCCAAATGCATTCATATTATTTTTATACTTTATAAAAATTATCCATGAGTCATTTTTGACATGTAGGAGTCAACCTAAACTCAATATAACGCATGGTGTGACATGTATAACTCAAATTGTGTCTTTTTATTTAAAACTGACATTAATTTTAGCAAAAAGAACTAGTGACATAATGAAACGTAAGAAACACATTTGTATTGTTTTGATACTTTATAAAAACAATCCATGGGTCATTTTTTAAATATAGGAATCAACCCCACATCAATATGACACACAATGTGACTGATATGACTAAAAGTATCTGTTATCTGTTTAAAATAAACATTTTAGATCAAAATGTGTCTCTCAATGAAAACCTAGAAAATGTTCTCTGATTGTCTTGATAAATTATAAAATAGATTCATCATTCCATTGAGACATATATGAAGTATTATTATGTCAAAATGAATCATGATGTGACCGATATGACTCAAAATTAATGTTTCCAGTTTGAAATGACATTTTAGTAAATAAATACAAATGATATATTGAAAAATGACCAAACATAGTTGGATTAATTTGAGAATTTAGGAAAATGATACATGAGTCTTTTTTGATGTGTAATTGTCAACCATACCACAATATGATTCATGGTGTGACAGGTATGACTCCAAGTGTGTATTTTTATTTAAAATTGACAATAATTTAAGTAAAAAGAACAAGTGATATATTAATAAATTAAAAAACACATTCAAATTGTTTTGAAAATTTAGGAAAATGGTACATGTCATTTGGAATGTGTAGGAATTAATCACACCTCAATAAGATACACAGTGTGACCGGCATGACTAAAAGTGTCTATTATCAGTTAAAAATTGCATTTTAGTTGAAAATGTGTCACTCACTGAAAACCAAGATAACATGTTCTAATTTTCTTGATAATTTAGGACATTGATTCATAATTTATCTATGATGTGTATGAAGTATACTTAAGTAAAAAAAATGTATGATGTGACCAATATGACTCAAAATTCATGTTTCTTGTTTGAAATGTCATTTTAGTAAAAAAACACAACTAACATTTTTAAAATAGACCAAACACATCTGGAATGTTTTGATACTTTATAAAAATTATCCATGAGTCATTTTTTACCTCTATAAATTAATCCCACCACAATCCAACAAACGGTGTGACTGGTATAACTATAAATGATTCTTTTTTTTAAATATTGACATTTTATTAATGTATTCTTTCATATTAATGCTTAATTTATTTCTTTATAGTATTACCATCATAATATTTTTTATATTTATAAGAAGAATATTTAGATTGGGTTGAGATGATTTATTAGGAAACTGATACCATGAGTGGACATCTTTAGAGTGGATCACATCTGTCAAAATATGTAACATTAATGTTTTTAAATGTTTGTTAGATAATTGTAAATGTAATAATATAAAACATTATTTGAAATGTATATTGCAGTGTTTTTTTATATAAAATGGGTGTATATTTTTGCATCCATGGTTTTATATTAAATATATATAAAATCATTTGAAGTTATAGATTTTTATTAGGTGTGTTGAATTAACAACACATTGTAACCAGCTAGGCCTTTATCAGAACTAAAAATAGCACTGATAAAGGGGGTCCTTTATTAACTTTTTTTTAACTTGGATAAAGGATACAATTTTTCGGTGCTTTTGGAGCAATGATAAAGGGGACCCCCCTTTATCAGCACTGGGATTAACAACATTTCTTAGTACTGTTAAACACTTTTTTGTGTACTATTAAAGGGAATATGTGCAGTAGTTATACTTCTCTTTATTTCTATTTTGGTTTTAATTCATTAAAATATTTTTCACTAATTTATTGCAATGATATTTGGTTATGCATGGATTTTATGGCTGGTTCACATCGGGTAAAACATAGATCTCCAATTAGGTACCTTATTAGTGGTTTAATTACTGGTGTAAATCAAGTTATAATTTCATGTTCTTTTTTGTGTATTTTTGCTAAAATTAGTGGTTAGGATGGTAAAATATTCTCATTATATGAAGATTTTTTTTATACATTCATTAAGTTTTGTTTATTTATATATATATATTTTAAATTCTTGTAAAATTTTTTCACTAATTTGTGGATATTTTTTTTGTTGTGTAGTGGTGTCAGTCTTGGAGCTAAAGGGTGGCATAACAATGACTTCAGATTCCTCACTTCTATTGGCTCTATTTACATAATTTGTTTTTTTTCAGTGGCCTAACTGTGTGGTGATTTCAAATCATGGGCATAAATGGGGGAAAATGTTTAGATTCAAAATTATTATAGTCAATATACATATGTGAGGATTACAACATACCATTTTTCCATTTGGGGTGGGTGGGGTGGGGGGAAGTATGGACGAAAGGTTTTTGTTTTATTTTTTATGTTCTTTTTAGTCATTAGGAATCTTCAACCATGTATTGATTGATTTGGTATTATATTTAATTATTAATATAATAAATTTTTTTGATGTTTTAACATGTGAAAATAATTTCAGTTTAATAATTAAAATAGATGTATTATATTTGATAATTTATTAAATATAGTATGAAATTTTATCAGTAATAAAAATTAATATTTTTTATTTAAATGTAATTTATAATTACATATTATTTGTAGGTAATACTGTTACCAAAATATATATTTTTCATATGAATTTATTACTAAACACTTTCACCAACATATATATTATCTATTGGTATAATTGTAATTGTAACATAACTATTTTATCTATCACAATAACATTTAATGACAGAGTTATTATGGAAAATTTAGTGACATGGACATATTTTTTGGTAAAAAATTTTACCAATAGAAAATGTAATTTTACCAATAGATATGTACCTATTATAAGAAGATAAATATTTTTTAGTGACAACATGCACCACTCCCTCAACCAACCATCCACCGCAACTTTGTCTCTTGATGCTGTGGTAGTTGGCCCTGACTCGTGGAAAAAGAGAGAGATAGAACAACGCTGACAGTGGAGAGAAGAATTTGAGGTCACCGACCATTCTCAAGAGTGATACCCTGATTTGAACTTTGAACTTAGTATCATCCTTTTATCTTAACACAATAGTGATCTAGGTGAGCCGTGATTAGAGCTGCGATGGAAATCACAACTGGAACATGAGCAGAAGAGGGGCCGTGTAAGCCTTTCTGGGGAAACATTTGAGCGTGGGGTATTATTATTATTTTTCAATTAAAGGGTGTAGGTTTTTTTTTACTTTTCAAAATAGGGAAGGGAACCACTATGTAAAGTGACATTTTTGGTTTAAAACATTGAAGTGGTGTTGATAGTTGTAAATGAAATGTTATCGGTGCCACTTCAAGTGGAGCATAACATTTCATCCCTTATAAAAGGGGGATCTCCCCCTCCTATTTTAGTCCCAACCTACTCCTCCTCCTCTCATTTCACTCTCAAAACTCTTTATTCTCCCATTTATCTACCCTTGAAGCACTCTTCCCTTGAAAACCCTGTGGTTTTTCTCTAGAGCATGAGAACCTCTCCATGTATTTGAGGTAATTCTTTTTGTCAAATTTTTAACATTGTAATTTATTTATTTATTTCTTTAATTAATATTTATTTAATTTTATTTAGAAGTATATCATAATTAATTGTAAATAATTAGATATAGTTAATATTTAATTTGAATGATAAATTATTTAATTTAGTAATTAATTATAATTAATATTTAATTAATTTTAATTAGTATTTTCATAATTATAATTAGTAATTAAATAACTAATTCATACATAAAAAATTTTAGTTAGTAATTACATTGTTATTAATTAATTGTAATTAGAAATTATATAATTATAATAAATAAATTAATAAATATAATTTGTTAATTATAATTATTAAATAATTAATTTAGTAATTAATTAATTTAGTGTAGATGGGGTTTGGCTTAGTGGTAAACACCCCTTAATCCTACAATAAAAATGGGTGTCCAAAACCCATTGGGCATAGGTATTGTTGCAATGGATGCACTATAGCAATCTCGGGCACTATAGTAGCGACAAGTCATTGAAGCGGCGACATGTCATTTTAGCGACGATAGGGTACTATAGCAGCGGCGGGTACTATGTGGAACTGTAGCATGGTAGGTACGTACTTTTGCAGTACTATTCACACAATGGGCTTTGGGCCATAAAATTGGGCCTACGGGCCATGTAATGGGCTAAATGGCCACCGGGCATTCGGGCTATGTAATGGGTCTCCATCTACCTAATTAAAGAGGTCTTTGCTTTCCTTTATTAATAAACGGGGCTTCGGCCCCAACCATAAAAAAAATTAATTTATTTATTAATTAATTTTATAAATAAATTTAATTAGTAATTAGTTAACTATAATTATTAATTACATAATTATAATCAGTAATTAGTTTCTTATTAATTAAAGATAATTAGAAATTAATTAATTATAATTAGTGACTATAGTAACGCCACTAGAAATTAATTAATAATAATTAATACTTAGTGAATTGTAATTATTAATTAATTAATTTAGTAATAAAATTTAATTAGTATTTAGTTAATTATGATTAAAAATTAAGTGATTAAAATTAGTTAATAATGTTACTCAATTAGTAATTAATTAATTTTACATAATACTTAATTAATTGTATTTATTAATTAATTAATTTAGAATTTATATTTAATCAGTAATTATTATATTATTAATTAATTATAAATAATTAATTAGTTTTAATTAATACTTAGTTAATTATAATTATAAATTAATTAATTTTACAGTTAAAAAAAATTAGCAAATAGTTAACTATAAATAAAAATTAATTAATCATAATTAGTGAATAAACTAACGTAATTAGAAATTAATAATTTTAAATTAATACTTAGTTAATTATATTTATTAATTAAATAATTTATTAGTTAAATGTAATAAGTAATTAATTAATTTCATTTAGTGAATAAATTAATGTAATGAGTAATTAATTAATTTTAATTAATACTTAATTAATTGTAATTTTTAGTTAATTAATTTAGTAATTAAAATGTAATTAGAAATTAACTAACAATAATTTTAAATTAAATAATTTTAATTATTAATGAATTTATTGTTAAATAATTATAATTAGAAATCAATTAATTTTAATTAGTGAATAACATAACGTAATTATAAATTAATTAGTTTTAATTAATACATAGTTAATTTTAATTATTAATTAACTTATTTTGTAATTAAATGTAATTAGTAATTAGTTAACTATAATTAGCAATTAAATAATTGTAATTAGAGAATAAAGTAATTTAATGAGAAATTAATTAATTATAAATATTACTAGGTTAATTTTAATTATTAATTAATAAATTTAGTAATTAAATGTAATAATTAATTAATTAACTATAATTAGTAATTACATAATTTTAATTATTAATTATTTTATTATTAATTAATTATAATCAGTAATTAACTAATTATAATTAGTGAATAAAGTAACAGAAGTAGAAATTATGTCATTGTACATTGTTAAATGGATTTTAGAATAGAGCCTTTTATTACATTCTAGGTATGATAATGAATTTCGTTTCTCATAAAGTCCATCACATAGGTTATGGCATGTGGCCTATCAAGAAACTGATAATGAAGAATGAGAACACATAATTTCATTGGTTAAGTATCTACCTAATAATCAAATGATGGAGTTGTATGTCACTATAGCTAAAATAGAGGTTCCATCAACATTCCATGTTTGGCCATCACAAAATCATGATACTAGGTCATATCCTCCAATTTTAACACTTCATGAACATCCATAAAAAATGGTAGTTGTTCCATCATTTCCTCCAGTCACAATTTATATGGATAGTACTCCATGTACTATAGATATAGTGGGTGATAATTTTGAGGATGATGATAATTTATAACAAGAAGATGACGAAGAAGTTGAAGAATATGATCATGACAAATAATAGATTGTGCCCACCCCTATTACTTTCAACTGACCTTTTAACCATCCTTCACTATTGGATTCATGATCGACCAAAAGCATGGATCACATTCCATAGTTTCATTGGACAGTTATTAGTCATAGTACAAAATTTACAAGAATTATTAGCATCACAAATCCTATGTTGGATGAAGGAGTTTTGTATATTGGAAGAGAATTTGAGAGTAGCTAAGAAGTGAAAAATGTGATAAAATAACATCACATTAAAATAAATTACTATTATGTTGTAGAGGATTCAAAGATGTCTTATTATGTGATCTAGTGTGACAAATATGATTCAAATTGTTAGATGCGTCTACGATATATAATTGATAACACTTTTCATAGTTGGAGGATCACTATATTTACTCCACAGACATATGTGAACCCAATATTGTCACGAGAACACTCCTAACTAGATGTTGAGTTTGTTTTAAATATTATTGTTGAAATGATAATAGCATGTCAGGACGTTTCTGTTGTTCTGGTGGTGGAGAGAATCAACTAACTTTTTGGGTGTCAAAACTCTTTCTATAAGTCATGGGAAGCACGATAAAAGACTATTTTGAAAGTGTAAATTGTGTAAGATGACTCTTATCTAGTTTTTCCAAATCTTATAGAGTTTTTACGCCCAAAAAATCTAGTGATCTATTAGTTACATACTGCTGAATATATTAACTAACACAACCAAGTTGACCAGTTGATGCTTGTTTTTGATAGACTGTTTTGGACATTTTTTCCATGTGTGGAATATTTTAGATATTACAAGTAGTTTATATAGAATGACGACAAATTTATTTATGGAATTTATATAAAAAATATATTTATTTCCACCACACAATATGGTAATTGGGCCCCTATACCTTTGGAATTTTCAATTGTGGAGATGGAGAACTTATAATCATTGAGCTAGTTTCTGGCTTGACTTAGAGAGTTTATCACATACGCAAAATGGGTTCATGTAATTTCATATCACCATCTAGAAATCATGGACGTAGTACAATCAAAGGGTCTTTCCTAGAGGCCACTATATTCCCATCAGGAATACTGTATTCGACACATTTCCAGAAATGTGAGAAAGAAGTTAAAACACGAGTCCATGAAGAAAGTAATAATAAATATTGGTATAAATATCTTTTTTGGTTTTAAAAATCACAACAGTTATTATCATATGTGTTCATATTAGTTCTTATTTGATAGAATATGAGCCTAAAAAAAGGATAGAGGAGAATCTTGAGGGTATTCATAGAGCTAATACAAAAGTTCATGATTACATGATGAAAATTCAAAAGCATAAATGTTCGTTGGCACATGATTATGAGAGGAGATATAGAAATATGATGAAAACATTGTAGAATATATAAATGGAGTTTTAAAGGTATTTTACAAATTACTCATCACAGGTAATTAAGAATATTTGATTATTTTCTATTTAGAAGAGAAACAATTATAATATATCATTATTATACTATTTTAAATATAACTTATCATTTTGGTAGAAGAGACCTTCAATTACAGTGTAATGTATTTTCTTGAATAAAGAAAGTTGGCTGAATAGGGTCTGAATAGAGGTATATTCTATGGACACCATTTCCAATGCGATATAGATAGAGTTATTCAAGAGGCTACAACTTATCATGTAGCTGTATTTGATCGTCCAGAGAAATGATTTGATGTTTCTAAGACTTGTGATTATGTGGATCATAGAAATGGTCATGTGTGAGTTTCTCTATTACAGAATCATTAATTTTAATGTAGAAACTTTCATGCATTGAGAGTTCTTTGTGGCCAGTTTTCACAACATATGCTTATGTACACTAATATTGAGAGCAGTTAGTTGATTCTGTTTATTGACTAGAGAGTATCAAAGACTACTTTAGTACTCCTTCGATTCTAATATAAGAATATAATTTTTTTTACCATCTAATGGTGCACCCACAATTCTACCAAACAAGACTAGGATTCATCCTAAAGGGATCCCTAAGTCAACTCATATTTAGAGTGAGATGGATTAGCCTAGTGAATGAGCACCTAGACAGAGGTGCAATATATTACACCAGGAAGGTCATACTAAGACATGTTTACCTAGAAACATAGGGAAATCATCTAATAGATAAAATAATTCATGTACTATATCAGTTACTATAAAAGTTTTTACATATAATCATTTTTATCATTGTCATCATTTTTAATCATATTTGTATTATTAGTATACAGTATAACTTTTAAAAAATATACCTATATATTATAAAACATACATATGTTTAATATATAAAAGAATATATATAAAAAATATATTTTATATTATATTTTTAAATATAATGTTTATATATATTTAATAAAAATATAAACATAATGAGAATATAACAATTATTCTTTCCAAAAATCCATATTTTAATCCTAAAAACATAATAATTTTTTTATTAAGGAGTTTTTTGTGATTCTAAAATTTCTAATCAGAAGTAAAAACACATAACATATATTCAATTATTTTAAGATAAATTCAATCAAAATAAATTCCATTCATTACATGATAAAAAACATTATAGAAAAAATATTGTGTGCTTAAAAACTAAAATAGAAAATATGCGGCCACTTGAAATTAATGTTTTAATATTCATACATATAGATGGAGCATCCTTTTTTATCTACCCAACAGTTTCATTTGTTGATCGACATGTTGGAATAAGGACATATTAGAATTATTTTTGTTTAAGGAGAACATAACTTTCATCACGATGCACCATAGAATCCTTTTATCCATACATCAGATGTGTTTGATTTTATGGAGTCACTATGTGCAACTTCAAGACCATTGATCACCACTTGATTGCTATATTGGCTGAAAGATGAAATCTAGAGACAAACACATTTAATTTATATAAGGGGGAGATAAACACTACTCTAGAGGATATCACCTATATGACCGGGCAACCCATCCATAGATAAACAGTTATGGACGCCACTAGTGGTGACTTATCTGAGGTCACAAAACATTTACCAGGTAGTGACGTTGTCAGCATACAACGTGTTATATTGGGTTTGCACTTGTGAATGAGGTGTCTTGATAACCATTTATCCATCATTCCTAATGGTGCAGATAAGGAGACACTTATTTAGAACACATGTTCATATATTTTCCTATTGATCGGAGTTATGTTTTGTGTCGACTACTCTACCACATTGATACACATGATCTACCTCCAATTACTCGAGGATATTGAATTTATATGACTATATAAAGTTGGGGGTATACTATATTATCAATATATACATATCTCTCCATACCATTTTTAGATCCGATGCACATCAAATTGTAGGTTGTATGGATTTGGTATAGATGTGGGCCTTTTAGGGTTTTCCACACATCGCTCCTCAAGCTATCACACCACTTCCACTGCATCTTTTTTGGGACTGTCCTCGGGGACACTGGTATGTTTATGTCATTATATTTAGTTATTTTGTACCTTTTTAATGTCTTTTATAAACATGTAACCATATTACACTTTAATAACCATATGGAGTCATGCTCATAAGTATTCACATACTCTGAGATATAGTGTACACAACTTTCGACAGAAATTTGATGCCATACCACCAGCTGATGTAAGTTAAGAATTATTTTTTTGTTGAAAAAATAATTTTTTAATTACTTTTTTAAGTTATTTAAATTTAATATTAGTAAAATTATCATTCAAATTTATGACTTATTTTTTTATGTTTACATTTCAGGTTTCATGGACCCTGTATATAAGTTTTGTCAACGCATCACTTCCACCATATTACAAATCTATGATTAGAGATCGTACTATAGTGGTGTAACTCATCCCCTTCCACATAATTTAGTGGCACTATCCAGAAATGGTCATGCACCAGTTTTTATATATACTACATATCCCCATGGAAGTATGATAGCCAGATGAGTTACATTCCATTAGGATTAAAGGTAGACAGCCAACAAACTGGCTGTTGTATCATGCACGTTATATCAAGTTTTGGGACATGCATTCCCAATACAGTATCTTTCAACATTCATATATCACAACATTCTATTAGTTAGATGATTAGGGGGGATTATGCATATTGTTACTGATGACACACTATCATGTACATTACACATCAGGGGATTGGCATTCAACAGTTGATATGTTTACTAAGATTTATTATATTTGTTTATCACACTTTTGGTATTAATTCTAATGGTATTTCATTTCCATGAAGACAACATTGCTCATATTTACCATATCAAAGATCCTCAGGAGGAGGCGTTTATTAGGCGGGATGTAGTTCACCCATATGTGTTGGCTTTTAATGATCCTATCCAGTATAGTTGTGAGAGTTTCTATGATGAGGACCCATAGTTATTTCCAATCCATATCTTTGGGATAAAGATCTTGGGGATGATTATGTCCCTACTATGACTACTAAGGGCAATGCATTCCCACCACTACTTCCAACCGAATGATAGAGACAAGGACATCAGTAGGGGAAGAGGAGATGTCATATATGTCTAAGAGAGGCTCCAATAGATGCTGTAACATCGTAGAGAGATGATCATGCGCAGATGACTGAGGATCTTTAACAATAGGTAGATGCTTATATACCACATATTTCATCCCTGCTAAATATGTTGTACTACGAGCTGAGTGTGGTAACACAACGATAGTTGACCCCTCTCTCATCGACAATGACTTCTCCAATATCCCACTTTCATAATTTTTAGGATATCCAAGGACATATTGCTCTACATATGATTTTGGGCCTTCCTCGAAATGTTATTTTGTCCAATACTCTACACAACACCATTAGGTGGCACCCATAACACCATAATAAGATTAACCTATATATATAGCTTGGACAACAGAGCGACAGAGTCATCGAACATGGAGTGGGTGTGAGGTTCAGACACATGGTTGTGGTACTGATGGGTGTTGATATTGATTTATTTAGATGTCATGTTGTATATATTAAAAAAACTAATCACTAATAATATTAATTACTGTTTAAGAAAAATAAAAATAAATTCCCAAATATACTAAATAAAATCTAATTTATATGAACTTTTAATAATTTAGTTTTTTTCAAAGTCACATAATTGTAATGTTTTTATGTTTCATTTATGTGACTTTAAAATCATATACATTATAAAGAAAAAAATAAAATCTAAATGAAATTTGTCACACTAACTAAACCTATAAAAAATTATTGACAAATGAATAAAAACTCAAACATATAGTAAACAAATTTTCAATACACGACACACACTTAAATGTTTAAAAACATTAAATTTATAGTTTATATAATTCCAGTGCATATTAATTATTATGTTTAATAATATTAATTCAATTATTATGATTATGTTATTATAATTTAATGTTATTTTTTTGATATATATATAAATATATATTTATAATTATATCCATATATATTTTTTAAATATTAATAAAATTATAAATAAAAAACTATATATTTACAACATTATAAAATTATAATAATTATTTTTATTATCTATACATTATATATTTATAATAATATAAATATGTTTTTTATTTATAATTATATATAATTATATTTATTTATAATTAAATTTATAAATACATTTTTTTATGTCCCTTAATAATTATGGTTTTAAATATATATAAACACACACACAGACACATTTATTTTAATAATATTTATTTTAATATAACTATATATATATATATATCAATTTATAAACAAATATGATAAGGTTTATTTATATATTTAAACAATTATATATAAATTTATAAGTTTAAAATATAAGGTATATTTATATTTAAATATTTATATATAATTATAAATATATGGTTATTTAAATATATAATTATATATATATAATTTTTTTAATATAATTTATATTTAATTATATTATTATATATTTTAAATTTATTTATTTGTATATAATTATATAAATATAAATAAACATTATATTTGAAATTTAGTAATGCTTATTTATATAAATATCTTTATATAAATATATAAATATTTGTATATAAATATATAAATTTATATAAATAATTTTATATAATGTATAATTAAATATTTAATAAAATAAGGTGTATTTATAACAACATAAATTTAGATTTATAAATATAGATTTATAATTATATAATTATAAATATATTTATAAATGAAATTATAAATAGTTTCATATTTTTAAATACATATTTATAAATATATTTTTTAAATTGTAATTATTTATTTTTAAATATAATTATAAATATATATTGTTATATATTTTTATTAATCTATATATTGGGGGTGGGGGAGATGGGACGTGGCATGGGTGGTGGGGGGGGGCAGTGCCACTTCTAGAATCACTTTGTGTTTAAAACCCAATGTTATACTTCAAGTAGCACAGGTCTACCCTTTTTCAATAAAAATGAAAACAATCACCCCCTTAAATTAAAAAAATATCTGATGCTAATATTTTGTGACTTTCTAGGTTTGAAAGTCAAGGTTTTATGATATAGAGAATTTCAAATGAACTAAATGGTGGGGAGATTTGGAGAGATGTGTAATTTTTTGGTTTTGAGAATGTCAAGTGATCAAAATAGTGGGAATAATAAGACAAGAATAAAAAATGTTTTACGTTATGTATGAAAATGAATTTTATACCCAGAATTTCCCCCTTATTCCTAATTTAAACAACCTAACCTGTCATTCCCTACGTTGAGCTGATCTCAGTGTCACTCTCAACTCTCATACCATCCCTCTCTTGTCCCTTGCTCATCTTGTAACTACGCTCATTTCTCATAGACTCCTTACCATCGACATCTTATGAAGTCTTCATTTTCACCCTACAGTTGTGATCCTCAAAATATATCCCTCCTCCCACCATCAACATCTCTATTTTGTTTCATCATTCTCCTTCTCCTAGCACATTCTTCCTGCCATCATACCTCTCTAGCCACTCTCCTCCCATCATTGTCTATCCTTCTATTCGAGTCTACTCTTCTTTTTGTCTTTGAGGTGCATCTGAGAGAGATACAATGTTATTGGGTAGTTCCACCCTCAAAGAACAATTTTAAAAAGAGTATCATGCTATGCTACTACCAAAAATTCATCTTTATGTAGAACCACCCTTTATTAGAGCTAAAAAAAGCACATATAGAGGCAGTGCTTTTATCAATATCAATTTCTTTGATAAAATCACATTTTATTAGTGTTGACAAAATTAATCTTTTATCAGTGTTTTTTAATGCTGATAAAAGTATCCACTTTATAATCATTTTTATCTCTCATAAAGGATAATTTTATTGTCACCTTTATTAGAGGTGATAAAAGTATGTCTTTTAGTAGTGCGAACACCACTATTTTTAGCACTGAAAAAAGATACATTTCACATATAAAAATTTATATCATTAAAAATATTATATAAATATATAAATAAATTTATATGGATATAAATAAAATAGATTTTATAAAATACGTTTTACATAATAAAGAATATGTAATCACACTTAATATATAATATATTTAGTGGAAAATGGTTTATAAAATATTTTAAAAATAGAATTAATTAAAAATATCTCATTACTATTGATTAATAACCATTTACTAACAATTTGAAGAAAGAAAAAAGCAGTAAATTTGTAAATGATCTAAAATAAGATGAAAAAATGAATCAAACTTTAAACAACCATAAATTTTGATCTGAATGTTCATTTGAGATCTAATACATATCATAATGTTGCTTATATAAAGATTTACACCATGGTGGCATCCCCCGACCATCATTTTCAGGGATAAAAATGGACCAGAAGGCATAAAAAATTGTGTTTTTTGTTAGGTTACCCCCATTTTTTTAACATTTGATGTAATTTCACCCTAATTTAAGGGAGTATTCTTTATTTTTTTAGTCAACACTGAATTTATTCTCATGTATTACACACATATAAATATTTGATGTTCAAATTTTATCATTTTTCATTTTGTACTATTATTTATTATTAAATACGTACACATGTATATATATTTGTATATATTAACACCAGAAAAATTAATTTTATAAATAAATATGTAAACATATTTACATATAAAATGTATTTCAATATATATAAACCATTAAAAAATAATAATTATATCCATTTTATTTAAAATAAAAATATATGAAAATTTATATACCTATATTGTTAATGTGTATATAATATTTATATTTATATAGATAAATTTTTTATGTGTATAGACAAATATCTATATATTTATATTTATATTCTAATATATATATAAATATTAATATATAATATTACTAAATAAATATAAATATGTTCAATTATATTTATACACACAAATATACATATAAATAAATATATATGTATGTATGTATGTATGAATTTATAAACACACACACAGAAAACATATTTTATATATGTATTAAAAAAATTATACAAATATATATATAAATATATAGATAAAAAATGTAATGATATATATATATAAGATAAAAAAAATATAGAGGAGTGGTAAAGGAGTAGATCTCTGAATATGAGTTATTATGTTCAAAACTCACGATTGATAGGGGTGTATGCAGAAGGGCTTAACACAATTGAATGGGGTGGTGGATTCTAGGGATGTTAAAGGGGTCATGGTGGGGGGATCATTGAGTTCCAATAAACCTAGAATTATTGGGGGGGGGGGGTTGACCGATGAAAAAATTCTTTTTACTTTCTTTTTTACTTTTATTAGCAATTTTTTAGTGTAGATAAAAGGGGATTTTTTTAGTGTTTTTTAGTACAGATAAAAGAGACACCTCTTTTAACGATGCTTAGATTACCAATTATTTTTTAGTAATATTGATGGATTTTTTAGAGCTTTTAAAATCTTGTTCTATAGTAGTGTGTGTTATTTTAAGAATTATATTACCGACTTCATCTTAGTAGAAACACAATTGTTTTTGATAATTTTTATTTTCCAAAATTGTGTTACCATTAAATTTATGATATCTAAGTGTAAATGAATTTAATATGTTAGTTACGACTACTTTTCAATTTTTTTCTCTAGGAAACTGTAATGGAGGGTAAGGGATCATATGTTTTGAAAAAAATTCAATATAATTTTATTTCAAGTATTTTTTAATCATGATATATTTAGTTGGTCAAAGAATTTTTTCCCATTATAATGGGCATAATTTTTTTAAGAAAAATAATTTTGTATATATTAATATTATGGATGTTAGTGATATAATATTAGATTTATTTTCAAAATTTCCAAAAACCCCAAAGAAAAAATATATAATCTCATAGAAAAGGAAGAAAATGATATTTTATTAGGTCAAAGAGTTAGACCCCAAACTATTTTAAATTCCATGTTTTATCTAAATTTATTTAAAAACATTTTCGATTATTAGACATGAGAAGTTAAAAAAATTGGTGATAAAATTGAGATTTAATAAATTGTTGGAATTTAAATTTCAACACTTTCCATAGATTTTTGTTAGAATCTTATAGATGTATTTGATCCACTAACCTATACTATACTTAGAGGAAATGAAATGATTATTATTACTTTTGATGTTAATTTTATATTAAACACTCTTTCTAGAGGAATATCTATCTGTTTTGAAATGGATAATGATTAATAAATAGAAATTAAGAATATTTACATGGGAAATAAGTTAACCATACTAAAAGAATTTATTTTTGGCGATCAATAGAAAAAAATAATTCATAACAGAATTGGTGTAGTTTATATTGGAAACCTTATCAAACCCTAAAAATAGTTTTTTTAAATGGAATAAATACCACGATTTTGTGTGATTTTCAACAAAACATTACATAATGGGATTGGTCATAGTTCATTTTATTAGAGTTTGTTCATGAGGTTGATATGCACAAGAAGTCAATCAAAAAAGGACAGAAAAATACTCATGTTGGTGGTTGCTTTGTTTTACTATGGGTATGTTTATAAAAACATTTATTGTGTTGAATGTTTTTTTATCAGTTGATAAATTTATGTTACTGATATGATTATGTTTACACTTCTGCGAATCTATTTTTCTTTATCCACTTCCTAATTGGGAATATTAATGATTATTATGGCCAATATTGTTTACAATTTTGGGATGAAGAAAATATTCAATGATGATTGAATTTAAAAAACAATGTGTAAAAACGATATCTTATATACACCCATCAATTCAGTATAGATCAGTTCCCCTTATCCCTCTTTGTTCACCCATCTGATAGAAAAATTATCTAAATATTCCCTAAATATTCCTGTAAAAAGTTTCATGTTAAAATATTTAAATTTTAGTGTAAAAATATGTATTGTAAGTGTTAAATTCTAGTTTCTCAGAGTATAAATGTGTAACCATAGTGTCAAATTATGGATGCTTCATTTTAAAAGCTTCATGTCAATATATATCCATAATGTAAGTGTTAAAATTTGGATTTTGAATATTAAATTATTGAATATGGGCATTAAACTCTAGATTATTATGGAAAAAATTTGGATGCATTTTGTTAAAACCATTGTTGTTAGTGTTAAATTCTATAATTTTAGTGATAAAATGTATATTTTTACTGTTAAATTGTGTTATCATAGTGTTAAAATATATATGTTCAATTTTAAAATCATCATTTTAAAATGTGGAATCTAGGTTTTAAATTCATGATGGTATGTGAAATTCATCATGCTTAAATATAGAATTAGAATTTTAATATTTTTAATATGAAAGTTAAAATGTTCATGTTCCAAGTTAAAAAAAAGAAATCATAGTATTAAAAGCATGAAACATTAATTGAAAATATTTTTGTTAAAATCTAGATTCTAAGTGTATAAATATGGGATTTTAATGTTAAAATGGGGATGTTTAGTGTTACTATATATATTTTCCAATTGAAAATCTTCTTTTATATATATATATAATTTTAGTGTTAAAATATGGAAGCTTAGTGTTAAATTAAAAATTTACAATATTATTTTTTGGAAACGTGATGCTAAATACCTTGAAAGAATCATTGGAAATTTCCATATATTAAAATGTGTATTTATAAAATTAAAACCATGAATAACAGTGTTAAGATTTGAAATTATAGAGTTACCATCTAGATTTTTTATTTTCAAAGATTAATTTTCATATCTATTGTAACATCCTCAACCTAGGAGCCACTAAATAGTCCCTCGATTCGGGTCACCGCATAAACTCAAGCATGCCTCCCTGTATTCTAGAGGCTATGCACAAGAATTCAGGATATAATATAACATGTGGGGAGACTATACCTACTTTATCAGAGTAATCCACATCAGAAAACAAGGATAAATAATGGAAATAGTAAAACATAAAACATAATAATAAACTTAAATTACCAACAAAATCCCAAAACTTGATACAAAAGAAAGAACCCATTAGTAAATATGTCATGTCATTTCATACAGTTCCATGTGTAAGGAAACCCAAAACAAATACAAACTTAATAATCCCTAAACAAGTCCTGGCTCCATGTTCGAATCGATCATCCATGAACATCACATGCCCAAGTAAACCATCTATAATGGGGACTTTTCCCTTTTACTTACCTATAACAATGAAATCCACTTGGGTACCCAACGACGACTTGAGTAGGGTGTGAATAAAACTCAGCAGGCCTCCACCAATAATGGATACTATGTATATAGTCTAAGAAGATAGTGCATGCTTGTACTAAAAGAATAAAAAGACAAACAGAAGATAAAATTGGTCATTAGTTAACAATATTCACTTAAATCATTTACATCATTTAATCCAAGGGATAGGAAAATAATTTGTAGCATAATGGCCCATGTAGGTCAACCACTAAGCATAAGGAAAATAAAAAAAGTTCCCTATCTGACTAAGGAAACCATTTCATAATCAATTATAAAACACTATAGTGGATCCTTGATCGAGGTAGTCTCATCCAATCCAATAGTTAGGGGCCTAGAGACTCAGTTTGACTCCCTAACCCATTCATTCAAAAGAGGGGTTTGTAGCCTAAATCCAACATGACTAATGGGTAGATAACGTCAGCCAACACACCACATACAATGAAGCCAGGAGAATATGATTTATCAACCATTCATCACAAAAAACATTTCAATCAAACATAATCAAATAATAAAAATAACATTCATTATTCATGGTCCATTCACTATATAATTCATCTTTATGACTTACCCTTTCACACATTATAATTTAAAACCATATGTCATTTAACACATTCACTATATTCTAAACAACCCATTAATTTATGTTAACAACTAACACAATCACAATTATTTTCCAATTCATAACCCAAGCTAACATTTCAACAAAATTATCACAGGCTCTATGTAAAAACAATTCAATTATACACTTTCATTTCAATTTCCATGTTCAATAAGTGTTACACCTCATGGGTGGCCCTTAACCTGGTAAAATCAACCTCAACACATCCCACGGGGATCACAAGGGGTTCAATTGAATATTTTACCAATCAATTTGTCATTCTTTCGAAGGAAAGCCAAGTGATCCACACAAAAACACAAAATCAAAACCACATACAAAAAAATATCTAAGAAGACTATGAGATATAACTTATAGAGCAGCTACCTCAATTTCAAAAGAGAATTCTCACTCAACATTGGTATTTGATTCAGATTCAAACACCATTCGAATACAAAACCTATTATTCGAAGGAAAGATATGCTTTTTGGTATTTAAAAGAATAAGATCAACTATAAAATCCCTAATTAGAAAAAGATAAGTAAGAGGAGTGTTAAACTCATCCGAACCTTCTATTCACAAAAAAGGATGCTCCAAATTGACTATAAATGAAGGAGATCAATCGTTGGGATGCTTGGGGAATTTTGGTTTATCCCAAGGGTTTTGGTTGGAATAATGGTGAGAAATAATGAGTTATAACACCTAAAATATGAGAGGAAAAACTAGTAAAATCACACTTTTAAAGGGGCTCACAGTTTGGATGCATGGTTTTCCAAACCGTGGGCCAACCATGTGCCAAACTCTATCCAATAGGGGGGCCAAGCCACAAAGTTACTTGGGGATCATGAATGGTTTAAAAAATTGTGCTATAACCATGTGGTTCATTTTCCCATCCCGCACAATTTGTATTTCCTTATTTCATGGTTCTTCAAACAATGTACCCTCCTCTAGGCATGCATGGTTTGGGTGAATAGTTACTAAAAACCATGCACTAACTTTGAAACATGCATCGAATGGCCCCATTTTTCATTCCTTAAATTACCAAACCCCCAAAACGCCCCCAAACCTCTATGTATCCTTGGAAAAAATTTCATTATATATATTAAAGTAATTTAAACCATAATTTTAAAAAAGTACATACCTCAGGGAAGTATGGGGTTTTACAAACTCCCCACCTTATAATGGCTCATCCCTAAGACACACTCCCAAGAATCACTGAGTTTGAATTGTAAAAAGATCATCCCACTATTACCACATATGAACTAAATCCTCCTATGTTTCTTCTTGAATATTACCTTGCCTCGATAAAACTTGAACTAAAGGCATAGTATTTACCTATAAGACTTTTTCACTATGATTCATAATATGAACCAGATTCCCCTCAAAGGAAAAATCAGCCTCAAGATCAAACATATCAACATTAATTACATGAGATGAGTTAGGGTGATATTGTCAAAGATATGACACATTAAATATATCATGCAAGACACTATAACACTGCGGAAGAGACAATCAATATGCCATCGACCCAACACTCCCAACAACCTTAAACTACCCCATGTACCTAGGTGATATGTTACCCTGCATTTAGATCTGATGGTGACCCAACCATAGAGACACCCAAAGAAACACATGACCACACACTATAAGATAAAGAGGCCAATGATATTGATCCGCATACACCTTATTCCATCTACGAGTTATAGACATACACTTCCTAATTAACTAAACATATTCCGATGGCTCCTACATGAGACTCAATCCTAACAACAATGATTCTCTAGCCTCCATCTAATATAACAGAGATATATATGTCCTACTATAGAGCACCTCATATGGTGAAATTTGAATCGTCACTGGGTAATTGTTTTTATAGGTGAACTAAATAAGCACCAAGTTACATTCCCAAGATCAACCAATATCTAGAATGCATGCCATCAATATTTCCACCAACACCTGTATCGTACACTATGATTTCCCAACCATTTGTGGGTGGAAGTTTGTACTAAAAAACAGCTAGGTACCAAGTGTCTCCTATAACACCTACCAGAAGAACAATGGAAAATTCCAATCATGATCCAAATTTTTTTCCCATGTCACTCAGTGTGACCAAACCATCTCTCAAACATACAACTTACCCAACTAGTCAAAAATGAAGTTCTCTCAAATCAGTAGGAAATGTGCCACATTGGCCAGCTGATCCAAAACTACCCAGATTTCATTATTCTTTTGAGTAATCCTAAAAAGGACAACAAAAAATCCATTATCACATCACCCCATTTCCATTATAGAATAGGAAAATACTATAACAAACCGCTTTTCACAGATGATTAGCCATTACCTATTTAAAGGTGTAACATCATGCCATGAAACCTATATCCTCTTTATTCATCCTTGTCCACCAATACTTTCTATGAATGTAATGGTACATTTTTGTTAAAACGAGATTCACATAACACTTTTAGGAATTGAACACACATATCAACTCTTCCCAAATACATGTATACCTGAAAACACAACCACAAATAAGAATTATATCATCATCACCAACAATAAAATTAGAATATAAACCCCCACCTTCAAGACTTTACCTCAAAGTCAAACACTCTAGATACTCACAATACCTCCCCTTGATCCTACTCAGAAGGGTAGAATACACTAACAAGGATGCAAGGGTCATATAACCTTTACCATAATAAACTTTAAGATGTATTTTAGCAAACAAAACAATCATCCTCCACTCAGAACTGAATTCCTACACAACCTGGTTTTGAGTCTTTGGACTCAAAGCATCCACAACACGTTTTCCCTTTCTCAGTGTGTATATTAGTTCAAAATATAAGGTTTGAATATAATAAACCCATATAAACTTCCAAATATTCAGATAATGTTTGGAGAGGATATAATTAATTTTCTTATGATCGGTATGTACAGTAACCCTCTCTTCTAATAAGTAATTTCACTAACAATTTAAGGCATAAACCACAATGGAAAATTAAGATTATACATAGGGAAATTTTTTTCATGAGGTCTCAACTACCATGGCCCATATTCCATTTCCTTATCATAATATATCAATGCTTCCACAAGACCAACACCAGATGCACCACAAAACAAAATATACCCCTGACCCGGTTCAGGTAGGATCAAAATCAGTGCAGAAGTCAGCCACTTCATTAAATCTTAGAAGGAATTATCTAATCCCTAGACCATTAAAAAATAATTCTATTCTTATTTAATCATGATATTGGGGCTTCAAAATGGGAATGTTATTTGATGAACCTTATATAATATCCCACCAAACCCACAACACATCAAAAAACAAATATATTCTTGTGTTTCTTCCAAAATACAATGGTTGATACTTTCTCCAGGTCCACTGACACACCTTCTTCAGTGATAATGAAACCCATGAAATGTACCTTTTTAATATAGAAATGAAATTTTTATAGATTGGTGTATGAGCTATGCTCTATTAGTGTACTCATGATGATTTCAAGATGTTTATCCTTTTCATTATGAGTATTTAAGTACACCTAGTTGTCATCCACAAAGACAAATACAAACTAATCCATGTATGGGTTAAAAATTTAGTGCATTAGATCCATACAAACTATTGTGCATTGGTCAACCTGAATGACATCATGAAAAACTCATATAACCCAAAACTACTCTTGAGGTTGTCCATGGTATATCAGAATGTCTTACCCTCTACTGATGATACCCCGATCTTAAGTTGATCATTGAAAACACTGAATCCTCTCTCAACTGGTCAAAAAGATCTTTAATTCTAGAAAGAGGGTATCTATTCCTAATTATCATATGATCCATCTTCCTATAATAAACACAATAACACAATTATCCATCAAACTTCTTGGAAAAAACATGAGAGATCTCTATGGTGACATAATCAGTCAGATTAACCTCTTATTCTCTAATTCTCCCAATTGAGTCTTATGTTCCTAGATTTATTTCAGTTCTATTATATATAATGGTATGGAAACCAATTCTTCTTCTGGAAGAAAATCTATCATGAAATCAACTTCTATATCGGGTGGAAGCCTCAAGAATTCTTTAGGAAATGCATCCTAAAACCGATCCACCATAAGAGAAAAAACTTGTTTCTCCACTCCCCCATCATCAAGTACATGAGACACCACATGGGCTATGAGTGCACCCATCTACTGAAAAACTAACCCTATATGGCATACTCAAATATCCCATTCCCCTTAGTGGACATATATACTCCCATCCCAAGACATAAAAAATACCCTATATAGGTAACAATCAATATGGGTATGATATGACACTAACAAGTCCATGCACAAAATTTGATCAAAACCTAACATCTCTAGAACAAAAAAGTCTTAAATAAAATGGTAACCACCAAACTTGATAGAACACCACTTACACTAACACATATTTTCTTCCCGTACACCCAAAGATGTATCAATCAATATAACTCCACACATGTGTTCCACCACTAGGCCTAACACACTCACAAAATGAGCATAGATAAAAGAAAGTGAGGAAACTGTATCAAATAAAGCACTATAAAGAGAGGAAGCTACAAGAATTGTACCTTAAAATATCGATGGACTAGCCTTTCTACCCCTAGGTGTATGATAAACTACATGGATCAGGTCTTACCCTCTACCCTAAGATCCAACCAGAGTTCCTAGCACTACACTAATATGCTGATATGGATACTCCCATCCAAGAGTACCACAACCATTACCCAGACTAGTATGGTTCGTAGAGATCCAACTGCCTACCTAATAAGGGGTAATTTACCCCAAAACTACACTCTGCATCATCCTTGATCCTCCCCCATTACCCATTTTTTGAGGGTTCTTACAAAACCTCTACACATTCCCTGACCTCCCGCATGCTCGGTACTCAAATGGTGGTCTGGGACACTGAAGGTACATGTGTCCCGACATACCACACTGATAATAGAAAATCTGATCACTACCCTAAGAGGCTAGTACCCTTTTTTGACTAATCTACGCACCACTTACATGGTGTAAACTATCAATTTATAACTTCCTACCATCCAAATCCACAGCATTATGTCACCCGAATAGAGCTACAAATCAACCAATAGAAGCATCATTGATATTTCCTTCTAAAATAGGGGTGTTATCTACAACCTTAGTAAACCTCTTTAAGCAGAAGATATTCACTTGGGATATAATCTCTATCTAAGTCCATATTGGAAATATCTCAATGTTGTCACCTCATCCCCTACTAATGATGGAACAAAGTGTTGTAAGTTGGTGAAGCAACCAACATAATCAATCACTAACATGGACCCCTAGGTTAACCACATGAACTCCACAACCTTCTCCTATCTCAAGGTATCTTGATAGAAATATTCTAGAAACTTTTCCTAGAAGTATTTGCATATCATACATCGATCTTGCTAGTCATGACCAAGAACATCCCACAAGAACTTTGCCATCCCTCACAACATGTATGTCACCAACTTGAAACTATTTTCAGGATGAGTCTCTAAGTCATCAAGAATCATCTACATAAACTCTATCTATAACTCTAGTACCTTAGGTCCACCCTCTCCCGTGAAAGTCGAAGGGTGTTGGAGTTAAAACTCTCCAGTGTGCTCAAACATACCTTGCATAACCCACCATGTGTCCCATCATATAATCTGCATAAAATGAGAAAAGTTCTCATGGAACTACTAATATCCCCAGTTACCTTGGACCATCAGGTTTTCTTACTCCGCTCATAGAGGATAATTATCAGTGAGATCCTCTCGTCACCCAACCTGTACATGAAGTCATGGTGTAATCTTCCTATAATTCAATAAAAAAAATCTTAGAACACATACCATAGAGCATCCCCAATTTAAAAAATAAGGCTCTCCACTAACTATAAAAAATCGCTCCGCATACACTATCCCAATGGATATCATCACACCTTTATTACTAACTGTAGCCATCCCAAACATAGTTCATGGTTAAAATGGGGTAAAATAACTTACAAAACCAGAAATTTTTTTATTTAACAACAACTTTTAAGTGATTTCATCACCTCAATGATAATATTTTTTAGGCACCATTCTATCTTTACCACTTATTACAACCCAAAATTTTAACCCCATTATAAATTATTATTTGGTACAAGTCTTTAACCATTATTTCAGGTTATTTACATTTACCCATTTTTATAATCTTTATTAGACACCATTTCTTTTAAATTTTTAAGAAAGTGAAATGTATTCTATCTCTTACACTCTCACATAGCTTCCTCATGCGTGCCTACAAGGATTCATGCCATAAATATATCTAGGTGCCTAAAATGATGCATGAATGAAAAAACTCAAGCCATTATGGAAAGGATAAAAATAACATAAAATAGTCTTATAAGAAAAAAAGTGCATTACCCAATGTGAAATATCATTCAACTATAACAACACACAACCAGAACAAAAATCCCACCCTTGGTACTGGGGGTTTCCCTAATACATGGGTTTGCTAATCCAATTCACAATCTCATTTCCAAGGAATCATACACCTGATTATACTATATAACATTAAAAAATAGTAATAAAATATAAAATAATATCCTTTGATAACTCTTTATAATGTCACCTTCCTAGGAGCCACTAAATGGATCCCCAATTCGGGTCGCGACATGACCTCAGGCATGCCACCTCGTACGTTAGAGCCTACTGACTAGCCACAAGGGTCCAATGAAACACGTTGGGATTCTATAACACCTTTATTAGAGTAATATACAAGGAGAAATAAAGGAAATAATAAACCATAAACCATAACAATAAACCTGTATTACCAACCAATTCCCAAAACTGGGTACATGACCATAACCAAGGAGTAAATATATCAAGCCTTGTAATACAATTCCTAGTGCAAGGAAACCCAAAATAAAGACAAACTAAAGAATACCTAAAATGAGTCATACATCCACGTATGGATCCCTCTTAAATGCACATACCATGCCCAATTCTACCATCTATAATGGGACTTTTCCCCTTTTCCTCACCTCCAACCTTGAAATATACTCAGGTACCTAATGATTTCCTGAGTAGGGTGTGAGTACACCTCAGTAGGCCAAAAAATGCTATCTAAAAAACATCCATTATAAAAAGATAACATATTATTTCACTAAAAAAATGAAAAGATAAACAAAAGATAAATGGTTCCATTTGTTAACAATATTCACTTAAACCATTTACATCATTTAATCTAGGGGATATGAAAATCATTCGTAATACAAAGTCCTATTACGTCCAACCAATAAGCATAACAAAAATAATGAATGATCCCTCTCTCACTAGGGAAACAATTTCTAAATCAATAATAACACACTACCTTGGAGCCTCTATCCAGTTAGTCCCATCCAATCTAACTATTAGGGGCCTAGAGCCTAATTCCAACTCCCTAACCTAAGCTCTTAAAAGGTAGATTTTAGAGACTCAGTCTAACTCAGACCGTGGGTGTACAAGGTTATTTAATACCCTAAATACTACCAAGCCATGTGAACATGATTTATCAACCATTCATCAGGAAAACCATTTCAATAAACCATAATCAAACAATATGCATAACATTCATGATTCATGGTTCATTCACTACAAAATTCATCTTCTTTCCTTACCCATTTAAACATTCGAATTTACAACCATAAGTCATTTAACAAACTCATGATATTACGAAAAATCCTTTATTCCAAGTTAACAACCAACAAAATCACCATTAGTTTCCAATTCATAACCCAAACTAACATATCGGCACATTTATTATGGGTTCAATTTTACAAAAATTAAATTATACACTTTCATTGAAATTTCCATGTTCAAGAAGTGTCACACCCCATGGGTGGCCCTTAACCTGGTCAAATCAAACTAAATGCATCTCAGAAGGATCATGAGGTGTTCAATTGAACATTTACCCAATCAATTTTTCATTCATACTAAGGAACACTAAGTGATTCACACAACAATTACATAGAAAAACTGGATATACATAAATAATCAACAATAATATGTAATATAACATATTAAAAACCTACATCGATTCCTAATAAGAGTGTTCACTCTACCTTGGACATTGATTCAGATTCAAACACCATTTTAATCCCAAAGAAAATATCAACGAGAAAAAGAAGGTTTTAGGGGTTCATAAGAATGAGAATAAATATACAAGCCCTAATAAAAAAAGGAGAAGGTCCATAGCTTCAATTAACATCCAAAAATGTCTCAAATAGCCTAAAAACGAAGGAGAACAATCCTTGGGACGCTTGGGGTGTTTTAGTGCATGAATAGGGTTCAAGGGGGAATAATGGAGATAAATCTGAAGTTAGAAAAATTATGGTTTGAGAGGGAAAATGGAAAAATCAAACTTTTAATGGGGTGAATGGTTTGGACGCATGGTCGTCCAGACCATACGACACCCTTTGTCCAAGAGGGGGTCCAGGCCACACAGTTACCTGGGGATCCTGTATGGTTTAACAAATTATGATCTAACTATGTGGGATGGCTCTGTCCAAGACTACATGGTTTTTCATTCCCCCTTTAAAGAGTTTCTTCAAACTTTCCACCCCTCCTCTATGCATACACAATTATTACTAACCATTATCCAACCATGAAACATGAATTGGATGACCCAATTTTTCCTTCTTTCATGTCCCAATCCCCTAGAACACCACCGAGCCTCCGCATAGGCTTGGAAAATATTTATTTATTTACTTTAATGGTATTTAAACTATAATTTTAAACAAGTACATACCTAAAGGAAATCTGGGATCTTATATCTATATTGTTAGTGTTAATATCTAGATGATCAATCTTAAAATCCATACACTCGGTGTTAATTTATGTAAACTGTATGTTAAATAACATGAAATCTCATTTTATATTCCCATATGCTAGAATTTGTATTTATAAGGTAAAATTGAAGATTCTCAACATTATGTTTTTGAATATTGATGTTAAATAACTTTATGTACATATATGAAAGATACATATGTTAAAATGTGCATTTACAGTGTTAAAACTAAGAATTATAGTGTTAGATTGTGGAATTTTAGTGTTATTATAATAACCTAATTTTTTAAGGACTATAAAAACCCTCATTGATAATAATATGTGATTATTTTTATGTGAAAATGTAGTCTTTCAATAAAAATAACTTAATAGATGAATTCAAGACATGTGAGGGATCCAATATGTACTTAATCAAGAGGGATACATGTAATACATCAAGTACTTGAGACATGGTAGGTGAAATTGGTAGTCGATATTCCAAAATTATGATATGATAAATAATATCGAAGGGGATTATATACCTAGGACACAACTTTCCTTTCTTCCAAAATTTTATGATTATATTCCCTAGAGATATGTGGAGGAATACATGTCTCCAACCTCAAACTCCATGTCTCATCAATGATTGTCTACATAGATCTTTTTTTAATTTGTGCTACCTGGATATGATGATGAATGTATTTCTCCTTTTCTATAATTTTACTAACCATTTCAAGTCATAGATGCTTATTTTCTCTAAATTCATCCTAGTACGCTGATGTTTTGCATCTTTTCTTATAAAGGGATTTATATGATGCAACTTGGATGCTCATGTTGAAACTGTAGGTGTAGGAGAACTAGACCAGAGGTAGGAGTTGTTAATATCCTACCATGTAGTCCATAGAAAACACTCTCAACATTTATTCTGGTGTTTGAATAGTCCACTCAGATTGTCCATCAATTTGGAGACAATAATCCGAACTGAAGTTCAACTCAATGTTTAGATCATGTTAGAGACTTTCCCCAAACATGGAGGTAAATCTTGGATCTTAATCAGATAAAATTGATAGTGGTACTCCATGAAGTCTCACCAAAATTTTTATATATATCCATGCAATTTGACTGAGTGATATGTTCTCTCAAATTGTGATAAAGTGAGATGTATTTGTAAGTCTATATCCATAACAAGCCATATAATATTGTTTATTTTGGATGTATTTGGAATTTAGTGACGTATTCCATGATGAAAATTTCCAATTTCCAAGTTGGTATGGGTAATGGTTGTATAATACCCATAGAATTTTGACTTTTGGCCTTTAATTACTGACACACAAGGAATTTTGATCCATATTGTGTGATCTGCTTTTTCATATTGTCTCAGCTATAGTGATCTCATAGATCTCGATACATATTTGTGCTCCCTAGGTGAATAGAGAATGCTAAGCTATGTGCTTCATTAATAAGATCTTTCCTTATCTGTGAATTATATGGTACACATAATCATGAACCTTATATTAAGGCTCCATCCCCATCAATTTTGAATTTTGAGGATTTATCATTTTTAATAGCTTCCACATTTATTTGAATTTCTTCATCATTTCTTTGAGGATCCTTTATCTTCTCCATAAGGGATGGTTAATAAATCATCTGATAAAGGAATGGAGATGATCATTCCTTAAGGATTCCAAAGTCCATACCTTATATGTGTAATAAGATTGGATCCTTCTCATTTCTCATTATTGAAAATATATAGGATCCTTTCAACTTAGAGAATAGACCACCTTATTTTATTTACTAGATTGATACTAGATTTATAATTCATTTTATTTTGTGATCTATAACCATCTTTATTGATTCATATTATGCTCCTTTTTATTTGAATATATATTTTAGGCTCTTATGATCAGTATATATCTCACACTTCTCCCCATAGAGATAATGCCACCATATTTTAAATGCAAAGATCATAGTTTCCAACTCCATATCATTTGTGGTATAGTTATTCTCATGAATTTTCAACTGAATTGTACTATAGGAAATCAATTTATCATTTTTCATTAGTACACATCCTAATGCCTTTTTGAAGCATCACTGTACACTCCAAAGAATTCGCCACTTATCAAAAGAGTGAGTAATTTTGAAATGATAAGACTCTTTTTCAACTCTTTGAAGCAATTTTCACATTTGATTTTACCGATAAACATTAATGCCTTTCGATTCAGATTAGTTAGTGGGTTTCAAAATCATGATAAGTTATTCAAAAATTGTTGGTAATAACCAACTAGTATTAAGAAACTATGTATCTCTCTTATAATTATCGGCTTGAGACACTCTTCGATTTCCTTTTCTTGGAAGGGTCTAAAAATATTCTTTTACTAGAGATAACATGCCCTAGGAATGATACTTCCTCCATCTAGAACTCACATTTACTATACCTTTCATATAGTTTCTCGATTTTCAATGTTTTTATCACAATATAGAAATACTAATTTTTATCCTTACTCTTGGAGTATATCAAAATATATTCATTAAATATTACCACAAATTTATCAAAGTGATCTATAAAGACTCTATTCATTAAGTCCATGAATATTTTGGGAGAATTAGTGAGTTAGAAGGGAAAAACCATGAACACATAGTGCCTATAACTTTTTGAAAATATAGTCTTGGGAATATCTTCATTCTTCACCAATAATTGATGATATCTGGACCGAGGTCCACATTATAGAAATATTTGGGACCATGTATTTGATAAAAAAGGCATCTATCCCTGGTAGTATATACTTGTTATTTATAGTGATTTTATTCAACTCATGATAATCAAAGAAGTGGAACATTTATCCATTTTTCTTCTTGGAAAAGAGGTCTAGTGTAACCCTTGGTGAAATAGTCAAGTATATAAAATCCTTGTCCATATTCTCCTGTAACTGCTTTATTAGTTCCTCAAACTCAATGGTGGCCATTCTATAACATGTCTAAAATATAGGCAGTGATATAGAAATAAGTTCAATTGATTGCTGAACATCTCAGTCATGAGGAAGAATATTAAATTATTTAGGGAATACATTTGTGTAGTCCCTCATAATGGGAATGTCTCAGACCAATATTCTCTATTTTTTCTAACTCATTTAATCTAAATATTCTTGATTATAAGTCAATAATATCCACACTTTAGATGGTGATTATGATGGAGATCCATCCTCCACCTTGCACTTGTACAAAATTGGAAGATTCTCTAGGATGTGAAGAGTGATCTCCATTTCTTGATAGTTGATGTTGGATTTATATAAAGACATCCAATCCATGGCCAATATAGAATCGAACTCTAAAAAAGGAAGTAAGACAATATTTTATGAAAGTTTTACTCCACAAACATTAATTGGGGAGGAGTTATAAAAATTTTATACAATAATTTTCCCATACTATATTCTCGTTGACAACTCAACCTTCATATTTTGAGGTGGTGTTTGAATAATTCTACTAAACATTATATAAATGAATGAATTCATAAAAATAGAATAAAATAGTAAATTTTCTATTATTGACTGAATAACTAGTATACCTGTCACCACATCATTTTCTTGCTCCACCTTAGCAGTAGTGATATCATTTTCCCTTATTTATTGGAATGGAGGTTGTTATTGTTGATTTCTCTAACAAACCTTTTCTTAGGGAAATGGATTGAATAATTCCCATTTTCCTTGTAGTTGAAAAAATTCACTACAAGCTAAGAGTTTATCTAAACCATCCTTTCTTTTTTGGAATTAGTGGGATTCATTATAAACATTAATAGTTATTAGAAATATTATCTATTATTCCACATTTTAATTATCATATAGTTCCTTTTAGACAGTTCCTAGGATGATTCTTCCCACAATGTTGACATGTGGGATACTGGGTTTTCTTTCCACCAGGTGATTTATCTACCAATACTCCCATATTAAACTCCATTTTCACTTTTTTTCTCTGGGCCCATGAGACCACTGAGAGTCTCTGATCTCAATTTCAACCTTATGGGAACAATAAAAAAATATCCTCATTACTATCAAAGTCTCAATTCACCAATTATTTTCATAAACTAAACATTAATCTACTAAAGAAGCGATCCACATTGATTTTAGTGTTTTTGAGAAAGATGAAGGTGTATTATTAAATCCTTGAAATGTTTACCTCATATTCCCCAATAAAATCATATTCTTTATGTTTTAGTTTAAGTAACTCTCTTTCTATCTTGATATGGATGGTTCTTGGAAAATATTTATTGAAAACGGTTTTCTTGAATTCCTCCCAATCCATAGAATCAATTTCATCCTTGGAGTTTGTGTTCTTGATCAACATCCACCACTGATCAACATCCCCAAAAAAATGATAGACCACCAGTACAACTTTATCTTCTTCTAAGCACCAAAGGGCAGATAATATAGTCTAAATGGAGTTAATGTATTTTTCTTAGAGGAAGGAATTTGGAGATTCAATAAACACGGGAAGACTTTGTCTCATCAAGGATTAGATGTCATCTTGATCTCTATTAGTACAAAGTGGGAGCTTCACAAGATTCTACTTAGTATTCATAACTTGATCTAGATGAGAATGTACTATCAGGATGTTTTGACCTCCCGTTCTCATCATATTTGGAATTTAATTATGTTAATTATCACATTTCATATCAAATCTATTGTTTTAACATGTTCTTATATTTTTAGACATTGACTAAAAAAAGAAAGTACAATTAGGGGGCTTGAAAACTTAACTAATAATAATATAAAAACAAAACTTTTAACATATAAGGATAAACTTATAAATAAGAAGTATATCCTACCTTGTGATTTCCTATGATTTAATCTAGGTTATCTATCATGATATAATTATCCCTAGGGTTCTTACTAAAGTGCTATAATATTAATCTCCAAAAATAATAAGTCCTTGTTTAAATAACTAAAAAACCCCTATCCTTTTACACATTTAGTTACATGATTTTAAGAATAATTAACCAACAAATAAAAGAAAAGGATCATAAGTTCTAGTGTATTTGGAAGATTGGGTGTATAATTAAACAATATAAAACATCATTTATTTAATATTCATAATGATATCTTAACTTCCATTGAGACCTTACATCTATATGGGATAACTTTAAGAATACATAAACAAAGTGATGATCTAAAATTCATAGTAAGGGAATAAAAATGTGAATAAAGCATAACACATGAGTTAGAAGGCATACCATGATGACATAAAAGGCATGGAACATGAATAAACATAATGAAGCATAAAATATAGTACATGGGATCATGTAAACATGGAATAATAGAAATTTGGAAACAATATACAACATGAAATAAGAATGAGATATGGCTAACCGCTAAGACTATTGCACCTGGATAAGCATGAGTCAAGTCTAACCACCAAGATCATTTCACATGGAGGAGCATGAGTCAAGGCTAGCCACCAAGACCATTACAAATGAAATCTCATGAGAATAAAAATTAATCAATTAAATTGATAACTATATGTGTGTATCCATCACAAAATTATCATGAATACATGTTACACATGAAGAACCATACATAATGAATAAATTATAAATATAAGGGATACCCTTGGAAATAATTGGGTATCATAATCATGTCAAACGTCATAATAAAGGGGATATCATAATGGTGTAAATGAAAGAAATAATTTAAATAATACAAGGACATTAATTCGGGAAAAAAGGAATAGATCATGATAAGTGATGTCAAAATAAAGTGAAAACTTTTATAAATAGTGTTGAAGAAACTTTAGAAATAAAACATTTTAGTCCAGTTTAAGAAAAATATTAATGTTTATTTAAAATTATAAATGATTAATTGTTTCTATAAAACAATAAATTAAATAAGATATATTTTATTGATAAAATGATTGATTTTAAAAAAATAATGGTGTCTTAAAACATATTATGAAGTGAAATTGAAAATTGGTAGGAAATTGGGAAGTTCCCTTTAATCGGGAGTTCTTATATGGAAGAATTGAGAAGGGAAACTTATAAAACATGTATTTCCAAATAAAAGTAAAAATAATTGATATAGGTAAATGTGGGTGTAATATAAAAACATAATTTATAATGAGTAAATAATAATAATTAAGAATTACATTGGGTTAAAGAGAGAGAAAGTGTAACCTGAATGAAAAATAAAGGTTCAGAGAGAATCCCTTACCTTATGTCCAATAGTGTTCTGCACTTGAACTTAATGTCCTAGATAATAAAATTAAATATATTAATTAATAATTTTATAACCTTTTACATAGTAATTTTATATATTATAGTTTAATTAATATCATTTATTTCCTTTTTTATGATTTTTAAGATACAATTTAATTGCTCAAGAGTGTTCATTGTCTTGGTTTCCATGACCGGTTTACTTGTATACATGTAATGGAAATCATGTAAAATGAAAATAGTTTTTGTAAAATTGAAATTATATGTTATTAATGAACTTATAAAATATTAAATGGTATCATATATCAATTTTTTCCAGATTTGATAATGATTCCTTAGAGAAAACATTATTGATAACTGTTTATATTTTTTGGCGTTATTTGGATCCTTATGAACTATTTTTGTTTTATTAATTAATATTATGTAAATATAATTGTTATATAACATTAAATAATATTTAATACATATATTATAATATATATTAACCATAAAAATGGTTTTATGACTATCATTGAAGGTGGTAATGTAAATTGAAAACTTTTTGTCCTCAAAGGTGATAAATCAACACCCTACAGACACCGTTTTCCTTTTTAGAATAAAAAGAGATTTCAAGAGAAAAAAAATGGGTTATTACATTAAAAAATTTATAGTATAATATATAAAATATAAAGAGTTATCAGGTAACTGTTATAAGTTTAGGTGAGGATATGAAAGGAAAATAAATGGAATTGAAAAGGAAATTAAAGAAAAAAGAAAGTGGTTTTTACCTTTTGAATTTTTCTCCTTGAGATCCTCTTTAAGGCACTTGAGTTTGGTATTTTATTAAGAAAAAAGGACCCAAGATGTGAGGGAAGGACTTGGTAAGTGTTTCAGGTAGAATTAGGACAAGATTCAAGGCTTTAGGAGTGCGAGAATAAAAGACAGTGAGGGGTGATATTTGTAGTGGAGGACAAGGGTGTTTTCTGATTATTTTATTAATCTATTTATTATTTTGGCTCTAGAATATAAATAATTAGGATTATTATGACTATATAAATTAAATAGATCATGTGAGTTCATTATAATTTTCAATTACATCATCTATGACTCAAACATGACTAAAAAAATTCATTTATTTACTAATAATGTTTAATATAGTAAATTACTATATTTCACTATTCACCATGAATTCAAATATTTTAGAAAAATCCCAAAACTTAAACATAACCATTTATTGATGTGTATAATTTAAAAAGGGACTCAATTTTATGAAAATAATTTTCAAAATATGATAAAATTAATTTTTAATTAAAATCATCTTTTATCTGAAAAATAACAATTTTTATATTACAACTAATTTTATAACACTTTGAAAAATTAATTAAGGTGTCATAAAATTATACTATAATCATAATAAAACAAAAATTAATTTATGAATATATTTTTTGAAAAATAAATTTCTTTGAAAACATTATTTTAATTATAAAATTGTAAATAAACATTTATGTTTCATAAAAATACCAATACTCAATTTATCTTTTTAAAACATTTATTTACTTATTTGATGATATTGTTATATCATACTATAATGTATAAGATTCCTAAATTTTATTTATAATTTCATAGGATATGTTACTATTATATTGGGTTGGATACTATTCCTAATGGACACATTACGATTCTAAAGGTTATAGTATTATTCCATTGGTTTAGGTTCCTTAATTTCTATAAATACTTCTTACATAATTCAATATTCCTTTATAAAGTATTTATTGTGTTTTTAGTGATTTTATGTGATTTATACTATAGTGAATAATTCTATGAAGGGAAATTTCATTGATATAATTTTGGGTCATTTCATCCTCTGGTAGTTTATCATGACATTTGACATAAATGCCTTTCGAGGTGGCTCCTTACAGTTATGGGATATATGATGTTATCATTATATAACGTTTATGTTTGACTAACCCATTCTTGTTATGAGAAGCATGTGGGTGTGTGAGTACCAGTGGGATTACTATTTTATGTGTAATTATCCTCGATTTGATCATGGTGCAACTTATTATTACGTGATATAACATATATTGTTTATGTACTGAATAACATATGGAATTTTTATACAGGTACCAAGATACTCAGGTGGTTCCCTGAGGTTGGGTGCATGTGGTTACCCAACCCGATGTAGTCCTAACATCCTTAATGATGGATACGTATACCCTTATAGTGGGGAAAACATAGTGTCTAGATAGAAGTCACTAAGATACAGTGTCGGATCCCTGAGGTTGGGAGTTATGCGATTCTAACAACCGTAAAGGTGGGTATGTTTACCCCTATATAGTGGAAAAAATCAACAACCAATTACCCAACTTGACATAGTATTAACATCCCTAAGGGTAGGCATGGATACTCATTTATATGGGAAATCAAATTGCCTTTGTATCATATATCATTTGTGTATTCCTACAGACTTGGTCTGTGGGTTATTAAAATGATAATCAAGTCAGGTATCGATATGAAAAAACGTGCAGTGTTCTTGTGATAACCAATGGAATGGTGTGGTGATAATTTGAAAAGGATGAATGGTAAAAATTCTTATTAAAATTACCAACTAGGTGGGGGTGATCTTGGTTACCTTGATCTAGGTATGTGAATTAGAACAGTTCTAACCGAAAATTAGTTGAATCACGTGAGGCTGACGTTCGTGGAAGTTTGGTTAGCGCATGATGACTGAACAAATATATGTTTACTAATAGTTTACTTATTTGAAGTCATAAACTATTATATATATTGTGAAATTATGGTAAATATTCATTGGCGGTGTCCTACTGATTCTTTTATGCACACCCTAGTAGGAAATTTCAGTGCACATGTATATTTCATGAGAAAATATCCAATAAAGGGAAAGATACTTATGGTGGATGATTGAGCGATGGATCATGGAGCTAGGTTAGAATGAGGTAGACACTGAAGTGCCCTATAAATGTAGTTTAATTTACTTATCTTGTATTTCCTACTACATACACTCTAGATAGGCTTACCACTTTTGGAGCTATTTTATATCTATGTCACTTATTTATTTTATGAATTATACTTTAATTATTTCTTCATTTTACTATTATTGTCACTATTATCATTCTCGATGGCATGATATAGAGTGTATACTATCTCCACTGTTATATTTATACCCTCACTTCTATTCAACATCCTTTGGTGTATGGCGAGGCATGCATGAGGTCACGTGGCATTCCAACTCAAACCTAGTTGTTTGGGTCATGATTATATAGTTACCTTCATAATTATTCAATTTAAATAATAATTTATATATCTATAATTTCAATGTTAAAATATTGTTGCTCAATTTTTAAATCTATATGGTAAGTGTTAAATTAGAGATGCTCAGTGTTAATTTTTTGAAGAGGAATACTAAATACCTTGAAATAATCAATTTAGATTCCCATATGCTAAAATGTGTATTACTGGTGTTAAATTATGGATGATCAGCATTAAATTTTAGATACTAAGTATTAATTGTTTGGAATAATTGTGTTAAATAACTTAAAATAATCACTCTAAATTTTCATTTCATAAAATATATATTTCTAGTGTTAAAACATTAAATTGCATTGGTAAATTGTGTAGTTTTAGTGTTACCATCTAGATTGTTCAATTGAAAATCTTAAATTTCATATCTATAATTTTAGTGCTAAAATATGTATACTCAGTGTTAAAATATGTATACTCAGTGTTAATTTTTGTAAGATTAATGTTAGATACCATGAAAACCACATTTAAGATTCCCCTATGATAAAATTTGTATATCTAGTGTTAAATTGTTTATTCATAGTGTTACATTATAGATTCTCACAATTAATTTTTAGAATATTGATGGTATTTACCCTAAAAGCCTCATTTTAAATTCCCATATGTTAAAATGTGATTTTTTGGTGTTAAAACCTAGAATCATAGTTTTATTATTTAGATCTTTCAATTTGAAAGATTCCACTTTATATATTTAATGTTAATGTTAAAATCATGTTGATAAATGTTAAAATTTTGATCTCCAATGTTAAAATATAGATGCTTAGTGATATTTGTGGATACGTACTGTTAATTTATATAATCTTGATGTTAAATACTACAGAAGACTCATATGATATGACTATATTTTTAGTTTTGTATTTCTGATGTTAAAACCTATAATTATAGTATTTAGTTGTGGAATTCTGTTGTACTATCTTGATTGTTAAATTTAAAAGCTTTCTTTTTTATATCTATAATGTTATTGTTAATATATGACTGCTCAGTGTTAATATCCAGATGCCAAGTGTTAAATCATGGAGTCTCTATGCTAATTTTTGGATGTTTGACATTGAAAACCTTAAAAGCATCATTTCTATGCCCATATGATAAAATTTGTATTTTTAGTGTTTATACCTACAATTATAGTGTTAAATTGTGGCATTTTATTGTTATCACATTGATTGATATTATTGATTTCAATATTTTTCATTTTTAAAAAATTTTAAAAATACTTAGGGCCCCATTATTAACATATTGATGACCAATATATATTATTGGATATTAGAGTTTTTCATAATGAATATTTGAACAATGTTAAGGAACATTGGTACGAATTTCTTCATGTTTAAGGTAATTTATTACATGGAGACTCTGCTACTAATGTATATCGATTTCAACATTTTCTTGAAAAAGAGATAGAGGATGTTGGAGATTATAGGGAGAATTTAGAAGAGGATAAATAAGAATTTTAGGAGATAAATGAAGCATAGGTGCTGGAGGAATAGGAAGAGAATGATAAAATGTTAGATTTAAATGAAGAAGTTGATGAGGAAGAGGGGGAAACAATGTATGTCAATATGAAAATTAAGATAAAGAAGATAATATTGTTTTTAAACCCATATTGGGAGAGTCATCTTCATGCATGGTTATTTGAGGTCACAAAAAACAAAGAATGAAAAATGGACACACCATGGTCAACACCCTCTCAAAGGCCAAACTGATCTTAAAAATAGGGTTTATGATTTTATAACCTTAGAGTGGTATCATAGAAGAAAATCATGGAAAGATATTATCATATTAATATTTTAAATAATAAATATTTACTGAAATTTGTTTCATATACTTTCGGCTTGTGGTTTGAAGGTAGAGTGGTTGAAATGTATAATTACTACATAATCGAAAAAGAGTGTTGTTTCTTGGGCCCTATGTAAAGGGTTAGCAAAACAGTTTTTATTTTCATCGTTTATAATAAATAACTTTTTCAAAAGTAATTAATAATATATGAATCAAAATGTAAGAATCATAGATGGTGACCCTGACTATATGAATTATTATCATTGATCATATATATTTTGGAAAAGTGACTAGAAAAATATTTTATCCATTAATCATAAAACCAATTTCAGTAAAAATTTGATGTACAATTTTTTTAATATTTTTTATACAATGTGATAATATATTTTTTTGGATAAAAATATTTCATGCAAAGAAGAGTGGAAAGTAAAAGTTATTTTGATCTATATCAAGGATAATGTTATTGGATACAAAATATCATTGTGCTAGCTTGTTTTTTCCCTATATAGATGAATGTTCATTGGGTTTTCTACTACACATAGTTAGAAATAAAGAAACTATATATTCAAGACACACTTCATACTAATTACACTAATAATCAAAAGAAAAATCTATCTTCTTTATCAGTACAAAATATTTATTTCCATTTTATTTGGTTTTTGTTAACAAACATAGTAAATATTTTAGGAAGTAATTTTTTACCTATTAATTTTAATATTGGGTAATTAACTTGTTTCCATGTTGTGACATCATTCAAAATAGGGATTTTCATTTCCATAAACATTTTATGGTTTGAGGGAATGTTTTCAGTTGAAATCAAATTATCGGAGTAAATTATGCACTAATTTACTTTATAAATCCATTTATGTTATTTAACCAGTGTCTTTGTTCTATTTTATTGTAATGATTGGGGAATTCACTTGGTCTGATACCTGAAAGAATGATACAACATGATAGAGATGAATAACTATACTGATTTATTTATTTTAAACTTGTTTATATATTTGATGGTCTACATAATATTATTAAAGTTTTCATGATATGTTTATAGATTCAGTTTCAAAGGAGAAATGTTAACATACTATGGTGGTTGGTGAACCATGATTTTAATCTAAGAAGGAATTTATTTGAGGCATTGTCTAGTTAATGATTTATTTTTTGGGGATATGGCTGTATTGGAAATTTTGATTGATTTTCAGGGTGTTTGGCTGTATTTAGTATATGTTTGGTTGTATTGTGATAATGTATTTGTTTGTAAAACCAATGAAAAAAATAAAAAATATTGTGACCATGTATTTTTTATTGAACCAATAAGACATTCAATTTAGAGTAAGAGTGTTAAAATATGGGGAAAGAGTTTTAATTGAATTTTCACAAAAACTAAAAAAAATAAAGAGCGTTAGTTTTAAAATCTGGATTCATAGTTTTAAAACCAATATAGTCAATGTAAAAATATATAAATTATGTTATCTAACAATGTTTACATGGATTAAATGTCAGAATTTCATACATCTTTTGGATTACATCAATTAATTTATAAACACTAGTGATTATTCATACCTCATTATCATTGTAAGTAACACAAAACCACAAAAAACCAGAATTAATAGGATTTAAATAGAATAAATCCACAATTTTATTTGTTTATTGGGTGTTCAATTGTATATAATAACTTGATCCAATGGTATACTCAATAATTTATAAATAAAATACAGTGACTATTTATAAAATTGATCTAAGAAAACATAATTCTTGTTGACATTGTATGTTCATGAAATATAGAATTCTAAAATAAGATGACATGCTAAATTAACTTTCACAAAAAAAGAGTTGGAGTGTTAAAATCAATATGATCAATGTTAAATCCTAGATGGTCAGTGCTATAATTTGAACATTTTTTAATCTAATTTTTTTGACATGGTTTAAATGTTAAAATTTAATACATTTTCCCAAATGCATCAATAAATTCATAAAAACTGATTATTTATTCACAACATATCATCATTGTGTGAAAAAAATAAAAAAAATAAAAAATATGATTTAAATACTATAACTCTTCAATTTTATTCATTTACTGGGTGCATAGTGGTAAATAATAAATTGATCCAATGATATACTCCATCCATTATGAAAACAATTAAATGATCATTTACCAAAATGATGCCAAAAAACTCAACACAAGTCTACATTTTATTTTCATGAAATATATAATTCTAAAACAATATGACATGTTTAATTGATTTAAAAAAACGAAAAGAAAAATATATAGAGGAGTTTTAAAATATATAGGTGTAGTGTTAAAACATGATGGTAAGTGTTAAAAGCTGTACATTATGCCATCTAGAAATTTCTAAATGGTTTAAATGTAATAATTTCATAAATTTTCTTGATGAAATCAATTAATTTATAAACACTAGTGATTAATCATACCTTATCACCATTATAATAAGAAACCTCAAAAAACTTTATTTGATATGATTTGAATAGAATAACTCCACAATTTTATAAATTAGTATGTAAAATAACATTCTCTCATACAAGAATATTTTTTTGATATTTACCTAATAGTCTTATATAACATTAGATTATCTAGAAATAGATAAGGTAGTATATATAAAAAACAACACCCTCTCATAGTTGTCACATAAAATTGGATTGAGATTTCTGAACCACTTTTGTGTGTTCCCAACTTCAATACAATGATAAAAATAAAACATATTCTTATTTTAAAATTGTGTATCGGCAATATTCCAAGATGGTCTACTAGGAGGAAGAAAAATATTCATTGGATGTAGAAAATCTTAATCCATTAAATAAGTACATTTTGGAATATTCAATTGTAACATAGGTGTTATAAACTAAAAATTATGTTATGTGAAATTAATAACATGATATAAATATTGGAATGTCGTAAATATTTTATAATTAATTGTATGTAATTAATAAACTCAAGAAACCACAACTTAAAGGATGAAAATAAGAACATCCCACATTTTAATCACCATAATCAAAAAAAGAACCATTTTATAGCTGACATCCGAATTTTGATTTGGATTTTTACACTGTTTTTGTTGGTTAATTATATATAAAAAATAATTTAATCAATTGAAGAATTAAATTACACACAATATATATAAGTAATATGGAATTATAAAATAAGAGCTCATGATCAATTGATTTTTCACAAAAAATTTAAGAGTAGTGTTAAAATATGGAAGACGAATGTTAAAATATAGAACATATGTGTTAAAATATTGAAATAATGATTTATAAAAATCAGGAAATGGTTTAAATTTTGGAATTCCATACAAATTACATATATCAATATAATAAAAAAACTACCAAAATATAATTTTTATAGGATCTTAACAATAGTTCCAAAAGTTTAGTCACCAGAAACAAAAAGTAGAACCCTCTTATAGTTAGTGCATCATCTTGGATTGTGAATTATTAACACCTTTCATGTGTGTCCAACTCTAAATATAACAACTTAATTAAGAAGAAATGGTCAATGAAATTTTCTCAAAAAACCAAACAAATAAAATCTAGGTCATTAGTCAATTTTTTTGGAAGAGTTGTGATAAAATATAGAAGTCCAGTGTTAAAATATTGGAATTTAATATTAAAATCTAAATCTTACGTTATCTGAAATTCATGAAATTGTATAATTTTTTTAATTCCATACATCTTATTTAAATAATTACAAATAAAAAAATAATTTAAAATAAAATTAATAATATTTCCATAATAGTTCCCAAAATTTAGTCACATAAAACAAAAAATAAAACCATCTCCTAGTTTCCACAACAAATAGGATCAATAATTATTCACTATTTTTATGTATGTGAATCATTAAATAAGATAATTTAAGAGGTAGGACATGATTAATGGAATTTTAATGACAACCAAAAAATAAATGTAGGAATGAAATATTATGTAGATGCTCAATATACAGGGGGGGTTAATTGTATACTATAAAAATTCCTTTGGAACATTTAAATTTTCTAAAAACATTTAATTGTTTAACAAAGTTTAAAAAGTTAAATTCACAAGACCTCTTAGTTCTACAAACTTGCTAGATTCTGGAAATATGGTTCTAGAAATGAAAGTTAAGAAAGTTTAAAAGGAAAAATATTCTACCTTAAAGCATATATAATCTTAGAAATCAAAGTACAAGAATAAGAAATTATAAGATAGTTATACTTTCCTTATTAATCAAAATGTTGAGTAAACAGAACATGAAACAATACAAGTAACAAGTATGAAATATTTTAACCCAAAGAGTAGGGTATCCCACAATATTGGATAAAGGTACTTTGATTTATACTTTTAAGAAAGTATTTCTTACCCACACTAGGGTAATCCATTGATAAGAATATTGGAGTCTGTCTTCCAATCGCTGCAAGCCCTCGCACTTCAAGGTAGTCGTCACCTCTACCTTTTGTATCAAGGAAGTCCTCAACCTTTAAGGCAGTCGGAACCACTATCTTCCTATCCCCAGAAGAGATTGATTGAACACAACAACAATCAGAGTCACATGAAGCAATTTGAACAATATGTTCAGTATGCATAAAGCACGAGAGTCTCTCTCTAGAAATCACTTCAGCAGTATGTAATCTCTAGATCGATCAATGTGTGGTGTCCTGAGCTTATTCAAATGAGCTCGTATTTATAGGTTCATTTCCAATGGTCAGGTACCTCCTCCAATGGTCATATTTTTCTTTGAATTTTTAATGGACCTATACACGTGTCACTCAAAAAACGGTTAGTTATAAATAGAAAACATGACATCGTTTCATAACTATAACAAAGATAAGAAAAATATGGTTGCTCAAACAAATTCATTTTTCGGAGTCTAAGGAAAAATAAAAATTCATAATTTAAGAAAGTAAACCTTTAGAGTCTATATTACATAGAAATTTGGATTCTATTTTCCATGGAATTTAGAATCATAATTCTGTAGAGTTAGGAGTCTGAATTATAACGATTTAAAAGTCTGAATTCTAAGGAATTTGGATTCTGAATTCTAAGGAATTCAGCATATAAATTCTAAGGAATTTGGAGTCTGAATTATAAGGAATTTGTATTATGAATTCAAAGGAATTTGGAGTCTTAATTTCAGTGAATTGGGAAATTGAATTTAAAAGAATTCAGATTCTAAATATCAGAGAATTCAAATTCTGAATTTTAGAGAACTTGGAACATGAATGTCAGAGAATTCGGATTCTGAATTTCAGAGAATTTGAATTTTGAATTTCAGAGTATTCAGAACCTGAATTATGATCCAGAAAATAGAATACCCTATATCTATGTATTTATATAATTCTGAGGTTTTAGATGAGATACCGATTTTTTTTACTTAGGAATAAAAAGATTAAGATTTATAGAGAATAAAATATGAACAATGAAAAACAGGTAAGGATAAATTTTCCTTGAGGAAGGAAATTTTTTTTATTAATAAAAATCATAAGGAAAATGAAATTTGCCTTAAGTTAGGGTGTTTGTGATTTTCAAAACATGAAGGAATGGAAAATTCATAAGGAAACCTTATTGACTCAACAATCTCCCCCTTTTTGGAAAGCACAGACATCCTTATGAAAAAGAATATAAGGACTTTGAAATTTTAGGGGATTGGAATTAAAAACATATCTTTCTCCACTTATGGATCAAGGTGAATACGTCTAACTCCCTCGTAGGATTTGGAAACACTAAGGATCATATTCTGAATTTCGTGAATGAGTTTTTTCATTTTCTTGTATATGAAAATATCCATGATGAAAAATCCCCCTTAGATGACCTCCCCCTTACCTAGGGAAATTTCTTCGTTACTATGTATTCTTTTTTGACATTCCTTTCTCACACTTTTTCATTTTCAAAAAAATACAAGGAATGGAAAATAAAAACATGGTACTCGAAATATTATTACTAAACAACCAAATATATAAAGCATAACAAGAATTTCATTAGGATGGAAGGAATTTGTACAACACGAAAATACAACAAAAGATTATATTTGGAAAATATTATCCTTCCTTATCCTTCGGTATCAACTTCTTCACTATGGTTTTTAACATTTCAAGCTCCTTGTGATCCTTTTCTACACACTTGAGCAACTGATCTTGATCTTCAATTTTCTTCTCTAAGGATTTAATTTTCTTTTCTCGAGCCTTATGAAATTCTACCTGGTCCTTAAAAAATTCTTCATTCTTAGAAAGATTCTCTTAAATATCAATTATGAGTTCTCTTTCCCTCTTCCAACTCTAAGAAACTGAATTTAGCTTCAAATTCTGATCCTTAACTTCTTGCTTTTGAGAAGTCTGTTCAAGAGTTATCTTTTCCTCAAAACTATTAGTGGGATCCTTGATCTTCACATATTTAGTGTTAAAAGAATCACTGATACTATCTTTAAATTAATCAATGATTATCATCGCTTCTATTTTCTACCTTGACCAACTTGTCATCTTATTTCAAGATCTTTTATAAGCCTCGTAACCAACAAGAAATGTATTGAAGTCTTCCTTGAGACTGACACATTTATCCATCACCATGGATACTGTATCCGATTTTTGATTTAACATATGCTAATGCATCTGAAATCTTGAGTCTATAATAGGGAATATTGGAATAGTCCCGACCCACTTATTCAAATACTAAACAAAAAAGTCACGTCCAAGAGAATATGATTCTGAATCCGAGACTTTGGTACGTGAATATTATTTTGCAGTCTGAACATCCTTCCTTTTTGATGAAGAACCCACTTCTTAATTCTTTACCACATATTTTCTAGGTGTATCAACTATCACCTGTTTTTCCCTATCATCTTTTGGAATGAATTCAGGATATTCATTTTCACTATCTGATAGCTGAAATTTTTTATCTTCATCAACTTCTTCTTTCTCTACTCCTACCTCAACATCCCCTCGGTGAATGAAATCATGATTGCTACATTCATTTTTAGGAAACTAACTCACTTCTTCATCACCCTTATCATGTTATCTTGGGGTAGAAAGTTTTGAGGAATCACCTTCAGATGTTCATATTGATAACTTCTCAGAAGGAACCTCCTTCTCATGATAATCTTCTACTTGATTTATTATATCTTTGGTATCGACACACTCTTCTTCCTATTCTTCTATCACTTCTTCTTATTGCACTAATTCTTCTTCTTGATTTCATTTTAGAATCACTAATTTCTTTCCTAGAGTCTCTGGTAAAGGTTCATCCAAAAAGATTCCGGTACTAAAATATTTTTGTATGCTTTCTCAGCATCTTTGATAAGTGATTGTACTATCTCGACCTCCGACATCTTCTATTTTTTTCTTCTTCTCTTTTTGTTCCTTTTCATGATTCTCAGTAGTCTTTTTCCTTCAATGTGTTTTCCTAAGAAGGTTCAAAGACAAACATAGGATCCACTTCCTTCCTGTTCATCTTAACATCTCTCCACTTAGACACTACCTCAATAGGATAAGTCCTTTTCTTCTTTGGCTTTGGAAGTGCTGGCTGAGTTTATTTAGCCACTAGATATTTTCCTTTCTCTTCTGGTTCCTTGACCTTCCTCTTCCTTCCACTGTTATTAGAAGTCTCAACCACTTTCGGATTTTTTGATAGAGTTTCAACTTCTTCTTTTGAAAAATCATAAAATTTTCTAGATTGACTATTAAAGCCAATATTATTCCTCCTTAGAGTATCATCACTCAAAAGAAACACCTTACAATTTCTCAGCATAGAACTGCAAGGAATCTTGAATGACTGAAGACAATGAATAGTAATTTCAAAATGAATGGCTGGATACATGATAATATGAGACTTTAGATTTTAATTCTTTATATTCTCAAACATAACCAAGATATGCTTAACCAGGTTTATCTTTATTTGGTTCAACAGAAAATCCGGAACATACATATCACTTTTCTTTATATTATCCCTTTTCCCTTTTCTCGAAATAATAAAACCTTAAACCCATATTTGAAGAATCTGATGATTTGAAGAAGGATGAATAATTTTTAGAGTCTTTACCTCTGAAATACCAGGACAAGCTAGAGCCTTTTTTTTTTCAAAAGATCCTATTACATCAGGAAGTTTGTGTGAGAAAAACAATGCTGCTCCCTCATAAGGAATTCCTATCATATTTTTTCCTTATTATTATAAAGAGAGTATGTCTTTCCATATCTCTTGAAAGAAAATTTATCTCTTCCTCCTCCACTAAAAAAACTAACTATCTCATAGAATTCAACCCGGAATTCTGGATACACCAGATCCTGTGCTCTTGGTTTTGATATACATAGACTCTCCCAACTATTCATCTTGATATTCTTAGAAACATTGGAATCATACTTGGCATGAAACTTCAGATCAACTAACCTTTCTCGGTAGATCAGCCACATAGATATTTCCTTAACATATGACATTTCTTTCTAAGAATAGGATTTAGTAGTCATTCAGAACTGAAGAAACATTGATGAATCAGAACAACCTTAAAAATAGAGGCAGTGCTTCAACATGTGAAGGCTTGGAATTTGATGTGGGAAAAATATTGGGGGTCATTTATATAGGCAATTGAAGAAAAGATTTAGCTTCCCTGATTGATCCAATGGTTGAAAGCTTCTTGAGAAGATCTTACGATTGAGATGATAGCCGAAGAAGTATTTTGATAGATTATGATCTTTTGAGATTTCTAAGAAAAACATTGAGATTTAACAAAAAGATAATCCAAAAATTTTAAAACAAAAAGAAAAGACTAATAAGTAAAAGAAGATTACAAAAATTTTAGGAAAGGAAACATAACATTTGGATTTCTAGGAAGATTATTCTTAATGAGGAAAAATTATTTTTGCATAACTTTAGATTCCAAAATTTTGATTACGAAAAAAATTTTAGACTACGAAACTTTAGACTACGATAAATATAACTATAAAAATTTTAGCTACAAAAATTTTAACTATAAAAATTTTGACTATGAAAATTTTAACTGCGAAAATTTTGACTATGAAAATTTTGGCTAACAAAATAATGTACCCCTATATGAAAAGGAGTTTCTTACTGTAAGGAGATGGGTTTCAATAATAAGTTACTATAGAAGATTACCATATAGTTATCATTCCTAAATTTTGTTTTATGTATTCAAATATAAATGATGGTAAATATTTGGTGAAAATATCAGCAAATTGATTGTGCGTTCTGACATATTTAAGAATGATATCTTATTTTTGTGTGTGATCCCTAAGAAAGTGAAGAATAATATATATTTGTTTTGAATGAGAGTGATGTAGATGGTTTTTTCTTAAAAAAATGGAACTAGTAATATCACATAAAATTTGTGTTTTGGTACAACTCATACCATAGTCCGTGAGTGTTTGTTTCATCCACAACACTTGAGCACAACAACTTCCAGCTGTTACATTTTCAACTTCAGCAGTGGAAAGTGCGATAGAGTGTTGGTTTTTTAATGAACAAGAAACAAATGAATCTCCTAATAAATGAAAAGAATCAGATGTACATTTCCTATCAATTTTACATCAGCATTCAAAAAACTTTTTTAAAACAAAATCATTTCAAGAATTATAAAAGAGTCCAAATTCTATGGTTCCCTTTAAGTAGAGAAAAATAATTTTTACTTCCTTTAAATGAGATTCCTTATGATCATATTGATATCTTCCACATAATAATACCAAAAAAATTAAGTCTATAAAACTATCTGTCTTGTAAAGTAGACTTCTTATCATACCTCTAAAAGATATTTGATCTATATTTTTCCCAGCTTCATCAAGATCAAATGAATTTGAGGTACCAATGGGAGTAATTATACTCTTAGTGTTCTCATATACTTACTTTTTAAGAAGATATTTTATATAATTATGTTGGGATATATATATTCTTTCTAGTTTCTGATTAATTTGAAAACCAAAGAAAAAATGTTATCCGACCCATCATACTCATTTCGGTCTCAGATTTCATTAGTTACGCAAAGGAATCAGTTAAAGATTGATGAGTAGAACCAAATATAATTTCATCAACATAAATTTGAACAATCAATACATTTTTCTTATCACTATTTATAAAAAGGGTTGGATCATCATTTCCCTTAACATAATTTTTTTAAAGAAGAAACCCTATAATTCTATCATACCAGGCTCTTGGGGCTTGTTTATTCCATATAAAACTTTGGTAAGTTTCAAAACATGTTCAGGATGATTTGTAGCTTTAAAACCAAAAGGTTGTTCAACAAAAACATACTATTGAAAATAAAAATTAAGGAACGAACATTTAACATCAATTTGAAAAGGATTGAAATTTAATAATGTTATAAAGGCAAGTAGAAAATGAATGGATTGAAGTCTAGCTATAGGATTAAAGGTTTATTCGTAGTCTGTTCCTTCTTTTTGATTATAGCCTTTAGAAAACTATCTAGATTTTATTTTTTACTATGATTCCATTTTCATTACACTTTTTTCTGAAGACCCACTTCACTCCAGTAATAGAAGTTTCCTTAGGTCATTCAACCAAGTTCCAGACTTTATTCCTTTTGAATTCATTTAGCTTATCTTGCGTAGCTTCTATCCAATCATCATCACTTAAAGATTCATCAGTTCTTTTTGGTTCTAATTGGGAAAGGAATGCTAGAAATTATAATTCATTTCATAAGGAAATTATAGTCCTTAAAGGTATATTTACATCACCAATGATACTATCACTGGGATGATTCTTAAGAAACAACTGATTTGGGTTTTTTAAAACCCATTCATCAACATATGGTAGGAAGTATTCTGGGGTAAATGCTTTAGGAAAATTTTCTTGAACATTTTCCTTATTAGAAGGATATTCTATCAAGGGATGATAATCAATTTTTGAAAACACATCTAAGGATGTAGATCAACGTTATTTAAAATCATAAGGACCAGTTTCACAAAATTTGACAAGTACTGTTTTTTCAACAATACACATATTTTTATTGAAAAATCTATAAGCCTTAGAAGTTGTAGAGTAGCCTAAGAAAATTATTTCATCAGATTTTGGTGAAAATTTGTGTAGATTATCTTTAGTATTCATAATGAATACCTTGAAACCCAAAAACTTGAAGTAGGAAATTCTATTTTTTTCTACCATTCCATAACTCATAAAGAGTTTTGTTAAGAAAAGGTCTAATGAAAACATGTTTTATAGTATATAAAGTATTACCTACACCTTCATCCCAAATTTTTTTGGCTACTGAATATTCAATCAACATGGTTCTTGTTATCACTTAATGAATTATATTTCTTCTTTCAAAAACACCATTTTGTTGAGGTGTTCTTAGTGCTGAAGAGTTATGAGTAATGCCTTATCTACTACAAAAAATTTCAAAATTAGAATTTTGAAATTCTCCTCCATGATCACTATGAATATTTATTTATGGAAGGTTTTTCTCATGTTTAACATGGGCTCTAAAACTTTTGAAATAGGAAAAATATTCATAATTATTTTCTAGAAAATAGAACAACATTAATCTTTTGTAATCATAAACTAGAATAAATACATAATATTTTCCTCCAATGTTTCCAGTTTGGGATGGACCAAAAAGATAAATATGAACTAACTATAATGCATTAGTATTTGAGACTTCAACTAATTGATTTAAAACTTGATTTATGTTTCTTTCCATATTGACAAGGATCATAAACATTTGAAGAATCAAATCTATACTCCGGTAGATCGTTAACTAGTATTTTATTGGAGTGTTTGTATAGGTTATTAAGGTTACAGTGTCCTAACCTTCTATTCCATAACAAAAAATGATCTTCCATTGCATAAAGACAAAGTAGATCTTGGATCTTAAGGTCTTATATGTTTAGTGTGTAAACACTCTCTTTCCTATTGGTAGAAAGAATAAACTCTTCCTTTAAATTATGTACTAAACACTTGTCATTACTAGAATTCACAAGGTAACCTTCATCAAATAATTAACTTATGATAATAAGGTTGTGCTTAAGACCCTTAACAAATAAAACATTTGAAATCAAAGTTATAACAAGAAGAACAATGTTTCATATACTGATAATTCTCCCTAAGAATTATCTCCAAAAGATAATTTTCCTCCTTTCATATTGATAATATTTTCAAAGAATTGTTTGTTACCAGTCATATGTCGGGAACATCCACTATACATATACCATGTATTACTGTTGTTACTTTCTTTACATTACTGAAAATAAGAGTGTTAGGATTTTGGAACTCAAACTTTCATGGATCCGGAATCTTTAGAAAGAATGATTTTTGGAATCCACATTTTCTTTGAAAAATAAGCTTTATGAAAACCTAAAGACTATGTTTTGTTTAAGGAACAATTTTTTCCCAATTCCCACCACACCGACACTTAGTGCATAACAGAGCACTTTGAGAAACAAAATAATTGTTACTAAAAACTAGTTTTGAATGATTATAACAAATTCCAGAATTATTCGTTTGAGGTCGAATTTGGGAATACACCTTATCAAAATTTTCCTTACCTAAGGTAATGTTTGAAAAAGACTTCCTCAAGGAAAATATTTCTAACTTTAGCTTATAAACTATGTTTTTATCATAAAAACTTTAGTTTTAGCACTAGATTTAATCTCAAAAACATTTTTCTTAGAAATTACTTTTTCTTGATCCATACAAAGTTTATCCTTATCAGAATTTACATCCTCAAAGTTTTTTGAAATACTTTCAAAGTCATGGATTTTCTTATCAATATCTTTAGAAAGATATGGTATTTCCTTAATAATAATTGAAATACTAGAATTTTCCTTATGAATATTTTTCTTGACCTTAGAATTTTCATTCTCAAGGATCTTAGAAAATATAGGCACTTTTTCATAATTAGGTAAAGTATTATATTTATCAAAAGAAGATTCTTCATCTAAAGATTCTTAATATTTACTCTCACTATTATTAGAATTCAAGGATACATTGGTTATTGATTCACCACTGTGTACCTTGGCCATTAAACAATAATTTTCAATAGGTAGCCTGGCTAGTAAACCAAGATTCTTCTGCCCAGAACATTCGTACCTTGAGGATTCTTCGAAGAGTCTCCACCACTGGAACTCTAAGATTCATTTTCTTTCAAAGCTTTCTTAGATTTAGCCTTATATTACTTCTTTCTATTCCTCTAGGAATGCTTTTCCTTTCTGTCGTTTCTTTGAAGCATAAGACAATGTGGCCTTATATGCCCTGCTCTCTTCCATTCATAGCAAGTAACTTCAGAGTATTTATTGTCCTTTATTTCTTTCTTCTTATATCTATAATGAAAGTATTTGTTCACAAATATCTTTTTCATCCTATGATAATGATTTGTTAGTTAATTCATAGAATGTTCACTTTTAATTGATTCATATAATACAGTGACCTTCTTCGATTTAGATATTGTAACTCTCTCAAGAGTCTTGGATTTAATATGATTTGAAGTAGTTGTAAAAGCAAAACTTCCATTCCCATTATTCTTATTATTTAGATCAACATTTCTTTTCATTATTTTATAATTTTGAAGAAGATTTCCTAAAATCTCATCAATAGTAATCTGTGAGACTTTCCTATTCTCATCAATGGATGTTCTCTTTGATTCCAACTCATTAGGAAGGATATCTATAATCTTGTCCACACGTGCCTCATCATCTAAACCATTTCCACCAATAGATTGTAAACTATTAAAAATGGTCAGAAGCCTTTGTTGTACCTTACAAAATGGTTCTCCATAAAGAAAGCCAAAACCATGATACATAGCTCTGTGCATATCTCTTCTAGTTTTGATAACTTTGGAGGTTAAAAAATGAGTTACTTCAAAATTCTTCGAAATACAATTTACAGCTTCATGAGAATAAATCTATCTATCTATATTTGTGTTCATGGAACAGAACAAATTATTGCGTACCTCATACATAAGTTGATATTCTGACTTTTCTTGATTAGTAAAAGTTCTGACTTCCTTATCAGAAATCTTGTAATATATAGTAAGCATTACAATGTTGTCCACTAAAGTGTTAATGAAAAATTTATTCATATGATCTCTCCAATATTCATAATCAATCCCATAAAATATAGGTGGTTTAGTAGGATTAATATTGTAAATCAAACAAACATTCATTCCATCCATCTTAAAGAAAATATCTTTCCACAGAATCTTAATAATTGTAATGTTTGTAAACAAGGATAAAAATATCCTAAGCATGGAAAATATAAAAAAAAGAAAAATTAGAAAGAAAATATTTATGTGAATATATATATCTTAGAGACCTGCTCTGATAACAACTGTAGGGTCTAAATATGATTTAGATGCTCAATATACAAGAGGGGGGGGGGGTGAATTGTATACTTTAAAAATTACTTTGGACCATTTTAAGTTGGTAAAAAATTTCTATTGTTTAACAATGTTAAACAAGGTAAATTCATAATACCTCCTAGTTCTACAAACATGCTATATTCCAGAAATATGGTTCTAGAAATGAAACTTAAGAAAATATTACAACGATAAATATTCTACCTTAAAACGTATAGAATCTTACTAATCAGAGTACATGAACAAGAAAGTATAAGATAGTTATAATTTCCATATCAATCAAAATGTAGTTTAAAACAATCTTTAAATAATACAAGAAACAAGTATAAAATCTTTTAACCCAAAGAGTGGGGTATCCAAAAACCTTGGATAAAGGTCCCTTGATTTATACTTTCAAGAAAGTCTATCTTACCCACACCAGGGTAATCCCTCTATAAGAATAACAGAGTCTGTCTTGATATCCCTGCAAGCCCTCTAACTTCAATGTAGTCGACACCTCTGTCTTCCTTATCAAGGAAGTCCTTGAACTTTAAGGTAGTCAGAAACTCTGTCTTCTTATCCCCGGAATACCTCAATTGCACACAACAAAAATTGGAGTCGCAAAAATAAATCTGAACAATATTTTCATTACACACAAAGCATGAGAGTATCTCTCTCTACAAATCACTTCAGCAACATGTAATATCTAGATTGATCAATGTTTGGTGTCGTGATCTCATTAAAATGAACTCTTATTTATAGATGCATTTCCAATGGTCAGCTCCCTCCTCTAACTGGCATATTTTTCCTTGAATTTCTGAGGGACCTGTACACATGTCATTCAAACTATGGTTAGTTAGAAACAGAATACATGACATAATTTCCTAACTATAGTAATTATAAGAAAAATATGGTTACTCATCAAAATTTATTTCTCAGAGTCTAAGGGAATTTTTTTTGGAATCTAAGAATGTAAACCTTTGATGTTTATATGACTTGGAAATTTGTATTTTGTTTTCCATGGAATTCAGAATCAGAATTCGGTAGACTTCAGAGTCTAAATTCTGAGCAATTCAGAGTCTATATTCTAAGGAATTCAGAGTCAGAATTATAAGGAATATAGAGTCTAAATTATAAAGAATTCATAGTATGAATTATAATGAATTCGGAGCATTAATTTTAAAGAATTCAGAGTTTAAATTTTAGAGAAATCAGAACCTGAATTTCAAATAGTTCGAATTCTGAATTTCAGAGAATTTGGATTCTGAATTTCAGAGAATTCAGATTCTAAATTTCAGAGAATTTTGATTCTAAATTTCAGAAAATTCAGATTCTGAATTTTATAGAATTTAGATTCTATATTTTAGAGAATTTGGATTCTGAATTTCAAGGAATTTGGATTCTGAATTTTAGATAATTTAAATTCTGAATTTCAGAGAATTTGGAACCTGAGTTCTGATCCTAAAAATAGAATACCCTATATCTATGTATTTATATAATTTCTAGGTTTTAGATGTGAAACCTAATTTTTCACCTAGGAATACAAAGAGTAATATTTAGAGAGAATAAAATATGAACAATAAAAAATTGGTAAGGATAAATTTTACATCGAGAAGGAAAATTTTCCTTATTAAAAAATCTCAGGGAAAATAAAATTTTCTATAAGATAGGGTGTTTCTGATTTTTAAAACATGAAGGAATGGAAAATTCATAAGGAAACTATATTGACTCATCAATATAATCTATAACAACTATCATAACATTTTGGAAGATCATTGTTAACATCTATAAGAATGATGTTAAAATATGGTAATCCAGTTTTAAAAACAAGAAATTATGTTATAAAAAATTCCTTGCATGTTTTAAAATTTTAACATCCATAAATCATCCATAAGTAATTATAATCAATGCACAGAAATAGTTAAATAAAATTAATTGAATTTAAATAGTAGAACACAAAATTTCAAAATCATTTCTCACAAAATTCAATTCATTTTAGAAAACAAATCCATTACTCACACTTGGAATACTTCATAATTAATTAAAAAACATTTTAATATAAAATTAATAGGATTATAATAATTATGTGTCACAATTTACTCACTTAAAACCAAAAATGACCTTATCCTATAGCTTCCAAATCAACTTGGATTCATATTTATACAAAATTTTTTCATGTGAGAAACTTTTTTATGATTAGAACTATGATACAACTTATTATTTTTAAATTATGACTTAATATGATTTTGAGATATTTTACCTAGAGGTTGAGAATTATTTATTGATTGTGAAAAATTTTGAACCATATATTAATTATATTTGAAAGTATTCAACTATATAATATCATTGGTTTCGACTATATGCATAACTCCAACATAAATATTTTCATGGGGCTAAGAGGATAAAAAATTCCACATATTTTTAAAGGATACCATGTAATTTACACATGTATGAGAGTATGGTATCCCACTTATTTTTCCATGTTTGATATGTTCATTCTTAAATTAATAGTTGTATAGTTGTATTGACATTATCAATTTGAACTAAGACTATACAATGTTCATATTTATATAATATCATAGATTCAACCCTTCACACATTATCCTTCAAATTTTCCTAAACATTTGGACTAAACATATTTATCCACCGTTTCATGTCTTCTTTGGTGGTAAATATTTTTTACTCAATTTCTCATTATGTTTGTTAATAAAAACACAAATATTGTATCTCCTCTCTTAGTAAATAAATACATTGAATGATTTAGCTAAATTGGTAGTGTCTTACTTGAATACTCCAATATCGAACATTTTCATAAAAGTTTATATGAGGAATGACCATGACTGTCTTGAATGGAAATTCATTCTCAAGGTCATGAGCTACATAGGATTCTTCGCTTGGGTCACTCATATATTTTTCAAATACAATAGCTTTATGTGGATCTTAATTTTCTTCATGTTATGTAAGTATGGGTTCTTAAAATCATCCAATGGGTTGACCCAAGGGGAATCAATCCCCCCCAACTTATTCATTTTGGCTCTAGACTCCATCAATAAATATTTATTCTATAGTATCCACAATGGACTTATTTTTCATTTTTAAAGCACATGTGTTTCCAATGGTGTTTTCCCTATCATTTTTGCTGATGAAATAGTCTTCTTTGTCCATGGAAATAAAATATTCCATTGGGAATTTAATAATGTCACGAAGGAGTATTTTAGATGGAGTAGAAAAATTACTAATCATGATAAGAGAATCATTTATCTTCCATCCACTTATTCGCAAAGGCATGCAGAGATAATTTAGGAATCCTTAGAAATTCATAGCGAGTACATTCCCATGGAGTATTTGGGAGCTCCCATATTTCCTAGTAAAATTACTATTCATCCCTTTTATAGTTTTTATAACATGATATAAAATAACATTTACAAATTGGAAAATATATTTATTTCGTTTGGCGGTAGGATTAATCTGGTAAATTGAGTTCTTTCTTCCATTCCAATTCATGTTCTCTTGGTTTACAAGGTTCCCAAGGTGGTTATTAGGGAATGTTTAAACATCATTTCATCTTCAATTTGGGATTCTCACTCTAGCGGGAGGTGTCATTGGGCTTTGTGGGTGAGGTTGGCCAAGACCTAGGTAGAATGTGGTAATAACCTATGGTATTCCACAAGTATGATGGAAAACATAAAATCCAAGATGTATCGGTAAGGTGTTAAAGGTAGAACTCTCTGGGGTAGATTTATTAAAAATAAAGAAGAGGAGGACTTGGGGAACTTAAGGGGGACGTTTTGGGGTTTTTTAAACTCTATGAAGGGGCACATCCATGCTATTTTTGACAATTCTATTTGGATAACTGGTCATGTAGAGATCAGTTTCTCGAGCCACAATTGGGTTGGCGTTGTGCTCATGTTTCTATGGTTTTTGATCCTATATGTCTCATTTTGGAATTCCAGTAGTTACCTTTAATTCATCAATGATGTTTTGAACCACCATCAATTTGAAATTTTCCAATATATTCATATGAATAATGAACATGACATTGTTGTTTTCATAGGTTTCCCATCTGGTGCTGTCATAGTAAAATCATATTTATATGTTGTACATGGAAACATGACAAAAGAGTTTTGGGGAAATCTCATTTAGTTAAAAGAAATTCATCTTATGTTCAATTTTCTATTATAGAGGACTCAAAACCATACAATCCCCATGGATGAGGAGGTTAATCACAATGGTATCTGGGGAGGTTCAACGTGAACCTGTTATAAGAATGTCCATGGGGAGTCTACCACTTATCATTTATTCTTTGGTTATTGGGTAACATCTGTGTGGAGTGAATTTAAATATTTAACTGTTCTTTCATCGCACATTCTTAGGAATGACGAGTTTCTTTATATTTGGTTCAATGTAGCAACATGAAACTCACTTGAAAAGAAAACGAGGATGCTTCTCATGGAAGTTGGCTGCTGGTGTTTAAGGGAAGTAATTAGAAAATACCTCTAAGAATGTGTTTTTGGCTCAAGTATTCACTCAGTTTAAAGAACTAGAAGCCCGGTGGTTGAGATCGAGCCTCTTATTATTAAATGGGAGGATTCTACATCTATTAAGAGAATCATGAATGTTCATATCCCACTAATCTCTAGGAGATATATATCTACCCAATGATAATTGATCCGTTGTGTCCCTCCCTCCAAGGAATTCATGCTTAATGTTGATGGGTCCAACTATTCCAGGTTTATGAGAGGTGGAAGTATTGTGCTGGACCCAAATGGGATTATTTTTATCATATTTAATACTTCGTAAGATCATGTAGACTCTCTCACAATAGAGTATTATTCCATGTGCAATTTGATGAAAATTTTAAGAAGAGAAAATATTGATATGTCCATGATAGAGACTGACTCTGTGATTATCCTTTATTCACTATAAGGTAGGATCACTATCCCTTGGTTTATAAAATATTTCATACATAAATGACAAGACTTAGTAAAAGATCACACTACCATAATTAAAACATGGTGATAAATGAACCAGGCTGTACATTATTTGGATTCTTCTTCATGGAAGTCATAATATAAACCGATCTGATGCTCTCATGATTTTTTATTTTAGGCCCCTTTGATATTGTTCTCTCTTTTGGTTTTATCAAATAATATATGATATTGTGTATGTAATACCATTCCCTAAAAAATTTAATGTTAAACTAATGTGCATTTCGATAATTAAAGTCCACCTCCTAAAATTAATTGTATGAATGAAAAATATTGTGAACATAGAGTAATAATTCATTCCACTTTATAGCATTTAACTATAGCATTGAATAAAGAATGATACCAATTTCTCTAAGAAATTTTTTAAAATAACCATCATATGATATAATTTGTTCTTAATTTCCACCAATTAATTCAACCCTACAATTTAAATATCAAATTATAAAATGTAACATGTGAAAAAATATTAATATAATTTTTTACATGTCATTACATTTTATCTATATACAATGTAAGCTACTAGAATTTATCTAAAATAAAAATACTGTATACATTAGAGAAACCTTCCATGAATTTAATTTTCAACTACCCCATTATCTACATAGTCTAAAATACACCATTATCAAACTCTAATGTTTATTTTAAATCTAACAGACACATGAGAATTTAGAATCGATGATGCCAATATTAATGTTTCATAAAATGAAATTTAATCTATAATCACTCTATCCAGTGATCTTACATCTTCATAATGCATTTTATCTTATGAATCAATTACAATAACTCCATCAAAATGAAAATAACAAAACATTTCATTTTGATAATAATTTTCCATCAAGTTGTATCAATCAGCCTACAACATTAATGAATTTAAGGCATTAAAAGTAATTTTCAATTCATATTTATATCAATTAACAAAATAAATACAAAATAAAATTAGAGACATATAATTTATAGAAAATATATTTGAGATAAATAGTAGGCCTTGAGATATGGTAAAGGGTGATTTATTGTTGGTGATAGAGGAGCTAATGGTGGGTGCAAGGTAATCCAAGGATAAAGCTAACTATGGCATGAGAAGGATGACCAAAAGAGATGATATTGGGATGCGGACAATATGAATGACTAGATGATAAAAATGAAGGATTGATGGAGGAGCACACTAAAAAATAGGTGGTGAGATGAGTGTGGGAGAGGAGGTGATGATTGGAGAGGTGTTGATAGCTGTACAAGTGAGGGAGAAGAGGCACCGACAAGATAAGCACAATAGAGGAGGGATACATGTGCAGAAAAGAATGGTTTGGTCTACGCAGTGGAAATTTTTTGGTGGTATATAAGTCATTTTACTTCCAAAATAAATAAATGAGGTTTTTATTTTACATTTTGTCAATTCTAGGCCCTTAACCTAAATTAAACCTCTCATTTATTCTATAAATGTCATTATTTCTTTTTGTTCAGTGTGTGTCATGGTTTTGTTAGTTATAATATTTTGAATGGATTAAATAGATTCCATTATGAATTGAATTATACTCTTAGATGATATTAAATGATTTATTTGAATTATTATCAATTAATATTGGGAAAATATTTATTGGTCAACACACTTTTTAATTATTGAGAAAATTATTTAAATAATTATATATGTTACATTCCATAAGAGACATAACAAATAGCAATAAAACATTTTTTTTGAAACATAGTATATTATAAAAAAACCCTATGTCACCATATATAAAATTGTAAAATGTATTATTGAAAAAAATTCATATGGTTTGGGATCATTATTTTAATAAATAAATAAATAAATATACTATCATGTATATTATGATGTATTATAATCATACAAAATTTATATATTTTATATAAAATTTTAGGTATACAAAACCCCATAGGGCAGAGTTAGGTGATTGTGACTTAGTAACCCAGACCAAATGTAATTTTAGGTCACAAATATGGGAATTTATTGGGTGATTAAATTTATATAAATACTAAATAATAGAGAAGATTGGAATACCTAAACCCTTTACTTTAGTTCGATGTTGTTTTCTAAATATTAGCATATGAAAAGATGAAAAAATACAATCAACCACCGTTGGGGTGATGCACATAATAAAATAAGGCCAGAGGGACCATAATGACCCACCACCACCCACCAAGAATCTCTCTTCCTAATTTGAACATTGAAAATAGTATCAAACATTCAGAATAGACCCAGATTGACCCAACGATGATCGAGGAGAGTTGTGATCAAGACTATCTTACCCTCCTCTCACGAGTTCAAGTCACTGTAAATATCCACTCCAGAACCATTATTATGTCTCTCCACTATAATTACTGACATAGTCATCTCCTGCATCATCCTGCAGTTGGGATCTTTCCAGTATCTCCATCCCCCCACCATAAAATGCTTTCTGTTGTATCATTCATCTCCCAATGTCTTTTTCCTACCATTATATATCTATAGCCGGTCTCCTCCTATAATCAACTATCCTTCCACTTGAGACCATAACACCTTAGGTATTTTTTCTTCTTCCGAGAGAGTTAAACTATCCATGTGTAGAGTCATTCTACACCCTCAATGAACAATTTTAGAAAGTATATCCAATTAAATTTTCATGTTAGAACTATATTACTGACTTTATATTAGTATAAACTCATTATATTTAAAGAATTTATGTCTTAAAATTACTTTTTCACATTTACATTTATGCCATTTTAGTGTAAATGACTTTAAAACATCATGCAAGTAAAAAAAAATAGGTCTTTGTGGTATTTTATTATTAGTTGTTCTATAAATTTCTTCTAAACAAATAGTAATAAACATAAGTTATAATATAATAATTTTTTTTATAAAACCAGATTTTTTTAATTTTATATTTAGGGTGGATTTATCTAAACTTCTTTAAATCCTTAAAATATACCACAATTTGGCCCCTCCCCTCCCCTAACTGATCCACTTGTCCTGCCAACCCCCTACTCCATGTCGATGACCACCCTATCCCCAAATATGATCCTCATTAACTCAACCCCCCTGCTCCCTAAAAATGACCTCCCTTACACACTCTTTAATCCCAATGACCCCAAACCCCAGCTCCCTAATGATGACCCCCTGCAACAGCCCCTCTACCCTTTTTCCCAATGACTGTGACCCTCGATGATGGAAATAACCCAAACCATCTTCTACCCATGACCCGATCATCCTCCTACTTCGGTCTCAACCTAATTATACCTACCCCTAAATTTTAAACTCTCTCTTAAGCTTAGTAAACTTATTATATGACATATTACATTATTATTTTGAGGGGTAATATTTATTAATTTATGTTTTTATGTTTTCTTTTTGGATTAATTCATTTTTATGTTGAATTTGTGTTCTTTCGAATCAAGATCTTTCCCTGGTCAATGATGAAGTTGGATGATGATTATTTTTTATTTTAAATGTTTTATTAAATATTTATATATTTATATCTAAATTTACTTATAAAAATGTCACAATAGAATAATTATATATTAAAGTTTTATTAATTTACCTCGAAATACACCTCAGTATGCCAAGGGTTTGAAAAAAGTTTAAGATTATGTAATTGAAAACTGGTCAATGGATGAAAAAATAAATGTTCATATCCTAATTGTAAATTTGAGGGATGGTTGACAAGAAACAATGTATATTAGAATTTGATATTGAAGTAGTTTCATTTTTGATATGTGTGTTTTATTTTTCATGGTAAATCAAATTTTATGGAATGTCAAAATAATGGTTATCCCATCAACAAAACACAAAGTAACCCACTGAAGGAAAATTTCATTAGAAATAAGATTAATGATGAATTTGGATTTCTAGGATACAATATCTATGATTTTGATAGATCAAAATGATATTCATTTTATCATGAACAAGTTAATATTAACCATAACATTATTGAAAAAAATGAATTTTAGGTATTTGTTGAATATGGAAAACAAGGACTGTATGAATGGTGTAAAAAGCATTTGAAGTTGTATTTTGTACTTATGCTTTATCATATGAAGTGCATATATAGAAGTTATAAAAAATAAATTTACATGATTTAAGAGTTTCTTCATGATAAATTTTATAAAGCTAATAAGCTTTCAACATTTTATGAGATAAGAAAAACCATCAATAAACCTATACTTGATTATAAAAAGATACATGCATGCCCTAATGATTTCAAGATTTATTGGGGAGAATAGTACGACAAAGAAGAATGAATAACATTTCATTCAAGAATATGTAATTAAATGAAAAATAATTAGTGAGTACCATAAGCCTTTGTTTTTATAAAATAACAATCTATGGAGCTGTAAGGTGTTAACTAAGGGTGAATATCAAAAGGGAGAAGGTAATGCGATCGACTGAGCTCTCTTAGTTTATTTCTAATTATACAATTTAAAACATTTTATGTCCATAAAAGGATGATAAAATAATAATTATTAATGTTATTTATGTCATTATATTAATTTAATATCAATTTTCTACCTCCCTTCCAAACCATTTTGAAAAATGAAAACATCGTCAGTCATTTGTGCGGACTACCACCACCATGATCAACGAGTTTTATTTTTCATTAACTCATTATATGAATGGTAAAAATGGGTTATTTAATTAAAAATATAATAAATATAATATTATTAAAATTCTAAAATTATAATTATTTTATTTTTATATCCCCCATTTGTTATGATATATTATAGCATTGTCTACATATGTGTGGACTATCACCTCCACAAAACAACATATCTTATTTTTACATCACCACCTGACATAGATGATTTTAAAAATGAATCTATTTTATAAAAATTATATTCACGACACTAATAATATTCTATAGTGATAATATTTTACAATCGATATGTATTAATAATAATAAATTGTTATAATAAAATCAATCACACAAAATGAACATATCTAATCACCCTTCATCATTTGGGATATTTTTGAAACATATGAAAATTTATAAATTTTGTGATAATGAAATAAAAAATGACATAAAAATATATTATTGGTGATATAATAAAGTTATTTTACAACATCGTTGACCAAAATCAAGAAATTTAAAGGGTTGCATAGAAATTAACCAAACAACCCCAAGTAATTGATTTTATCCAAAATAACCTTATAAATATATAATAAGTGACAATAATAGACTACATAAAAATAAACATGTATGATTAATATTATTTTAATTATATTGAAAAAATTAATTTGGTTATCCAGGATGTTCAGTGGATGTACATAAAGAATCACCAACTAAGGTAAGGGTTTTTCTTGACTTAACTTCTTTTCTTGAGTCATAATGATTTAGTTTTACTATGGTATTGTAAGATGGATTTATTCTATCATGTGATGATACTATAATAAATCATATATATGGGGAATGAGAAATTTTTAAATTAAATATTTATCTTTGTTAATTTATTTCCAAAAAGAACATCACTATTGAGAACAATTCTCTTCATCATTAAATAAAATTTTCCCTCCTTGTCCACACCTCCATTTAAAACAAATGTTCAATTTTTTTAAGTGGAAATACAATTATGTGTTTTCCACTAGACTCATTGACATAGTCATCTTGTGTTTCATCTATTAGTTGGGATCCTTCTAGTTTCTCCATCCTCCCACTATAAAATTCTTTCCATTGTATCATTCGTCTCCCAATGTGTTCTTCCTACCATCATATATCTATGGTCGGTTTTCTCCTATGATAAAATATCCTTACATTTGGGACCATAGAAACTTAGGTATTTGATCTTATTCCGAGAGAGTTAAACTATCCATGTGTACTGTTATTCTAAACCCTCAATGAAATATTTCAGAATGTTTATCCAATAAAATTTTCATGTTAGAATTATTTTATCGACTTCATATTAGTATAAACATATTATATTTAGAGAATTTATGTCTTAAAATTTAATTTTTACTCTTAAATTTATGATATTTTAGTGTAAATGAAATTAACAAATCATCCATACACAATAAAAAAAAGGTCTTTTTGGTATTTTATTAGTAGTGGGTCTAAAAACTTCTACTAAACAAACAGTAATTAATATATTTTATAGTACAATGAAATGTTTAATAAAACAACACATTCTTTTAATTTTAGATTTAGTGGAAATTTATCTAAACCACTATAGAATCTTTAAAATATACCATAATTCGGACCCTCCCCTTCCCCACCTGATCCACATGTCCTGCCAACCACCTTCACCCTAACGACGACCACCCCATCCCCAAATATGATCCTCATGAACTAAACCCTCTACTCCGTGAAAATGACCTCCCCTACCCACCCTTTAATCCTAATGACCCAAACCCCTACTCCCTAATGATTAAACCCATCCAATAGCCCCTCTACCATTTTTCCAAATTACTGTGACCCTCGATGATGGTAAAAACCCAATCCCTCTTCTTCCCATGACCCGATCATCCTCCTGCTTTGGTCTCAACATAATTCCACCTACCCCTATATTTTTCCCTATATCCTCAGCTTAGTAAACTTATTATACGAAATATTACCTTATTATTATGAGGGTTAATATTTATTAATTTATGTTTTTTGTGTTTTCTTGTTGGATTGATTCATTTTTATATTGAATTTGTGTTCTTTCAAGTCAAGATCCTACCTTGGTCAATGATGAAGTCGGATGATGTTTAATTTTTATTTTAAATGTTTTATTAAATATTTATATATTTATATCTAAATTTACTTAGAAAAATGTCGTAATAAAATAATTATATATTAAATTTTCATTAATTTACCTTGAAACACACCTCAGTATGCCAAGGGTTTAAAAGAATATTATGATTATGAAATTGAAAACTGGCCAGTGGTTGAAATAATAAAATGTTCATATCCTGATTGTAAATTTAAGCGATGGTTCAATAAAATGAAAGTATATTAGAATTTGATATTGAAATAGTTTCATACTTTATATGTGTGTTTTATTTGTCTTGGTAAATCAAATTTTACTGAAAGTCAAAATAATGACTATCCCATCAACAAACACAAAGTAACCCACTGAAAGAAAATTTAGTTCGAAACAAGATTAATGATGCATTTGGATTTGTAGATACATTATACATGATTTTTATAGATCAAAATTATATTCATTTTATCATGAACATGTTAATATTAACAATAACATTGTTGACAAAAAAATGATTTTTTTGAATTAGTTGAATACGGAAAACAAGAACTATATAAATGGTGTAAAAAGTATTTGAAGTTGTATTTTCTACTTATGTTTTATCATATCAAGAGAATCTATAGAGTTACTAAAAAATAAATTTCCCTGATTTTAGAGTATATTCATGATAAATTTTACAATGATAATAAGATTTCAACATTTTATGAGATAAGAAAAACCATCGAGAAACTTATAATTGATTATACAAAGACACATGCATGCCCTAATGATTTCAAGATTTATTGGGGAGAAGAGTCTAACAATGAAGAATGCATAATATTTTGTTCAAGCATATGGAATTAAAGGAATTATAATGAGTGAGTACAAATCAATGAAACCTTAAGAAGAAATAATTGATGAAAGATCCTATATAGGTATTGCATTACATTCTTCTAAAACCACTTTTATCAAGATTTTTCATGTCATATAATACATAATATGACATAAAGTGGAATTATTAAGAGATTAAAAATGATAATGATTCCACATCATGAATCATTATTAATTCATTTTATCCATTTTTTTCGAATCCTAGGAATATTTATTTTGGCATTGCCTTCTGATGGGTTTAACCCTTTTGGTACTCTAATTACTAATTATAAAATTTGGCATGTTGGTTAGATCCTGTATAATCTACCTCCCGAGATGTGTATATAGAAGTCTTCTTTCATTATTTCGATGATTATTCATAGAAATAAATTGCATCTAAATGTAATTTATGTATAAGTTCAACCTCTAATTGATTTTTTTTTGAGAATTATGGGATGATGGTATGGAACTATATGATGATGCGATGAGAAAAATATTTTAAACTGATGCTTATATAATATAGATAATTAGTAAATTTCTTAGACTAGTAAACTTATATAGTTGGAAGAGTCATAATGTTATGGATTTTCTAGTTTGTAATTATTATTTTAAAACTCGATGATTAAATTATAATATATAGTAATGGTTTATAGGCTATTATCAATTTCTTGATGCTTTACATAAATTCTGGTTTAGAATGACACAATATAGTGGTGATACTGAATTGATAAATCCACTGAAGGTGTTTTCTAGTTTAGAAATCTTAATATAATTAATGAATTTCATAGTAGAATTTAAAAAATGAGACCAATTGAATGAAGGGGGAAAATGTTACATGGTACAATATTTAAAATAGTTGGAACACAATAGTGGAATAAAATGAGTTATTTTTAAAACTTCCTTATTAAGAGTTTAATTTTATACATCATAATCTTGACATAATGCATATTAAGAATAATATCTATGATAATGATTTTTTTACATTACTTATTGAGTAGGGAAATTCAATGGATGACCTTAATGCTCATAAGGATTTGGAATCAATGATTAAAAATAATGGTTTGTGAGAAATTGAGATTGTGAAATATCATTTGACTATTTTTACAATGAGAAATCATAGGAAATATGTATTACTTTGAACATTAAAGAATGTAAAAGTTCCAGAGGTATATTTAAGTAAAATTTCACGGCAAGTTAACTTAAAATATCAAACGTTTCATGGATTGAAAATTGATAAATCACATATTATAATGATGTATTTGTTTCTATTGGAATTGCATAATATGTTACCTGAAAAAGTAACCACAATTCTAGTTGAGCAATGTACCTTTTTTAGAGAGATTTATGAAAAAAATATAAATATAACTAATCATGAAAAACATCAAGAAATAATTATTTTTACACTTTTTCATTTAAATATATTATTTACCACTTCATTCTTTACAGTAATGATTGATTTTATTGTTAATTTTGTTGAAGAAGATAAACACAGTGGACTAGTACACTATTAATAGAGGTATCAAATTGGGAGGTATGTTAATATTATTTATATTTTCATTGAAAAATACAATTTTAAAAAATTATTCCATAATTTTTGATTACATTTATTATATTTTCCATCAGGTACTTAGGCCAATTGAAATCATATTTGTGAAATAAAGCTCAACTAGAAGGATATATTTCTGAAGCCTACATAGATGAAGAGTGCGTGGACTTATATTCTCGGTATTTGGATGGGATTGATACTAGAGTCAATTATGTTGGATGTGTTGATTAAATCTCTACCAATTATCATTATGAATACAAGTCATCAATATTTCTAACTATTTGACATCCAAATGAAAATGGGTCAAATTTTACACTGGTTAAATTTGAGTATCTGCAAGTGGATAAATACATGCTACAAAATAGTCATATTACAGATCCATTTATTAAATAATTGAGATTGAAAAAAAGAGGAAACTAATGGGTAGATCTCAAAATGATTTGTAATTAATAAAAATATTCAATAAAGATATTTTCAAATAGTTCAACAATTTTTTAGGTATATACTTATATTCATGTTATTGACATGTAGATATTTTTTCTTCGTTACAAATTTTATAAGAGGAGATGGTTTTTTATATGGATAATGAAATAAATTAATGATGGAGTAGTTTTGTACAATTAAAACAAAGAGAAATATATGATATGAGTGATAAAGATATATTGGTACTTTGTGACAGTGAACCTCATAAACAAGAAACCAATGAATAGTTATTTCATAACAATATTGAAATAATTGAATATGAAAGAGTGGGTGAAAATAAAGAACACATCAAAATGGAGAGAGATAATAATGAATATAATAAAGACGGAGATAATTGAAATTATAAATTGGTAATGAATCAATATTACAATTTCTCATTTATAAATGTTTTTTATATATATACATTGTTCATTTTTTTGTAAAACTATTTTATTATTGAATTTTTTTATACATTTAATATATCCAAAACATTTGAATTATAGGAATGCAGATATTTCTTTTGAGATCATAGCCGATAAACATCTCAAAACACACTACCATGACCATCACATTTAGTGTGTCCAAGTAATTCCATTTTACTAGAGACTTCTAGTAAGCAAGTAGTTTAATCAGATTTTATTGGTAGACGACCGTCGAATTCACCTCCAGTGATGGAGCAGTTTGTCACCCCTCTATTTATAGGATATTTCTTATTTACTCCTACTGGTAAGTATGTAACTATACAAAAATGTTATAAATGTTATTAATAGTTTATTGAATTTATCAAACAGATAATGAAAAAAATTGACGGGATATAAATATGAACATGACATATGTAAGGGAAATAAGAGACTTTATGTTTAATTTTCCATTTGACGAGTTCAAAGTGACTACTAGTGATGCTAACAGAATCTATGGAAACATTATTGGGAAGATTTTTGTTATGACATGGTGAGAATTCCTTTTTAATTATAAATATTATAGGCATATTACCACAACCTTTAAAAAATATCTCTTTTATAATAATGTAAAGTTAATATTAATTTAATATTCATTGATAAATAATTTAAAATACCTGACTAAAATCATTAATATACCTATAAAGTGTTATGTTTTTTGTTTCAATTTGTTTTTTTATTTTGATGTCCCTGACTCCTTTTCACAGCCATGAACTCTAAAAAATTTCTATAAGAAATAGAGAAATTTTAAATTAAGATATTGGAATGAGTTTAATGAAATATCTCTCAGATCAGTGTAAATATATAAGAAAGTACCTGAAGAAATTTCTAAGTTGTAGTGTTAGATGATTGTTGATATTAATAAAGATTCATCTCAGGAAGTAATTTGAAATTTTACAGTATTTTTGTAATAAAAAAATTAAAATAAAAAATTTAATTAATATTTCTATTTTTTATGCGAATTATCTAAAAAATTCTGTGAATCTTGAGAAATAAGTCATTCTTCATATCACTGGGTCTCATTTTTTTTAATAAAAAAATAAATCTTGATTTTTATTTTATCTATTATTATTTTTATTATTTTATTATAATTCAAGGTTTTTTAACTTGTATATATATATATATTTTTATAAGGGATTATGAATTAGGTTACTCTTTTGTTCGGACAGAGGTGTAGCTTAAATCTCAAAGGAATCCCAATGATAGTTTTGTGAATGAACCTACCAAATACTTTGGAGTAATTACTTTTCATTACTATTTCATGTTAATTATTTACTATGAAGCATAATAATGAAAAATAAATTATAACAACAAACAAGCCTTAAAAAAAATTAAATGGGGTCAGTTACATGTCTCATATGATGCCAATTTCACAATGTGTTACCTATGTAGCCAACCCTAATTAATTGAATTTAATGATTGTTTGTTATGTATCTTTTTCATTATTATGTTTTTATGAAAATAAAAAACAATTACTTAGTAATGGAAAATTTATTAATTAGATAATATTATGATGTTCAGATAATTTAAAAAACCATTATTAATATTTTTGTATTAAAAGGTTAAAATTCATGAAGTATAAGATGAAATCCCTTAAAAATAATTATCAGTATCAAATAATGATGTAGTTATAATAATTTTAGGGATAGATCATCCCTAGAATGAACGAGGGATGAGTTTTGGTCCTACTAGATTAGCTATATTTGATAGGGAATCATCACCATTTACTACTACACCCAATGGGTGTTTAGGTAGTGGCATTGATTGAGAGGAAAAAATATAAATTTAAAGGATGAAATAATAAGTGTAGGAAAATGTCTCTTATTTGAAATGGTAGGACTAGTAGTGATTAATAATGAGAAATGATTTAGTTTCAATATTTTAAGGTATGATGGGCATGATCCCCAAGGTCATTTCCATCATTATAGCTCATCCCATTGAGGTAAATTCTAAACTCCATAGATCATTAACACATTTGAAAAGAAAACATAAAACCCCCATAAATAAAATTAAAATGACACTTTTATATTGAAAACACAAAATTCAAGTCATACTGACCACATCGTGTGTTTGATTGAAATGTGGTCAATTTCTATATATCAAAAATGAATAATGGATTGTTGTACTAAATTTTAAAAACAATCTAGGCTCATTTTTTCATTTTTGACTACAAGATATGAATTTTAATGTTAAATGAAACTTATATTAAAAACACATACTTTGAGTCATTCCTCTCACTTTACATGTCTGATTGAGGTGCAATCAATTTCTACACATCCCAAATGAATTATGGATCATTTTTCTAATACAGGAAACCAATATAATCTTTTTTTATAGATTTTATAATGTGAAATATTTTTTTAATTAAAATGAGACTTTTATATTGAAAAAAGTACTCTGAATCATGCAAACCACATTATGTGTTATATTGAAGTGTTGTTTATTTCTACATGATAAAAATAAATCATGGATCATTTTTGAAAAATTTAAAAATAACCTAATCTTTTTTTCTTAGTTTTAGATATATGATAGATGATTTTAAAGACACAAAAGTCTATAAAAATAGGTTTTGGGGATCAAAACTAGGAAAATTACATCAGGTTGTCATGAAAATAGAAGGCAATGACCATAAATTTATTTTTGAAATGGAGGAACCAATGAAACATCATTCCGATTAACGATTTTCCTAAGAAGCTTGTCAACGTATTTTTGGTTTTTTCAAGTCACTTAAACATGTATTTAATGGTCCAAAACAATGTAAATGTTCACATAGTGACATAAAATCAATTAAAAACATTGTTTAATTATTTTCTATGTGTATGTGTTGACAACATGTCAATTACACATGTTTTATGCTCTGAATAACTCCATAATTTTTTTTTTCAAAGATACCAAATTCCATAAAAACTCGTGTTAGAGGGTCAAAACTTGGAAAATGTTATCGGATGACCATGACATAAGAGTAAAATGATTATAGATTGATTTTTTCAAATATAAGAATCGATGACACATCATATTGAGTAACAGTTTTCCTGGGATTCTTGTAAACACGTTTTAGTATTTTAAAACACTAAAACATGAATATAATAGTAAAAACCATATAAAAGAAACTCATATTTATGTGAAATCATGGCAAAACTAATTTTTATTTATTTATGGCATGTACACCTAGAAGGAACATCAATATGATGTGCGGTGTGCTTGAGATTACCCAATTAATAGTTATTAATGATACTAAAGTCTTAAAAAATGTGTGTGAGGGGTTAAAAACCTTGAAAATGATATTGGTTAGATTTTAAATAATATGAAAATGAACATAGATGTATTTTTTAAATGAAAGAACCATGAAAATATCATTCTAAGAAACAATTTTCCCAAGATTTCTGTAAATGTGTTTTTAGTGTTTTATGTCACTAAAATGTGTTTGTAATTGTAAAAACTATATAAAACAACCTTATATTGATATAAAATCACGGGGAAAACTCTATTGAATTATTTTAGACATGTGTTCATTTAATACCCATCTATAATACAAGTGGTTTGCTTGGAATGACTCTATAAAATATTTTAATGATACCAAAGTCATTAAAAACATTTGTGAGGGGGTAAAAACATGGAAAATGGATTCACATGGCCATGAAATCAATGTAAAATGGCCATAGATTATTGTTTAAAATTTATGAACTAATTAAACATCCTTCCATGTAATAGTTATCCCAAGATTACTGAAAATGTATTATTTTTGTTTTAAAAAACTATAAAGTGCATGTCATGTTAAAAACTAATGAAAACTACCATTGATTGATATGAAATATTGGGAAAACCCTTGTTAAATTATTTTTTACATGTAAAAATTGAGAAAATGTCGATCCAACTTGAAATTGGATTAGAATGATTCAATAAATAGATTTTAAAGATACCAAAGTATTTAAAAAATGTGTTAGGGGAAAAAACTAGGTAAATGATGTTATATGTCCATAAAATTTGTGGTAACTGACCATATATTGGGTTTTAAATATAAGAACCAATGAAATTCCATTTGGAGGAATAGTTTTTTTTAGATACCTATAAATGAGATTTTAGTGATATAAAATACTAAAACATGTATGTAACGATCAAAACAATAAAACAACCATGGACTGTTATGAAATACTAAAAAAAATTCTGTTGAAATATTTTTCAAATGTACACATAGAGGGAACTTCCATTCAATATCCATTGTGTTTATAATGACTCAAAAAACAGTTTTAGAAGATACAAAAGTCTTTAAAAATGTGTGTCTGGGGTTCAAAACAAGGAAAATAAAGTCAGATAGCAATGAAATTAGAGGAAAATGACAGTGGATGGATTTTTGAAATATTGGAGCCGATTATACATTATTATAAATAAACGTTTTCCTAGGATTAATGTAAATAAGTTTTTACTATTTTAAAATTACAATAACATGCATGTAAGGGTCTAAACCATATAAAATGACCTCATGTTGACATAGAATCATGGAAAAAACACCGTTGAATTATTCTTGAAATGTATTCATATAAAACACATCCATGAAACATGTAGAGTGATCAAAATGACTTAATAATTATTTTAAGGACACCACAACTTTTATGAATGTGTGTTAGGGGTTTTAAACAAGGAAAATGATGTAAAATGGCCATGGAATTAGAGGAAATGACCATATATTTATTTTTGAAAAATTAGAATCGAATAAACATCAATCTAAGTATCAATTTTCCAAAGAATCCCATAAATGTATTTTTGGTGTTTTAATACACTATAACGTGCATGTAATAGTCAAACCATAGAAAACAACCTCACATTTACGTGAAATCATGGTAAAACCACCATTAAATTATTTATAGAATTTACGTGTTGGAAAGATGTCAATATAATGTGTGGAGTTCTTAGAGTTACTAAATAAATATTTTTAAGGATACCAAATTCTTTAAAAATGTTTTTAGGGGGATAAAACCCAAAAACTAATTTCAGATGACAATGAAATTAAAAGAAAATTCACAGTGGCACAATAATCAAATCTATGTTATATGAATATGATATTTTATAATTTTTTATGAATATACTCCCTCAAAATATAGTTCATTATACTTTTGGTGCATTTTAAATAATATTAGGTTTGGTAGGCTTTCCTTGCATAAATCATATATCAATTAACATGAAAAATAAAAAACATTTCATATCCAGAATAATCATGTTATGAAATATTAATGTAATCATGATCATAAATTATATTTAGAATAAAATTTACTAATATAAGTTATTATTACCAAAATAGGGGACTTTTAGATTATATGATCATAGATGAAGTCAATATTTGTTGCATGCATACTATATGGGAATATATCAATATATTACTAAATGAACTTTAATGTCTTCTGCTAGATTGTGAGGTTGAGTTTTTGATTGAACTAATACTCGGATCCATTCCTATATTAATGATTCATTATAGGATACCCCCTACTGAGTTGGAAAATTAAATAAGTAGCTATAAGAGAAGATAAAAAATGGTTTTATATTCCGTTGTTCTTTTCAATGTGGTTTACCAGTCCAATTTTTCAAAATAAAATGATTGTTCAGTGTGACTTTGTATTGATTATCATGTGATTATTGAAATCTTGATCAAGAACAAGAATCTTTTACCCCATATTGATGTTATGTTTGATCAACTTAGAGGATCTCAAAACGTCAAAAAGAATGACCGTCAATATTGATAATTACATAAGGTTTAAAAGGGAAGATATTTCAATTATACTGTTTAAAATGAGGCATGTAAAACATGAATTAATAGTTACAACATTGGGACTTACAAATTATCCCACCATCTTCATTGATCTAATGAATAATTTATTTAGAGACTACTGTAATAAATTTTTGTTTTTCTTTCTAGAGTATATTCTAATATATTCAATGAGAAAGGAAGATCATGTAGATCATTTACGGATTGTGTTGAAGACCTTAGGAAAAAAGAAACTATATTCCAAGATTAGAATGTGTGAATTATAGATATAGAACATATCATTCTTGGGTCATGCAATCATAAGTGAGGGAATATCAATATGTCCTAAAAGGCTAATGTTATGAAGCAATAACATAGACTGACCGTAGTAACTGAGATAAATAATTTTATTTGCTTAGTTGGGTACTATTGATGATTTGTGATAAATTTCTCATGGATATAAAATCCACTAACCAAGTTGACACGGAATGGAGTGGAATTACTTTGGATAGAATAATGTGATTAATGATTCAAGGAACTAAATAAGTGGTTGGTCACTATACCCATGATTACATCACCTTGCAGTGGGTAAGGGCTTAAAAAATTTAGTGTTGATTTATTAAAGGGATTGGGATGTGTCTTCGTAAAAAATGATAAGGTAATAGATTATTTCTCATGAAAATTAAATACCCATGAGTAAAATTACATGACACATGATTTGGAGCTGTAATAAGTGATATTTACATTAAAGTTTTAGCATAATTATCTCTCTGATGGAAAGTTTGATATATATAAAGACTAAAAAAAATGAAATATATATTCAAACAAAATGAGTTGAATATGAATAAATGGATATGGTTTAAATAGATAAGAGATTATGTCTGATCAATATATTACCACTCGAAGATGGAAAATAATGTGTCTAGTGATCTGAGAAGAAAAGACCAAGCTATCTTTTTCATAATGATGATTGAGAATGACCCAATACACATGGATTAGAAAAGGATTAATCGTAGACTCATAATTGTAGAAGAAAAAATATATCTTTCCAAAATAATTACTCATCCATCCTTTTACATGAATACTAAATAAGTTTAAAAGGATGATGTGGAGATATAGAAATAGGTATTGTGTATACCAGAGTTCAAATATAATAAATATGGACCTATAAGATTATGAACATTGATATGTGTCCCATAAAAACTATAATTTAAGAGGGAATGTTGGTATGATTCTATTAGATCAACCTTATCTATTAATTTTGGAGGAACTGTGATGTATAGAGATCAAATAAAAAAAAAATTAGTACAACATATAGAGGAAGATTGTAGAATATGTATCTCAATTATTGGTATGCTAGAATGTTAAGGATGAATAAAAAATTATAAGGGGATGATGAAACCACTACCCATACATGTATGGAAATGGGAAAACAACACCATTTATTTAATTATAGGAACCCCAAATACTTATAAAGTTCAAAAATCCATTTGAGTTTTAATCAAATTCCATATAATGTTAGATCATTTAATTTCCATAAAAATAGATTTATAGCTTGATCAACTCTACAAGATCCGCACAAGGGAGGTGGTGAGGCTGCATAAAGTACCGATATCTATTGAATCTGATTGAGTCTCAAAGATTACCTAAAGGTGTATAAAATGTATCCAGAATGTTTGGGGATAGATATGAGTTTCATCATTTCTTATCACACTCAGATAGATGATTAGTATGAGTGAACCATTAGAATTATTTAGGAGACACATATATATATTTTCAATGGCTTTACAAGGTTTTTGGGATCAATACCTACCACTTTAAGAGTTCTTAGATAACAATATATTCCTTTCTAAAATTTAGATGACACCATTTGAGGCTCTGTATAGGAAGATATATCAGACTCCAACATGCTACGATAAAGTTAGAGTGTGCAAACTAAAAAGACCTGTACTTTTCTATGAAACAACATATAAGGATAAAACTATTCAGTGGTATATAAATTTTTCAAAAATTAGATATAATATATATGAATATAATCACTGATGAGATATAATGTTTGAAGGTAGTGATAAAGTATTCATATAGATATCTCTTTAGAAGAGGGTCATAATTTTTGGGATGAAATGCAACAAGATTCCTTGCTATATCAGTCCCTTTAGTGTTCTTAATTTAGTTTCGATTGTAGATTATCAATTCACACACAATCCATATATCTCCAAAGTACACGATGTGTTCTATGTACCATTTTTGAGGAAGTACATACCAGATAATTCACATGTATAATAATCTTATGTTATGAAACTAGAAAATGATCTCTTATAAGAGGAATAACGAGTGAACATTCTAGGTCAAAGAAACAAATTACTATGGGACAATACAACTTATTTAGTAAATGTTATATAATGGAATCAAATGTTCACGGAAGTTATGAGGGAACCCTTGGGTGTGATTAGAGAAAATTACCCTCACTTGTTTTATTCCAAGTAATAAAAATTTGTTGAATAAATTATTTTTATGGTGGTTAGAATTTAAGAACCCTCGATTTTGGTAAATACTTTCGCTTAAATCTTGTTTAGTATCTTGTATTGTATGAAACGCCAAACTAAAACAAAAACCATGATACATTTATAAATAAATATTAAATATGAATATTATAAAATAGCCATTAAATTAGAATGTATCAATAATATGTAACTATAATACAAAAATTATATAAATCATATAATAACAAATGTCATTTTATGATTAAAAATACATATTTTCAAAAAAAATTGGGTTGACCCAATAAATGCACTAATATTAAAAATTATAAATTTTCACTCTTAGAAATTTTATTTGCTAAATTGTATTTTAAATTTAGAATTAGAAGGTTCAAATTAAATAAAATGATCCATTTTATTTTTTATTATAAAAACAATATTATTAGGATTAAAGTTAATTACCAAAATAATACTAAAAATGTTATTTTCAGAGAATTGTTTGAATAAAATTGTGTAATTTTTATATAATAAATTAAATTAATATGTTGTAAAAAATTACCATAATATAATTTTTTATAACATATATTAATATATTAACACTAATTAAATTGATAATCAGTTCTAATTAAGATTTAGAAAACATTATTGTAAAAAAAAAAATTCTGAAAAATAGTTTTAATGTATATTAAATGTTTTAATTTAAAAGTTAATTTTCTATTATTTAGAAATTGAATTGGTTTTGAAAGATTTAAATTTATGTTTAAAAAACCTGAATATGGAAATATGTTTTATTTCATATTATTATAAATATATATATTACTTATTTAAAAACAAGTTACCGAAGTAAAAATACAATGATGGTAAAATTTAAAAACCTAAAGATAAATGGCTTGAAACATGTTTAAAACTAGGGTGAAAATGAGTAGTAGATTCTTAATAAACCATATATAAACCTAAAATTAATGAATTTCCTCATTATGAGATATTTACACATGAATCATGTTAGAACATTAATAAAATGAAATTGGTATTTATAAAAACCAAAATTTACTCCTCTTGTAAATGAAGATCACTTCCACCACATTTCTCCACCAATTCTAATGATTTATCTCTAGAAAAATCTAATATACTACCCCATTAACCCTATATCTGTACCATAAGACTTTTTTTCCTAAATAACAATCTATGTAACCTTAAGGTGTTAACTAAGGGAGAATATCGAAAGGGAGAAGGTAATGCGCTTGACTGAGATCTCTTAATTTCTTTCTTCTTATACCATTTAAAAAATTTTATATCGATAAAAGTATGATAAAATAATAATTATTAATATTATATGTGTCATTATACTAAATTAATATAAATTTTCCACCTCCCTTCAAAACCATTTTGAGAAATGAAAACGTCACCAAGCATTTGTGCAGACCACCACCACCATGATCAACGAGTTTTTTTTCATAAACTCTTTAAATGAATGGTAAAAAAGTGTTATTTAATTAAAAATATAATAATTATTACATTATTAATATTCTAAAATTATAATTATTTTATTTTTATATCCCCCATTTGTTATGATAAATTATAGCATCGTCTACCTACGTGTGGACTATTGCCTCAACGAAACAACATATCTTATTTTTACATCACCACCTAACATAGATGATTTTAAAAATGAATCTATTTTTAAAAAATAATATCCATGACACGAATAATATTCTACAGTGATAATATTTTACAATCTATTTGTATTAATAATAATAAATTTTTATAATAAAATCAATCACACTAAATGAACATATCTAAACACCCTTCATCATTTGGGACATTTTTGGAAACCTACGGAAATTGATAAATTTTTTGATAATAGAATAAAAAATGAAATAAAAATATTTTATTAGTGATATAATAAAGTTATTTTACAACATCCTTGACCAAAATCAACAAATTGAAAGGGTTGCATAGAAATTAACCGAACAACACCAAGTAATTGATTTAATCTGAAATAACCTTAAAAATAAAAAATAAATGATAATAACAAACCATATAAAAATAAATATTGATGATTAATCTTATTTTAATTATATTTAAATAAATTAATTTTATTATCCATGATGTTCAGTGGATGTACATAATGAGTCACCAACTATGGTAAGGGTTTTTCTAGACATACCTTCTTTTCTTGATTTATAATGATCTATTTTTTACAATGGTTATGTAAGATGGATTTATTCTATCTTGTGATGATACTATAATACCTTATATATATGGGGAATGTGAAATTTTTAATTTAAATATTTATCTTTGTGAATTTATTTCCAAAAAGAGCATCACTATCGAGAATAATTATCTTCATCTTTAAAGAAAATTTTCCCTTTTTGTCCACACTTCCCTTTAAAAAATGTTCTAATTTTTTATGTGGAAATAAAATTATGTGTTTTCCACTAGACTCATTGACATAGTCATCTTTTTCATTATACCACATTTGGGATCTTTCCAGTATCTCCATCCTCCACCCATAAAATTATTTCCGTTGTATCATTCATCTCCCAATGTGTTCTTCCTACCATAATATATCTATGGTTAGTTTCCTCCTATCATCAAATATCCTTTCATTTTAGACCATAGAACCTTAAGTATTTGAGCTTCTTCTGAGAGAGTTAAACTATCCATGTGTAGTGTCATTCCGCACCCTCAATGAAATATTTTAGAATGTTTATACAATAATTTTTTCATGTTGAATTATTTTCCTGACTTCATCTTAGTATAAAGTTATTATATTTATAGAATTTATGTCTTCAAATTTATTTTTTACTCATAAATTTATGATATTTTAGTGTAAATTAATTTAAAACATCATTAAAACACAACAAAAAATATGTATTTGTTGGTATTTTATTAGCAGTGTTTCTAAAAACTTACTCTAAACAAACAGTAATAAAATTAATTTATAATACAATGAAATGTTTACTAAAAACACATTTTTTTTAATTTTAGATGTAATGGGGATTTATCTAAATCACTATTAAATCTTTAAAATATACCACAATTTGGCCCCTCCCCTCCACATCCTAATCAACATGTCCTACCAACCCCCTTCTCCCTGACGACGACCACCCCATCCCCAAATATAATCCTCATGAACTCAACCGCCTACTCCCAGAAAATGACCTCCCCTACCCACCCTTTAATCCCAATGAACCAAACCCCTTCTCCCTAATTTTGAACCCCTACAATATCCCCTCTACCATTTTCCCAATGACAGTGACCCTCGATGATGGCAGCAACCCAAACCCTGTTATAACAATGACCCGATCATCCTTTTACTTCGGTCTCAACCTAATTCAACCTACCCCTATATTTTTCCCTCTCTCCTCAGCTTAGTAAACTTATTATATGACATATTACATTATTATTGTGAGGGTAAATATTTATTAATTTATGTGTTTTATGTTTTCTTGTTGGACTGATTCATTTTTATGTTGAATTTGTGTTCTTTTGATTCAAGATGCCACCCTGGTCAATGATTAACTTGGATGATGTTTAATTTTTATTTTACATGTTTTATTAAATATTTAAATATTTATATATAAATTTACATAGAATAATTTGGTAATAAAATAATTATATATTAAATTTTTGATTAATTTACCTCAAAACACACCTCAGTATTCCAAGGGTTTGAATGAATTTTAAAATTATGTAATTGAAAACTGGTTAGTCGTTGAAATAAAAAAATTTTCATATCCTAATTTTAAATTTAAGCGATGGTTGACTAGAATCAAAGTATATTAGAATTTGGTATTGAAATAGTTTCATTATTTATATGTGTGTTTTATTTTTCTCTATAAATCAAATTTTATGGAAAGTCAAAATAATGACTATCCCATCAACAAAACAAAAAGTAACCCACAGGAGGAAAATTTCTTTCTAAATAAGATTAATGATGCATTTGAATTTCTAGGATAAAATATCCATGTTTTTTATAGATCAAAATGATATTAATTTTATCATGAACAAATTAATATTAACTATAACATTATTGACAAAAAATGAATTTTTTTATTAGTTGAATATGGAAAACAAGAACTGTTTGAATGGAGTAAAAAGTATTTGAAGTTGTATTTTAGACTTAGGTTGTATCATATCAAGTGCATCTATATAATTAATAAAAAATAAATTTCCATGATTTTAGAGTTTCTTCATGATAAATTTTATAATGCTAATAAGCTTTAAATATTTTATGAGATAAGAAAAACCATCAACAAACTTATAATTTATTATAAAAAGATACATACATTCCTTAATGATTTCAAGATTTATTGGGGAGAAGAGTCTGACAAATAAGAATGCATAATATTTCATTCAAGTATATGGAATTAAATGAAAAAATATGAGTAAGTACAAATCAGTGAAACCTTAAGAATAAATAGTTGATGAAAGATCCTATATAGGTATTGTGTTACATTTTTCTAAAACCACTTTTGTCATGATTTTTCATGTCATCTAAGACATCATATAACCTAATGTGGAATTCTTAATAGTGTAAAAATGATAAAGATTCAACATCATGAATCATGATAAATTCATTTTATGCAATTTTATTTTCAAATCCTAGGAATGTTTGTTTTGGGATTGCCTTCTGATGGTTTTAACCCCTTTGGTACTCTAATTACTAATTATAACATTTGGCATGTTGTTTGGATGATGTATAATCTACCTCACAAGATGTGTATATATAAGTATTCTTTCATTATTTCAATGATTTTTCTTAGAAATAAATTTTAGGTAAATGACATTTATTTATATCTTCATCCTCTAATCGAATAATTTTGAGAATTATGGGATGATGGTATAGAACAATTTGATGATTCAATGAGAAAAATATTTTTAACTAATGATTTTATAATATAGATAATTAGTAAATTTCATATACTAGTAAACTTATCTAGTTGGAAGAGTCATAATGTTGGGGCTTGTCTAGTTTGTAATTCTTATTTTAAACCTCAATGATTACCTTATAATAGATAAAGGTGGTTTATATGCCATCATAATGTTTTTTATGCTGCACATAAATTTAGGTTTAGAGTGACCCAATTTAGTGATTATATTGAATTGATAAAGCCACTAAAGGTGTTATTTGGAACAGAAATCTTAGGACAATTATGGAATTTCATAGTAGAATTTAAAAAATGAAATATATTGAAATAAGGGGGAAAAGGTTACAAGGTACGATATTTGAAATAGTTGGAACACAACTGTGAAAAAAATGAGTTATTTTAAAACTTCCTTATTTAGAGTTTAATTTTATACATCATAATCTTGACATAATTCATTTTAAGAATAATATCTATGATAATTATTTTTTATATTACTTAATGTGTAGGGAAATTCAATGGATCACTTTAATGCTCATAAGGATTTAGAATCAATTAATATAAAGAATGGTTTGTGGAAAAATGAGATTGAGAAGTATCATTTTACTATTTTTACAATGAGAAACCATGGGAATAATGTATTCCTTTGAACATTAAAGAATGTAAAGGTCCCATATGGATATTTAATTAACATTTCAAAGTGAGTAAACTTAAAACATCAAAATTTTCATGGATTGAAAAGTGATAAATCACCTATTATAATGAAGTATTTTTTTCTACTGGAATTTTATAATGTCTTACCTGAAAAAGTAACTAAAATTCTAGTTGAGCTGTGTATCTTTTTTAGAATTATTTGTGAAAAAACTATAAATATAGCTAATCTTGAAAAACATCAAGAAATAATTTTTTTACACTGTCATTTTAATATATTATTTACCCCTTCATTCTTCACAGTAATTATCCATTTGACTTTTAATTTTGTTAAAGAAGATAAACATAGTGGACCAGTAAGCTATCAATGGAGGTATCCAAATGAGAGGTATGTTAATATTATTTATATTTTCATAGAAAAATCCAATTTTATCAAATTATTCCATAATTTTTTTTACTACATTTCTTATTTTTTTCCATCAGGTTCTTAGGCCATTTGAAATCAAATTTGTGAAATAAAGCTCAACTAGAAGGCTATATTTTTTAATCCTACATAGATGAAGAGTGCATGAACTTATATTCTGGGTATTAGGATGGGTTGAATACAAGAGTCAATTATGTTGGATGTTTTGATGAAATCTCCATTAATTCTCATTATGAATACTAGTCATCGGTATTTCTAACTATTCAATATCCAAATGAAAATGGGTCAAATTTTACAGTGGTTGAATTTGAGTAACTATAAGTGGATCAATATATGCTAGTAAATAGTCATATTACAGATCCATTTATTAAATAATTGAGATTGAAAAAAGAGGAAACTAATGGGTCGAGCTCAAAATCAGTTGGAATTAACAAATGTAGTCAATAAGGATATTTTCAAACAGTTCAACCATTGTGTAGGTATATACTCATATTCATATTATTGACATGTACATATATTTTCTTTGTTAAAATTTCTATAAGAGGAGTTGATTTGTTATATAGAAGATGAAATAAATTAATGCTGGAGTGCTTTTGTACACTTAAATCAAAGAGACATGTATGATATAGGTGATGAAGATCAATTGGGACATTGTGATAGTGAAACTAATCAACAAAATACCAATTAATAGTTATTTCCTATCAATATTGAAATAATAGAACATGAATGAGTGGGTGAAAATAAAGGACATATCAAAATGGATGGTGAAAATAACAAACATAATAAAGATGTGGATAATTGAAATTATAAATTGGTAATGAAACAATATTACAATTTCTCATTTATAACTGTTTTTTACATATACACATTGTTCAATTTTTTTGTGAAAATGTTTTATTATTCAAAATATTTATACATTTAATATATACGAAACATTTGAATTATAGGAATTCTGAGATTTCTATTGAGATCATAGACGATTAACATCTCAAACCACACTACCACTACCATCACATTTAGTGGATCTATGTAATTCCATTGTACTAGAGACTTCTAGTAAGCTAGTAGTTACCCCAAATTTTATTGGTATATGACCATCAAATTCACCTCTAGGGATTGAGCATTTTGTCACCCCTCCATTTATGGGATATTTCATAGTTACCATTACTGGTTAGTATGTCACTATAAAAAATGTTATCAATGTTATTAATTTTTTATTGAATTTATCAAATAGATAAAGATGACAATTTAAGGGATATAAATATGAACCAGACATATGTATGGGACATAAGAGACTTTTTGTTTATTTTTCCATTTGACGAGTTCAAGGTGCCTACTGGAGATGCTACCAGAATATATGGAAACATTATTGGTAAGAATTATTATGAGATGGTGAGAATTACCATTAATTATAAATATTATAAGAATATTACCACAACTTTTAAAAATTAGGTCTTTTATAATCAAGAAAATGTAATATCAATTTAATATTCATTGATAAATAATTTTAAATACTTGAGTAAAATTATTAATATACTTATAAAGTGTTATGTTTTTTGTTTCAATATGTTTTTTTATTTTTACATCCTAGACTACTTTTCACACCAATGAACTCTAAAAAATTTGGTTAATAAATAGAGAACTTTTAAATTAAGATATTGGAATGAGTTTAATGAAACATCTCTGAGATCACTATAAATGTATGAGAAAGTACCTGAAGATATTTCTAAGGAGTAGTGTTAGATGCTTGTTGATATTAATAGAGATGAATCTCATGAAGTAATTTCAAATTTTACATTATTTTAGTAACATAGAAAAGTAAAATAATAAATTTAATTAATATTTCTATTTTTATGGGAATTATCTAAAAAATTATGTGAATCTTGAGAAATATGTCATTCTTCATATCACAGAGTCTCAAATTTTTTTATGAAAATAAATAAATCTTGATTTTTATTTTATCTATTATTATTTATATTATTTTATTATAATCCAATGTTTTTTAACTTGTTTACATATATATTTTTATATGGGATTTTGAATTAGGCCACTCTTTTGTTCGGACAGAGGTGTAGCTTAAATCTCATAGGAATCCCAACGATTGTTTTATGAATGAACCCACCAAAGACGTGGGAGTAAGTACTTTTCATTACTATTTCAAGTTATTTAATTACTATAAAAATAATAATGAAAAATAAATTATAATAACCAACAAGCCTTAAAACAAATTAAATGGGGTCAGTTACATGTCTCAAATGACGCCAATTTCACACTGTTTTACCTATGTAGCTGACCCAAATTAATTTAATTTAAGGATTGTTTGTTATATATTTTTTCATTATTATGTTTTTATAGAAATGAAAAAGAATTAAATAGTAATTAAATATTTTCTAATTAGATTATATTATGAGGTTTAGATAATTTAAAAAACCATTATTAATATTTCTGTATGAAAAGGTTAAAATTCATGAAGTATAAGATGCAAACCCTTAACAATAATAATTGGTATCCCAAAATTATGCAGTTATAATAATTTTAGGTATAGATCATCCCCAGAATGTATGAGGTATGAGTTTTGGTCCTACTCTTTTAGCTGTATTTGATAGGGAATCATCATCATTTACTACTACACCCAATGGGTGTTTAAGTAGTGGCATTTATTGAGAGGAACAAATTGAAATTTCAAGAATGGAATAAAAAGTGTAAGAAAATGTCCCTTATTTGAAAATGCCGGACCAATGGTGATAAAAAATGAGAAATGATTTAGTTTCTATATTTTAAGGGTTAATGGGAACGATCCCCACGGGCATTTCTGTCCTTATAGCTTATCCTATTTAGGTAAATTCTAATCTCCATAGATCATTCACAAATTTGAAAAGAAATTATAAAACCCTTATAAATAATATTAAAATGACACTTTTATATTGAAAACAAAAAATTCAAGTCATACTTACCACATAGTGTGTTTGATTGAAATGTGGTCAATTTCTACATATCCAAAATTAATTATGGATTGTTATACTAAATTTTAAAAACAATCTAGTCTTATTTGTTCTGTTTTGACTATAAGATATTCATTTTAATTTTAAATGATACTTATATTAAAAACACACACATTTAGTCATTCCTATAACTTTACAAGTCCGATTGAGGTGCAGTCAATTTCTTCACATCACAAATGATTTATGGATCATTTTTCTAAAGTTGAAAAAAATATAATCTTTTTTCTTAGACTTTATAATGTGAAATATGTTTTTAATTAAAATGTGACTTTTATACTGAAAAAAGTACTTTGAATCATATAAACCACATTGTGTGTCAGATTAATGTGTGGTTTATTTCTACATGATAAAAATAAACCATGGATCATTTTCAAATTTTTTGAAAATATCCTAATTTTTTTCTCAATTTTAGATATGTGATAGATGCTTTTAAGGGCACCAATGTATTTAAAAAGATGTTTTGGGGATCAAAACTAAGAAAATGGCATCATATTTCCATGAAAATAATGGACAACAACCATAGATTTATTTTTAAAATGGAGGAACCAAAGACACATCATTCTGATTAACGATTTTCCTAAGAAGCTTGTCAATGTATTTATAATTTTTTAAATCACTAAAAAATGTATTTAATAGTCAAAAACAAAGTAAATGGCCTCATTGTGACATAAAATCAAGTAAAAAATATCGTTTAATTAGCTGATATGTGTATGTGTAGACAACATGTCCATTAGACATGTGTTGTGCTCTGAATGACTCAATAAAATGTTTTTAAAGATACCAAATTCCATAAAAACACGTGTTAGAGGGTAAAAACAATGAAAATGTTGTCATATGACCATGAAATAAGAGTAAAATGATGATAGAATGATTTTTTTCAAATATTGGAATCAACGACACATCATTTGGAGTAACGGTTTTCCTGGGATTCCCATAAACATGTTTTAGTAAAAACCATAAAAAATAAACACATTTTTATGTGAAATCATGGAAAAAATACTTTTTAATAATTTATGGAATGTACACTTAAAGAGAACATAAATCTGATGTGCGGCATGCATGAGATTATCCAATAAATAGTTATTAACGATACCAAATTCTTCAAAAATGTGTTTGAGGGGCTCAAAAAAATGAAAATTATATTGGATAGATTTTAAATAAAAGTAAAATGAACAATGATTTATTTTTGAAATGAAATAACAAAGAAAACATCATTATGAGAATCAATTTTCCAAAGATTCCTGTAAATGTGTTTTAGTGTTTCAAGGCACTAAAATGTGTGTGTAATGGTAAAAACTATATAAACCAACCTTATATCGATATAAAAGCATGGGAAAACCACAATTGAATTATTTTTTACATGTATTCATTGAAAACACGTCCATAAGACAAGTTGTGTTCTTGGAATGACTGCATAAAATAGTTTAAAAATACTAAAGTCTTTAAAAACATTTGTGAGGGGGTAAAAACATGGAAAATAAAATCGAATATCCATTAAATCAGTAGAAAATGACCATAGATTGTTAATTAAAATTTAGTAACTAATGAAACATTATTATATGTAATGGTTTTTCCAAGATTCCCGAAAATAAATTTTTAGTGTTTTAAAAAACTATAAAGTGCATGCCATGTTAAAAACCAATGAAAACTACCACAAATTGATGTGAAATATTGGAAAAAACATTGTCAAATTATTTTTTACATGTGAAAATTGAGAAAATGTCGATCCAACTTGAAATGTTCTTAGAATGATTTAATAAATAGTTTTTAAAGATACAAAAGTCTTTAAAAAATGTGTTAGGGGTAATAACTGGGAAAATGATGTTGGATGTCATAGTGGTACAATAATAAAATCTATGTTTTATAACTATGATCTATTATAATTTCTTATGAATATACACCCTAAAAATATAGTTCTTCATTCCTTTGTTGAATTTGAAATAACATTAGGTATGGTAGGATTTCTTTGTATAAATCACATATCAATTATCATGAAAAATAAATCACATTTCATATTATGAACAATCATGTCATCAAATATCAATTTAATCCTGATCATAAATTATATTTAGAGTAAAATTTACTAATATAAGTTATTATTACCAAAATAGGGGACTTTTAGATTATATGATCATAGAGGAAGTCAATATTTGTGGCTTGCCTATTGTATGGGAATATATCAATATATTACTTAATGAACCTTAATTTCTTCCCCTAGAGTGTGAGGTTGAGTTTTTGATTGAACTCATACTCGGATCCATTCCTATATCAAAGATTCATTATAGGATAGCCTCCATTGAGTTTGATAATGAAATAAGTTGATATAGGAGAATATAGAAAATGGTTTTATATTCCCTTGTGCTTTTCTATGTGGTGTACAAGTCATATTTTTCAAAAAAAAAAGATTTATAAATGTGACTTTGTATTGATTATTATGTGTTTAATTAAATCTTGATCAAGAACTATAATCTTGTACCCCATACTTATGTTATGTTTTTTCAACTTAGAAGACCTCAAAATGTCAAAAATATTGACTGTCAGTATTGTAAATTAGATAAGGGTTAAAAGGAAATATATTTCAAAGATAGTGTTTAGAATGAGGAATATAAACTATGAATTAATATTTACAGCATTTGGACTTAAAAATTATCCCCCCATTTTGAATGATCTAATGAATAATGTATTTAGAGACTACCGTAATAAATTTTTGTTTTCTATCTAAAGTGTATTCTAATATATTCAAATAGAATGGAAGATCCTAATGATCATTTACAGATTGTGTTGAAGACATTAGGAAAGAAGAAAATATATTCAAAATCTATAATGTGTTAATTATAGATACATAAAATATCATTCTTGGATCATGTAATCATAAGTGAGGGAATATCTATATGTCCCTAAAAGGCTAATGTTATGATGTAATGAAATAGACTGACCATAGTAACTGAGATCCATAATTTTATCGGCTTAGTTAAGTACTATTGATGTTTTGTGATAAATATGTCATGGATATCAAATCCACTAACCAAGTTGACATGGAAGGGAGTAGGATTCCTTTGTATATAATAATGTGATGAAAGATTCAAGGAACTAAATAAGTGGTCCGTCACTACACCCATGATTACATCACCTTGTAGTGGGTAAGGGTTTTTAAAATTTAGTGTTGATTTATTAATGGGATTGAGATGTTTATTCATAAAAAATGATAAGGTAATAGATTATTCCTCATGAAAATTAAATAATCATGAGTAAAATTACCTGAAAAATGATTTGGAGCTGTAATTACTGATATTTACATTAATGATTTAGCAAAATTTTCTCTATTATGGAAAATGTGAAATATATAAGGACTAAAAAAGAATGAAATATATATTCAAACAAAATGAGTCAAATATGCATTAAATTATATGGTTGAAATTTATAAGATAATATGTCTAATAAATACATTACCACTCGAAGAAGGAAAATAATGTGTCTAGTGATCTAAGAATAAAATTCCAAGCTATATTATTCATAATGATGATTGAAAATGACCGAAAACACATGGATTTGAAAAGGATGAATCTTATACTCACAATGAAAGGAGAAAAAACATATCTTTCCAAAATAACTACTCATCCATCCTTTTACATGAATACTAAATAGGTCTAAAAGGATGATGTGGAGATATTGAAATAGGTAGTGTGTATACCAGAGATAAAATTTAATAAATATGGATTTATAAGATTTTGAACATGGATATGTGTCCCGTAAAAACTATAATTGAAGAGGGAACATTGGGATGATGCTATTAGATCATCCTTCTCTATTCATCATGGTGGAACTGATATGTATATAGAGAAAATAAAAACTTTTGGAAGGATAACATGTAGAGGGAGATTGTAGAATATGTATATCAATTATTGGTATGCTAGAATGTTAATGATGAAAAAGAAATTATAAGGGGATGATGAAACCACTACCCATAAATGTATGGAAATGGGAAAACAACACCATTAATTTCATTATAGGAACCCCAAATACATACAAAGGTAAAAATTCCACTGGAGTTTTAATCAAATTCGTTACAAAGTTAGATCATTTGATTGCCATAGAAGAAGATTTATAGATTGATCAAATCTGCAAGATCCACACAAGGGAGGTGGTGAGGCTATATAAAGTACTGATATCTATTGTATTTGATTTAGACTCAATGATTGCCTACAGGTGTAGAAAAATTATCTATAATGTTTAAGGATAGATATGATTTTCATTATTTCTTATCACACTAAGATAAATGGTTATTATGAGTGAACCGTTAAAATTCCTGAGGATACACATATATATATTTTTAATGGATTTACAAGGTTTTTTGGAACCAATAACTTCCCCATCCAGAGTTCTCAAATAATAATATATTCCTTATATAAAATTTAGATGACACCATATGAGGCTCGGTATAGGAAGATATATCAAACTCCAACATGCTATGATAAATTTAGAGAATGGAAACTAATAAGATCTGTACTTTTCCAAGAAACAACATAGAAGGTTAAAACCATTAAGTGGTATATAAATGTTTCACAAATTAAATATAAGATATATGAATATAATCACTGTTTAGATATATAGTTTGAAGTTAGTGATAAAATGTTCATCTAGATATCTCATTGGAAGAGGGTAATAATATTTGGGATGAAATGGAACATGATATCTTGCTATATCAGTCGCTTTAGTATTCTTAATTTGGATGGGGTTGTAGACTATCAATTGACACACCATCCATATATATCCAAAGTACATGATGTGTTCTATGTATCATTTTTGAGTAAGTACATACTAGATCCTTCACAAGTCATATAATATTATGTTATGAAACTAGGAAATGATCTCTTATACGAGGAACAATGAGTAAACATTCTAGTTCAAAAAAACAAATTACTATGGGACAATACCACTTATTTAGTCAATGTTATATAAAGGAATCAAAAGTTTAAGGATGTTATGAGTGAACCCTTGGTTGTGATGAGAAAAAATTACAGTCACTTGTTTTATTCCATTTAATAAAAATTTGTTGAATAAATTCCTTTTATGGTGGGTAGACTTTAAGAACCATTTATTTTGGTAAATTTTTTTTCTTAAATATGGTATAGTAACTTTTATTGTATGAAACACCAAACTAAAAGAAAAACCATGATATGTTTATAAATAAATATTAAATGTAAATATTATACTATAGCAATTAAATTGGTATGTATCAATAATAAGTAAATATATTACAAAACTTATGTGAAATATATAATAAATAAGGTCATTTTATGATTGAAAATACACATTTTCTAAAAAATGGGTTTTATACATTAAATGCACTAAAATTAAAAATTATAAATTTTCAATCTTAAAAATTTTAATTGTTAAATTGGATTTTAAATTTATAATTAGTAAGTTTAAATTAAATAAAAGTTTCTATTTTATTTTTTATTAGAAAAATAAGATTATTAGGATTATAGTTAATTACCAAGATAAAGTTAAAACTGTTATTTTTGAAGAATTGTTAAAACAAATTATGTGATTTTTATATAATAAATTAGATTAATATGTTGTAAAAAATTACCCTAATATAATTTTTAAAAAATATATTAATATATTAACACTCATTTAATTGAAAAATAACTCTAATTATGATTCATAAAACATTATTGTAAATAAACATTTTTCTTCAAAATAGTTTTACTATATATTAAATGTTTTAATTTAAAAGTTAATTTTCTATTATTTAGAAAATTAATTGGTTTTTAAAGAGTTAAATTTATGTTTAAAAAACCGTAATATGGAAATAGGTTTTATTTTATATTATTATAAATACATATATTACCTAGTTAAAAACATGTTACCGAAGTAAAAAAACAATGATGGAAAATGTAAAAACCTAAAGATAAATGACTTGAAACATGTTTAAAAATAGGGTGAAATGAGTGGTAGAGTATTAATAAACCATATCTAAACCTAAAATTCATTATTTTCATCATTATGAGATATTTACCCATGAATCATGTTATAAAATTAATGAAATGTAATGGGTATTTATAAAAACATAAAATTCCTCCTCTTTTAAAAGAAGATCACTTCCACCACAATTATCCACCAATTACAAAGTTTTATCTCTACAGAAAATCTAATATAGTATCCCATAAAACCTATACGATGTAATATAATCCTTTTAAAAAAAGAATCTATAGATCCTTAGGTTGTCAACTAATGAAGAATATTGAAAGGGTGAAGGTAATGCTCTCGACTGATCTCTCTTTGTTTATTTCTACTTATACCATTTAGAACATTTTATATCCATAAAATTATGATACAATAATAATAATTAATATTATTTATGTCGTTATACTAATTTAATATAAATTTTCCACCTCCCTTCTAAACCATTTTGAAAAATGAAAATATCGTCAGGCATTTGTGCGGACTACTACCACTATGATTGAAAAGTTTTATTTTTCATAAACTCTTTACATGAATGGTAAAAAATGGTTATTTAAATAAAAACTTATTAATTATAACTTGATTAATATTCTAAAATTTTAATTATTTTATTTTTATATTCCCCATTTTTTATGATAACTTATAACATTTTCTACGTACGTGTGGACTATCACCTCCACGAAACAACATATCTTATTTTTACATCACCACCCAACATAGATGATTTTAAAAATGAATCTATTTTATAAAAATGATATTCAAGAAACTAATAATATTATATAGTGATAATATTTTACAATAGATATGTATTAACTATAATAAATAGTTATAATAAAATCAATCACACTAAATGAACATATCTAAACACCCTTCACCATTTGGGACATTTTTGGAAACTTATAGAAAATTATAAATTTTATAATATTTGAATAAAAAATTACATAAAAATATATTATTGGTGATATAATAATGTCATTTTACAACATCTTTTACTATAATCAACAAATTGATAGGGTTGTATAGAAATTAACTGAACAACCCCAAGTAATTGATTTAATCTGAAATAATGTTAAAAATAAATAATAAATGATAATAAAATACCATATTAAAATAAATATAGATGATTAATCTTATTTTAATTGTATTTAAAAAAATTAATTTGATTATCCAGGATGTTCGGTGGATGTACATAATGAATCACCAACTAAGGTAAGGGTTATCTTGACTTAACTTCTTTTCTTGAGTCATAATGATTTATTACTTACTATGGTTTTGTAGGATGGATTTATTCTATATTTTGATGATACTATAATACCTCATATATATGTGGAATGTTAAATTTTTAATTTAAATATATATATTTTTGTGAATTTATTTCCAAAAAGTACATCACTATTGATAATAATTCCTTCAACTTTAAAGAAAATTTTCCCTCCTTGTCCACACTTCCCTTTAAAACAAATGTTCTATTTTTTTAAGTGGAAACACAATTATGTGTTTTCATAGGTTTTGAAAAAAATTTAGTTGTCCTATTTTGAGAAATATTTTTTGTTAATCATCTTACGATGTGGGTTTTCAACAATGTTATTTCAAAATATCAAAATGGTTTTCTATCCTTTCATAATAAAATGTTTTATCTTCCACTCTAAAATCCATTTGATAACCTATATAAAAACTATTTTATGGTTTCATTACAATTTTACTCTTTCTAATAAAAGGATTTATTTCCATGGAAATTATTTTTCATGAATGAAACTCTAAATATTATTATTAAATATTATTTTGGGGATATTTTATTTTGGTAATCATTAATTTGTGTCTTTAAGGTAAATTTTGGTGATGCATTTTGAAAATGTGTTGAGGGCCTTTTTCTATTCCATGGGTTCTTTATAATGTGATGAATGAAAATTATTTTATTCCCATTGGTTTTCATGTTAATTTAAAATTATTTATATCTTATATAACACATATTTATGGATTATCCATTAATGATGGACTATATCACCCTCAAATTCATTATTTAATGTTTTCTATATCATTAGATATTGTAGTATGTGCCTTCTTAGATATACAAGAAAATCTAAAGAAAGGGTCCTCTTGGATATGCTCACAAACTAAAGGGTAATAATTATTAGATATTATCATAAAATAAATCTTGAGAATTCTTGGATATGCTCAAAATATGATGATAAACTATGCTAATGTTTGTTCCAAAGATCATTATTATTCCATGATTGATGAGAATGTTACAGTTCCAAGCCGCATTTTTTTATTATGCTCCATATATAAGGTTTATTATATCATGGTTCCACACTATTATTCCATGGTATATATTTTATATTATATTTTCTTATATCATGAATAATGACAAAATATTCTAGTTCTATATACTTTTAATTAGAAATATATCCCACTACTATGTATTATCTTATGCCTATGATCTAACCATTGATGACTGGATGATATGTTTTTCATTATTGAGAGTTTAATCTAACCCATTTTATATGATTCCATTACCTATGTTAAAAAATATGATTGATGTGTATAGGATTTCAATAAGGGATTGTATTGTGGACCAATCATGAAGTAATGTTCACAAGTGTTATAAAATATTTTTTTTATATAGCCAGTCTTCAAAGATAATAAATCATATGTTCTTGGGATTGTGAGATTATTTTGAGTGGTGTAATTTATAACTTATAGAAATGATATAAAATCAATTTTTCTTTATCTAGTGTTTTTATATTATAGATATATATGAGATCAAAATCAAGATAATAATTTATGGAGAATGTAATATTAATTCATGAAGCAAACAATTCCTACATCAGAGATATAAACATATGAAATACTCAAACAAATATATGTAAAGGATAAGTGTATTCAAATTATTTCTCTTATATGATAATTTATTTTACTTAGTAACCAAAATATATTATGAAAAAAATATTATTATTATCTATACACATGGTATATGATTCATAAAATTCAACAACTTCGTTAAATTAGGAGATAATGATAAAGGTTTTAATCTAGTTATTTGTAAAATATGAGGGAATTTTTTCCCTTATATCATATATGACATTTTTAAAAAATAATATTATTTTGAAATTTAAATTATCTTGAAAAATAGAATAAAATATTATATATGGAAATAATAGTTTATTTTTTAAATATTCTTCTTAAAATGAAATAATTGTTATTTTGTAACCAAAAGAAGTTTGTGTTTCTTCATTGAAAAACATTATGAGAAGGAATTAAATTTTTTAGATACCATTTAGAGTATGATTAAACTTATAAAAATTATATTTTAACAAATATTGTATTATACCAGTCCATGATGATGTGATTATACATTGCATATTATAAATGTTTAGGACATGTGACAATAAAAAAATGTAAATGATTATGTTTAATTATTGTGGAAATGGGAATATAACTACTATTCTAGCATATTTAAATAGTAAAAACCACTCGATATCCTATAAATATTTATTTTATAATCGTTACAGGGGATTTAAATGGTTATATGTGTTTACCTAAATAAAGTGAATTTCATTTAATCCAAAAATTATTTAGAATTTTAAGAATACCAAACATAGTTTTATAGGATCATAAAAATGTAAATTGTCACATTAAACTAATGTAGATTTTTTGATAATATTGGTTCCATATATTATAATTATTTTAATCTTTTAAATAATTATAAATATATAAAAAATTTCACATCAATACATTTTATTTTATAAATTTTATGATTTGGAATATATTTAAATAGTTAAACTCTTAGAATATGATTCATAGGTCTTACTATTATTCAAACCAGATTACTTCAAAACATTCACTCAATAAATAGTTTAGTGATAGAATTATTAATCATATGGTCATATAAATAGATGACTGGAATTAAATATATATAATGTGTGAAAAAAATACATCAAACATAAGGATAAAATTAGATGTTTATCATATTTTATATAGTAGAAGGTGCTAGTGTATGGTTTCTATTAAATATTTTTAAACGTTTTTTGAATGTTAAATATATCATAGTATTATAATTAAATATATATTTATCTTTCTTTGGATGTGTGTGTAAATTTAATTTATATGAATGGTCGAATGATAATATCCCCTCAAAGAATAAACCTTTGAGTTTTTCTTAATTATCAATCATCATTTAGTAATATGGGTTGTGATGATATGTTAAAGTTAGCGTAAATTTATTCATGTATTCATTAAAAAGTTTATTATATGAGATATAAATAATATATTCATGAGGTAATAAGTAGAGAAAAATTACTTAGATTTATCTAGTAAATATAACTCATGGATTTTCAAATGATCATCAATATATTTTGAGATGTATGCTTATTATTAATCCCTCTCACCCAAGGTTACTGAAATAACTAGCATGAGAACCATTATACTTTTATACCATAATCACACAAGTTAAAATATAAAATTATCTAATAATGGGTGGTTTAATATGTTATTGATCATGTTTTCAGTTGGAGTGTAACCAATATGGGTTTTCCCACTTGTATGACAAGTAAATACATCTGGCCCTTGGTTTTATTAGAATGAGGAAATGAATGGACAAAATTAGATGATTCACATTATATGTATCCAAATATTTGGGTGAGAGAAGTGTGATGGGATCATATCTTACATGAATTACATATGATGTACTAATTAACTTGGTCAGTCTTTTTTAATGAATATTAAAATTATTAGTGGAGATATACAAGGTTGACATGTTCAATGTTTGGTGGTATCTTGATTTGATGAGAAAAATGATCATATATGTATATATATATATGATATACATGATACATATTATGGTGGATATGTTTATATATATATATATCACTATGTTTTACGGAGAGAAAACTAGAGCCCTTAACAGGTTGAGTAATACATATTCTCTACTAGATGATGCTCTTTAATTACATTTATTAAATATGGATTTCATATTTCTTTTTAATGAAATAATGTTCTATAGGATCACACAATTTGGCCTTTAGATAAGTATTAAATTTTAGAAAAAGTGTTTATTCCAAAATTAAGACAATATGATAAAAACACATCCAAAAATATGTTTTTTATGGATTCATAAATAGTTGAAAATTTTTACGTAAATACATTATGAGATTTTAGTGAAAGTGGGATATTATTAAACATGAACTAAAATATTTATGTAGATTAATTAAATTTAGGTTCATGTATCTTTCCACATAGTTTTATCAATTGTAATCCACTATGAATGGATTAAATTGAATACATAATGAATGGAATAAATATATTTCATTCATTAAATAGAATCAAATGAATCATTCTAATAAGAATAAACATATGTTTATATATTGTATATGGTCAATGAATTTCATTAAAATTAACATATGAATGATGGATATATTAATGGATGTGATCCCCCATGTTTTATATATCTTATTATGACAATCATGATGATCATCTATTCTTCTTGTTACACTATTAGCCAATATAGTGTAGGCACTACCACCCATTCGGTGTATCAGGGTCCTTTCATTAGGAATGTGGATCCACTGTACAGTGGAATACCTTAGAAGCTAACATTTTATAACTATTTATCTCATGATGTTAATTAATAATACTATATAAAATATTTAGTATGGATCTTTTTCTCATCTAGGTACACTCATTTATGTTCTTTATTTATATTATATATTTATTTTTCTGAGGATAGGTCACACAAAAATGGGTTTTCTTCCACTTCTATGTTATTATGACGAACCCCAAAAACCCATTAGTGAGTCCCTTAATAATCTATCCTCTTCCCTCCCATAGATTTTTAATCTATATATATATATATTAGTTCTATGATTGATATTTTTTGTTTCATTATCTTCATCCTATTACAACAAGGAGCCTTAAATTCTTTTAGTAAAATATCTCATTTCTGTCTTCCAAATACAATATGTTTATTAACTAAAATATATATAATTACAATCTAGAAACTTATGGTGGAAAAGGATCCTTTTTTCACAACTCAATATTACTCACTACTAAAAAAAATTAGTAGAAAAGATGACATTGACGACCTCAAAAAAAATATCCAAATTGTTTAAAGAAACCATCCAATGACTACCTCTAGTGGACATGGTATATTATGTCACTAATTCTCATCAATGATTTCTTATAATTGATGATCATTAATTTTATTTTTCAAAATATTGTTCTGAGTATTACTGATATGGTGGTCTGTATTTAGTGGGGAAGATATACATTAGACACAATATTGTAACATGATTTGTTCCGTGTTAAAACCACATGTACAATAAGAAAACCACCTCCTAATTTATTAATTATGAATATGAAAAAGATAGATTACATTGGAATACTTTTTTTAATGTAATATAGAAATAATTAGAGGAAAACACCTTTATATCTTCGGAATCACTAATAAAACCCATCATAATATGAAAACATCCTGCCTTCTTAGATGAACACATCATATTCGCTAAAATATAAAAGGATAAATCATAATATAGGAAAAAGATCCAAGATAAAAATTTAACCTAAATTATGGTTCTAGGTATCAATACTAAGACAAAATTATTTTTAATGATAATGGAATTGTAAGCTATGAACCATCATTACATAAGGTGATCATCCATCTCTTAGAATCAAATATAGACCTCCAAACCTCCACTAGATCACATATTAGGGTCTAAGAAAATGAGGATATAGGTGTCATAATAATAAAAAATTGAACATCCTTAGATCATGGTTCCATCCTACTCTCCCTATTTGATTCACTATCGACAAAAATATGACCTTAGTTAGGTTTTTTTTCAAATTAACTGGACCAAAGTCACCTATCAAAACTAAAAGAGTCAAGAAAATCATTACAGGCCTGTTAAGAAACATGTGGCTTGTGGTGAAGGTTGGATGATGGATGACTGGATGATAATGATCAAATAGGATTTTTAATAGCACTAATCACATTACAACATAGCAGGCACACACAACATTGTGATAGGTTACCTAAGATGAATTCAGATCATATATAAATATGAGATTAAACATGAATAAAAAAACAAAAGCAAACCAGTGTCCTAGTTTCCATTTAAACATGATAATTTATACCCAATTATATGACCGCATAAGAAACCAAAATCTAGAACATGGAATCAAGACAACTTAGGACAACACATAGGTAAGTCTAGTAAATAAAAATATCATTCTAAGATCAAACCAAAAATTAATTTTCCTAATAAGGAAATAATAAATCACATAATTTCATGGTAGAAATATAGAGAAAATATATACATTGCATCAAATTAGGTAAAAAAATGTAAAACCATAATTCAAAAATATTCTACATTGTAATAAGAATGATCATGCACTCTGGTGTTCTTGAAAACCTATGTTATTATACAAGGAAAATATTCATTATTCCTAAAAAATACCTAAAATTAGATTAAAAATGAACTAAATAAAACTATTAGTTGGTTTATCTTAAGTCTGCATATTTTTTATAATATAAGGGCCTCATTATTTCCCAAACTATTTATTTTTATTCCATGGGTGTTATTGGAGTTTAGAGCTATTATTTTTTTTTATTTTGATGTTATAGTAAGTCTTTAGTCATTTAATTTATTTTTAAGTGTTAATTTTTTTATGATTTTTAGCTAATAATAATATTATCCATATGGAATATGTTTCTTATGCATTTACTCTAAAATATTTTGACTTTGAAAATTATATTACACTTGAGTATTAAAACCTAAAATTTAAAAAAAAAATTATGTACTAGTTTTTTAACAAGTAAAAAACCTTCGGTATGTGATAAAAAACTCATGTTTTTAATCAAGATTCTAGGTAATTATTTTTTATAAAGGGTAATAATGTACCCACCTTATAAATATCACATATTGTATAAAAAACTTTCGTATTGGGAAAATGTTACATATTCCCTAAAAAAATATTATATAGAAAATTATGGTGAAAGAAAATATCATGAACATGATATATATTACAAATAATACATATATATATATATATCATATTATTGGGGTAACCCTTCCTTTTCTAATTTTTTACATATGAGGAATGTCATACACATGATGTATAAAATCTACTCCTTTATTGGATTTCTCTAGGGATTATAACTTAATATTTGATTGACATAAATTATCAATCATAAAATATAGGTACATAGAAAAATTAGCATGAAACCATATTTTAGTATTAAAAACGATATTCTCTATTAGAAAACCCTAAATATTAACTGAAGTTGAAATATGAAGTAATTAATTTGTCTCTACATGGTTTGTATCCTAGTTTATGGGATTTATGTTGTATATAATGATTATAAAATATCATGAGTGTTTTATACTAAAAATTAAAATAATTTAACTCTATTTTGGAATGGTTAATGTGTATAAGTAGGCTACACTAAGTCGATGCATATGAAATTTATAATTTAGAATTAACTATGACATTCAGTTGTTTGTATTAGAATAGGTTGGAATTGATGAGTCATTATGTGGTAACTACCAAGATGGTTTGTATGAACTATTTCATAAATATGTCTCTTTAATATTTTGACTACCCTTTATATGTTTAATTTTTACTACTTCAATATAACCTAGATGATTAGAGAATAATCCCTTGAGTATTTCATGTATGCTTCAAATATTCTATCTTTTAGGATTTGAGTGATTATATGATGTGTTCTAGGTGGAATTTTACTTAATAGTTCAAGGTTGTGTGTACTCTCTATTTTCTTTATACTTCTAGACAATAGGTTTTCTAGTTTTCAATAGGTAGGGGATTCAAAACCCCTCTTTTATTCTATGTATATTTTATTTTATCATGCATATGTTTCTTGTGGGAAAATAGAAATGATAAACCTAAAAATATAATAATATGGAAATAATAATAGCAATGATGGGATGGTTTTCATACTGAAATATTATTCTCATTACTGCTTCATGTTATTTTGTAGTTAGTGTGATATTATTATACTATGATCTTTTTATGTATTCATTCATATATTGTGAGTTTACTACTAAATACGAAAAATAAAATTGGTAAAATAATGAAGATTATAAATTAAGTATATTGTATTTTTCATAAAACTGCTTAAAATGTTATGTGTTTTTTTGAGAATATTTTATTTAATATTATTCACTATGTAGAGTTATTTTAATATGATTTATGAATTATGAAATCTTATCTTAAATAATTTATTTAAAATAGGTGGTAAATTTGAATGATAATGTTTTAATGAAAAACTAAATCTTGAATGGCTTTATATATTGTTATTATTTTGTATGATTGATAGTGGCATATTGTTTCCATTTGATATTTATGAATTATTATTACATAATTCAATTAATATATCTAAATATATAAACCATTTCGATTTTATATTTAAAATCTATTATTATTGGAAAACAAATAGTTTTTTTGGATATATTCTATGATGGAGGTTTGATATTGATGATGATGAAATTATAGGAATTATATGGGAAAATATTTGAATTGATATTGAGATGTCTATATTGAGTTTTAAGCCTTACATAATCTCCTTAAGATTATGTGTTTTTCCAATTTTCATTAATCGTGCATTATATTCTTCACTCTCTTTTGATAATATTTATATCTTCCACGATATAGGAATATATGTCACATAGTTCTCAAAATTCTTGAATGGTAAATTTAATATGAATTAATAGAAATGTGAATGGTTGGGATAGATAAATGATGATGAAACCTTATTAATAAGCATAGATCAATTGATGGACCATGTCCATTGATATAATATGGAAACTAAGCTCTGTGGTTTTTTTAATATCAATATTATTATAGGAAAATAATATAATATTATTAAATTATTAGAAACTTATTAAATCATTTTGAAGAATTAAATAATATTTCTTTTAATATTATTATCTATCTAGTCCTCAGTTATGGAAACATGGTCTTCATGTAAAAAAGTTAACTACGAATGAGTCAGGGGTTATGTAATTTTCCCTGTAATGGTTATATTCTATATATATCCAAACATTTTTTCTATTTATTATACTCCACCACCTAAGTTAGTTGTAGTGGGCTACAAACATATTATCCCTTGGGTTCTGGGTGGTTCAAAATATCTAGGTAATTTCGGTAACAAATGTCTTACTACTCACCCTAGCTGCCTTTCTCTTTTAGATTTTGATTTTAAGAACAAATATCAAGGTTTTGGTGGATTACTGTAATAATGTATATGCTCAATGGGATATAATGGAACTTAGTTATGATATACATGTATATGCATATTTTTCCAACTTATGGTTATGTAATATACTTATGTCTCAACTATAATTATTATGGTTATTAATAATTTACATATTGTAATGAACAATAATTTACCAATGATAATATTTGTTAGATTTTGTTTAAATCCTTTTTTTATTCATTGTAAACATGACCTACGACATAAATAAGGTTTTAGGAGTGTTCATGGTTTGTTTGAAGTCCAAATCTCTAAGAATTGGTAAAAAGGGTAGGCCACACGGTTAGTACTAACTATTTGGGCTAACATTGTGGATATCTCAGTGGTCTATAAGTGGCCATATAGTTGTTCAAAACCATGTGGGCCTAGGTGTATGGCTATAGATTTGTCTTAGAAAAAATTTAGGGGAAATTTTCATGAGTTTCTCACAGTTACCCAAACAGTGTGCTTATTCCATGTGGGGTCCTCCTTGGGTAGTATAGTGGTGCATAGTTGGCACATGGTTTGGAAAATCATGCATCCAAACTATTCTCCCATATCAATTTTGGTGAATTAACAAAATTTCTGTTAATGATCCTAAAAACTAAAACCCACCTTTCTACTCTTCGTTTTTAGTGGGTGAGCAATCCTCTTCTTCTCCCTAAATATTCTCCTCCTCCTCTCATAGGTACTGAGACATCTATATAATACAAAATCTAATATGAACGCCATCAGTTATATTAGATCCACATCGGTATGCACTCAAATCCTCTGGATTCCTTTTATGTTTACTATTCATATATATTACATTATTTTAGTGTGATATCATTCACCATATTTTCATGGTGTTTGACAATTATTAATTTATATTCCAAACTAATTCAAATATAATGCTGATATTGGAGGAGTAGTGGTCTACAACCTTGTAGTAGTTGGTCTAGTTTTTTTACTTTAAAATGGGTTTGTTTTCATAGTTTTGATATTAGTCCAAATATATATCATTGTTGTGAATTTTATATAAATGATTTATTTGATTCTAAATAGGTTTTTTCCATGTTAATATACCCTTGAGGAAAATTTTGAAGTGTTTACAGGATTCAAACTACATTCATAGCCACCCCTTGTGTGTTTTGGCTTAATTTACCCCTTTTATTAATTGATTTAGTGATAGTAACACCTTAGAAGTGTTCATATTGGATTTTAAATGGAATTTACTACTCTTATATACCATTTCATCTATCTAAATCACCTTCTAGGTGCTTCAATTATTTGGGTGAAGGTATTCATGGGAAACCTACAGTACCTTCCCCACCCCCTCCATCTTTTTCTATGTCACCTCTTCTCCTCTCCCCATTCTATTGATTGTCCATGATCATTTTATCTCACTCCCTAGTTACACATTATTACCGATGATCCATGGATGGGGTCAATGTAAACTTTCATGGTGGTTTTTTCTTTTTTTTTTTGTAAAATGTTCCATAGAGAGGTTTTTATAGCCCTGATGAAGTTTTCGTATTGTTGATGCCCTAGAAAATCAAAACATACCATGACCTCAAGTTACTCTATACTTCAGTTAGCCAGTTTTGGAGTAGTGATAACAATGTGGGTTTGGGTTATGCGGTTTGGTGGTTGAAGGTTTTCTAGGTGCTTCTAGAGTTGGATTGTTCTTATTTTTGGATACTAATTTTAGTCTTGTTGATGATGATAAAATTTGGAGCCCTAATCCAAAAAATATCAACTATGAATTCATGTTCCTATGATCCCATCACAGTCGGATCTAGGGATGTGTTAACAAAGGTGTTTTGGTATGTGAGGTTTGGCGGCTTGTGGTGTCCCTTTTGCATATTGAGTCAGTTTTCTCCTCTAAATATGGTTACTGGTTTTCTTTATCTTCCATAGTGGTTAATTTAAGAGGTGGAAACAATAATGAAAATGTATTTTTTTGGTTCATTTGATTTTTTGGGTGTTTGTACCAAAAAATTATCTGTGATGGTTTTTTGATCTATTTATATGATCAATGAATATATTTGATGCTTGTTTGGTGATTTGTGTCTTTGTTTTCGATATTATTAGTTCCTGGTTATAGTTGTATCCAAAGGTGTTATTCATGATGGTGATGTGATAATTATTTTTGTGTTATTATGAGTTGATATCACTTTGTGAGGGTGGTTTGAAGCTACAATGGTTGATGGATGGTGGGTCTCGTGGTGTAGTTGTGTCGATGAAGGCAAGAACTTCGCTAAGGGCGTGTAGCTCGAGGTGGCCCACTGCTCAAGATGAGGATTCCCAAGGTGGTTTCATGGTTATGGGTGGGTTTTTTTTGGAATTTCATATATGGTAAGTTGTTTTTGATGATTTCACTATTGAATTAGAATATTGAAATTTGGGTGGTTTTGTCTATATTTGTTGAATGTGAGGATACCAGTTAACCATAAAGTGGATTTTAAAAAGAAAAAAAGGATTTGGAGGTAAGTTCGTGGATTATATGGAATGGAATTTCCATTTCTTGATTAATGTTATGGATTATGTACATATTAAATAGCTTTATTAAATAAAATTTTCTTTGCTTAAATGAATTAAATGGACTAATTGAAGTAAACAATAACCGACAAAAAGGCCACACCAATTGATACATGATTTTATTACATGGATTATATAAATTGTAATGCCTTTTTTATATTTATTGCGGATAAATGACATGGTGATTAGGAATTAATACATCAATTTATTATTATTTTTATGATACACCATTGATATTGGTTGTGGACGATGGTTAGGGGACTTGTTGAGCATGAAATTTCACTCTCCCTTACATTAGGGTTTGAGAAAGATGTCTCTCACCATTATTCTTGTATTAAGGTGACGGGTATGATGTCCTATGCTCCTATATTTAGGGTATTGGGTATTAAGTCTCACCCCACCTATCTTAAGTGATAAGTATGAAGTATCACAATAATTATGAGATTTAGGGAATGTACCCTCTGCTGAAGCCTATAGCTCGTTAGACTAGTTATGGATGCTTGAGTTAATCCTTATGTCCATCCAATACCAAGTATCCAGGTATATAGATAATTCCATACTAATGTGATTAGTCCATATACGTGGAGGATATATATAAATATAAATATAAATAAATAAATAAATATATATATATATATATATATTATAACTATGTATTTACGGTTACAGATCAGACTCATTTAGGACTATGCTGAGGGAATTGAAGTCCGCTATGTGTCCTATAGGAACCTGATGTGACTGATGTTTATTTATTTCAATAATTTATTATAATTCAGTTAAAACTACAAAAAAAAAATTATTATATAATCCACTTGTAGTATTTTTAGATGTCATTCATTGTGGCCTACTAGGATTTTATCTCACGCCCAACTAAGGCCACCTTTAGTACCTGAGTAGATTACATGTATATAGGAGTGGGTAAGGGAAAGAGCCCTACTACAGATGCTTGATTATTTTTTACTTATAGTATAGATAATTAGAGTAGAGGACTAATCATGTGCTCAAGGTACAAGTGGAACAATATTTTGAGCTTTTTTTATTTTTGTATAGAATATTGTATATGCATATCCCTAATTTCTCTTTTTTATATCAACTTTCCATGAAATTTTCATGTATATGACTCATAATATTGGATTATTATATTATTATAATTTTATGGTTATTTATGCTTCCAAAATTATTATACTCATTTCTTATGTTCTACTATGTTATATCATGCTTCCTCTAGGGAAGGTTATTGGTCCTATTACTATTGTGTATGTTTATATTACGCTTCTATTGTTACCTATTTTAAATTATATCTATGGTTCCACTTTGATATAATGTATAGTCTCCACATTGTACCACATTATACCCTCGATTCTAGTCATTAGCATATGGGATACAAGGAGGTGTGCTTGAGGCCATGGGATCCATCAGCTCGAGGCACCAGTTAACTCGATCTTAGAAAGGGATAGTAAAAAGTGGTATTAGATGGTTATTTATTCCTTTGTATTACTATTTGGTGTTTAGACAAGATATTAGTATAAAAATGAATTTAGTAATGAGCCTGTTCTTGGTTTTAGGTAAACCACATACAGGGAAAAACCAAATTACATGGGATGAGATTTTTTAGTTATTGATGATTCTAGTTATTGTTGATACAAATTAATCATTGGGTGGCATACTTGTATTATGATGTAATTATTATTGGTATTGTTTTAATGGAATTTGTTTTATCTTGGATAGATTAAATGAGGGTGTGTTAGTTCACACATCATTATAGGCACAATATGACTAATATGTTGTCTATTTATCCATGCCACATTTACCTGTAGTATATATTTTCCTATTTAATATGGTTAGTTATTGATTATAATTAATTTTAATGTGATGAAATTTATTATAAATAGAATATAATTGGGTTAGTTAGTGTTTCTACATAAATATATATAGTTTTTCCCTACACATGTTAGTGATGAAACCTTAATTATCCAATTATAATATTTTGTGGATTCTGGACCTACTTTTTTTGGACCATGAAATATATATATTATATATACAAGATTATGAATATAGAATAAATTGAAACTCACACATGAAACTCAGCCCAGTTGGTGAGGACTGTTTAAGTGCATCCAGGAGCCCCGAGATCAAATCCAGGCGGAGGATAATTTCTAGGTCCTATATTAGTAATGTAATGTGAACTGTAGAAGGCACTGTTTGGAACTATAGCAGCCAGAAATATTCCTCAATTTGGGAATTCGGGCCACCAATTTGGTCCCCGAGTCCTTTAAGGCCTTCGGGCCACCCAGGCCTTCGGGTTAGTAAGGCCTTCGGGCCACCTCAAGGCCTTCGGGCCACATTATGTGCAGATACAAACCATACAACCTATAAGAAAAAGGCTTCAAAAGGAGGAGGAGCAAGGAGCTTTCACCATAGTAGAAGCTAAATGGAATGCAAGAGTGAGAGGGTATGAAACCTTCTATCAGGAAAAGCCTGTGGATGCATGAGAAAGCCTAGATGAACAACCATTTGAAGGTGGAGATTTGATTTCACAATGAATATGTGGGGGAGGAACGGTTCCACGTAGTTAGTCTGGGTTGTTTGTAATATTTGAACCCTACAAGAAATGAATTCCTCTAAGGCCTATGGTCCATTTAATACATTCACCTATGAGCCTTGTAAAGGTTCCACCTCACCTCTTGAAAGGTGGATTATCAAAATCAATAAAAAATGAAGGCCTTCTGGCCATTGGAGGAGGAAAAATTGAAACTCATATGTTAAAAATGATTCTACTAAATGGTATTCCAATTATAAATTAAATGGGGTTTTCCACTATACCTTGAAATTGAAACTCCATGTAATGAAACCCCAACTATCTAATATGATACCTCAAACTGATCCTGACCTTATTAGTGGGTAGATGTGGGTGTATCTTAGATGTTAATGACCTATTATGGTATCATCTTATCATGTATTATTGTCATTTTGAGTAGGTTGAGAGGTGTGATATGTTAATAGGAAGGATTGTACCTATCCTAAATTTCAATTTGAAATTATTTTAACAATTAATATCTCTCCTAAAGTGTTCATTATGCATTGTAGAATCATTCCACCATGACTTCCTTAGGTTTTACTTTTTGAAGGCGGTGAAGAACATGCACTAGAGGTGGCAGACCTTGACCAACAAATGATATTTATTAAATGACACATATAGAACCTATTCCTATTTCTTATATGGGTACAAAAACCCATTTATAAGAGGTATTTATTAGTGTGTTATAGAATATGAAAGGTTCTTCTCGACCTGCCTCGACTATGGAAGAGTGGAATCAAGAGTTTCAACAAAATAATCCTCCCACCTTTTTAGGGGATGTCATACCTCTTGCTATAGAGTCAGCTCTAGAGGCCTTGTTTTCTATCATTAAGAATATAAATATGCCTCTAGAGTGGAGGGTGAAACTTTTTGATTATATGTGATCGTACAATGATTCACTGTTTTATTTCACCCTTATACCAATGTATTAAACTAGTTTTGTATTGAAAATTACTAATATAATAACAAATTTGACTCTATGTTTGATTCAATTATTTTATGTTGAACACTTTTAAAAAGGTCAGTGTTACTTGTTTTGATAATTATATTATAGGTGGAGGTGATTTGGAGGACCCCTAATGAAGTCAAACAAAAATGGGCCAATCTGCACATGATTGAAGGACACCACTAGACTTAAACGCATGCTACTTCTAAACCGTGAATTTAAATGGGCTAAAACACTATGGCACAGTCAATAAATTAATTAGATACATTTCATCTGAAGGAACCAAATCCCAATTCTTCCATTAAGAGGCCCATAGAAACAGATCTATCCAATAAATTGGATCTTTACTGGGTCAAAACGTTGCCTCTGTATTTTGGAAATATATCTTATTATATTCCTTATCTAGCCCCCAAATTTGACATGGAGGTAGAAAAGGTGTCTTAAAATATCTCTCTAGTTTTTTAAATGTGATTTTAGATTATATTATCGGCCAGAACCATGGACTAAGTGGATTTGTGAAATTAGGGTGCCCAAAACCACATCCCACATTGCCTGTAAATAGGCACCTTGGTCACCCCATTTTGGAGTTAGACCAGAGGGAAAGGTGCTACCATTTTTGAGTTCCAAGGTGTCCACCCATCATTCTTAGAAGTTCTGGAGGCTACGTTAAGTTCTACTTCAACATCTTCTTCTTCCTCATCACCCATGGGTTTCTAAACCCATTGTGATCACCCGAGGAGGAACATGACATAATCCCAGGCTTCATACATGTATTATTTTGAATGATATTTTAAATTCCATGTTATAAATTTTTTTTATTCATCCTCTATTTTTATTTAATTTAGTTATATACTGTTATGTTGTACTAAATTATAATGATCCGGTTTGGGGGTACCCTTTCATGTGATGTTTCACACACCGTTCATCACTATTTCCTCCTTCATTCAATTATGGTGTTTGTGTGGTTTATATTGGTCAATTGAACTCAAATAAGAACATTAAAGGCCATGTAAATTTATTTCATGGTATCATAAATAAATAACATACATACTTGGAAAAATCATCGAGTTCTTTGTGTGTTTCCTTGGTGAGTTTCAGTTATGAAGTCGAACAAAAATCTCCCAATCATCGGTGGTGTCTGGTTAATAATAGTGTTTTTTTGTCTGATTCTGAGGAGGTATCATAGCATAAAATCAGTAACATTATGGTAATAGGCGTTTCAAACTAGGTATTAAAAGTTATATAACCTTCATCATGAAGTGATAAAGGAAAAGCATCCCAAGACTTCCCTGAGTTGATCCCGTTTAGTCAATCTTGTTTATTTTATATATTGTTTTATCGCTTTTATTTTCTATTTTCATCTTTAATCATAAATTCCAAGTATAATAAAACCTCATTTCCTTTTTTTACATTCATAATCAGAATCAAATTTTGGAAATAATGATATAAGGCTCTGTCGAGAGACGACCTAGGGTTGCTGCTGTACTGCAGAAATTCTAGTAAAAACTAAACAACTAATTTGATGTGTTTGACAACACAATCAATTTTTGGGGCCATTTTTAGGAAGTTAAGATAATTTTTTTTATTTATTTACTTTTATTTATTTATTTAAATTATTAATTAGTACTCCTTTCAATACCCTACCCCCATTTTATTGTTTTTGTTTTGGTTTTTTTCTATTTTTGGTTGTTTTTGTGTGTTCTTCCTCTCTCTCTCTCTCAATCATAATCTTATGAATCTCTCTCCATAACTTTGTAGTATAACATTATCTTTTATTTCCTAAATTAATTTATTATGTATTTGTTTCATTCATCTTCCATAAAAATGATTAAAAAAACAAAGAACAACAAAAAACATCTAATCAATCAAACATGACATCATTATTGCATGACAGGTTCTAGTAAAGAAACACTACATGGATTTGTCCCTGAAATTGAAAAATCAGTCCATTAAAAAATCAACGTATCTAGATAAGGTTAATCAAGTAACACTAAAAAACCCATTTTGGAAGCACAAGTGGCCAAAAACCAATCAAAAATTGAACCCAATCAAACCTAAGAAAACATGGCTATAAATAATCTAACTTTAAAAGAACTGAACACCCCAGATGAAGAGTACCAACCTGCATACATCCAATATCCTGAGGAAGTGGCCATCTTTGACCTGAGATCAGGAATCATCCACATTCTTCCGAAATTCAATGGTCTTCTTGGTGAGAACCCTCATAAACACCTTAATAAGTTTCACATAGTGTGCTCTACCATGAAACCCCAAAATGTGTCTAAGGAATTAATTATGTTTAGGGCCTTCCCTTTCTCCATTGATGGTGTAACTGAAGATTGGATATACTATTTGACCACCACGATTGGGTGTTGGAATGACCTTAAATGTCTTTTTTAAATGAATTTATACCCTACCTATTGAACTTCATCAATTAGGAATGAAATCTGTTGAATTAGGCAATCACAAGGAGATAACCTTCATGAATACTAAGAGTGATTCAAAAGACATTGCTCAAGAAAACCGCAACACTAGATTATTGAAAAAATATTAACCCAATACTTCTATGAGGGACTTATTCCCATGGATCTTGGAATGATTTATGTTGTAGATAGTGGTTCCCTTTTTGATAAAACTCTTCCCATAGCTTGTGACTTAATTGCCAACATGGCTCAAAATGTACAACATTTTGGTACACAAGAAATTTCACCAACCCGAGGAGTTCATGAGTTAAGTCATTCAGATCTAGAACAAAATATAGATAATAAACATGATGAGATGCATACACTTCTAAATAAAATTAGATCAAGCAGAAGGAAACTCACACTCTTCTTCAATTCCATTACATAGTAGTATTTTCTCTAAAAATAATCATTTTTATGACCAGTGCTCACAACATTAAGATTCACCTAAGTCTTGTGAAGCTATGTTCCCAGGGCGTCCATACCAAAAAGCACCTCCCTTCAAGAAAGATCCATTTAGGACAAATCCAAACACCGGGTGGCAAGCACTACTCGAGTACCGACAAGGAGGAAACTCAAGCTACCCCAAGCATAATTGGTATCAATAAGGACAAGTTATGCAAAATTATTATCCTTCAAATTCTCAAAAAAATCATCCTAATCCTCCCAAATCAAAACCAATCCTCGAGGATATGTTGATGCAAATGGAAACCCAAAAACTACAATACCAACAAACCACACAATCCGCTATTCCAGAACTATGAACTAAAGTGGGGAAATTGGAGGACACCATAGGTGAGCTTATGATGCAAAGTTTTGGACAACTACAATCCCAAAATATTTCTGATCTGAAGGATAAATGTAATTTTTGTGAAATTACACTTTATAGTGCTAAAAAAGTTTCCCCTTCTACTGATTCTACGCAATAAGTATACCCCTATTGAAAACACTCTTTATACACCCATAAAAGTCACCAATGAAGATAAAAATAAAATAAAAAGGGAAATAAAATTATCATTGATGATTCAAATGAACTATACATTCCTATTCAATTACCATAAAGACTCTCTAAATCTAAGAAAAATTCTGATAATGATATAGATAATGAAAGAATGGATACATTTAAAAATGTTCAAGTTAATATTATGTTATTGGATACAGTCAAGAAAATTCCCAATTATGCCAAATTTTATAAAGAACATTGCACCTATAGACGAATGTTGAAGGGGAATGGGAGAGTCAACTTGGAGAGGAATGTCTCGGCCTTAACACAACCAGCAATTCCAACCAAAATGCAAGGATCATGGAACATTAACAATACCATGTACCATAGTGGAGACCTTCTTTTCTGATTCTATGTTAGATTTAGGTGCATCCATTAATGTAATGCCTCACTCCATGTGTACTTCTCTGTAGGTTGGAGAGATTCAACCAACATAAATTATCATGAAACTTTCCAATCAGCGTACAATGCATCCAAGAAGAATGATTGTGGATGTCCTTGTATGAGTGAAGAATCTCATCTTTCCCATTGTTTTCTACATTCTTGAGATGGAAGATACCGGAACCCCAGGACACACTCCTCTCATACATGGGATTCCATTACAAAAAAAATCAAATATGAGCATCAATGTTCACAATGTTAAACTGTCCATGGAGTTTGGTGGAGAAAGGTAAGTTTTAACATCTTTAAGGCTATGAAACACCTTGTTGAAGAGAACTCCACTCCTCCTATATATTCTATGGAAGTGCTATCAAACGATGAACACACACAATTCTCTTTTCAACCCATACTTTGATTCATTTTTCTCTTCTTCACCCATATATGATTTGTGTTTTGAGTCATGTTTTGAGTTTTGTGTGGGTTCTGAAAAGTGAAAATTTTCTTCTTTAATTGATGAGTGTGTTCATTTTAAGGTACCCATGACTATCGATGATTATGTAAATCTCATTTTAATAGATTCTATATATCTAGAGAATAAACAGGAGAAAATAGATAGTTTAATGGACCTCACTCCCCCTAAATCCCCTCCATTAGTCCAAAAACCCTAGTGTTGTAATTAAAACCATTTCCATATAATTTAAAATATTTCTATATTGAGGGTATTGACTAATTTTCCATCATTATTTCCAATAACCTCTCTCAATAGTAGGAATAAAAACCTCTTTATCTTCTAAGAGAGTGTAAAAAGACAATAGGGTAAAAATTTGATGATATTCCCAGGATTAGCCCATCTATTTTATGCACCATATATTTTTGGATGATGAGTCTAAGCCAGTAAGGAAAGATCAAAGCTAGTTAAATCACACTCTCCATGAAGTGGTAAAATTTAAAGTCAGTAAATTACTTGCTCCTTGGATCATTTATCCTATATCTGATAGTAATTGGGTTATACCAGAGAAAATTGTGCCCAAAATATTGGAATAATAGTTGTGTCAAATGAAAATAATGAATTGGTTCCAACACATGTGCAAAATAGATGGCGAGTCTTTATTGACTACCGTAAACTGAATCAATCCGCATGGAAGGACCACTTTCCACTACCTTTCATTGACCAAATGTGAGAATTATTGGATGGTAAGTCTCATTATTGTTTCCTTGAGGAAAATTCAGGTTATTTCTAAATCCATTTAGCCCCTAAAGGACCAAGAAAAGACAAGATTTACCTACCAATTTGGCACATTTTCATACAGAAGGATGCCTTTTCATCTTTTTAATTCTCCTGTTACTTTTTAGCATTGAATGTTGAGTATATTTTCAGAGTACCTATAAAATTTCATGGATATTTTTATGGATGATTTAACACTTTATAGAACTTCTTTTGATGACTATTTGTCGCACCTAGGTTCTATCCTCCGTCATTGCAGAGAAAAATATCTTGTATTAAATTATGAGAAATTACATTTTATGGTTGAATGATGGATAGTTCTTGGGTATCTTATTTCAAAAGAGAAAATTCAAGTCGATAAATCAAAAATTGAGTTAATTTCAAACCTTCCATACCCAAAATGTGTTCGTGAGGTGTGAGAGTTCATAGGTCATGCTAGTTTTTACCACCGATTCATTAAAGACTTCAATAAGATCTCACTTCCCATATCTCGATTATTGTAAAAGGATTCTGAATTTGTTTTTGATAAAAAATGTTAGGATGATTTCAATTCACTAAAAGGAGTCTCAAATCACCACCCATTATCTAGCCACTAAGGTGGGATATCCCCTTCAAACATATGTGTGATGCTTCTAACATTGTAGTTGGGGCAGTTTTATCACAAAGGGTTAAGAAGGTTTCTCATGTCATTGCATATGACTCACATAACCTTGACCCAACCCATGAGGAAAGAAAAAACACTGAAAACAAACTCCTTTATATTTTTTTTCCTTGGAAAAATTAAATTCATATCTTATTAGGTCAAAAATCATTATTTTCTCTGATCATGCTGCCCTTCGTTTCCTCTTAAAGAAAACTGAAGCCAAGAACCACCTCATTTGGTGGATGCTCCTCCTCCAAGAGTTTAACATTGAGATTCATGAAAAGAGGGGAGTGGAAATCCTAGTATCGGAACACATTAGTAGGATTCACCCACCATTAGAACATCATGTTGACTCACCCCTCTGCATTGGAGAATTCTTCCCCCATGAGAACCTTTGTGATTTTGTGGACCTTACTCCTTAGTAAGAAGACATTGTGAATTTTCTAGCAACATCCAGGGTCCCCAAAAATTTCAGCACTTCACAATCCCAGAGACATAAACATGATTCTCGGTGGTACATTTGGGATGACCCATATTTGTGGAGAATTTTTGGTGACCAAGTAGTTTGTCGGTGTGTCCCTGATCGTGAGATCACCTCTATTTTTTACATTCTACCACACTTTGGATTGTGGGGGTCACTTTGGATCTCAACGTATAGCTCAAAAGGTCCTTGACTTTGGTCTTTATTTCCAACATTATATAGAGAAGCCCATCAATTTTTCATGTCATGCACTTAAAGTCAATTCAGATGAAATATCTCAAAGTGGAATGAAATTCCCCAACAACCCATGATATTTTTTGAGATCTTTGATGCATGGGGCATTGACCTCATGGGTCCTTTTCCAAATTCATTTGAATTTTTATACATCTTATTGGCTGTTGAATGTGTATCTAAATTGGTGGATGAAAAATCTATTAGGACTGATGACTCTCAAGTTGTTGTTGATTTTGTGAGGTCCCAAATTTTCACTATGTTTGGTTTTCCATGATTCATCATTAGTGACGAAGGTTCATATTTTTTCAATCTCAACATGAAAAATTTTCTTTGTAAGTATGGGGTTGTTCATAAAGTCTCTACATAATATCACCCCAAAACTAATGGACAAGCAGCAATATCTAATAGGGAAGTTAAGAGTATCTTGGAAAAAATTGTACAACCCAATAAGAATGATTAGAGTTTTCCCTTGTATGATGAACTTTGGGAATACTGTTTAGCTTTTAAAACCCCAATCAAAATATCACCATACAATATTTTGTTTAGAAAGTATTTTCACCTCCTGGTGGAGGTAGAACACTATAAATATTGGGATGTTAATCAATTTAATATAAATAATTCAGATGCAGGTGAGCATAGGAAGTTGCAGATTCATGATTTAGAAGAAATTTTATGTGATACACATGAGAAATCTTGGATTTATAATGATAAGACAATGTCTATCCATGATAACATGATTCATCAGTAGAAGTTTCATATTGGGGAGAAGGTTCTCATTTATAATTCCAGGCTAAAGCTCCACCCAGGTAAACTTCGTTCTCGATGGCTCAGTCCTTATACCATTACTAATGTTTACCCTTTTGGTGCTATACATTTTTTTCATGAGAAGAGTGGAAAAATTATTACTGTCAATGGGAAGAGGCTCAAACACTTCTATGAGTATTTTCTAAAGCATGTCGTGGAGGAAATACAACTGATAGATTCCACATATGACACCACTTAGCAGGATGTCCCTTCTCGCTATCTTTATTTACTTGTCTATTTATATAAAATACATTCATTGAGGAAAATGTAACTTATAGGTGTGGGGGAGTGTAACATTTCATAGTTAGGATTAAAAAAAAATGAGTTTTCATTTTTGATTTCCTTTTCCTTATTTTGTGTTTTTAGAAAAAAAATTACTTAAAAAGAATATCCAAAATCATTTTTCATGGTTGAGTTGATTGTGTGAAAAATTCCATTATTTTTGGAAAAGTGTTTTTCAAATGAATGTTGATATGGAATATTTTTCTAGAATTTTTATTTTCTAATCATTAATAAGTTTTTAATGGATTTTTAATCCCATGCCTCATTAGCACTGACCTATTCTTAAATCCCTTACCCGAGAGACATTCCAAGCCCTTTATTGAATATTCATCCTTTTAATCACATTCATGAGTGTGTCGGGTCATGTAGAGAAACTAAAACTTTCTTTGATTCTATTTCAATCAATATGATTCAAGTATGCTACATTCATGATTGGGGTAATCGTTCATTGAAAATACCTTTGTACAATGTCATAACCCCCTCCCCCCAAAGATGCCCCTCCTGAGATGGAAATGGTGAAAGGGAGATAATGACCCCCCGAGTCCCACCTCCAGTAGGCCCCAGGTTGGAGACTAACACCAAGGGTATCATTTTTCACAAATATGGGAGTAATTACCCTTTAATTATTTTAAGATCGAGAAATAGGACAAGTCAACCACCAAAAAAGAAAAGAACAAGTGTATAGAAATAAACCCAAACCAATCCCACATGCATGTTTAAACAATTTTACAACAAGGTACAAGTACAAGAAAGCTCAAAAGTATAATACCAAAAGAAACAAGTGTACAACAACAACAACAACTCCAACTTTCTGACTAGTAGGGTCCCGTATGGCCCTGGTAGTCGTCTTGGAAACTTGAAAGTAAACGTAGGGTGAGAATACAAGTATACTGACTAGGGAAACCGAAAGCTCTCGTGCACAAGTGGGGTGACATCCTAATGTCACATGAGAACAACAGAAGAAACCTAGCAAGGAATTCTATCCACCCAACCTCACCAGCCACACTCACCAAAAACAAAATCACAACAGGTAGTAGTATATAAGAACAAGAGTATTGGGAACCCTACACCATTCCCCATTAGTTAGAAGCTCTTCCTAACAGTGAACATCCTGACGCTGCCACACTCTCCCCGCCCGCACACACCTGGGCCTCACAACCACGTATCCCACCTGCACACACCTGGGCCTCATAACCACGTATCCCGCCCACACACTCCTCGGCCTCACAACCGCATCTCCCGCCCGCACACACCTGGGCCTCATCCTAATGGTTCTTGGGAAATAGTAAGCCTTCCCAAAGATTCTTGGGCCAATCCACCCCAATCAAAACCTACCAGAAGAGTCTTAGGTGTAAGGTCGCCTCAAGCCATCACAGCCTAGGGAAGATGGAGCAGGAAGGAGCTAGTAACTAAGGGGAAACCACCCTCTCCCATGAAATGGGAGTGTTCGACACTGAGTGATCAACATGTGTGGGGTGTGATAAAACACAGAAGATATATATATATACCAACCACTCAGCCCAACCTATGGATTCTAAACAGAGAAACTGAGCATGTTCCTCGGCACTGCTACCACGAAGCATGCATACAACAAACAACCCCATCCCCATTTAGGTTTTCACATTTCAGCAGAAATAGTTTGTTAGTTCCTTAACTACTGGGAAACTATCCACAACCAAACATATCGATCGTTCGTAAATCATATCCCTGCCATCCACAAATCAAGTTAATAAAACACAAGCACAAAAAAACCCTTTTTATTAGTCAACCAACTCATTGATTATTTGTCCCGTTCCACTACCATGACCCACCATTCATTAACTCTCCCACTTTTATTTATTATTCACAACCCAAAGTCCGTTCACATTTAATCCCATCCTTGCAGCCCCACTGCCAACCCCCGTAATCACAAACACACCGAAACCCATACATCATTATCCCTTTAATACCATTTATCGTAGCCCCACTGCCCATCACCATCATAGCATTCACACCAACCCACATCCAAGTCAACCGCATCCCCGCTGCTCACCCGATCCACAACAACCCACAAAACACCCCCATCACATGCCACGTATCCAAGCCAACACCCACATGTTCATTATTCCATTTTGTTCGACTACGGTGATCACACAAGGGTTCCAGATTTTAATTAGACAACTTTATGTGATTAACCAAATTCCACATTCAACAAAGTTCCATTCACAAAAACGGTCTAGAAGATAGGGAAACATTTGATTGCAAAAGCAAACTCCCCCAACGACCATGATTTCCAGTAGGCATAATCCTTTTCAATTCACAACATAATATCACAGGATATAAAGATAAACATAACAACTTCCCCATCCCTGTTCTTTAACCAGTTATTATCTTCATTTATTGGTTCAACTGTTTCTCATGAAAACAAGAGGATACCCACCCCACATGATGCACAAAAAATATAGAGACGAAGGTAATATCTCTTCCTCAATAGGTTCCGATCTCAAAGCTCCCCCGGATCAACCTTAGAAGACGTCCGTCGGTGTCCGCCACTTCTGTCGGGTCCCGGAAAAACCTCCTCGGGTGGAAGTCAGAAAGGAAAGGCCGAAGGAAAGACAGCGGATCCAAGCTCGGAAGTTCCGTCTCATCGTTACGATACCGTGGCCGTTGACGGATCGTAAATTGGAGCTTGGACGAAGAAGTTATGGAAGAAAGAGCCTTTGAGTCTCTTGGGAGAACTCTGCTCAGAGGAAAGGGTAGGTGAGGGGTGAGTTGAAAAGGAGGAGGGGATCCCTCCTTTTATAGGTGAGAAAACCAAAAGTACACTGTGTGTACATTATGATACACGGTGTGTACATGACCGTTTCACATGGTCTCCATGTGGCTTCCAACACGGATTCGCGGCTGTTGACTGGTCAACACATGGTTTGAGGGTAACACATACGCGGGGAAGGACTACACAGAGTGTAGTTTGGACACACGGCGTATACCCATTTATTTCACACGGCAAAGACACGGCTCCAACATGGCACACAGCCGTTGACTGGTAACGCGTACGCGGGGAAGGACTACACATTATATAGTTTAGGGTACACCATGTGTACCCATTTACTTCACACGGCAAAGACACGGCTCCAACACAGGGTATACTCGACAAGGTGGTACACGGAGTGTACTCACACTACACGGCATATACTTACAAAATTCTAGAAAGTGTGGGAAAAGTCCATTTTACCCTCTAGAACACTTCGTGGCCTTCTTTTGGACAAAGGAATGGCCCGAAGAGGTCCGAGCCATTACATCAGATACCTATTAAAACATTCTCATCCCCAAGAATTCAAAACCATCCCAGAGGAACCCAACAAAATACCTCTTTGGGCTCTTGTTATAATAGGAACCCAACCACCAACCCTAATTATAGGTGTTAGGAATTCCTTCTCCTATGTCGAGATGTTATCTGCTTTAGGCGGCACTGACTCGCCTGCATGGGTTTAGTCGCATCGTCATTAATGCGTCTCAATTAAGAATCAGATCATCCCACTTCCATACATTAGTATTTTTCAACTCAAACTACCCCCAACACCGCACAACCCACACACTGCTCAAACACGTGGTTTGGGGAAAATTACTTTTCCTATGTTGAGATATTATCCGTTTTAGGTGGCACTGACTCGCCTGCATGGGTTCAATCGCATCCGCATTAATGCATCTCGATTATAGATCATGTTTTTCCCTTCCCCACGCACCTAGACATGTTGCACTCTCCCAGAGAACAAGGAAGAAAAAGGTCTCATAACCGACAAGCCAAGCATTCCACACATCAAAGGTACAAAGTATAACATCAAAAAAAAGCTCAGAAGAACAAGGAAAAACAAAAGTTAAAACAACTCCAGGTACTGAGCGTGCATCTGGGTCTCACGCTCCCAAGCGCTCTCCTCGAGGCCTCCATGCCTCCACAACATGCGAACCAAGGGAATGGTTCATCCACGGATCACCTTCTCTTTACGATATTTGATTCTGACTGGTCCTTCATCGAAGGTCAAATTGTCTCCAATATCTAACTCTCCCCAGTCGATAACGTGACAGTCGTCATGTATGTACCGACGAAGCTGGGAGACGTGGAAGACGTCATGAACCTTCTCTAACTGAGGTGGCTGGGCCAGCTGATATGCCACCTCGCCGACTCGCCTCAGCACCTCAAAAGGTCCAATGAACCTGGTGAGAGCTTTCTCCCTTTCCCAGACCTCTACTGCCCCCATCGAGGGGAAAACATCAAGAACACATAATATCCCACCTTGAAATCCAAGGGCCTCCAGCGATGATCAGCTTAAGACTTCTGTCAGTCCTGAACTGCTTTCATCCTTTTCATGTACAAGCTGGACTTTCTCTGTGGTGCTATGTACTACCTCTGGACCAAGAGAACCTGTCTCACCAACCTCTACCCAGCAAATGGGTGAACGACACAGTCTTCCATACAAGGCCTCAAACGGTGCCATGCCAATAGTAGAGTGGAATATATTGTTGTAGGAAAACTCTAATAAAGGACAGTGTCGTACCCATGACCCTCTGAAATCCAGAAAGCATGCTCACAACATGTCCTCCTATGTATGGATAGTCCGCTCTGTCTGCCCGTCGGTCTAGGGGTGGAAAGCATTGAAAAGGTGTTGCTGGGTGCCAAAATCATGTTCTAACCCCCTCCAAACTCGTGAGGTAAACCCAGTATCCTGGTCTAAGATGATAGTCTCGGTAAATACATGCAACTGCCCCACCTCTTCTATGTACCTCTGTGCTAAGGTACTCACCGGGCCCGAATCCTTAATTTCTACGAAGTGAGCTGATTTCGTCAGTCGATCCACCACTACCCAGATAGCGTCATAACCAACCTGAGCTCTGGGTAGTCCTGTGATGAAGTACATTGAGATTTCATCCCACTTCCACTCGGGGAAATCTAAGGGATGCAACAAACCACTGGGAACAAGGTGTTCAGCCTTCACTTACTGACACACTAGGAATTTAGCCACAAACTCTGCCACTGCCCGTTTCACCCCGGGCCACCAAAACTGTTCCCTCAGGCCTCGGTACATTTTTGAAACTCCTGGATGTACCTCCAAGGCTGAGATATGGAAATCACGGAGAACTCCCTCTTGTATCACCTCCAGAACAAACAACCTTCCATAGAAAAGCATCTGATACCGGCTGTCCTCTGACTATCCCTCTGGAGAATTTCCCGAATCGACACAATATGAAATTACTTCCACCTCAGAGTCCCCCCACTGAGACACTTCCACTTGCTGCAACGAGGAGGATTGCACCGTCATCTGAATCAAACAGCCTCTAACATCCTCTACCCTTGCATCCAAGTGAAAGGCAGCCAACTCTCCCATCGCTTTACAAGCATTAGTGGATTCTCTAATCACTTACCTATGTGACTTCCTGCTCAGGGCATCATCCACAACATTGCCCATACCTTCATTGTAAGAGATCTCGAAGTCCCAGTCTTGGAGAAACTTGACCCATCTCCACTGCCATAAGTTCAGGTCACGTTGGGAAAAGATATAACATAAGCTCTTGTGATCTGAGAAGACCACAAAGCGCTCCTCAAAGAGGTAATGTCGCTACAACTTCAATGCAAACACTACTGCTAAAAGCTCCAGTTCATCAGTGGCATAGTTACGCTCGTGAGGGTGCAACTGCCTAGACCCATAATAGATCACTCCCTTCTTCTGCATTAGCACGCACCCCAGACCAAGGCCAGAAGCATCAAAAAACACCTAATAAAAAACCCCTACCTCTAGAAACCTGAGTACGGGAGCACTAAACAACTTCTCCTTCAGGTAGTCAAAATCCTCCTGGCACTGCTCGCTCCATAGGAAGACCTGATTTTTCCTAGTAAAAGCTGTCAATGGAGCACCAACTCGAGAGAAGTATGAAATGAACCTCCGATAGTAACTTGATAACCCCAGGAAACTACGAACTTCTGCCATGCTCTTGGGTGCTGCCCAAGAAACAACTACCTCCACCTTCGACGGGTCCACTGACACTCCATGCTGAGACACCACGTGCCCAAGGAAGTGTACTTCTTGCGTCAAGAACTTAAACTTAGACAATTTCCCAAAAAGCAAGTGGTGTCGAAGGAATTCCAAGACTACCCTGAGATGTTCAACGTGCTCCTCATATGATCTTGAGTATATTAGGATGTCATCGATAAACACAACAACGAACCGGTCCAGAAACTCTCAGAAGACAAAGTTCACAAGTCCCATGAACATAGCTGGTGCATTCGTAACTCGAAACGACACCACTAAAAACTCGAAGTTCCCATACCTTCACCTAAAAGCCATCTTCGAGATGTCACTATCCTTTAACCTCAGCTGATGATATCCTGATTGTAGATCAATCTTAGAAAACCAACCTGCAACCCTTAGCTGGTCGAAGAGATCATCTATCCTTGGAAGGGGGTAATGGTTATTGACCATTACCTGGTTCAACCTTCAGTAGTCTATGCATAACCTGATACAACCATCTTCCTTCTTCACGAACAAAACTAGAGCACCCCATGGAGATACGTTGGGTCGAACAAAACTGTTCTCCATCAGATCATCAATCTGAATCTGAAACTCCTGCAACTCCGAAGGTTCCATTCGATAAGGGGCCATCGAAATCGGATGGGCACCAGGCTGTATGTCTATCCCGAATTCAACATCACGTCGGGGGGGGGGGGGGGGGGTAGAGTCACATCCTCCTCAGGAAAAACATCAAGGAACTCCCCAAAAACCTCTAGGACACCCACCATCTCTGTATCAGCTGGAACCACTGATAACCCACCTAACAAGGAAAGGAGTGGATCCACACGCCGGCTTCCCGCCTGATAGCTCCTCTCGCCAACAAAAGATACGCGCTGCCCATCCACGTCGGAGAACACAACTCTTCTCCGGAATTAGTCGATGATGGGACTAACAGAAAACAACAAGTCGATGCCTAGGATGACATCGTATGGTTGCATCTATAATAGAATAAGGTCCCCACTGGATTGATGTGGTCACAACGTTAGCCCACATCCCCAGAAAACACAAGATACGCTGGTCTGGACTCCAACTAGTATACTCAGCACCAGTGGTACAGAAAGTCACTCTACGTCTAGTCCCAAAGAATGGGCTAGAACAGGTGAAAAAAAAGAGTGTGAATCTCCTGAATCAAACAATGCAGAAACGAGAGTGCAGAACAATCAAATCATACCTCGCACCACCTCTGGTCCTGCTGGAGTTGTCAACTCTGCTGCGTGCAACTATCCACGCCCAACTCCTCTGACTCTCTAATGTCATCTAACTCCCCGTCCACACCCTGGTCAAGTTCCCTGAGGAGCACCCTGAGGTCGGTCTCCACCCGCAATGTATGCCCTCGGAGGAGCATGGTCCTGCTGCTGTTGGAAGGGCCTCACCAGCAACTGGTGCTACTAAGGTGGGCACTGAACCTGTCCACCTCCATTGTACTGATCTTGGGTCGGGAAACAACTCTGAATGTGCCCGAAACCTCCACAAGAAAAACACTTCGGTCTGAGGCTCGTGAAAAAGGGACGAGAACCCGAAGATTTGAATTGGAACTGCTGGGGCCTGCTCCCCACTGGCCTGAACCTGGAAGGTCCCGTCGCAGGAGACCTACTGCTGACTTCCTTCCCCTTCGATGATCCTGACTAGATCCCTTCGCAGGGTGCACCTCCCATAGAGTGCATCCTCTCTACAACCTCTTCCTTCTTCTGTACCACCAAGTACGTCGGAAGGGGGAAGGGGGTGACAACATACTGAAGCGAAGGATGAAGCGCCTCCTCCAAACATCTCACCCGAGACACCCCATCCAGAAATAGATCCATAACAAAGTGTAGGAGATCCTTGAACTTGATCCCCAACTCTCGTACAGACATACACCCCTGCTGAAGGGAGAGTAACTCCTGCTGCTTCTCTTCCTTGATCTTGGAAGAAAGGAATTCCTCTCAGAATTCCTTCTCAATGTCAGCCCATGGAACCTCTGCCTCTATCCTCTCTCCGAGGTAGAGCGTCCACCACTGTCACGCTGCACCTATCGGATGACTAACTCCTAGGGGAACCCAGTACTCCCTTGGAGCACGAATCAAGGTAAAAGCGATCTCTAGCTCCTCAAGCCACCCCTCTCTCTCCGTATCCAAAGTACTACCCTTGTACTTCTTGAGGGTCTGCCACTGAAAAGAATGAAGAGTCTTCTGCCACTGGCTATCTTCCTCTTATCGGTCAATCCTCAATTGATCGACCGCCTAGTTCTGCTGGGTCTCAGCCATCTGAGCCACCTAAGGATGACGTCCAGGTTCCATAGCTGTACAATATACAAGGATCGCCTAAGCCCAAGTAGTAAGGAATTCTCAAGGTTTCATTTTATCATTTTAATCAATTAATTTCCCAAAACACAAAAATCAAGTAAAACACAATCATGATGATGCATGTACCTTCCCTAGGGTCTCTACCCTGCAATCAATGTAGTCTCACTTGGTCATTCAGTAGGCTCAGAGTCCTTGAATCAGATCACAGGGGGCCCTAAAATCCCATGTCCTAGCCGGTCTTCCCTGGCCTATGTCACACACCAAGATTAACTAACACTGTTGCCCTACCATCCCATGCAATCCCCACTGTTCCTAACTCCAGACTCTATCCTATCTCTCAACCATCACCTATGATACCAATCTGTCATGACCCCCTCCCACCAAAGATTCCCCTCCTCAGCTGGCTATGGTGAAAGGGAGATAATGACCCCCGAGTCCCGCCTCCAGTAGGCCCCAGGTTGGAGACTAGCACCAAGGGTATGAGTTTTCACCAATATGGGAGGCATTACCCTTTAATTATTTTAAGATTGGTAAATAGGACAAGTCAACCACTAAAAAAATAAAAGAACAAGTGTATAGAAATAAACCCAAACCAAGCCCACATGCATGTTTAAACAATTTTATAACAAGGTACAAGTACAAGAAAGCTCAAAAGTACAATACCAAAAGAAACCAGTGTACAACAACAACAACAACTCCAACTGTCGGACTAGTAGGCTCCTGCACAGCCCTAGTAGTCCTCCTTGAAACCTAAAAGTAAATGTTGGGTGAGTATACAAGTTTACTCAGTAAAGAAACCTAAATCTCTCGTGCAAAAGTATGGAGACATCCTAATATCTTGTGAGAACAATAGAAGAAACCTTGCAAGGAATTCTATCCACCCAGCCTCACCAGCCACACTCACCAAAAACACAATCACAACAGGTAGTAGTATATAAGAACAAGAGTATTGGGTACCCCGCAACATTCCCCATTAGTTAGCCACTCTTCCTAACGGAGAACGTCCTGATGCTGCCATACTCTCCCTGCCTGTACACACCTGGGCCTCACAACCACGTATCCCGCCCCCACACACCTGGGCCTCACAACTACGTATCCCGCCCACACAAACCTGAGCCTCACAACCACTTATCCCCCCCCCCCACACACCTGGGCCTCATAACCACGTATCTCTCCCGCACACACATGATCCTCACAACCACTTATCCCGCCCGCACACACCTGGTCCTCATCCCGAAGGTTCTTGGGAAATAGTAAGCCTGCCCAAAGATTCTTGGGCCAATGCACCCCAATAGAAACCTACCCGAAGAGTCTTAGGTGTAAGGTCGCCTCAAGTCATCACAACCTAGGGAAGAAGAAGCAGGAAGGAGCTAGTAACTAAGGGGAAAACACCCTCTCCCATGAAATGGGAGTGTTCGTCACTAAGTGCTCAACATGGGTGGGGTGCGATAAAACACAAAAGATACAGATATATATATATATATATATATATATATATATATATATATATATATAGTAACCACTCATCCCAACCTATGGCTTCTAAATAGGGAAACTGAGCACGTGCCTCGACACTACTACCATGAAGCATGCATACAACAAGAAACCCCAACCCCATTTAGGTTTTGATGTTTCAACCGAATTAGTTTATTAGTTCCTTAACTACTGGGCAACTATCCACAACCAAACACATCGATCGTTCATAAAGCATATCCTTGCCATCCACAAATCAAGATAAGAAAACACAAGAACAACAAAACTCTTATTATTAGACAACCAACTCATTGATTATTTGTCCCGTTCCACTACCATGACCCACCATTCATTAACTCTCACACTTTTATTTATTATTCACAACCCATAGTCCGTTCACATTTAAACTCATCCCTGCAGACCTGCTGCCAACCACCATAACCACAAACACACCGAAACCCGTACATCATTATCCCTTTAATACCATTTATCACAGCCCCGCTACCCATCACCATCATAGCATTCACACCAACCTACAACCAAGTCAACCGTAGCCCTGCTGCTCACCCGATCCACAACAACCCACAAAACATCCCCATCACATGTCACGTATCCAAGCCAACACCCACATGTTCATTATTCTATTTTGTTCGACCGGGGTAATCACACAAGGGTTCCAGATTTTAATTATCCAAATTTATGTGATTAACAAAATTCCATGTTCAATAATGTTCCATTCACAAAAAATGGTCTAGAAGATTGGGAAACATTTAATTGCACAAGCAAAGGACCCCAACAACTGTGATTTTCAGTAGGCATAAGCCTATTCAATTCACAACATAATATCACAGGATATAAAGATAAACATAACAACTTACCCATCCCTGTTCATTAACTAGTTATTATCGTTATTTATTGGTTCAACCATTTATCATGAGAACAATAGGATACCAACCCCACATTATGCACAAAAATTAGAGAGATGAAGGTAAGATCCCTACCTCAATAGGTTTCGATCACAACACTCCCCCAGATCAACCTTAGAAGACGTCCGTCGGCGTCCGTCACTTCTGTCGGGTCACGGAAAAACCTCCTTGGGTGGAAGTCAGAAAGGAAAGGCTGAAGGAAAGACACCAGATCCAAGCTTAGAAGTTCCGCCTCATCGTTATAATCCCGTTGCTGCTGATAGATCGTAAATCGGAGCTTGGACGAAGAAGTTATGGAAGAAAGAGCCTTCGATTCACTTGGGAGAGCTCTGCTCAGAGGAAAGGGGAGGTGAGGTGTGAGTTGAAAAGGAGGAGGGGACCCCTCCTTTTATAGGTGAGAAAACCAAAAGTACATGGTGTGTAATTTATGGTACATGGCATGTACTTGACCATTTCAAACGGTCTCTATGCGGCTTCCAACACAGCTCTACGGCCGTTGACTGGTCAACACACGGTTTGAGGGTAACACATACGCGGGGAAGGACTATAATGTGTGTAGTTTGGACACACTGCGTGTACCCATTTATTTCACATGGCAAAGACACGGCTCCAACATGGCACATGGCCGTTGACTGGTAACACATACATGGGGAAGGACTACACGTCGTGTAGTTTACGGTACACGGTGTGTACCCATTTACTTTACACAGCAAAGATATGGCTCCTAAACGGGGTATACCCAGCAAGGTGGTACACGACGTGTACTCACACTACACCACGTGTACTTACAAAATTCCGGAAAGTGTGGGAAAATTCCATTTTACCCTCCAGAACACTTCGTGGCCTTCTTTTTGACAAAGGAATGGGCCGGAGAGGTCCGGGCCATTACATATAATTTTCCCCTATTTTCAGCCACCTTCACATTTTATCCATCTTAAGACTTAGAGACCAAAAAATTCATGTTGGGTAGCCATATTACAAGCTAATTAATCCCTACATACCCATATCTTGTGTATATTCTTGTTTTTTAGCAAGTGTGGGTGAGAGGGTGCTTCCATGGGAATTCTGGGGAGATAATCACTATTAGGGGTTAATATAAAGGGTGCCTACATTTTCCTAGGGAAATGGGTTCACAATACATATTATAAAATTTTTTTATACATGTTTCCCTCTTTATCTCCAAAAAAACAAAAAAAAAATATAGTTCTGTACATCTGAAAAAACATAAAACAAAAGAATAAAATAGAGAAAAGAGGACGTTTACTCATTATTATTCATCGCTTGGCTGTGACCCACACAAATAGATAATGGGGATATTGAGTTGGAGATAATATACTTTGTGAGGTGTTGAGTGTGTAAATTAATTATGAAAGCGTTCTAAATTTTGACATGTTTTGTATATAAGAGATTAAACACTCCTCTTCAGCCGCATATTTTTAAACATTAAATCATACCAACCCATGAACCTCAGAACAACCTGTTAGAAGTCCTTTTGAGTATTATACTACTTTCTATCGATAGTGAACATAGAATCATGGAAATAATATGGTGAGATTATATGAACTCTATGAAAAGAGAATAACAAATCTTTCATATGTTCCTTGAGTGAAGAGGAAAATTTTTTAGGTGAGGTAGGTTGCGACATGTTACATGGGTTAACAAATGAATATGAACAAATTTGACTGTTAGAAAAGAAAAATGATAGGAATATTGATTCCCTAAATGAGACATGATGAATTTCATTTCAAAATAATCATGGATATTTTCAAACCTTAGATTTAGGAATGGGATAATATTGGGATATTATACTTTGCAAAGAAGTGAAAACGTTTAGGTGTGTGGGTGTGATCGTACCACAATTAACTATTTTATTTCACCCTTATACCAATGTATTAAACATGTTTTTTATTAAAAATTACAAGTATAATAACAAATTTTACTCTATGTTTGATTCAATTATTTTTTTTTGACACTGTTAAAAAGGGAATTGTTACATTTTTTTGACAATTATGTTGTTGGTGGAGGTGATTTGGAGGACCCATGATGAAGTCCAAGAAAAATGGGCCAATCTACACATGATCCAAGATCAATAGTGGACTAAAAGGCATGATGCTTATATCCCATGGATTAAAATGGAATGAAAATTTTTGGAATGGTCCAAAATCTAATTATATCCATTTCATATTAAGGAACCTAAGCCCAAGTCGTCCATTAAAAGGCCCATAGTAATTAACCTGTAAAATAAAGTGGATCTGCATGGGGTCAAAACATTTCATATGTATGATGCCAATATATCTTATTATATTCCATATATAGCCGTAACATTTGTCCTGGAGGTCGAGAAGGTGTCTTCCAATAACTCTATAGTTTTTTCCAAAGTGATGTAAGGTTGTATTCTCATAAAAAACCACGGACCAAGAAGATTTTTGAAATTAGGGTTCCCAAAACCACTTCCCAGTTTGCCTATAAATTGGAACATTGGGAACCCCATTTTAGAGTTCAACTAGGACAAAAGGTGCAACCATTTTGGAGTACAATATGTTTCCCCCCATCATTCCTAGATGTTCTGGGTGCTATGAGATGTGCTACTTCATCATCTTCTTCTTCCTCCCCTCCCATGGGTTTCTAACCCCCCTGTATCACCCAGGAAGGAACGTGATGTAATCCCGAGCTTCATTGTTGTATTATTTTTAATGATATTTTAAAATCTAGTTTTTATGTTTTTTATCTTAATCCTCTATTTTTATTTAATTGAGTTATATACTGTTATGTTATACTCAACTCAAATGATCATGTTTGGGGGTACCCTTTCATGTGATTTTTCACACATCATTTGTCCCTTTTTCCTCCCTCATTAAATTACGGTGTTTGTGTAGTTCATATTGGTCAATTGAACTCACATAAGCACTATCAAGGACATGTGAATTTATTTCATGGTATCACAAATAAATAGTGTGTTTTTTATTGATCCCTAGGAGGTATCCAAAAATAAACATAGTAACATTATGGAAATAGGTGTTCCAAACTAGGTATTAAGAGATATATATCATTCCTCTTGGAGAAATTAAAGATGGGCATCATGAGACTTCCCTGGGTTGATCCCGTTTAGTTAATCTTGTTTATTTATATTTTGTTTTATCACTTTCATTTTCTATTTTCATATTTAAACATCAAACCAAAGTATTATAAAAACCAAATTTCCCTTTTTTAATTTCATAATCAGAACCATATTTTGTGAATAATGATCTAAGGCTTCATCGAGAGATGACCTAGGTTTGCTTCTATACTGCTGAAATTCTAGTAAATACTAAACAACTAATTTGATGCATTTGAAAAAGAGATCAATATGATATAAAATTCTTACAGGAGATCGTGGGATATTATTACCTAGGTATATAAGCAATGACATATGATATGGGTGGTCTTCCAGATGATCTTTTATGATTATTTCTCTACCTAGAATCTAAGGGATGAACATGATATAGATTTTATGAACCGAAAACACGGAGCGATGTCTATCATAGTCTATTCTTCTTTCTTTACCGAGCTGTAATAGTTTTTAATGACTCAATCAGTTAAAGGTCTTATGACCATGAGGTGATTTGAGGATGGGTTGGTAAATGACATCAAATAAAATGTCAATGTTTTTAGGCTGAATACTATTTTGGAGACAGTAAACAAATACATTATCATAGAGAGAAATATGATGGAATAATGTAGTGAGAATTATAGTGGTTTTTAAAATAGATCAATCAATGGTTCTTCTAGTGGACACAAGAATTGATTAAACATTTCTCAGGGGGGGTATTAGCAATTAGGAGCCTCCTGGTAAAAAATTTATGATATGTCACTAGTGATGGAAGCTGAGACATATTAAACCCTAGTGTTTACTATATTCAATGGAATATAGAGGTTGTGATAGGATGGGGTAATACCATGTTTTTCTATAGGAAATTTTTGTCAGTTCATAGTGAGTGTGGATCTACACCTACTCCACATTCTAGATTGGGGATAGTAGTATATATCTATGTAGTGAGATGGAATAACACTGACTACACATGTTAAGGTAGTGGTTAAGTAAGAGGTAGTCAGACTCATGAATCTCAGTGATAGTAGACCAAGCTTGCTCAGGACAGTCTGAATATGTCTCAGGGATGAGATATAGGCTAGTTACATGAACTGAAACCTATATCAGAGGAGAAAAGAACCAGAAATTCTATTATACGAGGTGTTATTCTAGTAGCCTCTACTTTAGTGTCTTATTTATTTGAAAAATGTGTGTCACACTATTTTATATTTGAGACAATCATAGAGAGTTTGGGCCCTAATATAGAACACTTATATGGCATTATGATTCTCACTACCCCGCTAGGTATATGATTATAGTGTGCATATCATTATAGAGACTGTCCCCTTGAGATATGTGGAAATCTATTAATATGGAATATATTCATCGTTCAAATGATAGGGTTCAATGTAATTATTGGGATGGAAATGATAGTTCGTAATCAAGCCCATATTGACTACTATCATCAGAGGGTGATGTTTGGGTCACTAGAGGATGTTATACACATGTATAAGGGAGAAAGGGATGTTCATGTGACTTGTGCTAGAATCAGGCAATATAGAATGGGAAGAGGGGCAACGTAGATCACCAGTCTCATCATGGATGATCTTGGGTCATGACTTATTATTTTCCCTCATATAGTTTATTTTTTTAGAGAAGTCTTACCTAATGAATTATCTAGGCTACCAATAGTGTGAGAGGTATTACTAACTAATGACATAGTGCCAGGGGTATCACCAGTGTCCATTCTTCATATAGGATGACACATATGGAGATTTAGGATCCTAAGAAATAATTGGAGGATCTTGAGGCTAAAGGATTTATATCCCCCAACACTTTTCCATGGGGTTCACCAATCCTTTTTTCCAAGAAGGTGGATGATACCCTTAGGATTTACATGGATTAAACATCTTTGAACTAGCTTACAATCAAGAACTGGTATCCAATAGCTAAAATAGATGATATCTTTCATCTCCTATGAAACGACAGAGTGTTTACAAAGATTTATTAGAGGTCAGGATATCATTAGGTACATGTCATGTGATCGGACTTACCTCATACATATTTCATAAGAAGTTATGGTCTTTCTGAGTATATATTTAGGTGTTTCAGTCTCAAAATTGCACCTACTTTCTTTATGTATTTAATGAATCAGGTATTCCACCCATATCTGGATTCATTTCTAGTAGTATTCATGGGTGAAATTTTATGGTATTCACGATCTCAACACGACCATGCCAACCAACTTTAGATCATGCTAAATGCATCGAGAGAGAATCGACATTATTCTCATATCAACAAATACCACATATTGTTTTAAAAAGTGAACTTCCTAGGTTATATAATCTCAGAATTAGGGGACTTAATAAACCATAGAAAGTGAGATATGTATTTTCAGGGGTGTATCCTTATAAAATAATTGACATATATAGTTTTGGGGGGCTATCTAGATATTAAATATTCTTCATCTAAGATTTATCATGACTTGTAGCACCACTTATGGATTTGACTAAGATGGGTGTCGAATTAATATGTCTATAAGCTTTAGAAGAATCCATTCATGAGTTAAAGGGTATATTGACTTCAACACTGATCTTGATTCTTCATAATCCAGGAAGGAGAAATACAATTTACTATAACACATTAGGTATAGGGCTGGGAATTATTTTGATGTAGGAGGAGTGATTCATCTTGTATGTGTCTCAGTAGCTGAGGCCTCATGAGAATAATAACCCAATACATTACCTCGATCTAGATAATAATGTTCTTGATTTACACTATTAGAGACACTATTTACTTGGAGGTAATTTCATGGTATTCTATAATCATAAAATACTCATGTATATCTTTATATAGTGTAATATGAACCTGAGGAAGTGAAGATGGGTTGAGTACCTGCAATGTTTGAATTTAAATATTGCTTATATGCCTAGAAAAGGTAATGCTGTTGTCGATTCAATGAGATGAAAGACTTATACATAGGCAATTAAAGAGGTCAGTGGAAAATGAAAACTCATTGATTTGTTCCCAGAGATACATGTTGAGATTTAAGAGGATCATGGACATAATATTCTATCAGATTTAACATCAACCTATACCCTTATAGAGTAGGTTAGACTGAGGAAACTGCTCGATCCTGAATATATAGTCCTAAGAAAGAGTTTCCTAGATAACGATTTATCTTCTGGTTGGATGAAGAATAAGGATTATAATTTAAATGAATTAATGGAAATATTTGGGTCCCAATATAGATCAAAGTGGATGTGATTCTATAATTATATGCATCAATAGGAAAACTATATCTCGGTGTCACCATGATATTTTGATACTTATATCACCAGTAGTGGTGTCCTACAATGAAAAGTGGGATAACTGGTTTTATCCCATGGTATTCCACCTATTAGTAGGTAATGGTATAAATATATCACCCAAAAGAAGCTTCAAAACCATTTTACATTCTTGAGTGGAGATGGGATGATGTTTATATGGATTTGTAGACTATTTTTCCCAGATCACCTCAAGTCAATGATACAGTTATGGAAGTCATTGATTGTTTGACGAGGGATGATCATTTCTTACATGCGATAGAAACCTTCTTGAAAGGAAATCTAGGGAGGCTATACATTAGGGAGGTCATACATTTTAATAGTGATCCATGATCAATTGATTATGATAGAGAATAGATTCACGTCATGGTTTTGGAAGGGGTTGAATAAGGACATGGTTACATAAGTGTTTTTGATCACAACTTATCAACCTTAGATTGATGGATAGATATCATGTATAAATCTGGTGTTCAAGGAAATTATCCATGCATGTGTCATAGACTTCAAGGGTTTTGGGGATAAACACATACCCCCTTTTTATATTACTTATAATAACCTATTTAAGGATACTATTCAAAATGATCCTTTTGAAATTATATATTTTAGGCCTTTCCGTTCACCTATGTGTTAGTTAGAGGTAGAGATGGATGCTTTTTTGGGGCCACATATCATCCAAGAGACTACAGAGATATTCTAGTTTATCAGAAAGTGCATGTTTACAGCTTAGTCTAGAAAATTTTCATATGCTAATAGACACTGAATACATCTTGATTTTGAGGTCATAGATTAGGTTTTTGGGAGATTCACTTGCGTTGGTTCATCGATGTATTAGGAGGCAAGGTATGATTTCACCTTGATTCATTGGACCCTTTGAGGTTCTGAAATGGATCAGAAAAGTGGATTAGATGTTATTATTTCCTCATAGATACCAGTATATGCAATATTACTTTTAATTATCTCATCTTTTATAATATTATCCAGACCGTTCATACGTATTCCAACCCACTGAGGATGAGTGAGAGATGAATACTAATTTGGATAAGTGTATAATATGTGTTGTTGATTAGAGCATGAAGACAAAAAGAATATTGTCATTTACTTTGGTGTGGGAGCTATGCTAGTATGAATGAGTACATGATGAGACCTCAGATTATGAAGCTAATATACAAGTTCAGTGGTTAGAACATTTCTCATATGATACATATTTTCCCTCAGAAGGCTATGTTGGGGACTATTTTATTTAATGAGGTAAGGTTGTAATTTCCTAACATTTCTCTATGGTATGTATCATTATTTTTTAGTTTAAATATTTTTATTAGTCATGTTAAATTATCCTTATGTACTATATAAGGTTTTAGGAGAATCTCATGCATTTTTCGAAGCCCGAATCTTTGAGAATTGGAAAAACAGAGTAGGCCACATAGTTACCAAACAATTAGTACTATACCTGTAATGTAAACATGTGGGGATCTTAGTGACCTATAGGTGGATTAATGGATTTCGAAAACCATGCGGTTATGGGTGCATGACCATGCGATTTGTCTCAGACATATTGATTGGAAATTTGTATGGGATGCAAACGGTTGTTTATAATGTGTACCTTGCCAGTGTGGGGTACTCTATGGGTAGTAGATCAGGTCACAGTTTGGAAAAAAATGTTTCTAGAAAGTTTTATCTTTTGTCTTTTTTGTTATTTAATAAATTTACCTTAATAAACCAAAAAACGAAAACCACTTTTCTCCTCTTCTTTTCCAGTAGGTGAGTATCTCACTCCTTCTCCCAAAATCTTCTTATTCTTCTCTCATAGGATTTGAGATAACATTCTTATATGAACTCTGATTTAAATGACATTGATCATGTTGGATCCAAAATAGTTTTCATGCTAATAATCTTACTTCATTTCATGGTTACCCTTCATATCCTTTGCAATATTTTGGCACAAGCTCATTGACTCTATTTTCTAGGAATTGCACCATGATTAATTTTTCTTCCAAATTACTTCAAATATGAATTCAACATTAGATGAGGATACATCTATGACCTTAAGGTAGTGGTCGAGAGTTTCCTTCAAATTTGAGTTGTTTTCATCGCCTCTCCATTTTTGACGCACACTGGCCTCTGTCGTGCATTTCTTATAATGATGTTCTCTGAATCTAAATAATAGTTTTGCATGTTAATATACTCTATAAGATAATTATTAAGTGTTTATAGGATTCTAACCACATTCATAGACACCGACTTGATGTTTAAACTTCATTTACCCCCTTTATTTAATTGATTAAATGATTAAAACACCATTTAAGGAATTAAATTGAATTATAAATTGAATTGCCTACCCATATATACCTATTCAACTATCTAAAAAAACTTTTAATTACTTGGAATATATAAAATGGAATATCCATTCATTGATGAATGGGATGTCTTATATGAATATTTAATGGCTAGATTCAATATGGGTTTCTTTTCATAAATGAATTAAATAGACTAATTAAAATAGATAATAATGGGTGGAAAGGGAACACTAATTGATGCATGCTTTATTACATTGATTATATAAATTGTTGCACAATTTTTGTATATATTGTAGATGATTATTAAATTTATTATGAGTTTATCCATCATGTTATCATTATTTTCATTATACGACATTAATATTTGTTGTGGACGATGATTAAGGTACTTGTTGATAATTGTGTTTCACTCTCCCTTGCATCGATTGTGTTTCATAACACCTCTCACCATTATACTTGTTTTTGGGATACAATAATGATGTTCCAGATTAATCTATTTAGGTTGTTGGGAATGATCTATCACCCCACCTATCTTGAGTGATGTGAATGATGTATCCCCTTCATCATGAGATTCAGGTCATGTACCCTCTACTGGAGCATATAGCCAATGAGATAGGTTAATGACACTTGAGTTATGCCCCATGTCCATCTAGAACCTAGTATATAGGTATATAGATACTTACATCCTCACAAAATTTGTTCATATAGGTTGATACTATATACAATTATACTATATAAATATATATTATTAATATATATATATATATGGTTACTGATTAGACTCATCTCAGCCTACGTCGAAGAAGGTGAAGTTGTAGGATCGAAATAGTGATGTAGATGCTCAATATACAAGAGGGGGGTGAATTGTAAACTTTAAAAATTCTTTTGGAACCTTTCAAGTTAGTTAAGAATAACTATGTTTTCCTTAAGCAAAGGAAAAGGCTAAGTTTAACAAAGTTAAACTTAAGCAAATTCACAACACCTCTAACACCGAAATGGAAACTAGGAAAGAGATTCCGAAAGTAGGTTCCGGAAAGATGGTTCTGGAAAATGAAACTTTAACAAAACATTACAATATAAGATTCTACCTTAAAGCGTATAGAATCTAACTTAATCAGAGTACAAGTAAGGAAGTATAAGAAAGTTATACTTTCCTTATGATACAAAATGCAGCGGAAATAAAACAAGTAGTAAAACTACAAGTAACAAGATATAAGTCTTTTAACCCAAAGAGAAGGGTATACAAAAACCTTGGATAAAGGTCCCTTGATTTATACTTTCAAGCAAGTCTGTCTTACCCACACCAGGGTAAGCCCTCGATACGAAGATCAGAGTCTCTGTCTTGCTATCCCCGCAAGACCTCAACTTCAAGGTAGTTGGCAACCTCTGTCTTCCTCAGCAAGAAAGCCCTCGAACTTTAAGGTAGTCGGCAATCTATGTCTTCCTCAGCAAGAAAGCCCTCGAATTTTAAGGTAGTCGGCAACCTCTGTCTTCCTCAGCAAGAAAGACCTCGAACTTTAAGGTAGTCGGCAACCTCTGTCTTCCTATCCCCGGAAGCCCTCGAATGTAATCACCAACATTCGGAGTCGCACGAAGCTTTTGAGAGTTAATAAGAGCCTCTCTCTCTAGAAATCACTTCAACAGCATGTAAGCACAAAACTCAGTTGTTTTTCCAATAGCTTCGAGCTCTTTCAAATGAGCTTCTATTTATAGGTAAGGTCAGCTCCTTCTCCAACGGTCATATTTTCCTTAAAGATCGGAGGGACTTGTACACGTGTCACTTAGAAAACGGTTAGTTTATAGCAAAAAAGATGACATCCTTTTATAACAAAACAAGTGTAACAGAATGTACGACATCGTTTTAAACTCTAACATAAAAGTTCGGAATGGAAACTTCGGAGTGAAGGTTCGGAGTGTAAAGAACAATAGTAAAGAGTAGACAAATTTTAGAAGTATAAGTAATATAAAAGTTCGGAGTCTAACAAAGATATTTTTCGGAGTCTGAATTAATTCAGAGTGTATAAAACAAAGATACTCAAATTCTGTTTAATAGGTGAATTCGGAATCAGAATTCAGAATAGGAATTCATCATCAGAAATCGTAATGAGAATTCGTCATTGGAATTCGTACTGAGAATTCGTCATCAGAATTCGTAATGAGAATTCTTCATTGGAATTCGTACTGATAATTCGTCATCAGAATTCGTAATGAGAATTCATCATTGGAATTCGTACTGAGAATTCGGAATGAGATTTCTTCATTAGAATTCGTAATGAGAATTCTTTATCAGAATTCGTAATGGGAATTCTTCATCAGAATTCGTAATAGGAATTCGGAATGATATTTCTTCATTAGAATTCGTAATGAGAATTCTTTTTCAGAATTCGTATCCTGAATCTGGAATAGAACTTAGTAAAAGTTCATATCCGGAATTCGGAATGAAACTATCTTATAGTTCTTATCCAGAATCCGAATCCTAATACAGAATGCTTTATATCAAAGTTTCAACGATTCCGAGAAAATGAATTCGAAACTTATACTTAAGAAAAATATGGATGAAAATATGATAAGGATAATTTTTCTTATAAAAGCGATTTTCCTTAAGAAAGAATTTTTCCTTATAAAAGCAATTTTCCTTATAAAATCAATTTTCCTTAAGATAAGGTGTTTGTGATTTTCAAAACAAGAAGGAATGGAAAATTCATAAGGAAAACCTTATTGACTCAACAATCTCCCCCTTTTTGGAAAGCACAAACAGCCTTACGAAAAAAATTCTAAGAAGAAAGAAACATATTAATGGTTATCTCCCTTGCTTTAAGGATATAGATGAATACGACTAACTCCCCCTTAGGCTTTGAAACTCTAAGGATCGTATTCATATTTCCGGAGTGATCTTTCATAAGAAGGTCTTCTTTAAGAAAAACTCCCCCTTAAACAAACTCTTATTAGAGTTCTTTTTCCTTGGGTATTTTTTCTTTCTCCCCCTTTGATAAACTCTTATTAGAGTTCCTTTTTTTCTTAAGCATCTTTTCCTTCTCCCCCTTTGTGATTTTCAAAAAGAATTGGAGGGAATAGAAAAAAAATAACAAAGTACCTGAAATATTAGTAATGATAACAATGGAAACGAGATACACAATTTTCATTAGATTTGGAATGTCAGTTACAAAAAGAATACAACAAAAAGATCGGATTTGGTTATTTCGGATCTTTCTCCTTCGACATGAGCCCCTTAAGAATAGTCTTGATCTTCTTCAGGTTTTTATGATCTTCTTCAGCTTGCTTCTCTAAGACCACTATTCTTGCGGATTGAGCTTCAATTTTTTCTTCCTGGGCTTTCAGCTTTTATTCCTGAGCTTTGATCTTCTCTTCCTGAGCCTTCATCCTTTCTTCAAAATCGATTCAATGATCCCTTTCAAATTTCCAATTCTGAAAAACAGAATTCAACTTCCCATTCAGATCCCTGACTTCTTGGATCCGGAAGTTCTTTTCTTCTGTCAACTTTTCTTCAAAGGAGGAAGTCAGCTCATTTATCTTCTTGTCCTCGGTCTCAAAGGCATATTTAACATTATCTTGAAATTAATCGAGTAACCTCATTTCTTCCACAATCTTCTTTGACCAACTTTTCATCCTTTCGCAAGACCTCTTATGAGCTTCGTAAGCAACAAAGAAGGTTTTGAACTGAGCCTCAATCTCAACGCACTTATCCATAACCATAGATACAGAGTCGGTTTTCTGATTTAAGGAATGTTGGAGCATTTGGCATCTTGAATCAATACTTGAGAAGGTCGGAATGGTTCCCACCAACTTCTTTAAGGACTGAACAACAAAGTCATGCCCCAACGAGGATGACTCCGAATCTGAAATCTTGCTAGGAGAGTTTTCTTCCTCAATAAGCTCCAACTTTCTCTTTGAAGAACTACTATCTACCTTTCTCTTCATTTCTCCTGAGCTCGAAGTATCAGCAAGAATTTGCTTCCCCTTATGTTTTTTCGGAATTGAGTCCTGTTCTGGAGTTCTCTTCTTACTATCCGAAACTTGAACAACATTATCTTTCTCATCAGCAACTTCCTGAATACCTTCCTCTACGTTTTTCATCTGAGAAATATCATGTAAAAGTTGTTCTTATTATCCATGATAGACAACTTCTTCTTCTCCTTTATCTTCTTCTATTGCTGGAGTAACTATCTTCGAAGATTCAGCTTCTGAAGTCCGGAGTGATAAGTGTTCCGAAGGTGTCCCCTTGTAATCATCTACTTGTTTCAGTACATCTCCGGTTTCACCACTTACTTCAGCACCCTCTTCTAATTTTTCCACTTGCTCAACTTCCTCTGTATTCTTGGAAACAGCCTCTTCCGGAGAAGTGAAATTCCTTCCTGGAGTCTCAGGTAGAGATTCCAGGGAGAAAGATCTCGGAACTGGAATAGTTGATGAAACCATTTCATTGAATTTTAACAAGGCCTGAGCTACCTCAGCCTCAGACATCTTCTTCTTGAGCTTCTTTTCCTTAGCTTGTTTTTCAAGCTCATCAGCAGTCTTCTCCTTCAGAGCCTTAGCCTCCGCAGGGTCCAATCTGAACTGCAGATCCCCTTCTTTCCTTTTCTCTTTATCAGCTCTCCACTTTGTAACAACCTCATCAGGATAGGATTTCTTCTTCTTTGGCTTTGGAGGTGCGGAATGGACTTCCTTAGACTTAGGATTCTCTGCTTGTTCTTCCACTTCTTTCAGCTTTCTCTTCCTTACTGGCTTAGATGATTCCGGATCAGAAGATTTCGGAGCCACTTCTTCTTGAGCAGGTAGATCAAATAACTCACCCGTTTCCTTGTTGAAGGCCACATCCATCCTTTTCAGAGTACCATCGCTGACCAGTATGATCTTGCAAACTCTTGGCTTAGATTTGCAGGCCTCCTTGAAAGACTCAAGGCACCGAACAATTAATTTGGAGATGATTGCTGGATACATAATAATCCGAGCTCTCAGATTTCCTTTCTTCAAATTTTCAAGAGTAAGAAGAATATGATTCATCAAGTTAAACTTCCTTAGATTTATCAGGAAATCTAAGATATAGATCTCACTCTTCTTCAAGCTGTCTTTATCACCTTCCCTTGGTACGATAAGTCCTTGTACCCATAACTCTAGAATCTGGAAGTTTGTAGAAAGACTTGCAATCTTCGGAGCCTTGTCATCAGCCAGTCCGAGAGTTTCTAAGGCTTTTTCCTTGTTGAAACTACCCTTGGAATCCGGAAACACATGCGAAATAAACTCAGCTTATCTTTCATAAGATAGTCCTACCAAGCTTGCATCCTTGGTGTGAGAAAGCTTGTAAGTCTTTCCATAAGACTTAAAAGAGAACTTCTCCCTATTATCTTCCTTGAAGAAAGAAACTGACTCATAAAACTCAACAAGTCTGAATATACTTCATCTTGGTTCCCGGTTTTTGACACCGCAACATCTTCCCGGCCATTCAACTTAATATTCTTTGAAATGATAGAATCGTAGTTGCTGAAGAAATTCTGATGGACCAAACTTTCTCTGTAAACTAACCACTGAGAAATAGGCTTCGTGGATGACATTTCTTGAGATGCTAACTCCGCAGACATTCGGATTTGAAGTCCTCTAGGAAGTTCGGAACGGAGAAGACTGAAGTTCGGAATGGGCTTAAATCAGAGAGGCAGAGATTCGGGACGCGAGAGCTTTGAGATCGATGTGGGACGAGTATTTGGGCCCCCTCTATATAGGCAACGAGATGACGGTTCACCTTCCACAGTTGATCTAACAGTTTAGAATGAAATGAGATCAAATCTGACGGTTTATAACTTGAATCCGATCTTTTTGAGGTTTTTATTAAAGTAAAGATTTAAGAAAACTATAATCCGAAAATAAAACAAGAAAATTCCAGCAAGTAAAATATGACTACGAAAACTTGAGTAGGGTAACCATACCTTTCGGATTGGCTTGGGAGGATTATTCGTAATGGGTAATATAACACAGACTAGAAAAAAAACTTTATTGAGAGAATACAGATTTCAAAAAAAATTTACTATAAAAAATAAACTTAGTACGAAAAACTCATTACAGAACATTCATTACAGAAAACACAGTACGAAATACAAACATAAGAAGAAAATCAGTACGAAGAACTTATTACGAAAAATACATTACGAAGAATTTTAGTACGAAAAACAACTGGTACAAAAATATCTGGTTATGAAACTGCCAGTACGTAAATTTTCATTCCGGAAATTTCCAATACGAATACTTCCATTCTAGAAGTGTTCTGTACGAGAATGTCCAATTTGGAAAATTTTCGTTCCAGAAGTTCCATTCCGGAAATCTTCGTTCCGAAAAGTTTGAAAACAAATTTTGAAAAACTTTGTTAAACAAACAATCAAATGTACTCCCCCTATGAAAAGGAGTTTATTACTGTAAGGATACTTTTTCAACAGAAAGTTAATTAAGAAAGATTACCTTACGGTTATCATTCCTAACTTCTGTTTAATATATTCAAGTCTATCAGAAGGCAATGATTTTGTGAAAATATCAGCAAGTTGATCTTGCGTTCCGATAAACTGAAGAATAATATCTCCTTTGAGTGTGTGATCCCTAAGAAAGTGATGCCTAATATCTATGTGTTTTGCACGAGAGTGATGTGCAAGGTTTTTACTAAGGGAAATGGCACTTGTGTTATCACACAAAATTTGGGTTTTAGTAAAACTTAGGCCATAGTCTGTGAGTGTGTGTTGCATCCACAAAACTTGTGCACAACAACTTCCAGCTGCTACATATTCAGCTTCAGTAGTGGAGAGTGCTACAGAATGTTGCTTCTTGCAGGACCAAGAAACTAAAGAATCTTCTATGAAATGACAAGTTCCGGATGTACTTTTTCTATCCATTCTACATCCACCAAAGTCAGCATCAGAAAAACTTTTTAGAACAAATTCATTTCCAGAAGTATAAAATAATCCTAGATCCATGGTTCCCTTAAGGTAGCGAAAAATTCTTTTTACTGCCTTTAAGTGAGATTCCTTAGGATTAGATTGATATCTTGCACATAAGCATACTGAAAACATTAAGTCTGGTCGACTAGATATTAAGTAAAGTAGACTTCCTATCATACCTCTAAAAGATGTTTGATCTACTGGTTTCCCAGCTTCGTCAAGATCTAAAGAGTTTGAGGTACCAATGGGAGTACTTATACTCTTAGTGTTGTCATAACCATACTTTTTAAGAAGATATTTAATATACTTATGTTGAGATATGTAGGTTCCTTCTGGTTTTTGAGAAATTTGAAAACCAAGGAAAAATGTTAACTCACCCATCATACTCATTTCAAACTCATATTTCATTAGACTAGCAAAAGAGTTAGTCAAAGATTGCTGAGTTGAACCAAATATAATGTCATCAACATAAATTTGAACAATCAAAACATTTTTATTATCTTTCTTTATAAAAAGGGTTGGATCTTCATTTCCCTTAACATAGTTATTTTGAAGCAAAAATCCGGTGAGTCTATCATACCATGCTCGTGGGGCTTGTTTAAGGCCATACAAAGCATTGGTAAGTCTAAAAACATGATTCAGATGTTTTGTATCTTTAAATCCAGGAGGTTGTTCAACAAAAACTTCCTCTTGAACATAACCGTTAAGAAAAGCACATTTCACATCCATTTGAAATAGCTTGAAATTAAAGAATGCTGCAAAGGCAAGTAGAATACGGATAGATTCAAGTCTAGCTACTGGAGCATAGGTTTCTTCATAGTCTATTCCTTCTGGCTGATTATAGCCTTTAGCAACAAGTCTAGCTTTATTTCTAACAATGACTCCATTTTCATCACATTTATTTCTGAAAACCCATTTTACTCCAATAACAGAAGTTTCCTTAGGTCTTTCAACCAAGGTCCAGACTTTATTCCTTTCGAATTCATTTAGTTCATCTTGCATGGCTTTAATCAATCATCATCACCTAAAGCTTCATTAGTGCTTTTAGGTTCTAATTGGGAAAGGAATGCTAGATGTTCTACTTCATTTCTTAAGGAACTTCTAGTCCTTACAGGTTGATTTACATCTCCAATGATACTATCACTGGGATGATTCTTAAGAAACACCTGATTTGGGTTTTGTAAAACCTGTTCATCAACATAAGGTAGAAAGTCTTCTGGGGTAAATGTTTCAGAAGTATCTTCTAGAACAATTTCCTTATCAGAAGGTTCTTCTATCAAAGGTTGACAATAAGTTTTTGAAAACACATCTGAAGATGTAAGTTGAGATGGTTTAAAAACAAAAGGATCCGACTCATCAAATTTCACATGTACTGTTTCCTCAACAGTACAAGTATTTTTATTAAAAACTCTATAAGCCTTAGAGGTTGTGGAATATCCTAAGAAAATTCCTTCATCAGACTTTGGTGCGAATTTATGTAAGTTATCTTTAGTATTCAAAATGAATACTTTGCAACCAAAAACCTTGAAGTAGGATAGTCTTGGTTTTCTACCATTCCATAACTCATAAAGAGTTTTATTAAGAAAAGGTCTAATCAAAACTCGATTTATAGTATAACAAGCAGTACTTACAGCTTCAGCCCAGAAATTTCTAGCAATAGAATATTCACTCAACATGGTTCTTGTTATCTCTTGAAGAATTCTATTTATTCTTTCAACTACACCATTCTGTTGAGCAGTTCTAGGTGCTGAAAAATTGTGAGTAATACCTTTCTTACTACAAAAAGTTTCAAAATCTGAATTTTGAAATTCTCCTCCATGATCACTATGAATAGCCTTCAATGGAAGGTTTTTCTCATTTTTAACTTGAGCTCTAAAACTTTTGAAATAAGAAAAAGCTTCAGATTTATTTGCTAGAAAATAGACCCAAGTAAATCTTGTGTAATCATCAACTAGAAAAAACACATAGTATTTGCCTCCAATGCTTCCAGTTTGTGTTGGACCAAAAAGATCCATGTGCACTAACTGTAATGAATCAGTTGTTGAGACTTCACCGATTGACTTAAAACTAGATTTATGTTTCTTTCCATATTGACAAGGATCACAAACTTTAGAAGAATAAAATCTAAGCTCCGGTAGATCTTTAACTAGTTTCTTCTTAGAGAGTTTACATAGGTTTCTCATATTACAGTGTCCTAATCTTCTATGCCATAACAAAGAATGATCTTTCATTGCACTTAGGAAAGGTAAATCTTGGCTCCTGAGGTCTTCAAGGTTCAAAGTGTATACATTCTCTTTCCTATTGGCTGAGAGAATAAATTCTTCCTTGGAATTGTGAACTAAGCATTTATCATTCCTAAAATTCACAAGGTAACCTTCATCACATATCTGACTTATGCTAATGAGGTTGTGCTTAAGACCTTTAACAAAAAGAACATTTGAAATCAAGGTTTTACCTAAAAGAACAATATTACCAATACCAACAATCTCTCCCTTAGCATTGTCTCCGAAAGTTACCTTTTCTCCTTTCGTTTTGATAATGTTTTCAAAAAATCTTTTGTTACCAGTCATGTTCCGGGAACATCCACTATCCATGTACCATGTATTGTTGCCGGTACATTCTTTATTTTCCTGAAATGAAGAAGAAAATTAGACTTTCGGAATCCAAACTTGTTTGGATCCGAGATTTCCAGACAATAAAATTCTAGGAACCCACATTTTCTTAGAAAAGTAAGCTTTGTGAAATCCTAGAGATTGGGTTTTGTTTAAGGAACAGTTCTTTGCCCAGTGACCACCACATTGACACTTGGTACAAAATGGGGCACTTTGAGGAACAAAATAATTGTTACTGAAAATAGGTTTTGCATGGGTATAACCAAATCCAGATTTATTTCTTAAAGGTCATATTTGAGAATACATCTTATCAAAATTTTCCTTACCATGGGTAAAGTTTGATAAACACTTCTATAAGGAAAAAATTTCGGACTTGAGTTTTACAACCATGTTTTTATCCTCAAAATCATTAGTTTTTGAACTAGAGTTAGGCTCGAAAACATTTTTCTTCAAAATTACTTTTTCTAATTCTTTAGAAAGTTTATTCTTCTCAGAACTTACTTCCTCAAGATTTTTTGAAATACTTTCAAAATCAGAAATTTTATTATCAAGATCTTTAGAAAGATATGATATCTCTTTAGTAAGAATAGAATTCCTAGAGTTTGCCTTATCAAGTTTCTTGTTGAGTTTGGAATTCTCAATCTCAAGAAGTTCAGCAAATCTAGAGACTTCTTCATAAGTAGGTAAAGTATTTTCCTCATCAGAAGATGATTCTTCATCAGAAGAGTTATAAAACTTACTATTATTATAATTTAAAGAAACATTGGTCAATGATTCATCATTTCGTACCTTAGCCACAAGACAATGATTATCAATAGGTAGTCTGGCTATAAGACCAAGATTCTTCTGTCCTGAAGATTCATAATCAGAAGATTCATCTGAAGAGTCACCACCACTGGCACTCCAGGTGACATTAGCTTTCAGAACGTTCTTAGCTTTTGCTTTATAATACTTCTTTCTGTTCCTGTCTGAATGTCTTTCTTTCCTTTCTTTCTTTTTGAGCATAGGGCAATCTGGTCTAATATGTCCAGCTCTTTTGCATTCATAACAAGTAACTTCTCCATCTTTCTTATCTTTCCTATCCTTCTTCTTATACTTAGATTGAAAATTTCTCTGTCCAGCTATCTTGTTCATCCTTCGAGCAAGATTGTCTAATTCATTTTATGAGACTTCACTCTAACTAGATTCGGATTGGAAAATGACTTTCTTCGACTTAGATCTGGTTACTCTTTCAGGAGTCTTAGCTTTCATCTGATTTTAAGTTGTAGTAAAAGCAACAGTACCATTTCCATTCTTTTTCTTGATGTTGTCGGCATCTCTCTTCATTCTTGTTTCATGTTGTAGAAGAGTTCCAAATAATTCATCAAGAGTAATTTGAGTTACCTTCCTGTTCTCATCTATATCTGTTCTCTTGGATTCCCACTCATTGGGCATAATATCAATTATCTTGTCCACAAGAGCTTCATCATCTAAACCTTTTTCTCCCATAGATTGTAAACTGTTGATGATAGTCATAAATCTTTGTTGAACTTTACAGATAGGTTCTCCATAAGGAAAATTGAAGCCATGATATTCAGCTCTAAGCATAGCTCTTCTAGTCTCAATCACTTTAGAAGTCCCAAAGTGTGTAACCTCTAACTTCTTACATATACAATTAGCAGCTTCACAAGAAGAAATTTGGCTATATATATTTCTGGTCATTGAACAATGTAAAGTATTGCGTACCTTATAGTTGAGTTGATATTTTTGCTTTTCTTGGTTAGTAAAAGATCTGACTTCCTTGTCAGGAATTTTATAATCACCAGTAAGCATAACAAAGTTGTCTACTCCAGTATTAATAACAAAAGTATTCATACGATCTCTCCAGTATTCATAGTCATTACCATCAAATATAGGTGGTCTTGTAGGATTCAGATTGTCAATTAATCCAACATTAATTCCTGCCATACTAAATATAACTTGGATACAAACTTGTTAGTAGAAAATAATCGTAATAACAAGGTTCGGAATGGGAATAGTCCGGAATGGACAAATTCGGAATGACAAAGTTCGGAAGGATAAAGTGAGCAAGAAAAACATTTTCGTGAGTATAAGTATTTTAGAGACCTTCTCTGATACCAAATGTAAGATTGGTATAGAGTAAGAGGTTTCCAACCATTGATACCAATTGTAGGATCGAAATAGTGATGTAGATGCTCAATATACAAGAGGGGGGGGGGGTGAATTTTAAACTTTAAAAATTCTTTTGGAACCTTTAAAGTTAGTTAAGAATAACTATGTTTTCCTTAAGCAAAGGAAAAGGCTAAGTTTAACAAAGTTAAACTTAAGCAAATTCACAACACCTCTAACACCGAAAGGCAAACTAGGAAAGAGATTCCGAAAGTAGGTTCCGGAAAGATGGTTCCGGAAAATGAAACTTTAACAAAAGATTATAATATAAGATTATACCTTAAAGCGTATAGAATCTAACTTAATCAGAGTACAAGTAAGGAAGCATAAGAAAGTTATACTTTCCTTATGATACAAAATGCAGCGGAAATAAAACAAGTAGTAAAACTACAAGTAACAAGATATAAGTCTTTTAACCCAAAGAGAAGGGTATCCAACAACCTTGGATAAAGGTCCCTTGATTTATACTTTCAAGAAAGTCTGTCTTACCCACACCAGGGTAAGCCCTCGATACGAAGATCGGAGTCTCTGTCTTGCTATCCCCGCAAGCCCTCAACTTCAAGGTAGTTGGAAACCTCTGTCTTCCTCAGCAAGAAAGCCCTCGAACTTTAAGGTAGTCAGCAACCTCTGTCTTCCTCAGCAAGAAAGCCCTCGAACTTTAAGGTAGTCGGCAACCTCTGTCTTCCTCAGCAAGAAAGCCCTCGAACTTTAAGGTAGTCGGCAACCTCTGTCTTCCTATACCCAGAAGCCCTCGTATGTAATCACCAATATTCGGAGTCGCACGAAGCTTTTGAGAGTTAATAAGAGCCTCTCTCTCTAGAAATCACTTCAACAACATGTAAGCACAAAACTCAGTCGTTTTTCCAACCGCTTCGAGCTCTTTCAAATGAGATCCTATTTATAGGTAAGGCCGGCTCCTTCTCCAACGGTCATATTTTCCTTAAAGATCGGAGGGACCTGTACACGTGTCACTTAGACAACGGTTATTTTATAACAAAACAGACGACATCGTTTTATAACAAAACAAGTGTAACAGAATGTACGAAATCGTTTTAAACTCTAACATAAATGTTCGGAATGGAAACTTCAGAGTGAAGGTTTGGAGTGTAAAGATCAATAGTAAAGAGTAGACAAATTTTAGAAGTATAAGTAATATAAAAGTTCGGAGTCTAACAAAGATATTTTTCAGAGTCTGAATTAATTCAGAGTGTATAAAACAAAGATACTCAAATTCTGTTTAATAGGTGAATTCGGAATCAGAATTCGGAATAGGAATTTGTCATCAGAAATCGTAATGAGAATTCGTCATTGGAATTCGTACTGAGAATTCGTCATCAGAATTCGTAATGAGAATTCGTCATTGGAATTCGTACTGAGAATTCGTCATCAGAATTCGTAATGAGAATTCGTCATTGGAATTCGTACTGAGAATTCGGAATGAGATTTCTTCATTAGAATTCGTAATGAGAATTCTTTATCAGAATTCGTAATGGAAATTCTTCATCAGAATTCGTAATAGGAATTCGGAATGATATTTCTTCATTAGAATTCGTAATGAGAATTCTTCTTCAGAATTCGTATCCTGAATCTGGAATAGAACTTAATCAGAGTTTATATCCGGAATTCGAAATGAAACTTTCTTATAGTTCTTATCCAGAATCCGAATCCTAAAACAGAATGCTTTATATCAAAGTTTCAACGATTCCGAGAAAATGAATCCGAAACTTATACTTAAGAAAAATATGGATGAAAATATGATAAGGATAATTTTTCATATAAAAGCGATTTTCCTTAAGAAAGCATTTTTCCTTATAAAAGCAATTTTCCTTATAAAAGCAATTTTTCTTAAGATAAGGTGTTTGTGATTTTCAAAACAAGAAGGAATGGAAAAGTAATAAGGAAAACCTTATTGACTCAACAGAAGTCTGCCATGTGTCATATAGGATCCTAACCTAATTTTTATTTATTTATAGAATTTATTATTATTCTGTTATACCTACACACGACTATTTTTGTGTACATTGCCTGAATTTTTTCTAGACACCATTTGTCGGGGACAATTTGTATTTTATCTCACACCCTACTCGAGCATCCTTTGGTACTTAAGTAGATTACATTTTTGCAGGAATGGACAAGGGAATGAACCCTGCTATATATTCTTGATTATTTTTTACTTATAGTATGGAGCATGGGAGAAGTGGGTTGAGTATACAATTTAGATGTTATTGGAACAGTCTTTTGAAATTTTTTTATTTTTTTATAACTTGTTGTTTATGCTTGTCAGTTGCTTCCCTTTTGGTATTTCAACATTTCAGTAAATTATCATTTATATGACTCAGCCTCTTGAATAATGATATTATTATAGTTTTATGGTTATTTACACTTCCAAATTTAATATATTTTTTTTCTACTATGCTATTATATTATATCTTGTTTCCACCATTACAGGTTATTAGTCCTGTCATAATAGTGTCTGTTTATATTTTTCTTCCATTTCTTCCTATTGTTTATAGTATCTAATGTGCCACTATGATATGAGGATATAGTTTCCCTAAGTTACAAACTTAGATCCTCACTTATAATTGGAACTCTCTAGTGTAAATGGAGGTGTGATTGAGGTAATGTAACCCACTGGGTCGGGGCACCGGTTGAGTGGATCCCAAGTTGTGATTTTAAACATATTCATGAGATGTAATGTACTAAATGATAATGTATATTAACACAAGTTCTATTGAATATCAAACTTACTAAATGACTATGGGATGTGATGGTATATGAATTTAATTATATGAATTTTTTTCATTTAATTTCTTGGTTGTGTGCTATGGATTATGTAGGGGAATGGGGAACAAAGACATAATATGTTGGGGTTTAGTGCAACCGATTCGATAGGAAAGTGGTAGTGGGATACAATTATATATATCTATATATATGGTTTTGATGTTATGTTACTAGCTTCTATGTGTTACATGGTGAGATAACATTGGTTAGGAGGGTAATATAGTTTACCTATGTAGGTGATGAGTTGGTTTCTATATTTATCCAATGGGTGTTTATTATTCTTAATCCACATTTTAATGATAGGTTTAATAGAGGATAATAATGAGAATTATTTTATTCAGACCCCCCCACATATATATATATATATATATATGTGTGTGTGTGTGTGTTTTATTTCCCACAGTGTGAGTTTGTGTTTTTTCGTGGATTTTCTAGCTCATGCTGGATTTATTAAAGGATTTTTGGAGTTCATGGTCACTACATTAGGAGTGTTTCATGGTTATTTTATATCTAATATTATATGGTATTTCATATAATGAATTGGTTTTTGGTTATTTCTGTACTTTTATAAAGTTGATAGGTCATTTATTTTTTTATTCCAAGGATATTGAGGGTAATCCCCATAAATCCACAAACCCAAACTTCTAGATTTAGTACTAAAAATGTTGTTTATTTTTTTATAAATGGAAATTGAAAAATGAACAAAACATTTTCCATTCTAGAACATTTTTTAATATAGTTTTTGGAGGATTTGAAAACACTTACACAATTTCAGAGCAATACAAAAATAAAATAAAATAACTACATTGCTTCACATGTGCTAACTCCTTATAGAATCTAAAATCCATGATACTTCTAAATGATCATGTAAACATTTTATAAAAATACAGGGTGAGAATAATTTAAAAGTAAGGGGTTTCTAAAGGTCAAATGAAAAACATATTTAAAAAATTCCTTTGGAAAATCTCTTTAAAAAATACATTTAAAAATACGATAATATTTTGAAAATACTTATGATTTGAAAGTACTTATTAAATAATTTACTGATTTTTTGAAAATCATTATGAATATTTTGAAAGCAAAACCATTGGGACACATGAAACATTGAAGAATGTATGGGCCTACCCAATTCCCTCAGGGAAAAATTCACTCCCCAGTTCCCTATCTTAATTAAAAACCTCAAGTTCCTAATTTAATAATTATATTTTAATATTTCCTTACATATATATACACTTTCCCAAGAGTTTTTTCTCTAAAAACATGGAAACACATTTGAATAAATTTATATATTGAAAAATAAATAATTTAATAGGAATATATATACTATATTTTGGAGCAACTAAATCTCATCACCATTAGACATTGCATAAATACATGGAATGCTAATTAACATCCTTGTATCAAAATATCCTTCATAAACTCATAAAATACATTTATAAAGTTCTTACCATAATAGAATAAGTTATTAACAGTGTATGATTATATATATAAGTATATGTATGTTTGAAATATCATGAATAATAAATAATGGATGGCTATAATCAGGATTCTGGATAACCTGTATATAGAATGATAGGTTGAAATGACCTAATTACATTACATGAAATTATGGTATTCTTAAACATTATTTCTAATATAAAGTCATAAATTTATGCTATATGTTTTCACCTATATAAATAATCATAAATAATTTATTTAATAATTGTTATAAAAATAAAAATAATACATGTATATATGATCAAATGACATGAAAATTTTAAAATAATGTATACATGTATAAACATTAAATTTAGAAAATAGTGTACATGGATATATATATACACACACTAGAATAATATAATCTTCTAATTCTGAAGTTAATATATATAAGTGTTAGTGTATATATATAAACCTTTACTTGAATAAAAAATATGAATTATAATCCCCAAAAAATGTTATTTTTAAAATGATACATAAATTTAATACACCCTTACTTGTCTTAAATTAAAAATAAATAAATAAAAAATCTTCCTTACTTGATTTTCAAAAAACCATAACACCATATTATTCATATACTTTAAACCCTATCACACTTTACATTCTAATGGGTATTTGTCGCTGATCACCAAATGAATGGCCCCTTATATAACACTTATTCTACTGTATATATATATATATATATATATAAATTATATCCCTCTAAATTAAGAATAAAAAATAAATGGTTCAAAGTTAAGGATTTACAAGAAGGATGATATATAAATAAACTTTTATATTCCTTAAATGGGTACAAGATGGAAATGTATGGATAAAAAAATAAACTAGATAAATATTCATTGCTTATGTATATTTTATATTCTATTTAAATTTATTTGGAAGAAGATTTTTTAAGATGAATCGATCCACAATAATAATAAAAAATGATGAAAAAACCACCAAAATTGTTGAAAAAAGTATTCACATTTAAAACAAGCATAACCAATGTGTTGAATAGGAAAATCAGATAATGATTGAGGAAAAAAAACCAAAAAACCTGACAATACGGTGCTTTTGATGACATATAAATTTATTAACCCTAAAATGAATCAAGAAATACGTTTTTCAAGTAGATTCAAACACCTAAAAATTGAAATACACACCTACCTCTCTTCTCCATGATCCAAAACCTTGCTAGAATTTTTCCGTCAAACCACACGGGTATTCAATACCCCTAGCCATGATTGAACCCTTGTCATAGCTCAAACTCTCAAAGTCGTCACCTGTTGTCAATGCTCTTTGGACAAGCCTTGAACCCCTCATCATTGTAGAGATATCCATTCATGCTTGATCCATCCATCACATTCTCCCTTATCTCTATACTGCTCTGCCCTTAGAGAACGAAACACTTCTTACTGAGAACCTCTTTCTAGATTTCCCCATTTTCATTATCGTTTTTTATTTTTTAAATTCAGTTTCATTATTGTTATAAAATTATCATAATGTATTATACTAATATTTTTATCATTTTATAGAATGTAACTTTAATATTATAATGAATTACATATTTTTATATACAAAATATGATTATTTTATTTACAAATAAATATTTTACATTTAATTTTCAAAAAATTCAATATTTATATTTATATTTATATTCATTTTAATATTCATATTTTTTATTTTTCTTCTAATAAAAATAATTATATTTAATAATATTTATAATTTCTTATAAAGTGTATTACCATATATAAAATTAATAATATTCCTATTATAATATTTTATATTTATTTATAAACCAATATAACTTTAATTTTAAATTATCTAGATATAAAATAGTATGAATTATAAAATTTTTAGTATTCTAAAATATTATATTTCACAAAATTTTTACGAGGAAAATTTAATTATAAATTTATATAAAATTTTTATAAAATAGTTTATTAAAAATATTTTATTAATCTAAATATTTATAATCAATATTAAAATAAGTAAATATTATGAATTATAATTTTAAACATAGTATTATTCCTCTTGTTTAAAATATAAAATTTATTTTAAAAAATATTTTCATTTTAGAAAGTAAGATACAATTTTATTGATCATAAATATTTGATGTTTTTAATTTCTTATGATTAAAACATATTTTTATTACAGAAAATACATTAATTTCATAAAATATTATTTTAAAATATTTATTTGTTACTTTAAATTAAAAAATATATATTTATTAAGATATTATAACATGATTAAGTATCTCGGATGTTACAATCCAACCTATATTGTATTTTTATACCCTGGATGCAAGTCACCAACCCATGTCCAATAAAGGTGGGCATTAGGGGGAATTAATTTCTTTATATTTATCATGAGAGTGGTAATATTGGGGGTGGGTTATGAAAAATTGGAATAACTGATTATGGTTGAGAGATATGATAGAGCGTGGGAATAAGTACTAGAAATGATTCCATGGGGTTTCAAGGAAAAAATATCAGTTGGACTTAGTATGGAATGTAATAGAGGGAGAACAGTTGGGAAATAGAATTTTAATACACCTAGGATTTGGTACAAGGACCTAAAGTTTACCTAACAAACTAATTGAAGTGATGTTTCTTGTAGGGGAAAAAATAATAAAGGATCATGCATCAGGATTGTTTATAACTATATTAGAACTGGGTAGATAATTGGAATTAAGTTAAGACATAAATAAATAATCATTATTTTTTTATATTCTAGGTTTAAAAAGTACTTAAAAATGATATTTTTAATGTATGGATCTAGGTTGATGTCTATGTCAAGATCATGCCAAGGATGTTTATTAGTATCCTCTATCAGATCACCAAAAAGTTCAATTTAGTGATGTTTATGCTTGGAGGATTATGCTTAATGATTTTAAACATTGAATCATGTATATTTATGAGGTCTCTATTTATGATCTAGAGATTGAGGATTGGTTGGAGGAGGTAGAGATTTTCTCCACCTTGATTCATGAAATGAAAAAAACTAGATTTCATTGTCTGTTACTATTCTATTAGGATATTCCCTATGATTGTATACTTTTTTACTTGGAGATCCCGAGGAGTGTAATATATCATGGGGTAAGGTTTATGATAAGTCATAGTATGAGTTTCTTTCTTGAACCAAAAATGTGGGATGCCATATGGAGATGATTTCCTTTAGACAAGGGAGTTATAGTCTAAGTGAGTTTCATATTCACTTTGATAATCCTCTATGTTATGATTCATATCTTCTACTCAATGATGTGTCTAGAGTAATGAATTTTAAAGAGGATTTTCATTTGGATATTTAGTTCTAGGTCACCCCAAACACATTTATGACATATTTTTGATCTTCTAGTGAAGGTAGAGGTTATCAAGAGGATGTTACAAGGATTATTCCATCATAACAGGGCATTCATTAGGATAATTTGAGGGGTGGAGCAGTGTCTAGAGGTTTCCATTCGCATTGAGAGTAGATGTTTTTGATATTAGGGAGTTGATTTTAGCTTTATTCATCTCATTTCACTAGAGTCGTCAATTATCAGACCCCTTCCAGAGGACCAAACATTGTTTGTTCTTTATATAGAGGTAATGGTCATCAAAATATTGAGTATCTAGCCTTCCATGGTAGTTATTATAGATCTGAAATCCCACTTCAAGTAAACCTATTATAGTTGTATCCTTTGAGGAAAAAGTCTCAGTACGAGGGTTCTCTAGGAATATTTTAATAGAGAGGGGATGGACAAAGAAGTAAATAAAGCCATGAAAAATATGTCACACCCCGACCTAACAATTTGCGGTTATTTTATTTATTTTTGAGTTTCCATTAAATTTTATTCATTTTACAGTTTTAATTTTCTTATTTAAATCAATTGAATTATGATAAAAATAAAATGAAAAAAAATCCTAATCTAACCAATTTCTCCCTTAACACACGACGAACCACCTCCCTTATCCTCCTATTCCCATGATGATGCCAAAATCCCTCACCTTCTCCATGTTTCATGATGCCAACCACCCCTCTAGAATGAATGACCATGCTTCCTCCTCCCAGAGAACCTCCCTCTCCGTGGACTTTCTCTCAAACAACCTCTTTTCCCTTGCTCGACCTCAACAAAACTTCCTTCGGTGGGTATTTTTTCTATGGTTTTTTGTCTTGGCTAAACCCTAGGTCATTGGTTGACTAGGATTTAGTAATTTCTTCAATTTTTAGGGTGTTCGGTGGGACTCCTAGGTCTTCCTCATGTGGGTTTGATCATCTTCCACCAAAGGTGAATCGTTTTGGTCTATTCTAGTTCACCCTCCACCATTTGAAGTTGATTTATTTTACTCTATTATTTGTTTAGTTAATTTTAATGTGTTCTAAATTTTATTTGGGTAGTGAGAAGTGTGATTTGGTAATTTTTAACATGTTTATGGGTTAGAAATGAGTTTATGCAAAATAAATGGCTATGTATTGTGCACATTGTATTTTAATTTTTCTTAAAAAGTATTTTCTGCCTTATTCTCAATGTACAAATTAAATTTTCATAGGAACTTGAGGTGCATATTTTTTTGAAATGAGTTTTATTGAATAATGGAATATTTTTGTAATATAGGACTTGTTTTCTATTTTTAAGTATGAATTATAGATTGTTTAATCATAAAAAGGCATGTTTTGGAAATTATTTCGTGTTGTGTTTGGATTAATAAAAGGGGCCTTTATGAGTAATTGGTTGATAAAGAGTGTTTTTCAAAAGGGAATTTATAAATTGTGTAAGTGATGGTAAAATAATTTGAAACGGGTTTTGGTGTGAGTAAAATGGAAAGAATCAATTTGTTTTAGAATGTATGATTTTTTGTGCACTTTTAGTATGAGTTGTGAATTCCACAAGCAATGGGAAGCTATTTTTGGAAATAAACTTATTTTATGTGCGGGTATTCTATAGTTTTATTATATTGTTTGGTGTCTTTTCAAAGGGTTTTACACACATACATAGGTATGTATATCTATATATATATAAATCCTCCTTGCACATATTCCCTCACGGTGTGGGGAATATGTGTATTGGAATAAGGGGTATATATAGAAGTGTATGTGTGTGCAATTGTGGGGTGGTCTTCATCAAAGGAATTGGGTGCTGAATCATTCCACTTGGTTGGCTCCCTTTTGGGGTAGGTTTTCTCTATGCATTATCATTTAAATTAACAAATTATTTATTTATTGTGTTCCTCACTTTTATTTATTGCTAGTTAGTAATTTATGGTTTTATAATAATTTCTTTTTGTGAAATAAATTAAGACCCTCTTTTTATTTGAAATTGCATGAAACAGCTTTATTAAAGGTTCTTACTAAGTGTTTTATGAAATTCCCCTTTATATGATTCATATTTAAAGTGGTTAATTGAGCTTCTTAAATGGTTTTCCATGCGTATTTGTGTTTTTGAATGTAATATAATGTGTTTCTTATTTTGAAAATCATTTAGTGTTACGTGATTTTTTGAGGCCCATTTGGTACTTTTTAAGATTAAATACTTTGAAATTTCTTTATGGGGTACCACTTGCCTTGTTGAATGTTTATGGGAATGGGTGGTCCAAGGATAGGACTTCCATTGTGTGTTGATAGTTGAAGGAAAGATGGAAATAATCCCTTGGAGTGATTCAGGGGTGATTTTGTTTTGTGTGCATTGGTGGCATAAGATGAAAATGTGGGTGTTTGATTTCTTGGTTAGTATTTGTTGACTCAACCTCCCTTTTAAGTCCGAACATGGAAACATCGCATAGCGAGCAAACTTTTGGTGAATGATTGCTTCACTAGTTTTGATTATGTACGACTAGTGCCCATAGTGGGAGATACTCTATTATTATTACTGTCATGGGATTGGGACCCTCAACTAGTCCAGGTAAGGTGATGGTCGGGCATTAGGGCATTATGATGTCATTGAGTAAGACATGCTTTTGGGATGAGTCACATGTATAGTATGTTCTAGACTATTCACAAGCTTCTAGGTTTCAACCATGTCTATTGGAATGAATGTTTTGATGCATTGTTTTCTAGATGCTCTAGGGGGTTATTTCCCATTTCCCTTGTTGTATGATTGTTGATCATGCTTCTGTAATAGTGGGAATTATTTCTAAAATGATTAAGAGTTTTAAAATTGTTATTCAAAAGGGTTTTAGAAATGTTTTATACTCACTCTCTCCTTTTTTATCGAAATTTCATCTATCCCTCAAAATGTTATGGTTCGTTCTTGGGAAAGAATATGGTTCTGAATGGAAAAAAGAGAAAAACTGTGATTTACATTAAATGAAAAAATTTGTGAAAAACATACTTTTATATATTGTAGTTCAAACATGAAAATGATGATTCTTTTGTTTAATGGAAATGCATTTGGGAGTAGATTGCATGGGTATACCTACCGAGTTTTAATACTAAATCCTACAATTCATTCTTGTTTTTAGTCTTCGGTGCATGTTTTAGTTTGATCTCTATCACCTTGGGTGATGTTGAGTTTTGGGATTGGAGAGTGACCTGCATGTTGATGTGGAGTTTAATTGTCATCCAACCAGGTTAGTTTTTTGTTTTTTCATTCTTAACTAGTTGTTCTATTTAGTTTATTTATTTTTGGGTTGATTTATTGTTATTATGATACATTTGTTTATCTATATTGAGAGATATAAGTCCCATCGTCACTCTGTTGATTCACATGGCACTTGTCCCTATCCTAGGAGGATTGTAAATGCTTCTCAGGCCTTGTCGCGGTCCGACTCGGGTGACCGGTTCATGGTCAAACCGAGTTGGTTCGTGATAACATACATTTCTAGTGAGTAGAACATGACAATGAATTTATCCATCATCGTTTCCATAGAGTTTATGGGGAATGGTATGTTCATATGCATGTTCTTGGGTTTTTAGTGTCATAAGAGGCATGTATCATGTGATGTATTTCATATTTATATTCTACATAGTTATATGAATTATTTTATTAGGGGTTTATACTATCCATCATTACACCTACTATAGTCTAAGCTCTAGGACATGTTGGGGAGAGGCTTTTCGCTCCCTTGGTGTTGACAACACTAGTTGGAGGTTGAGGTAGTCAATATAAATTTTATAGTATTTATGAGATGATGTTAGGTAAAAATATATTTATATGAGATTTATTTTGTTTATAGATATAAGCATAAAATGTAATAATTATAATGGAATTGATATATTTTGTGTAGGTTAACATTTATTTCATTTTGAGGTGAGATATAGTATTTAACATTGATATTGAGCATGTTGTGTTCATATATGAGAAGGATCATCAAATAAGATTGAGATTTGCTAAAAATATATCTTTTATGTTGTATGAGATATTTTTTATTTTTTCATAGGTTCATCTAGATAAATTTACTAGGGATGTTAAAGAGTACCCTATTGTTTTCTGGTAGAGTTTGAGACACTACCCCCTTGATAAGAGATTCAGTTTGGAATAGAGTTGAAACTCTGTACCTCTATGATCTCAATTACACTATTTATTATAGAAAATTAATAGTTATGGGATTAGTATAGTTATATCAAATATCTATTATGTAGGGGTTTCATTTATCCCAATATGTCTCATTGGGTTTCTATTTTCATATTCATGAAGAAGCCAAATAAAAGTTTATTACTATGTATTGATTATCACCTATTGAACCAATAAATAGAATAGAAATACTATCTTATTCCATTTATTGTTGACATAACAATTATATTAAATAATTATATGGTTCTAAAATATTTATTTATAATTAGGGTATTATCATATGGATGTGAATGATGAAGATACTCCAAACACAACATTAAATTTTTTCTATAGACACGACGAGTTTTTAGTAATTCCCTTAAATTTCATGAATGAATTATCAATGTTCATGGGGTCATGATATGTATCTTTTTTTTGTTCCTAAGCAATTTTGGGTAGACCTAAATATTTTTTTAGAGGTCTGAAGTTTCTTTCATTTTTCACAACATTATATGAGATTAATTCTAAAATTCTCCCATATTAAAATTGTAACATACCAAGAATGTTATGAATAATATATATTCTTATCTATGTCTATTTATGAATTATATAGTGTTTTAGAGGCTTAAAATGAGAATAAATCCAATTTTAAGAATGAAATACACTAATATTTTTAAAAGATTGTTTTACGACCTTTTGATGGAAAACCATTTTTAAATATATCTTTTGATACTTTTATAAGCTCTATTTGTCAAAATAAACTTATTATTTATGATTGGGACATTGAAATTTACTATGGATAATTTTTTTGGTATTTTTATGACAATGTTCATTTTTTAATGAATAATGAAAAATAAAGCATTTTATTTCAAAACTGATTTTTGATCTAATTTAATTATATGGTTAGATTATCTTTTTAATTTGTTTTAAAATGTAATGAGAATATATGTTTACCATTTAATATAATTGTGGTCATTATAATTATGTTCACTTTGGAATTGGTCATAAACAAGTGCCAAACTTTTCATAGATATTGTTTCAAAAAACCAGCTATTTGTTTTCACAACGGGAATTATTTTTAAAGTAATTATTTCAATTTCTGTGTTTGGAATTTGGTAAAATGGATTCCATATTTGGAATCATAAGTTTCAAATTATGTAACTAAGACTCTTTTGTTTTTGGATAGTATGAATAGTAACGACGGTAATTATCTTTAATTATCGTCATTAATTAGTAATCGGGTAGTTATGGATAATAAAATAATATCATAATTATAAAAAATGACCCAAAATGTGTCCTAATGCTATAAGTTGTGTCATGGACGACCATGGGATTCCTTGTGCCAAACATAGGGACCCCATTGAATCACTTTTGGGTGAAAGTAAGACTTTATCATTTTATTTTTGAAGAATGGAGAATATCACTAAAGAATGTATCACCTGAGTAATGTTTTTTTAATTTTGACTAAATAAATGATCTCTTGGACTATAAATAGTCATTTTAAATTTAAAAATATTTCCTACATCATAGTATTTTTTTTATAATTTTTAGACATTAAATAAATTAAATTATTTATGACATCATGATGATACAACAATTACCTCATTAGTGAATGATTTTAATAAAATAAAAAGATAATGTAAAATCTATAACTTAAAATTGTCAATGACCTATTGGATGAGTTTATTTCGAACCCTTATCACCTTATCCTCGAAATATATCAAAGTGGGACCTTTAAAATCCGAAATTCATTGTAATATAAAGTAACATTTTATAACATTCCAAGAGTGCCCCTCCTCTCCGCTTATAAAAGGCCCCCACCTCTACCTCTTTACACACATCTCTCAAGACATTTTCTTGGCCAAAAAATGAACATTTCATCTCTCCACATCCCTCTAATAATCCTAGAGTCCTTAACTTAGGAATAAAGATCTTCAATAAACCCTTTTTGTTCAAACCAAGAAAAGTTACCCGATTTAAAGGTAATGTCTTCACTTGTGTTATTTTGTTTTATTTTGCTTATCCAAACCCCTAAAATATTTTTATTACTTTCTTTTGTAACAAAAACAGTATCTTCAATATACTAGGATGTTGTTATGAGAAGGATTCGAGCTACACTTACACACACCTTCATCTAATGGTAAAAGAGAATATTGTTTCCGTGGATGGCGAATTTCTGCCTCACAAAACGATGATTGTTCAATATTCTTCTAACACCTTCAAAGGTGGCCATTAAGATGACACTATATTTATATATGATATATAATATTATATGTTTTCCTTAAGATTATTTATTTTTCATTAATGACATTCCTTTATGGTTTCCATTATGGGTAAACATGATATCTTCATTTTAGGAAGTGCGGACTGCCGCCCCCTCAAAGTGATTTGATTCGTTAATGCCATATGTGGGATGTGTAAAGGATGGAGTTAATAATATTATATATGATATTATAATGGAATTATAATGTACCTTTATTTCATTATGCTTCCATTCAATTAAATATGAAATTGAAATGAAATTAGTGTTCATGCATACGTACGACTTACCGTCTCCATGAACGGTGCATTTCATTTATTACCTCTAAATGTTATGTAATATTATAAATTCATAAATATAATAGATATAGATGATATATATCATATATACATCATGAATATAATTCTATATATAATGGTTATTTTAACACATGAACAACATGTAATTATAAGAAGTCTATTTTTGGCTCATGTACCAATGATCGACAAAACGAGCGTTATGAACTTAAATAATTACATAGTGTTCATAACATGGTAATAAGTGATATAAAAGGAATAATGAACTTGAAAAAGGTTCTTAAGAAAGTAGAAATTATCTCAACATTATTATTCATGAGATTAAAGAACTATCAAGTCAAGTCGGACACGAGGTATGAGACTTCATCTCAATCTCCTTTCGTTGAGGCATATTTTATTTTATACACAAATTTCTTTTATATGGTGTATAAACCCATTTGACTTTTATGTTTATTAAAAAGGAATATTTTTTATACTAATTGTTTTACTAAACAAGAAAAGGGAATGTTTTTTCCGTACGTATGCAGCGACAATGACTTCTCCACCGTCGTGACCATTATTTGAGTTTCGGCTTACTCTACAAGACATAACTTTTTTTTATGAAAAATAAATACAATGTTTTACTTTTATTTTATTTTGGTACTGAAAGTTTTTTTCATAATGTTCTTATTATATCATTGTGTTGTATTGATATCTTGTGATTGAAACATGGAAATGTTATGTTTCCTTTATGCATGTTTTATGTGATACAATTATGTTATGGTTCTTTGTAATTGTTATGAAGATGAGTGGTTACGTGATAAACTAAGGGTGGGTGAGCCCGATATAGCTCTCCAATGCATTGGGTAACGCGAAGGAGTTAAACGCTATGTTTTTTCTGAAGAGACTTTGGAATATACTAGGATGGGTATTCAAAACGTAACCATGAGGGTTACTCCCTAAGTAAGAATGTTATGAATGCCTCAAGTTACCTTTATGTCTTATGATTTCAATGATTTATTCATGATTTGATGAGGTATGTTAAAGTTTTTATGTTCTATGAGTAAATTATGATTTCATACATGGACTGATGTTTTCATTTCATACTTTTATATACCTTACTGAGCTTTTTATGCTCGTCCCATGTTTTTGAAATGTTTTTCATAGGTCAAGGGAAAGGTACATAATGTGATGATAGTGTCAAGGAAGTGTCAAGAACGAATCCATGCTTTAATTTAAATATGTTTCCGTTGATGGAAAAAATGAGTACTATCTTTTATGTAACCACTTGGTTTAAATATGGAATGTAATGCTTGATTTATGTTCTAATTCTCTAAAACTCTAATCCTGAAAAGTTCCTCAACATGTATTCTTGAAATAAATAAATATTAAGTAATGTTTAAGGCTTGGGCCTTATAGTTGATATTATAGGTTGGTTTAGATAACTTTAGGTGTTAGAATTCTATTAAATGATTATCCAAAAATATATTTTTTTGGTCAAATTGAATTGTTATAGTATTTAAAGATTACCATGTTGCTTTATCTAAGACATGTTTGTTCATAATGGTTTTCTGCAGAGGAATTAGGGAAGCAGTGCTAGGAAGGCATACAGAAGGAAATGACCTTCCAAATCAGCATCCTGAGATGGTCGGAATTAGAACTGAACAGTTTGTTACAGTAATGGCACAGTTGACTCAAGCGATAAATGGTGGTGGTATCCATGCACGAGATCTACCAGATCAACCACATAGGAACATGTCAGTGGTGGAACTTGTCATGAGGAAACATGCCCCATCATTCAGAGGATCATCTGAGCCTATGCTATATGAAGGGTGGATTAAAGAACTGGAGATGATTTTTGATGTCATGGGGTGGTCAGACAATCAAATGGTTAGTCCTGCTATTTACGGTTTGGAGGGTGAAGCAGATCAGTGGTGGTCGATGGTTAAAAATATCAGGGACGTTGATGAGATTGATGCTCTCAATTGGGATGAATTCAAAGGTATGTTTCTTAAGAAGTATTTTCCTAATGATGTTTGACATAGGATGTAAATACCATTCTTGGAATTGAGGCAAGAGGATGACTCAGTGGCTGCTTATGAAGAAAGGTTCACTCTATTGGAATGCTATGCTCCAAATTTTATCCGAGACCTTGATAGTAAAATCAATCGTTTTTACTCAGGATTAAAGCCAAAATATCGAATGGATTTATCTTCTTGTGATTTCAAGAGTTATGAAAATCTTGTCCGATGTCTTGAGAAGTTGGAAATGGAGTTTTCTAATGATCAAGTGTTCTATAACAACCAACAGAAGAAGTGACCGAGGTGGTATGAGAAAGGGAAGAATTATTCAAAAAGGTCTGATGGTAAGAAAAGTAAGTTTCCAGTTTGAGATAAATGTGGTAAAAGGCATTCTGGGGAGTGTCTTTTGAATTCTGGAAAGTGATACCGATATGGTATGATGGTACATAAGGCTTGTGACTGCACTGAAAAAGATCAGGGTGATGGTAAGACCAAATTTGATTTACAGTTAGTGAAATGATTCAAGTGCAATGAGATGGGTGATTATGCCAACGAGTGTTCGAAAAAGATCTCAAATAATGGGAAGTAGTCAGACTACAAGAAAAAAGGAGTGGTGAAATCCTTTGAGACTACTTCAGAAGATTTTGGGCCAGAAAATGAAGTGGTATCAGGTAAATTTTTTGTTTTCTTAGATTATGCCAATGTGTTGTTTGATTCAGGGTCTAAACATTCTTTCATCTCTGAAAACTTTTCAAGTAAATTTAAAATTCCATCTCAAGAAATGACTCCTAAACTTGTGGTAAAAACACCTAGGGGAAATTTTGAGGCAAAAATAATTTATAAGAGTCTTCCTATCCTTATCCGTGGAAAGAACCTACTTGAAAACTTTATTGTTTTACCTCTAGTATAGTTTGATGTTATCCTCGGTATGGATTGGCTCTTTATTTACCATGCTAAGATTGATTGTAGAGATAAAGAAGTTTCTTTTCATAAAGACTTTCAGTTTGTGTACAAGAATGAACCCTTACTTTTGATAATATATCAAGAGGTTGAGAAACTTGTAAAATATGGAAGTGAATGTTACCTTGGACATGTTGTTGAAAAAAAAGGAACCATTCAGATTAATGATGTGTTAGTGGTAAATGAGTATCCTGATGTTTTTCCTGATGAGTTTCCTGGAATAATACTAGATCGGGAAATTGAATTTACTATTGACTTAGTTCCGGATGCTAAGCCAATTTCAATACCCCCTTATCGAATGACTGATATTGAACTTTTAGAGTTGAAGGAGAAATTACATGAATTATTAGAGAAAGGTTTCATTCGACCTAGCACATCACCATGGGGTGCTCCTATATTATTTATTAAAAATAAAGATGGTTCTTTGAGACATTGAATTGATTATAGAGTCCTGAATAACATCACTGTTAAGAACAAATATCCTTTTCCTCATATCGATGATTTGTTTGATCAGCTCCAGGGAGCTCAGTATTTTTCAAAGATTGACTTGTGGTCAGGGTACCATCAGTTGAAAGTAAAAGAAGAAGACATTTTGAAGACCGCGTTTTGTACAAGATATGGCCATTATGAATATGTAGTAATGTCGTTTGGTCTAACCAATTCACTTTCTATATTCATGTACCTTATGAATAGAATTTTCCATGAGTTATTGGATAATATTGTGGTTGTTTTCATTGATGATATTTTGGTGTTTTCTAAAAGTAAAGTGGAGCATGAAATTCATTTAAGGGTAATTTTGAAAACCTTAAAAGAGAAGAAATTGTATGGGAAATTCAAAATGTGTGAATTTTGGTTGCAACAAATTTCATTCCTTGGTTATAATGTTTCTAAAGATATAATAACTGTTGATCCTGCAAAGACAAAGGTGGTTGAAGAATGGAAAGACCCAAAAATGTAACTGAGATTCGTAGTTTTATTGGTTTAGTAGGCTATTACTGATGGTTTGTTAGAAATGTTTCACGGTTATCTAGTCCAATGAATAAGCTAACTCAGAAGGGTGTTAAGTTTATCTAGACAAAAGAATGTGATGATTGTTTTCATGAGTTGAAAATAAGATTGGTTAATGCTCCATTTTTAGCACTACCTTCTAGTAATGGGGAGTTTGTTATCTATAGAGATGCTTCATTAAAAGGACTCGATTGCGTCCTAATGCAGAATGATCAGGTAATTTCTTATGCTTCATGTCAGTTGAAAACTCATGAGGTAAATTACCCTACACAAGATTCAGAATTAGCTGCTGTTGTTTTCTCTTTAAAAATATGGAGGAATCATTTTTATGGTGTAAATTGTGAAATATATATTGATCACAAATGTTAAAAGTATATATTCACTCAGAAATAATTGAACATTAGACAGATGAGATGGCTGGAATTAATCAAGGATTATGATTGTACAATTCATTACCATCCGGGAAAAGAAAATAAAGTGGCTGATGCTTTGAGTCGAAAAAGTAATGATTTATTAACAATGTTGCATTTGGAACGTGATCCTTTAGTTAAGGATTTGATGAAATTTGGCATAGAAGTAGTGGGTGCAAGATTTTCTTCTGTTATGTTTCAGGTATCAGTGAAATCTTCCCTATCATACAGAATTAAGTTAGAACAGAAGAAAGATAGTGTGTTGCAGGAAAAGGTAGAGCCGATTTAGAAGGGTATGTTGCCTGAATTCAACATTGATAATGATTGTGAGATTGTGTGTGCAGTGTGATTCACAGTTGAAGCGAGAGTTGTTATGTGAAGCTCATAGTTCTCTGTTTTCAGTTCATCCTGACAGTAATAAGATGTATAGAGATCTTCGAGAGTACTACTGGTGGGATGGAATGAAAAGAGATATTGATGATTTTACTATGAAGCGTTTGACTTGTCAATAGGTTAAAGTAGAGCGGCTGTTACCGAAAGGGATGATTCAACCTTTACCAGTACCAGAGTGGAAATGGGGGAATATATCCATGGACTTCGTTGTGGGATTGTCGAAGACACCTCGAGGTAATAATGCAATCTGGGTTATTGTTTATCTCTTGACAAAATCTTCTCATTTACTTTCTATATGAGATAATTTTTCCCTAGATCAAATTTCTCGTTTGTATCTTAAAGAGATAGTCAGGTTACATGGAGTTCCCCTCTCTATTGTATCGGATCGTGATCCCAGGTTCACATCTATCTTTTGGAAAGGCCTTCAGAAGTCTTTGGGTGCTGAATTAAATTTTAGTATAGATTTTCATCCTCAATAAGATGGGCAATTATAATGAACTATTCAGAATTTAGAGGATATGCTACGTGCTTGTTCTATGGATTATTAGGAAATTTGGGACCAAAATCTTTCTTTGGTTTAGTTTTCTTATAATAACAGTTTTTATTCCAGTATACAGATGGCACCATTTGAGGCATTATATGGAAAGCAATGTTGAACTCCATTATTTTGGGATGAAGTAGGTGAAAGGAAGTTTATGAGACCGGAATTGGTAGAAGAGTTGGTAGAAAAAGTTCAGCTGATACAGAAACACATGAGAATAGATCAGAGCAGGCATAAATGTTATGCGGACAACAGGAGGAAGGATATCTCTTTTGAGGTAGGCGATCATGTTTTTCTCAAAGTATCACCATAGAAAAGTGTGATGCGACTTGGTAAGAAAGGAAAGCCGAGTCCAAGGTTCATTGGACCATATGAAATTCTAGAGAGAGTTGGATCAGTTGCATACCGAGTGGATTTACCTTTGAGTTTATCTCAGGTAGACAATGTTTTTCATGTTTCAATGTTAAGGAAGTACATGCCAGATCCATCTCATGTTTTGAGTCCATAGGTAGTTCAGATGGAAAAGAATCTATCTTATAAGGAACAACCTTTCTAGATTCTTGACCACATGGAGGAAGTGTCGTAGAATAAGATGATTCATCAAGTAAAGGTTTTGTGGAAAAACCACATGATTGAAGAGGCAACATGGGAATCTGAAAATGTAATGAGGGATAAGTACCCCCACTTATTCGATAAGTAAATAAATTACAGGGACACAATTTTATAAAGGGGGTAAGGATTTAACCTCCCAAGTAAGTAATGAATAATAGATATTCTTATCTATGTCTATTTATGAATTGGATTGTCTTTTAGAGGCTTAAAATGAGAATAAATCCAATCTTAAGCATGTAATACACTTATATTTTTAAAATACTGTTTTAACACTGTTTGATGGAAACCCATTTTTAAATCTATAATTTGACAATTTTATAAGCTCTATTTTTCAAAATAAACTTATTCTTTATGATTGGGACATTGAAATTTACTTTGGATAAATTTTTCGTATTTTTCTGACAATGTTCATTTTTTAATGAATAGTGAAAAGTACTGAATTTTACCTCAAAACTGCCTTTTCATCTAATTTAATTATATGGTTAGATTATCTTTTTAATCTGTTTTAAAGTGTAATTAGAATAAATTTTTACCATTTAATCCAATGGTGGTCATTATAATTAATTTCCCTTTGTAATTGGTCATAAAAAAGTGGCAAACGTTCCATAGATATTGTTTCAAAAAACCCGCTATTTGTTTTGACAACGAAAATTATTTTTAAATTAATTATTGCAATTTCTATTATTGGAATTTGGTAAAATGGATTCTATATTTGGAATCAGAAGGTCCAAATTATATAATTAATACTCTTTTGTTTTTGGACATTATGAATAGTAACGACGGTAATTATCTTTAATTATTGCGATTAATTAGTAATCAGGTAGTAAAGGATAATAAAATAATATCATAATAATAACAAATGAGCCAACATGTATCCTAATGCTACTGGTTGTGTCATACTGTTTTATCAATTTGTTGTATCAATGTGTTGTATTGATTCTCCAACCCCCTAAAATCTTTTTATTCCTATCTTTTGTAACAAAACCAGTATCATAAATATACTAGGATGTTGTTATGAGAAGGATTAGAGCTACAATTACACACACCATCATCTAATGGTTAAAGAGCATACTATTTCTGTGGATGGAAAATTTCTGCCTCACGAAATGATGATTGTTCAATATTCTTCTAACACTTTCAAAGGTGTCCATTAAGATGTCACTATATTTATATATGATATATAATATGTTTATTTTTTCCTTAATATTATGTATTTTTCATTTATGGAATTCCTTTATGGTTTCTATTATGGGTAAATACGATATCTTCATTTTAGGAAGTGCGGACTACCACCCCTTCAAAGTGATTTGATTCGTTAATGCCATATGTGGGATGTGTAAAGGATGGAGTTAATAATATTATATATGATATTATACTGGAATTATAATGTACTGTTATATCATTATGATTCAATTCCATTAAATATGAAATAGAAATGAAAGTAGTGTTCATGTGTATGTACGGCTTATCGTCTCCATGAATGGTGCATTCCATTTCTTACCTCTAAATGTTATGTAATATTATAAATGCATGTATATACTGGATATTTATGATATATATCATATCTACATCATGAATATAATTCCGGATATAATGGATTTTTACCACATGAACAACATGTAATTATAAGATGTCTATTTTTGGCTCATGTACCAAAGATCGACAAAACGACCTCTATGAACATAAAAAATTACATAGTGTTCATAACATGGTAATAAGTGATATAAAAGGAATAATGAACTTGAAAAAGGTTCTTAAGCAAGTAGAAATTAACTCATCTTTATTATTCAGGATATTAAAGAACGGTCGAGTCATGTCGGACATGAGGTATGCGACATCGTCTCAATCTCCTTTCATTGAGGCATATTTTGTTTTATACACAACTTTATTTTAAATGGTGTATAAACTCTTTTGAATTTTATGTTTATTCAAAAGGAATCATTTTTATACGAAGCATTTTACTAAACGAAATAAGGGAATGTTTTTGTTATATGTATGTGGCGACAAGGACTTCTCCGCCGCCGTGACCATTATTTGAGTTTTAGCTTCCTCTACAAGCCGTACCTTTTTTATGAAAAATAAATACCATGTTTTACTTTTCAATTATTTTGGTATTGAAAATGGTTTTCATAATTTTTTTATTATATCAATGTGTTGTATTGATATCTTGTGATTGAAATATGGAAATGTTGTGTTTCCTTTATGCATGTTTTATGTGATATGATGATGTTATGGTTCTTGGGAATTGTTATAAAGACAAGTTGTTCCGTGATAAACTAATGGTGGGTGAGCCCGATATAGCTCTCCAATGCATTGGGTAATGAAAATAAGTTAAATGTTAAGGTTTCTCTGAAGAGATTTAGGGAATATACAATGATGGGTATTCCAAACGTAACCATGAGGGTTACTCCCTATGTAAGAATGTTAGGAATGCCTCGAGTTACCATTATGTCTTATAATTTATATGATTTATTCCTGATTTGATGAGGTATGTAAAAATGATTATGTTCTATGAGTAAATTATTATTTCATACATGGACTAATGTTTTCATTTCGTACTTTTATAACCCTTACTGAACTTTTTATGCTCATCAAATGTTTTTGAAATGTTTTTCACTGGTCAAGGGAAAGGTACATGATGTGGTGATAGTGTCAAGGAAGTGTCAATAAAGAATCCATGTTTTATTTTAAATATGTTTCCTTTGATGGATAAAATGAGTACTATCTTTTATGTAGCCACTTTTTTTAAATGTGGAATGTAATTCATGATTTATGATCTAATTCTATAAAACTCTAGACCTAAAAAGATCCTCAACGTGTATTCTTGAAATAACTCAAGATTAAGTAATGTTTAAGGTTGGGGCCTTATAACAAATCTCCTAATATCCTTTGACCGATAAGGATCGTGTTTTTTATTGATTGGATAGAGATAGGATTATTTTGAGTAATTAAAATATAAACATATCAATTTTAATGTTCTCGATTTTTTTAATGAAGGATATATGTTCGAGTATTATTGTGATTATTCATTCCTTTTATTAGTTGGTGTTATAATACAATGGAGAGTAGTTATTTCCTTGGGTTTTTAGGAGTTATAACCCCATGTGTATAACTAAACTACCCATGATATCATGATTTACATAGAAATGTATTCACTAAATTTTTGGTGATAGTGTCTCATTGGAAAAAACGTTTTGGTCTTCACTTATCATAAGAGGTTGAGAAATATCTTCATCCCATGTGATTTGAACTTATGAAAATTATGTTGGATGTAATTATTATAGTATTAAATCTATGGTATTTCTTATACACCAAAGAAAGTGAATTTTATTACCTATACATTGAGTAATAATTCAAGTGTAGAGGATATATTTACGAGATGACTGTGGAGTCATCTATGGTGTAATAGGTAGAAGAATATATATTTGGAGATTCTAAGGTTGGGGTTTGGTGGAATCGAGCTGTCTGTGGTGATTTTATTGTAGTATGGTACGAGGATGATCAATATTAGGTGTTATTTAAAGGGAGTATATTTATCCCCTATACGATGTAAGAGGTGTTTCTTTACAAGTTACATAACTGAACATTTACAGTAAATCCTACATTGGATTTGATGTTCCATTATTTGAGGAGTTAGTTCTATTGTATTGGGAAGAAGAGGTCAGTTACAAATTTATTATTTTTCTATTGGGTCTGAAAAAAGCTAAAGATCAAGCATAATATTGTTGGGGAGTTTTATCCACTATTGGATGTTCCCAAGTGAAAGTAATATATTATTTAGATGGATTTCATAATTGGTTTACTCTATGATCACAGTGGTTATGATTATATATGAGTGATTGTAGTATAATTCATAAAGTCATATCACTTTTTAGTGACTATGGAGCTAAATTAACTATTAATTTAGTACTTGGAATAGATTGTGATAATTCATTGTGTTATGAATATGATCATCTCCAATCATGATCCCAGGTTTTCATCCCATGTGTGGGAGATATCGAGAGAGATTTTGGATATCTACTATATCTTAACACCAATTTAATTTTATAGATAAAATTCAGATAGAGTAGACTATTAATATATTAGAATACATGTTTATTGTTTTCATTCTAGATTTTGGAAGATCGTAATTCAATAACCCCCCTTAGTCAAGTTTGATTATAATAATAATTATTAGTATACTGTTGGCATGTACCAAATCATATTTCTCTATATCTGACATTGTAGATATTTGTTTTGTCAGAATGTGGTCAATGAGTCAACTTTTAGTAGACTAATATTTGTTCAGAACACAATAGATAAGGTTTTTATGAGTCATATTAAGATGAAGACAGTCAATGATTGTCATAAGTATTATGCAAATCATAGGATGATACCTCAAGAATTCAATATTAGTGATCATGTGTTCATGAAGGTACTCCTAAACATGGGATGAAATGATTTGATCATGGTAGTAAGCTTTATCCCTAATTTTTTGGGTCTTCCAAGGTGTTGTATAATATAGGTGTAGATTCATATTAGTCAACATTACCCCTAATGATGAACTAAATCCATGATATTTTTATCATTCAAAAGATAAATTAGTATTCAACAATTTATTCCAACATCATTGACTAAGGTGAGTTGGATGTTGAAGATTATGCAACGTTTGAGGGAAGATTGGTTGATTTTCATCCCCATCATCAGATAGTTCCACATGGGTATTCTATTCCCTTAATTCATTTATTGTGGTTCTTAATAGTGTACTTGTGAATGTGAGTCACAAATTCATGCTTAATATCCTGAGTTTTATGATGATTGATTTTTATATGGATGATATGTATACCTTTTCTTGATTAATGTGATAATAGGTGAATTTTCTCACTCCAGTTTTTTCTTATATGTTTTTGGGATTTTATTATCGTGTGATATATGTTAGTGAGGCACATAACATGTAGATGTTGTGATGTTGTGTGGTATTATGATCTAATTAAAGGGAATACTATTAATCATTCATTGATAAAGAAATAATTGAGTATGTCACTTGACTATATCACTACATTATTGGAAATGTATAGCACCACATTGGTGGTTAACTATAAAGTCTTATACTCACACCCTTCTTGGGTAGCCATTGAACTTGGGTACCAGAGAAGCCTTCACTGTTCATAGTTTTAGGTTGGGTGGAGGCCCATAGTATCATAATTATGTAGGATAACCCACATGGGCCTGGTGAATGAGACAAGGTAGCTATTAGGGACACTTTTTATGCTTAATTTATTTATTTTATTTTTTTTAATTTGTATCTATGACCGATCTTATTGGTGGTCCATTTTTTTATTACTATATGCTATACTTTATTACTTATAATTGATTACTTATTTACATTTCTTCTTTCCACGAACTCTAATGTTTAATATTTTAGATGGTATTTTTGTTATTTATAATATTATTTCTACTTTGATATTTGTGTATAATATCCAAACTATCACATCTTAGACCCTTACATCTAGTCATAAACCTCTAGTGTATGACGAGGCACTCTTGAGGCCACATAGTAACTCGATCCTGTTACTACATAGAGTGAACCATGATGGGGATGTTACAAAGAGGAATCAAATAATTCCTTCAATTATCTAACAATATTTTGAGTTGGATGATAGAAAATATAAGAATGTGTAAAATCATTTGATGGATATTGTATTAGGGTGACACAAATACCTTTCCCGATAATAAGTCTATGGTACCTGGGGTTTCATATTGATTTTTTGGATTTTTAGTGTTACAATTGACTGATTTCATCTCATGTGATGCACATAATGTTTTTATTTATGATTTATTATGGATTTATAGATCTTATATTGATGGAAAGAGTCCATTCACTAGTGTTTTGACTCTGGGACCTTTGTAAAGAGGCATTTCGTGCACCGTATTTAGTACGCATGACTCGCATGACATATAGTTTATTTTGATTGTTTCCACAGATATATATTTTGATGATAGGTCATGTGGATTAAATGTTGAGATTCTCGATTATGATGATTTAATAATACATCAATGTAAGATATGTATGGTAAAACTAGTATTTTAGTACATACATTTGACCACTTAAGTGATAGATCCCCTGATGGTGGTTATTAAATGGGATTAGTTACCTAAGGTGTCAATAACAACCTATAAGGTGTTTTTTATATAGTTTTTGGAAAGTAAATTCTATATATCCCATCCATGGGTTGTGATTGCTTGAAACATATCATCTAGGATAAATCTATCACACACATTCACATTATTATATATGAGATTGTGATTCTTGAGGGGGAAATCCCATATGTTGATGATGGGTGAGAATTAGCCTCATGAGTAGGCTGATAACTTGTCATGTAAATATTTATATGTTTATGATGAAATATTCTATATATTTTGATGTTTGAGAATGAGTTGTCATGTGATGCTAAAGACAATAACATATAAGTGTTACCTATGAGATTTTACCTATGTGTGATATGACCCGTGGTTTTGGTGAGTGAGACTAGTGCCTTGAGATTGGATTGAGACATTGGTTGTTGAGAGTTATGATTTGGAAGTTGGATTTTCTCTTACTGTTGTTGATAAATGAAATAAAATGGTAAATAAAAATAAAATTTATCCTATAATGTGATTTATATAGAGGTAAGAAGAACCAATCAGTGCTTCAGGTTATGAGAATGGTGCACATGAGGTGCTTCCTGTTAGATAGTACAGACATGCAATTCCTAAGAATTTTTTTTGATGAAGATAATTTTGAGGGATATTTAATTTAGTATTGAAGTATGAATTTGATGGTATGATCAGTAGGAAACATTTCACCATGTAATACAAATTCATCTTTAGGAGTTTGGTCGATGTGTAGTAAGACACTTAGGATTTACTAAACAAGACCAATAAAGATGGGTGGTCATGTGACAAATATCGCAGGGTTTAAATGCCTCATTTTTAAGAGGAGGGTAATGGATAATATAACATGACTATATTTACATATCAAGTACATATGAATTATTTTGATAATGTGATCCTAGGTATATTGATATATGGATCATGCTATCTTGTTGAGTTATGTAAATAGGTGATACAGGAGCATACACTATTATGATTGGTTGAGGGAACGATAAATAATAAATAAAAACCAGTGAGGGGTTATTGAATGAACAATCTTCCTTGAGGAGAATAGTGAGTTTGGGCATCGATTTCATGGAAATTCATTGCTGTATAAAAATATTAGGTGCACTGATTATATGTGACATTTCTAAATTATGGTATTAAAGAGGAGTTTTTTATGAGCCCAAGGTCGATGGATTTGGTAAGATTCTTAAGGTTTTTGGATTCTAAGTTTTTATGAAATGAGAAATTTTCCATGTAGTGAGAGATATTTTTAGAATTTGATTACCGGAGTGTCTTCTCCATGAAGATGATAACATAATGGATGATTTGTGATCGGGAGCTAAAAGTGGATGAGTGTGGACTAGGAAGAGCAATGCTCATGTATTATTTGAACTTGATGAGGTTACACATAAGAAGTTTTATAAGAGAAACCCTATGGTGGATAGGTATCCTTTAAATACTTGAGGGTGTGATCCCAACTGTAGATAAAATTTAGTTAGATATTGATGATGACATTTATTGGATCAATAAACAAAGAGAAACTAATATCTCTTGTCAGTTATTGATAATGAGAATGGTGACTACATCTACTCCATATGTTTGGTAATGGATAATGTAAGGGACATAGTGATAAAGGAATTTTTTTATTTAGGAATAATATATATATCTTTATTGAGGGGAGTGATAATTTGGTCCTGAAAGAATGAACCTAAAGATGGAAGGGTTAATGTCATAATAAGACCCCTTAGAATATTGTCAATATGTGATTTTGAAAACAGCGAGTAAGTAGAATTGACTTGTCTTGTTCATTGTAAATACTATATTTGAGATTCAGAAGCATTGGTGGATGGTGATCAAGCACAGGTATCTGGATGAGGATGAATGGAGGTGATATGATCATGCATTCAATCGATAGTGTACGAGTACTCAAAATGTGATCATGTAATCCATCAAGGATGGTGGTAAACCCTCCATGGATATTCACTAGATATAGGCTTCATAAATTGGTTTTACATTTGAATAATCCAATGATTCCTAGAGGGTCATTGCATTATGATCGAGTAGGTTGATTACATTTAAGTGTTCAAAGAGAATAATGTCTTACGGTGGCCAGTCAGAGAAGGTCCATTTTTACATTTTTCACATAATTATAGTGGTGAGTTGGAAACCTTATTAGGTGCATTCAATTTGATATGATTAATGTGCTTTTATAATTAATCAGGTAATTTCATGGAAAAGATAATATGTTTGATCCAAGTACATGGGCGGTGGAGGCTTATCCATTTTGGTAAGAATAACAATGAATAAATGTACTAGATTTTTGACAATTATTTCTATGTGAGGTTAAGCGCAGATACACATCGACCAAATAGAATTGGCCATTAAACCATGGGAGATGCATTTTCATAGGTGATTCTGATGGAGGGGTGCACTATGACATAGAATCATCCATTGTGAGTTGAAAATTATGGTGAGGATCACCATGAGATTGATGATAAATATGATAGAGTAAAAACAGGGTTCTTCTAATAGATAAGAAGATGTTATCACTGTATCAATGGTTAAAGGATTGTAATGTTTTGTGATTTTTGTTTGGGAACTAAGATAACTATATTTTTTGTTGCATTTTGGAATCATGATTGGAATTCAAAGATTGGAAGTATCTTATTGGTGTTAAATTAATGGCCTGGATAGGATGGGAATTAAGGGTTAATAGGCAATGATATTTATCTAGGATAATAAGTGTTACTTTCGGGAGATTTTAATGCCTCATGTTTGGATGAGTTGATAAAATTTAAAAGGAATCTAACATTTTATGTCGGTGGTGGGTCTGTTTTTTGAGGTATGATATTTGGAATATAATTTTAAAGGTTTTAGAAACAATAAAATATGTGCTTAGATGTGGTTTGAGACCCCAAGAATCCATAAAGGTTTGATAAGGAATCAATGAATATTATAAGGTGGATTCCTTTTACTACCACCATTGGATAGTTGGTTGGATATGAAATAACTCAGTAGACTACTTGATATCATCGACCATCCAGTAACCTAGTAGGTAGGTACTGTACTTGGAAGGGCTCACCATTGGGATTATTTATGTATTTTGTAGTATCATATTAGTGTTTAAACTTTTTAAACCCTTGTTACTTAAGAGGAAAATGTGTATAGGAGTAGTCTACTTGTAAAGCTTCTCCACCTCTCATTTCTCTCTTGGTTCCCCTTAATCCAGGCTGATTTTGATGTTAATTACATAGTAAACTCAAGGTATCATCATTAATACTTTATTCATTCTTCCTTATTTTTGTATTAAACAAATATTCCTTCAATTTTGGATAATTCTTTGGTGATTATTTACCATATCATGGTGAAATCATCTGAGGAGGATGAGGCATTGTCTTATATTGGATAGAGGGTGTCCTAGGCGAATGATTTCAAGCTGCTACATTCCATTTTTATTGAGGTATATTGAACTATAATTTTTTATATAAATTTTGATTAAATTGGGAATATTGAATTTATAATGGTTATTTAATTTTTTAGTTTTACTCATATTTCATATAGAGGAACTTGATATTTTGTCTGCACATCGTCTGTTAATGTTATGGCGGAGGTAAGTCACAAAATTTATTTTATCTATGGATTCTGACTCGGTTGAATTAAATAGTTTGTATTTTAATGAAGATTGGACTTGAGTGGGTATAAAATGGCTATTTTAGTTGAGGAAAACTTGGATGTGCTCAGGTAGTGGGTAGTTGAAAAGTGATATAAAGGGGAAATGTCCCTTATAGGGTAGGTTGTTCCTAAGCATTACCCTATGGTTTATGCACACTAATTATGAATTATATATGACATGTGATATACCATCTCACAATAGTGTGATATTAACCCAATAATTATTAAATTATTTTAGTAAGGATGAAATTTTGTTGATTAAATATTACTCCCACATATGGAATATACAAAGTGTTTAGGGCCATGATTGAACTTTGTGTTCTGGATGGACATCCCAACCACCAATGGGTGAGAGTATAATTGTAACAATGCACCTTGTGTTATGTGAATCCCATTATATTTCTTAAATAAATTATTTTGTGAATTTAGTTTAATTGATAGGTTCCCATACACACCATGAGTATGTATAATTTATAAATTGTTATAATTGGTCTCCGTTAGTGTTAGAGAATTGTGAGATGACTTAGAGACTTTGGGCTAGATGACACAATCCATAAATGAATAAATTTAGAAGATATATATTGGTGCATTAGTATTTACACTAATTTGAGAGTGATGATGGACTAGTTGGGGTCGTCCTTGGGTGTCACCTTAGACCAAAGGATAAGACCTAGTGAGATGTGGGAGGGTAGGCATACGACATTATGTTTGGGATGAGATCGATGGGTTCCTTGGCATAGACTGAGGAGAGTTTCCCATAGAATGGTTTTCTATCAATGATTACTTTATTTTACAAGGATTCTTAGGATATCAACTAAAATCTGATACATTATTTAAATATCGATCTCATTAGTAATGAAATTTGATTAAATATAATTATTATTTTTGTTATCGGGGGACCTTGATGTAATTATGAGGAATTTTTATTCCCATTATATATTATTGGGGTTCCATGATGTAATTACCAGGATTTGGTATCAATATTTTTACTCTGTTGGGGGGATCTTGGATATTTTTCCAAGGATTCAGTGTGATGATTATTATTATATTTTTCTATGAACATGAGTGATTTAAAGGATCTAGTGATCCCATTATTATTATATGGTTGGGTGACCATGATGTGATTCCATGGATCCGGCATGCCCATTATTATTATATGGTTTGGGGACCTTGATGTGACTCCAATGATTTATATTTCCCATTATTATATTTTTGAGGGACCATGGACATTGTTCCTCAGATCGGGGTTCCCATTACGATTATAAACTTTTGGGGGGAACTTGGACATAATATATTGATTTGGTCTGCCAAAATTTCATCATACAAGACAATGGTACTTTGTACTAAGATATTCAACACTTTTCGTAATATATATGGTTGGTCTGGGGTGATAAATTTCACCCACGGATTGATAGTGGTAATATATTTATTTTATTTATTCTATGATTCCACAGTGATATATTCATTTAGTCTACTAGGTATTTCCCTTTCAGATATCACTACATTAATATCTATATAAGGGACCATTTTGGTGGTTCCCTACTGGGTTATGTACTCAAAACATTGTTGAGATGCCATTTAACAAAGCTACTCGATCATCCTTCACTGTTCATAGGTTTAGGTTAGGCATAAGCTTGGATAATATTCAAAGAGTATGATAGCTTGAATATGACTTGTGACTGGGATGAGGTGGGGCTCATAGATGTGGAAGAGCCTCATTTTATTTTGATTCATTATTTTTATATTTGGGATAGGTTAAGTGGGCTATCTGTTTGTTGTATAACTATATGATATATATTGTTACTTATTGTTGATAAATTATGTGTATTTTCTATTTATGAATAATATTACTTTTATTATTATGCTTGATATTTGGGTTAGGTATGTCATAATTTCTACATTTATGTAAGGTTATAGTCTCCAAACTATCATGAATTAGACAATTGTTTCTATCTGAAAGCTCCTTGCATACATGAAGCATGCCTGAGGTCTCACAGTAACCGGATCTAGTCACTTATTATAGTGAATCGGGGTGGGGGTGTTACAAATTAATTTATGTTGGGAATGGTTAAAATGAATAAATTATGAAAACATCATATCAAAAGAAATGGATTGATTGAAAGAGCTTGGGAATGGAAAAAATATCAGAATTATAAGCTTGATTTTTTATTTAAATATTAATCTTGGATATTGATTGAATATTTGTAAATGTTATTTAATTTATTTAACCTTTATGAATTAATTGAATCATTTTTTATCATCTATATTTTCTATATTCTTCCATAATATAAGCTTGGTCATCATATGAGACATTAACTTAGAATTAATATAGGGATAGGTAGTTCAAATAAGATTTTTTGTATGTTATATGTATCCTCATGTTATTTTATCTCTTATGATCTACCACAAAATTCAGTTTGGGTGGCTGATACACTATTTCTACATAGGTCATGGGTGTTTCCTAATATATAGGTTTTCATGGTAACATAAGGATAACTTCTCCCCTTATCCAACACAAACATCTAGATGTAGATTATATACACGTAGATCCAAATTCTGGTGGATTAATGTTATAGGGTATGTTATCATACAGGTTATCATAACCATCTCTTATGATGTACATATATATATATATATATATATAGGTTGTGGAGGAATAAGTTTATAACATATACTTGTTTCCTGAAAGTAAGGAATATGATTATAGTAGGTTTACATATACACATGATATTATGGCTTATGTTATAGTGTATAATTTTATAGGATATCCTAGATCTTAGACTTACTACGAGACTTTGATATTTGATGTGATATGGATGTTATTATATGGATGTAGTTGTGAAATAATTTCATGCATTTGTGGGAACAAATATTGAAGAGATGAGAGAAATGAGACATAATATGCTAGGGTTTAGGGCAATTGATTCAATATGAATGTAGTTTCATAATACTCTTCATTAAATAAATGATTTTATTTTATGTTACCATATTTTATGTATTACATAGTAATTGAACCTTAGTGAGGATGAGAATATAGTTTACCAATTTAGGTGAGAGATGTTTTCCCTATATATCCCCTAGGGATTTATTATGACTCTTTCACATTTTACAGAGAGGTTTTGTGGAGGATCCTTTTTGAGTATACTTATATGATCAATCTTATATATATATTCCATTATGTCCACTAGTGTGAGTTAAGGTTTTATAAAATAATTTTTTTTTATCTCTCATAGTATTAATCAAGCGATTTTTTGATTTCATGGTTGTGACCTTTGGAGTGGTTTTTAATTTATTTTCAGTTTTATTCTAGTATTTTATGATATATCATGTACCAATTTTTGGTTATTCATGTATTTTCATGGAGTCATACGGAAATTTATTTTTTGTTCATGAGATATTGAGGGAAATTTCTACCATATTATATCTTTTATACCCTATGTACTTGTTTTCAACCCATAGCCTATTGGGGGAGGGCTTTAGGGGTACATCATATCTTCACTGTCGACCCAATAGGAGTATTAATGGGGGTGGATCATGAGAGATGAACACCATCCAGTTCTAAATTTTCCAATAAATAAAATCTCACCAAATATTTATATTCTTCAATCTATCATATAAAATAAAATTTTTAGAATTAATATAGGGCATATATTCTATCATAATACATTTCAATGATAACATAAGTAACCTATAACTCATCATTAAATAACTTTAACAAAATAACATATTTAATAATTTTAGTTAATTAAATATATTCTACCTTAGTGATGGATAAAGAAATAATAGATTGTATGTTACAATTCCATGAATTAGGACCACCACAGTAACTAAATATGTATCCAATAAAATAATATTGATTGTCAACATTTGAAGGATAATAAGAACTAAAAAATAACACCATATAATTATCATATCTACTATTATCAACAAAATATATACAATAATAAGAATTTATAGAAATATACCACTTAATCCATTCAAATTCAAGTTAGTAGAGATTTTCTGGGTTACTCATAATCAAAATTCAATTACATATATTATAATGATATCACATTTTGAGAATACCATATCATATATAAGGAAACCCAGTGATGTTTTTATCTCTAAAGGAACCACTATATCTTGATGATTTAGACCACAAATCAACCTATCCTTCAATACACCATGGCATAAAATGAGACACTATGTCAAGGGTTTTCTATCATGGGTATTATTTTAATTCTTGATAATGATTTTTCATACTCTATATTCCATTATAGCTATCATTATCAGTTACAACCATCATGTTATAATGATTATGAATATTTTTAAAAATAAGGTTCATTTTTAAATGTTAAATATTCATGAATATAGTTGAATATAATTGTTACAAAATTTGGAATGTTCAAGCATTTTTGTGAAAAAATCATTTATTATAGGTGATCTTTTTAAGTTATATGGATGTTTATATTAGGGGATTAATCATTGAAAATGTTAAGTGATGGTTATAAATAATTAGGTATTAATTTATCTATATCGTGATTCTCTATATCATTTAACTAAATGTTCTAATAGATATTTAATGAGAAAAATGTTCTTCCTGAGCACTGTAACACCTGAGACTTTTATGTTATATAAATCATCAAAGAAATATTTTTCTACACACAACACTTTCTTGACTTGCTTTACTCGAAATCGCAACCTTCCTCGATAGCTTGCGTCGTACGCAATACCAAGTTTCACTAAACAATGATATACTAATAAAATATTATTAAAACTAGTCGTTATGAATAGTAATAACAACTTTTTGAAATTTTATAAATTTTATTTTTCAGAATGGACTTCATTTTTGGATTCGGAATATCGAAATTAGCCTAGGGTGAAATGTTGGTATTTTTTCTGAAAACTTTCAATTTTTGATGAATAGTGAAACCACAAAGTTGTTGTTAGAAAAACTGATTTTTTCATAAAACTTAATTTTACCACTTCTGTGAGTGGAATTTCAAAAATCTGAGAGACACGGTTAATATCAAGGACTAATATGTTGTTCAATGAGATGAAAATAATTTTTTTTAATAGTAACTTTTTACTTTTTTACCATGGTTAAAAGTAAATAGGGTAATTAAGGGTAAAAATGATATTATTATTACCCTAACACATGTCCTAATTCTATTGGATAAATTTGATTTGACCAAAAAAAACTTAGGAATAAAATATGACCATTTAGGCTCAATTGGATTAGATTAGGACATTTATTATTAATTTATTTAAAGAAGGGTTAAAATAGTTAAAATCAATGTTTAATAAATAAATCATTTTTAATATGGGTTTATACATAAGATAAATTAGACTATAAATATTAATTAGAAATATAAAAAGATTTACTACATAATTGTAGTTTATTTGTAATTTTTGGACATTATTTAATTTAATTTATTTATGACACAACGATGATTTAGTAATTATCTTATTAATGAAATATTGACATAATTGATGTTATAAATACCCAAATAAATGTAATTTGAGACTTTTAATGAATTAAAATAATTTTCTATGTTAATATGACATGTAATTAATGATTTAATTAACTTGGTTCGAACTAATCATTCTGTTATGATTTTCACAAAAATCAATTACTAAATAGTGTCAAAATTGACATAAAATAGTTTTTAAAAAAAATATTATATTATTAATTGTTATTTTATTTCTAAAAATCTAAGTATCGGCCAAATGACATAGATAAGGTTATAAATATTAATAATAAACAACTTGGGGTTCGTTTGTCTTGATATAGTATGTTTATTAATGTTATAGTGTAAGAAAACAAGAAGACACGGTGAAAGTAAAATTATCTAACTTAAAGTTAAATCTAAATGATAAGGTTAAAATTGATACCTAAACTTGTCTAAATTATATTTTATTAGAGTAGTTGGACCCCTATCTACCTTATCTTCGAAATATATCAATTTTGAGTTATTAAAAACCGAATTTGACTTTACAATAAAATAATATTTTTAGTTTTTCCAAAGGTGCCCCTCTCCTCCCTTATAAAAGGGCACCCCCTCCCCCTCTTCCTCACACCACATTGAGCCTTCAATCTCAGCCAAACCCTGACAATTTTTCCTCTCCACTTCCCTAGAAACATCCTAGAGGTTATGATCTTCTTCAAAGACCTATTTTAGTGCCCTAAAAGGAGGTCTCAAAGAAGCACTACAAAGAAGAGGTAATGTTCGTTACCAATTCTTTCATCTTTATTTCTTATTCCAATTATTCTTCTTTAGTTGTTTCATTATGAAGTTATAACATAAGTATCACTCATATAATTATATGTTATTATAAGTATGAAATAAACCTATTTCACTCTCTATCCATCCTACGGAAAAAGAAATCACCGCGCGTGCGTACGTCCGGAATACCGTCTCCACGCCGTGGTGTAATCTATTTTCCACCACCACATTACATGGATGGGTATAATGGTGTAAATAATGACTAAATATGACTACTGTAAAGTGATATTGATTCTGAAATAGTATACATAATCTCCAATACAATTCAATGATCATGGGAACGATATCATCGCTTGTGCGTACGTACGGAATACCGTCTCCACGATGTGATGCGACTCATTCTACAAGATCTTCATTGAATAATGAATATATAAATGAATTGAATGAATGAATATTATATATTTTACTCTAATACCATTATGGAAATGAGGTATCTATAACCTAAAGAGAAGAATAATAATTTATTCTACAAAACACGCATAAGAACAAAAAGTAATAAACACCCGAATAACAAGTAGTAATGAAATATTACTAGTAAGAAGCTAAGAATATGACCATATATGATATCATAACAATAATTATGATTCTGGAATAAGTCAATAACATTATTTAAAACATTATACAGGAGGTTCGGACAGTTATGAAGCAAATCAGACCTAAGGTAAGGGAAATATCGCAATCTCATTTTTATCCGAGATTGTTTATACTTTAGTATTCACTGGGGTGTATTTTATCATCCAAATCCATGTTTCCTCAATATGTAATATTATTTCCATACACCTACAATTATTTAAATCCAATTTTACCCTTCAGTGAGTTTTTAGTAAAGGATATGAAAGGAATCTTTTGTCGTTTTTCGTACGAGGTACTTTTTGACTTTTCCGACAAAAGTACGAAGAATGTTTTTTTAACTTATACGACATGAATGGATTTTTAAAACATTATTTCCAAGATGCTTCCTTTACAAGTTTTCATGTTTATTTTTAATCAACTTAATTAGTTTAAAATTGTATGACATGTTAAAAAAGGGAAATGTTTTTTCTGAATTTGAAAGGATATTTTCCTCAAGAATGGAGTTCAAGTGTTTTATCAAAATTATTTTCCATATAAGATAATATAGGGTTCTGTTTATATCCCTATTATTACATTGATTTGATTATGTTGTGATGGAATTATTTTTATGAATTCCTTTATCTTATATGAATTGTTTGATGATGTCACGATGTTTAAGATTCCCATTTTTATTACATGGGTTATGCAATGATGTATGATTTATGATTTTGTAGCACACATAAGAATGGTATAATTATGAGATGGGTGGGAACTATATCTCCCTCAAATACATTGGGTAATGATTTTTATCTCATGAGATAGACATGGCTGGAACGGTAGGTTATACCCGTTCAGTGAAACAGGACTGAAACGGGGAGTGAACTTGGTTCAGAAATGGACTTTGTCCACTAATATAGTCTTGGAAATGAGTCTTGACTAATAAGAAATGATTTTCTATGATTATGTGTGTATGCCAAAAAGTTTCATGTTTTATGTTATGATTATTGGGATTACATTTCACTACTATGATTTATCTCATGTTATGAAATTATGATTTCTTTTGCAGGTTAAGATTTCCAAAAGTTATGTTCTTATGTATATGATGTGATTGATATTTCTTTTGTTTACCCTTACTGAGCATTTAAGCTCACCCTTTTGTATTTTTTCTTTCCCCCGGTCATGAAGAAGGTTATTAAGTAAGATATGGCAAAAGGGACTATAGATATGATGAAATAAATGGGAGACAGTGTAGACGATTTATGAACCAGTTGTTTATGTTTCCCAGTTTCTAAAGACACTATACCTATACGGTCCTTTCCTGGGTTTTGTTATATGTTGTAATAAGTGTGCTTCAATTCTTAAGTAATAACAATGTATGTAAAGAATGGGTCGTTATAGTTGGTATCAGAGGAAAGGTATAGTCAACCTTTGGAAACTAGGATGTGAAAGCCTTAGTAAGAACCCTAAGGATAATTCTAAGCATAGAACACAATATTAGTGTTTTAGAAATTACCATGAATAACCTAGGATAAGACCTTAAGTGTGATATTTTATTCTTGATTATGTGGTTTTCCAATTATAATTAGTGTTGCTCACACTATTCTTCTTGGTTTTAGTAAATGGCTGGAACCCGAAGGAACCGTGTTAATGAGGAATGTGACGGCAATGCAATGATTGTCCCCCTGAGCAACCAAATGTTATGGGAGCTGGAATGAAAAATCTTGTAGCCATGCTCACACAACTTTCTCAAGCTATGAATCATGCAGGACTTCCAAACGAGCAAAGGAAGGAGCAACATTCTGTTGAATCCTTCATGAGGCAGTGTCCACCTTCTTTTAGCGGGTCTACTGATCCATTAGTTGCTGAACAATAGATTAGTACTACTAAAAAGATATTTTCAGTTCTTCAATGTTCTGAACATGATAAAGTCATCTTACCAGTGTATCGTTTGGAAGGTGATGCTGATCAATGGTGGAATCTTATCAAGAATACGAGGCAAAGAGATGAAATTGAGTCCATGGAATGGGACGAGTTAAAGAACTTATTTTTCAATAAGTACTTCACTCGTATTCTCAGAACGATGATGGAGAAGGAGTTTCTTGAACTAAAGAAAAAGGATGATGAATCTGTTGGTACCTATGAAGCAAATTTTACAAGACTTGCAAGGTACACTTCTGGTATTATTATCCAACCTGAGAGTAAGATCGATCGATTCTTTAGTGGCTTAAAACCAATTCTTCGAAGGGCGTTATCCATAAGGGACTTCAATAGCTATGAGGAAATATTTCGATGTGCTCTCAAAGTCAAGATGGAGATTGGAGTAACCCATCAGTCATATGGGTTTGATAAGAAGAGGAAAATGGAATTCAAAGGAAAATTTAAAGAGCACACTGAAAAGAAGATGATATTTTCCTTATGCTCAAAGTGTGGAAAGAAACATGGAGGGAGTTGTCTTAAAGGGACAAGTAAATGTTTCAAATGTGGGAAGGAAGGTCATCGGGAATTTGAATGCTGTAATGATGGGAAGAAGATGTATAATGATACAAAAAAAGGAATGGATACACAAAATGAACCTACTACACTTCAATGTTTCAAGTGGAAGGAGATGGGTCATTATGCCAATCAATGCCCAAATCCAAGGGTGGATGATGATGGTTGACGTCAACAAACTCTTAAGGCTAAAGACAAAGGAAAGTCACATGCAATTTCTATCAGCGATGTGGAGTATGATAACGATGTGGTGAAAGGTACTCTTACCATCCACTCTAAAGTAGAAAATGTTTTATTTGATTCTGGATCCACCCACTACTTTATTTTTGAATAATTTTCTAAGGTTATCACCGTATTAACTCAACAATTAGATGTTGAGTTAGCAGTGACAACACCAAATGGCACAACAGTCGCATCAAAAGTTTATAATTATTCTCCAATTGAAGTTTGTGGGAAAGTGCTTCCTGTAAATCTTGGGATCCTTCCTATAGTGGAATTTGATGTGATTTTTGGCATGGATTGGCTTTCTCTACATGGAGCTAATATCAATTACCAAAGAAGGAAAGTCACATTTCATAATCTAGATCAATCTATGATCGTCTATCGATGCAAGGATGAACATAACCTTCCAGTGGAAATTTCTTCCATTTTATGGGTATTTATTCCACTAAATGAAGGTTATTTATCTCAAATGGTTGGTGAGAAACTCACGATTAAGAATATTCCCATTGTACGGGAGTTTGATGATGTCTTTTCAGAGGAATTACCGGGTCTTCCACCAAATCGTGAAGTTGAGTTTTCAATAGAACTCGTACCGGGTGCTTTTCCTATTTCAAAGACACCTTATAGAATGGCCCCAACTGAGTTACAGGAATTGAAGAAGAAACATCAAGAGAATCTTGATATGGGGTTTATACGCCCTAGTGCGTCACCTTGGAGAGCACCTGTTCTGTTTGTTACGAAAAAAGATGGATCAATGAGACTCTGCATTGATTATCGAGAACTTAACAAGATCACTATCAAGAAAAAATATCCTCTCCCGCGCATTGATGACCTATTTGACCAACTACGTGGAGCTCAATACTTTTCCAAGATTGATCTTCATTCAGGGTATCATCAATTAAGGGTCAAAAGAGAAGATATACCAAAGACGATTTTCCGTACAAGGTATGGACACTATGAATTTATAGTGATGCCATTTGGTCTTACTAATGCCCCTGCTATCTTCATGGATCTAATGAATAGAGTCTTTAGAGACTATCTTGATCAGTTTGTGGTAGTCTTTATAGACGATATTCTTGTCTATTCAAAGAGAAAGGAAGAACATGAAGATCACTTGAGAATTATATTGAAGACCCTGAGAAAGGAGAAGCTTTATGCCAAATTTACCAAGTGTGAATTTTGGCTTCAAAAAGATTCATTTTTCGATCACATAATCTCAAAAGAGGGGATATCTGTGGATCCAACAAAAACAGAGGTTATCGAAAGATGGTCGAGACCAACAACAGTAACTGATATCCGAAGTTTACTTGGTTTGGATGGATATTATCGACGTTTTGTGAATTTTTTTTCACAATTATCTAATCCACTCAACAAGTTGACTCGGAAAGGAGTTAAGTTTGTTTGGATGAAGGAATGTGAAGAGAATTTCAAGGAGTTGAAAAGAAGGTTATCCAGTGCACCTGTGCTCACACTGCCTTGTAGTGGAGAAAGGTTTGTGATCTACAGTGATGCATCCAAGAAGGGATTGGGGTGTGTTATTATGCAAAATGATATGGTGATAGCTTATCCCTCACAACAATTGAAAATACATGAGCAAAATTACCCAACTCATGATTTGGAATTAGCTGCGGTAATCTTTGCATTAATGATTTGGAGGCATTATCTTTATGGAGAAAGGTGTGACATTTATATTGATCATAATAGTTTAAAGTATATTTTCACACAAAAGTTGATGAATATGCGCCAAAGAAGATGGTTGGAGCTGATTAAGGATTACGACTGCTCAATCCATTACCACCCTGGGAAAGCAAACAAGGTGGCAGATGCATTAATTCGACAAGACCATGCGAGTTTATCCATGATGAGGATCACAAAAGATCCAATATTTATGGATTTACAAAGGATGGATCTTGGAATTATAATGGAAGGGGGAAAATCGTATCTTTCTAAAATGAATGTTCAAACATCTACACATGTGAAGATTAAAGAGTCATCGAAAGTAGATGTCGAGTTACAAAAGAAGGTGAGAAATGTTCCTGAATTCATCCTTGATTGTGATGGGATAATAAAGTTCAGGAATTGGGTTTGTGTTCCTCCCATCCCCAAATTAAAGAAGGAGCTACTGGATGAGGCTCATAGTTCTTCATTCTCTATTCATCCTGGAAGCACGAATATGTATAGGGACCTGAAAGAGTACATCTGGTGGGATGGCAAGAAAAGATATGTTGTTGAATATGTCTCTTGATGCTTGGTTTGTCAGCAAGTTAAAGCTGAGAGACAGAAGTCTAAGGGGATGTTACAACCATTACCCATACCCGAATGGAAATGGGAAAACATCACTATGGACTTTGTCACATGACTTCCTAAAACATCCAAAGGCAATAATGCTATCTGGGTCATAGTTGATCGCCTTACAAAGTCTGCACACTTCATTGCTATTAGAGAGGATTTCTCTCTGGATCAGCTTGCCAAGATATATGTAAAGGATGTAGTAAGATTGCATGGAGTACCACTTTCTATTATATCTTATCGAGATCCGAGGTTTACCTCGAAGTTTTGGCGAAGTCTTCAACATACTCTAGATACAGAGTTGAGTTTCAGCACTGCTTATCATCCTCAGAAAGACGGTCAGTCTGAGAGAACAATTCAAAATCTAGAAGATATGTTGAGAGATTTCTCTATGGATTTCAAAGGTGGTTGGGATCAACACCTACATTTGGTGGAATTTTCGTATAATAATATCTTTCACTCCAGTATTCAGATGGCTCCTTATGAAGCTCTCTATGGAAATAAATGCAGGACTCCAACTTGCTGGGATGAAGTTGGGGAAAGAAAGCTATTAGGACCCGATCTCGTAGATGAAATGGCAGAAAAGGTCAAATCTATTCAACAACACATAAGAGAAGCTCAGAGTCGACAGAAAATTTATGCCGACAACCGAAGAAAAGACCTAGAGTTTGAAGTGGGTGATAATGTGTTCTTACGAGTATCTCCCTGGAAGAGGGTTATGAGATTTGGAAGGAAGGGGAAGTTGAGCCCTAGATATATCGGTCCTTTCGAAATACTGGATCGTGTTGGGAAGGTAGCTTACCGATTGGAGCTTCCACCGAATCTCTCTCAAGTTCACAATGTGTTCCATTTATCTCTCCTGAGAAAGTACATACCTAATCCTTCACATGTACTCATCCTAGAAGTTGTACCGCTGGAGCATGATCTTTCTTATGAAGAACAGCCGATAGAGATTCTGGATCTTAGCGAAAAAGTCCTACGAAACAAGACCACTTGCTTGGTGAATGTTTTATGGAGGAACCACCAATTAGAATAAGCTACATGGGAGCTTGAGGATATGATGAGGGAGAGGTATCCTCATCTGTTTGTTACAAAGTGACAAATTTCGAGGGAAAAATTCATTTTAAGGGGGGTAGAATGTAACACCCGAGACTTTCATGTTATATTAATCATCAAAGAAATCTTTTTCTACACACAACACTTTCTGGACTTGCTTTACACGAAATCGCAACCTTCCTCGATAGCTTGCATCGTATGCAATACCGAGTTTCACTAAACAATGATATACTAATAAAATATTATTACAACTAGTCATTATGAATAGTAATAACCACTTTTTGAAATTTTATAAATTTTATTTTTCAAAATGGACTTCTTTTTTGGATTTGGAATATCGAAATTATCCTTGGGTGAAATTTTGGTGTTTTTTCTGAAAACTTTCAATTTTTGATGAATAGTGAAACCACTAAGTGGTAGTTAAAAAAACTAATTTTTTCATAAAACATAATTTTACCGCTTCTGTGAGTGGACTTTCAAAAATCAGAGAGACACGGTTAATATCAAGGACTTAAATGTGGTTCAATGAGATGAAAATAATTTTTGGTGAATAGTAACTTTTTACTTTTTTTTCCACGGTTAAAAGTAAATAGGGTAATTAAGGGTAAAAATGATATTATTATTACCATAACACATGTCCTAATTCTATTGGATAAGTTTAATTCGACAAAAAATAAACTTATGAATAAAATATGACCATTTATGCCCACTTGGATTAGATTAGGACATTTATTATTAATTTATTTAGGGAAGGGTAAAAATAGTTAAAATCAAAGTTTAATAACTAAATAATTATTAATATGGGGTTATACATAAGATAAATTCGACTATAAATATTAATTATAAAGCTGAGAGGATTTTCTACATAATGTTATTTTATTTTTAATTTTTAGACATTAAAATTATATAATTTATTTATGACACAACGATGATGTAGTAATTATCTTATTAATGAAATATTGAAATAAAATATGTTATAAATACCCAAATAAATGTAATTTGAGACTTTTTATGAATTAAACTTCTTTTCTAGGTTAATATGTCATGTTATTATTGATTTAATTAAAATGGTTCGAACTAATAATTCTGTTATGATTTCACAAAAATCAATTACCAAATAGTGTCAAAATTGACATAAAATAGTTTTTAAAACAAATATTATATTATTAATTGTTATTTTATTCCTAAAAATCTAAGGTTCGGCCAAATGACTTAGATAAGGTTATATATATTAATAATAAACAAATTTGGGTTCTTTTGGCTTGATATAGTAAGTTTATTAACCTTATAGTGTAAGAAAACAAGAAGACCCGGTGAAAGTTAAATTATCTAACTTAAAGTTAAATCTAAATGATAAGGTTAAAATTGATACCTAAACTTGTATAAATTCTATTTTATGAGAGTATTTCTACCCCTACCCACCTTATATTCGAAATATATCTATTTGGAGCTATTAAAAACCGTATTTGACTTTATAATAAAATAATATTTTTAGTTATTCCAAAGGTGCCCCTCTCCTCCCTTATAAAAGGGCACCTCCACCCCCTCTTCCTCACACCACTTTGAGCCTTCATGCTCAGCCAACCCCTGCCAATTTCTCCTCTACACTTCCCTAGAAACAAACTAGAGTTTCTAGTCTTCTCCAAAGACCTATTTTAGTGCCCTAAAAGGAGGTCTCAAAGAAGCACTTCAAAGAAGAGGTAATGTCTGTTACCGATTCTTTCATCTTTATTTCTTCATCCACTTATTCTTATTTAGTTGTTTCATTATGAAGTAATAACATCAGTATCAATCATATAATGATATGTTATTATAAGTATGAAACAACCCTATTTCACTATCTATCCATCCTATGGAAAAAGAAATCACCGCGCGTACGTATGTACGGAATACCGTCTCCACGCCGTGGTGTAATCTATTTTCCACCACCACCTAACCTGTATGGGTATAATGGTGTAAATAATGACTATATATGACTATTTTAAAGTGATATTTATTCTAAAATAGTATACATACACTCCAATACAATTCCATGATCATGGGAACGATATCATCGCTCGTGCGTACGTACGGAATACCGTCTCCACGATGTGATGTGACTCGTTCTACATGATCTTCATTGAATAATGATTCTATAAATGAAGTGAATGAATTAATATGATATATTTTACACTAATACCATTCTGTAAATGATGTATCTATAACCTAAATATAATAATAAGAATTTATTCGACAAAACACGCATAAGAACAAAAAGTAATAAACACCCGAATAACAAGTAGTAATGAAATATTACTAATAAGAAGCTAAGAATATAACCATATATGATATCATAACAATAAGTATGATTCTGGAATAAGTCAATTTCATTATTTAAAACATTATATAGGAGGTTTGGACACTTACGAAGCAAATCAGACCTAAGGTAAGGGAAATATCACAATCTCATTTGTATCCGAGATTGTTTATACATTAGTATTCACTGAGGTGTATGTTATCATCCAAATACATGTTTCCTCAATATTTAATATTATTTCCATCCACCTAAAATGGTTTAAATCCAATTTTACCCTTTGGTGAGTATTTAGTGAAGGATATGAAAGGAATCATTTGTCGTTTTTCGTAAGAGGTACTTTTTGACTTTTCCGACAAAAGTACGAAGAATGTTTTTTAACTTATACGGAATGAATGGATTTTTAAAACATTATTTCCAAGAATATTCCTTTACAAGTTTTCAAGTTTATTTTTAATCAACTTCTTTAGTTTAAAATTGTATTACTTGTTAAAAAAGGGAAATGTTTTTTTGAATTTTAAAGGATATTTTCCTCAAGAATGGAGTTCAAGTGTTTTATCAAAATTATTTTCCATATAAGATAATATAGGGTTCTGTTTATATCCCTATTATTAAATTGATTTGATTATGTTGTGATGAAATTATTTTTATGAATTCCTTTATCTTATATGAATTGTTTGATGATGTCACGATGTTTAAGATTCCCATTTTTATTACATGTGTTATGCAACGATGTATGATTTATGATTTTGTGGCACACATAATAATGGTATCATTATGAGATGGGTGGGAACTATATCTCCCTCCAATGCATTGGGTAAATATTTTATATCTCATGAGATAGACATGGATGGAATGGTAGGTTATACCGGTTCAGTGAAACAGGACTGAAACGGGGAGTGAACTCGGTTCAGAAATGGACTTTGTCCACTAAGATAGTCTTGGCAATGAGTCTTGACTAATAAGAAATGATTCTCTATGATTATGTATGTATGCCACAAAGTTTCATGTTTTAATTTATGATTATTGGGATTACATTTCACTACTATGATTTATCCCATGTTATGAAATTATGATTTCTTTTACAGGTTAAGATTTCCAAAAGTTATGTTCTTATGTATATGATGTGATTGATATTTCTTTTGTTTATCCTTACAGAGCATTTGAGCTCACCCTTTTGTATGTTTCTTTCCCCAGGTCAGGAAGAAGGTTATTATGTAAGATATGCCAAAAGAGACTATAGATATGATGAAATAAATGTGAGACAGTGTAGATGCTTTATGAACCAGATGTTTATGTTTCCCAGTTTCTAAAGACACTATACCTATACGGTCCTTTCCTGGTTTTTGTTATATGTATTAATAAGTGTGCTTCAATTCTGAAGTAATAACAATGTATGTAAAGTATGGGTCATTATAAGCACTGGGTGATTCCCATGATCCATGGATACATTTGAAGGAAGATTTATTTCCATTTATTCTCAATTATCTCAATTAAAATATTGTTATGACCATCAATGGGATGGGTCAATTGGTTTAAATTATATTGTCCTAATTTCTCTTCATTAATATTCATTATAAATATAGAGATAGATTCTAGGATTAATCATGTTTTGGATTTATTCTTCTATAGTGTTTTAGATATTAGGCATCCACTTAATACATAAAAGTGGTATGAATTCCAATATATCCATGTATGGTTTGAATTTTGAATGGAATAATAATATATGAATACATGTTTTCAAGGTTCCACAATATATTCGAATCCAAAATTCCAATTTCTATTCTTGATAATTCAAGGCCATGATATATTCCTTTTGGAAACGGGAATTTCATTTTGCAATGTTTATAAAAAAATAAATATGTTTGTTGAAATAGTAATTTTGGGCACTAAAAAATATCATGAAAGAATATAGCATCATAGGATATTGCTCTAAAACACGATCAAAATATTTTTATTCCGTAGTTTCCATTAAAATGAATAATTTACACCACATAGTAAAAAAATTAGCACTTGTGAAGTCAATCCCAAAATAATGTTATCCCCATAATAACTTGGTCATGCAACATTGAAAAATAGGATGGTCTAACCAAAAAGGACCACTAAAAATCATCACAACATTACATCAAAATGATTTGCCTCCAAATGAAAGACCATGTCATGGGGTATGGAATTTTTAGAGTAATTTGAAGAAAATAATATTTTTTTTAAAATCTCATAGAACCTTCACTGAAATGGGAATGGAGGGTCCAAATTGAATCTATGAGTGATCATAAATTTGAACAAAAAGTTATTTGGTAGATTAGATATCGTTTTACAGTGGATTTAGATTATTTTTTAATTTATAAATGTTTTATAAATTATAAAAAAAAGTAAATTATAAAAGTTAATATATTATTTGATGAACAATTCATAAATGTGAACCCAAATTTTTTATAATAATGGATTATTTAGAAAATTTATTTAATCCATTCCAAGTGGAATTTTGGATGTTGATGTGATCAATAGTTTGAATAAAATCAAATGTTAGATATTTAATTTATGTAAATTATTTACATAAAACATGAAATGTATATTTTTAAATAATAAAAGTTTTCATTAATTATCAAATATTGTGAAATACGAAGGATTTCTTATTAATACCATGATAATCGTAATATGAGATATTTATATTGGATAAAATTGAATCATTAAAGTTTATTCTTGCAAAATTACACTATGTTTATGAATTTTACGTACATTTTAATCTTATCCATTAATATATGTATTAACCATTTATTTATTTATTCCATATTTTATTCATTTATATAAAGGGTTATGTTAAGAATTTTGATGTGTTATTTATTTTAATGTTTTAATCTACTTTTACATATTTTCATTCATGCATACAAGGAGTTTCATGCTAGGTATGATAAGGGATTTATATTTCATATACATTGAATTTGGTTTTTACTAGATTATGTGACTAAATTTAATGGTGTATTATAATTTTTATATAGATTATATGTTAGAAATGATATAAAATAGATGTCTATCTTGAGTAATGTATCCTTGGTTATAAGGAGTTTGGTCCAGACTTCTCATAGGCATGATGTATTTTTCTTTTTTATCCCAAAATATGGATTGAGTATCTATCAATCTAAGATTAATATTTTATGGATTATTGATTTTATATGATTATAATCCTTTACAAGAAAGGGTTTAATGTATCTTATTCATGATATACATTGGTATAGGTATAAAAATAGTTTTGTTTTTAATTTAGGTTAGCAACACAAGTTATGACTTGTAACAAGAGTTACACATCAATATGGTTTGAACATATTGATTTGGTGGAAGGAATTATATTCCAAACTGAATTATTAAAATAAATAATACTTATAAAGGGTTACCTTAGATAATATGGAATGATAATAAATCCATTCAAAAAATACTATCTTCATTAATCTTTCAAAATAAGACATTTGTTAAGACATCAATCATCCAACTGGGTAGGTCATTCCAAAGTTGGTAACCCTAGACTGTATTGTATGATAAAATTGATGAGTAAACATAATATTATTAGGTGAATCTTCTTACAAATTTTCAGCTTACTATTACATGGGAGACCCTAATAAGATCAGGTTACCAGTGGAATATATCTAAGAAAATCTATATTACTGATTGAGGAAGAAGTTGTCTACTCAACAATCAAGGAAGAATATATGATTTGAATGGGATAATTACCTACCTAAATATGTATGTAATTGAAAAAATTATAGATCAACTGAAATGTAGTGAAATATAAATCTTGGCCCACTAATTGATATCATGTGATTCTAAATTTGTCATAATTTTAGTAAGAGTGCACTCAATAAAATTCCTTATAAAATAAATTTAAAACACGATGCCCATATGATAAATAATTTTGTTATAAAATAATGGAATTATCATCATTAAATAGATCAATAATTGATAAAGGAAAATATTGATTTTATTAATATAATATAATGGTATAAAACATAAGATATTTTATTAAGGAAAAAGTGAAAATTTTAAATCTTATTAAACACTATATTCAGTAACCAAATGTTGATATTGTTTAACAAAGGAATATAGATGATTATAAGAAGCATTTTGGATTTCAATTAATGTTTCAAATCCATTGTATACAAGGTATCCACATTAATTTAAGTCTTTTCTCATATAATCAACGTGACTAAGTATTCTAGTAACATGGAGAGGATGAAGATACCCTTTAATGATTGAAATGGATATAAAATTAATTCTATTTGATGTGTTTTAATAATGTAAATGTGTTCACGAATATTTACCTATTTTTTTCAATGTTTTTAAGAAATAAAAAACTAGGATTATTGTGTATATGTTCTAGTACTGCATTGTCAGTATATGTGGGTAAAAGTTTAAACTACAAAAAGAAACGTTAATTTGAAATTTCAAAAAAAATTCATCAAATATCCATTTAAGTTCATTGAATCCATATGAATGTGTAGGATAGAGGATTTAGATTCCATAGGATGGATCTATTTGGGATACCTAATAAAGTTTGGGACTCTCCATGGAATGTACATATTAGGTAGTAATGCTATCAAAATAAATTATTCGATTTTAAATGATATGTGATTCCACATTTATACATTACATGTTTTTTATATATAAAAATTTTCTAGATAAAGGTATGAATTGATAAATCTTTTAGTTTAATTATATTGATAAAGCAAAGGGTTGTTAAATCATTGAATAAATGAAATCTAAAATATATCAATCTGAGATAAATATAAATAATGTAAGTGTATATTAATCTAATTTTTCTTTTATTATGAGGTATGTTTGTTATTAAAAAATTGAATTTATAAAAAGTATGAGATTACTATTCTAATATACATGATTTATGATTCATTGGATTATATAATATACTAAAAAATAATATAAAGGATAAAATGATTTTTATTCTAGATTAAAGAGTTTATCTAAATAAATTTTAAAATATTATTAATTTTATCCCAACAATAATAGAATTTTATAAATAATAAAATACTATTTTTAGTATAAAACTCTAAATACATAGAATACAATTTATGATCTTGGTCAAATATTTTATCGGTGAAATATTTCCACTAATGGAAATAAAATTTATTTCATAATATAGAATTTTTTTATATTAGAATTTTATTGTAAAGATAATATAATTTATAAGAGGCCAGTGGAATTATGATTTAGAATTATAGAATTTCAACTTCTATATATCAAATATTGTTCTAGTTAATAATCAAAGTGAATGTCACCATCTTCATAATATTTTCGGTTGTTTTGGGAATGAAAGATGTATATACTGATTTTTTTTACTAAAATAATGTCAAATAAATGTTTTATGTAAATGATTAAACAATGAGTATGATAAGAAAACATGTAGTTCTAATAAGAAAACAAAAGTTATTATTATTATAAGATAATCATTGTGAATTAAAATGGGGTGGAATTCATGTTAAAGGAGTGAAACATTTAGAATATGACTCCGATATATCATAATCATTTAAACCAAATTACTTCATAGATTCTACTCAAATAATAATTTTAGTGGGAGGTTTTTATCAGATGGTCACAAAAATATGTGTTAAGAATTATATAGAGATATAATGAGTATAAAAATACTCAAAAATTACAACTAGCACAAGTCTTTTATTGAAGTATATTTTATAGTAAATGATAAGATAAGAACTTATGTATGGTTAAATATTCTTAAATGAGTTTAACAATATAAAATGGGTCATTTAATATATAATGAAAGCTTTATATTTTCATAATTCATATAGTAACGCCTTGACCCCAGTTACCCTGAATCAGTACATTATTACATAACATTGGCATGATAAAAGGAATAATGTCCCAAAAGACCGGTCAGTATAGTATCCTTAGAAGTACTAGATACACACATAAGTTTTGAATTTCATCATGAAATAGATAAACAACATTGTGTCCCCTTTGAACACTCTTATATCCCTTATCCTATTCCAGTAGGTTAATCATAATATACTTCTTTGCATCCTGGGAAAAAATAAAACATAAGAAAGGGGTGAGCTCAGTTTCTCAGTAAGGATAACAATATAATGGAAACTATCTTAAATAAGAATAAACATTTAAGGAAATATATAAGACTAGAACAAAATCATTTTTAACATAAACATCACCATAATATGGAAAAGATAAATCAAATAATACCATTTAATAATTATCAGGGATATTCTACTAGTTGAATAATCAAATGTAATATCAATATCCAATTTAATAGTGATGGAATGTCAAATTCCGGACATCATAACCACATAGTCAAGGCCTCATTCCAATTCTACAAAAATGATTTTGTAAAGGACTTGTTCCAAGAAAATAGTTTTTCTCCTGAGACCTACTCATGCATCGAGGAGCTATAGCAGGCTACACCCATCACATACAAAGTCCAATGTATTTCTCATATGAAAAGGTATAAACATAACATAAAAATTCATATTAAAACTATCATATAAAATGTCAATACTTTATCCATAAACCATGAATGGTATAAAAATAACACATCCACGGTCAAACATATCACATTCAACACAATATGGATGATTGTATTATTATAAATCAACCTCAATAAATAATAAAATACATTGAATTATATTGACATATATGAAAATAGTCATTAAAACTATTTTATAGAAATATCTCCTTTTTCTTGAATATATTTAAATATCACACTATTTATCAAAGAGGTCATTTAAAACTGATTTTTGAATCAAAGTGTCCCATATCACTTTGAAAATTTAAAAAAGACTTTTAATTTCAAAAAATTAATGTCCATATAAATAAATACATAAAACCATTTTTAAAACATGTAGATTAATGGGAATGATTTATTGCAATACATATTTAAGACATTTAAAACAATATTTTAGTCAAGGAGTTTCTAACCCAATAAGAGATGATTTAATACTATTAATTGAGGAATAAAATTAATAAAGACATTATAATATCATGATAATAAATATATTCATGATATAAAAGTCAAAGGACAGTATATACACCATATAAAAGTGAATTGGTGCATAACAACAATGATGTCTCAATGGAATGTAAATTGTGACGAAATCTCTTATAAAGATGGTATCAATAGATTAAAGATAAATCAATTTCATAATTATGTATAAAAAATAAAACTAAAACCAATATAAGTGGATATTATGGGTAAAAAAATCCTAGGTTATTCACACATATTCCTAGAACGACATAATCAATAAGTACACGTTTAACCCAAATAATTGAAATTGGGTGATGAAGTTCCCTTAAATATATTTGATAGCCTAACGGCTTCACATTAAAATACAGAAAATGATTTGATGAGAGTGAAAAGGTTATCTCATAACTTGGACATAAAATTTAAAACAATAAGAATATAAAAGAACATATCCCAACATAAGAATATGTAAATTAAAAGATATAACTAAAATTAGTCTTTTAAAAAGAAGAGGGTGAAAGGTTCCTTTACCGATTTGGTAACATATGAAACATACAACCCATGAAAGAAATATCATACAATGAAAATGTAAATACCCATAAATTACATTATATTACATAATGAATAAAATCTGGGGTAGTAAATACACCACACCATAGGAAATAATGGAAAATATAGAATGAATATCATAGTAATAAAAAGTGCGATGAAAACACCTTAACACGTTATAATCAATTGATTCATATGAAAAAAAGTTAATAACCACCAAATTAATCAAAAAATACAATTAATATAAATAGAATCAGGATTATATAAAGTAAATGATAGTACACAATACACCACAAGCAAGAAATAAGTGGCGAACAGTGGAAATATCATAGAATTAAAAGTGAGATAAGAAACCCCTTACCACATTGTAACCAATCGAGTTGTATGAACTAAAGTTAATAACCACAAAATGAAACCCAAAATACCATGAATATAAAGATAACCATGATAATATATATCAAATGGCAGTACAAAATACCCCACAAGTAATAAATAAGTGGTGAACGAAATCTCACAGAATTAAAAGTGAGATAAGAAACCCCTTACAATGTACTTTTCCAAAGTACAGTGTAGGTTAACCACATTTATAATGGTTAAATAATTGTTATTAAATTACGAAATAACCAAATAAATCAATATTATATCATATATGATATTCTAATATTTATTTGTTAATGAAATTTCAGTAGTATCGTTGTTTTGGTTTTTAACTAATTTGTTTTCCTTTATATGTTTTGTTACGTAAGTCATGTTTTTTATGTATAGGATGTATTTGATTCATATATAGAATTATATTAATTTCTTAACCATTATTTTTAATCATAAAAAGAAAATTATTTTGAATTATTACAATGGGGCATGAATCTCATCGCGTTGGTGGAGACCGTAATCTGTATGTACACAAAAGTGACAATATCATTATATTAATGGTGAAATCATATGTAACTAGATGGTATATCATATATAAATAATAATTATAATATTATATTTATTTTTTACATCAGTTATACTCATTATTATACCCATCCAAATAATAATGTTTTTGAATAACAAACTACACCACAACGTTGAGACGGTAGGTCGTACGTACGCATATATGGTGACTTTCTCTTTTATAGGATGGATAGAATAAAAAATATGGTTGAAAAATATTTACAATAACATAAAATTATATAGAAGGTACCTGAGTTATTATTTTGGTATTTAAGCAATAAAGAAAGAGGAAGTGGAAGAGGAAAAGAACTTGAAAGAGTGTGGTGAAATTATTATCTCTTTTTCGGGTGTTTCCTTTTGAGTTGATCAAATGAGCTGCTTAGGTTGGATTTTTGATCAGTGTAAGGACTATAGGTCTATGTGAGGATAGTTTGGAGGATATTTGGGAAGGGTTCAAACTAGAAAAATGGCTTTTGAGGAGTGATTTTGAGATAATGGGAAGTACCCTTTTATAAGAGATGTGTGGGTCACTTTAGGAAAACCTTGAAATATTATTTTATAATATACCCATTTTCGGTTTCTAATGTCTAAAAAATGATTTAATTCAAGGATAAGATAGGTATGGGTCTAAAATATCTATACCAATAGGTTTTAGACAAGTTTAGATCACCATATTAACCTTATCTTATAGATTTAACACCTAGATAAATAGTTTAAATTTTACCATGTATTCATGTTTTATTATATTATATGGTTAATAATCTTCTTATAAAATGCCCATAGAATCAAAAGTGTTTCATTAATGATATAAATATTATTATATAATTCATTTGGCCGAACCTGACATTTTGGAGACAATTATATCATTTAATAATATAGTATTTGTTTTAAAAACTCATTTAGGTCAATTTTGACACTATTTAATATTTTATTTTTTTTAAAGTCATAACAATATGATTACCTAGAAAATAATTCATTGAATCAACCCTAACATGTCATATTAACCTATAAAATAAGTGAAATTCATCAAAAGTATCAAATTAAATTTATTTGGATATTTATAATATCAATTATTTTAATCCTTAATTAATTAGGTAATTACTGCATCATCATTGTTTCATAAATAAATTAAATTAAATAATGTATAAAAATTATAAATAAAATACCATTATGTATAAAATAATGTTATATTTATAATAAATTTTTATCATCTAATTTATCTAATTTTTAACCCTATATTAAAAATGATTTAGTTATTAAACATTGAATTTAACACTTTTAACTCTTCGTTAAATAAAATAAAAATTAATGTCCTAATCTAATCCAAGTGATCCAAAAGGATCATATATTATTCTAAGGTTTCTTTTTTTCGAAATAATATTATCCAATAGAATTAGGACATTTTTAGGTTTATAATAATATCATTTTCACCTTTAATTACCCTATTTACTTTTAACCGTGGTAAAGGAAAGGTGAAAGTTATTATTCACCAAAAATAATGTTCATCTTATTGAACCACATTTTACATTTTGAAATCAACTATGTCTCTTGGTTTTTTGATATTCAATTCAAAAAACTAGTAAAATTTAGTTTTATGAAAATTTACAAATTCTCTTAGAAGGTGTGTAAAAGACGGTAAAATGTTAAATAAAATTTTATATATGTAATATTATTATAAAATGACTGAAATGAATTAAATTTAACATATATAGGTATTATGTATCTATTTTTACCTAAAATAAATTTAAATAAAGCGATTAATTATTGAAATAAAAATTCGGTGTTAAACAATAATGCAATGTTTTTCACTATTCATCAAAAATTGAATGTTTTTAGAAAAATACCAAAAATTCACCATAAGCTAATTTCGATAATAAGAATTCAAAAATGAAGTAAATTATGAAAAATATAATTTAAAAAATTTAAAAAAGTGGGTATTTATATTCATAATGGCTAGTTTGATTGGTCATGGTGAGTTAAAACTCCATGTTGCGTACAATGCAAGAAACTGCAATATTCAAAGGGAAACATACTATAGATGCTTGAGATTTTACATTTTTCCCACCTTCATGAAATTTTCTCCTCACAATTTGAAATTCTTCTTCGGAAATAAAATGTAATAATAGAAAATTCCTTTGTGGAAAACCCACATAGGAAATAGGGTTAATGAATTTAAGTCTCAATAAGAGGGAAAAGGAAATGAAAAAGTCACCACCAAATTATAATTTTTAGTAGGAGAACATTGGTGGAAAATATAATTTGAGAAAAAACGTAAATATTTATAAGGAGTGATTGAGGTCATCAATCACAAACAAGTGAATAGAAAATTGAGGGTCTCAAATCCATAAATCTATGATGAATAACGTAAGGTATTAGGATAATACATTTTTGGGTTTAAGATCCATTCCCTAATGTTTAAGAATTAATTTCTTCATTGAATAATAAAAAAACACTGGATAAGTAAGGTTCCATACATTAACTATTTCTACCACAAACTCATCATTCACTCCAAACTATTACTTGGTCACACCTGAAGTCATAAAATAAACTTACAGAGAATCATATAATTCACAAAGGATGAACTATATATTTCCTTTTTTTAGAGATTAACCAAAGCCAAAATGGATAGTAAAAGATCAGATGATCCCCGAAAGGAATAATCATTTAGAGAAATAAATACTAATCAAAATTTCTGATATTAATCCAACAATACCCAATGTTCAAAAATACCTTTCAATAAAAAATTTTATTTAAAATACTTCAATATATTCCAAAGTCAGATTGAAACCCAAAACTCAGAAGAATTTGTTTATGTAATCTTCCACGTTAAATTGTATCTCCAAATAACATCATCTACTATTAAAGTCACATACTCAAAATTAATTAAATTAATCACATATTTTATATGATAAGGTAATAATTTTCAATAAATAATCTAAATAACTATAAGTCTAGAATAAAAACATAGATAAAAATCCACCATTACTCGTCAAATGCAATCCCATAGTATTCTATTTTCCTTAGTCATACAGTGTTACCAACAGAGAGAACCTCTACCAAAATAACATTTATCACTTAATCACTAAATCATGTTTCTATGCTTAATATATCCATTTGATAAATTGTATATCCCAAATAAACTTATTATTGATCAATAAAATCATTTAACAAAAATGAGTTAGTCACACTAAATAGGGACTTAATGTAGTCTAGTGGTAGGAGATATATCCCATTCAAACATTGGTTGTGGGTTAGATTACTGTATCTTTGTCTGACGTGATGGGTTTTCACAAGGTCTGAAAGTTGTTCTTTTCAAATACTATATTTTATAACAATCCCAAAATGAGATAAATTTCTCAAAATAACCATAACATAATTTCACCACAAATGTTATCTCATACCTCACATTTTCATCCCAAAATTTAATAACATGTAATTACCTCAAATTCAAGGATCACATTACCCCAAATGGTTATTCGCAACTATATCTATAATATAAAAGATAATTCTTCCTAAAATAGCATTGTCACATAAAAAACTACAGGGTTACACAAACTAGAGAAAAGTCTTCCAAATTAATCCCATCAGCAAAGAGAAATAATACTTTTAAACATTTTCCATCCATTTATTTCCACCTAGGATAATCCTTGAAAAATAGGTTATCCTATAGAATAAAGAATTCAATTGGGTAAATCCAAATTCCTATACATTAACGGAAAATTACTGTAAATGGACTCTTCAGATCATTTTTATTTTCTTCGATCGTACTCTTCATTTTCCCCTACAATTCTTTACTTTATGTTATTTCTCCCGCTCATAAAGAATTTATTTGTTCCATTGAGACACATTCCTAGGATTCTATTTCCATATTTGCTTCATGATAGAAATTGATATTTTTTTCTCCATGGTCTCCACTGCTAGGGCTCTTATCATTGACCACTATTCTCTTCTTTGTTGATTCCAGGAGTTGGTTAATATATATGTTGTTGATCTTAATTTTTGAAAACAAATTCAGTATGAACATGATATAATTTACACGTATCAACATTCCATTTCTTTTCCCATTTCCACAACCGTGCCCACCTTGTACATCATGTTCAATGTTACTATGACTCCCTTGGAATCCATCCATAGAAGAACACAAGTAAGCATTGTGGGAGTCATAAAATCGTTTAGATAATATCATAACACCTTATTTTCAATCTAAAACACCTTAAGATTAACCAATGTTATTTATTATCATCTTATAATAAAATACAAAAAATCGGTTTGTAAAAAAAATGTTAATTATCCTAAGAATATCTCCCGGGAGTTTCATAACCAAGAGTGAATCAAGGACCGTTGTAGTGTACCAGGATAGCCCGAGTCAATCCTGAAACTCCTTGTCAGAGTTCTCCCTCCTAGGTATATCTTTGCCAGATCCACCTCTACCTACTCATATCCAAATAGGGATGTATTCATTGGAATACCCACATAATATTTACATTACCAGAATTTTTGGATGTTCTTCTATACTAATCCTCAATGTCTATCTTTGGGTAGAGTTTTCTAATCAGAGTTTTCCTAAATCTAGCATGAAAGGTTTTTAATAATGTTCCTCTGATACCAACTATAATGCCTATAATGACCCATACTTTACATAAATTGTTATTACTTCATAATTGAAGCACACTTATTACAACATATAAAAAAACCAGGAAAGGACCTTATAGGTATAGTGTCTTTAGAAACTGGGAAACATAAACAACTGGTTCATAAAGTGTCTACATTGTCTCCCATTTATTTCATCATATTGATAGTCTCTTTTGGAATATCTTACTTAATAACCTTCATCCTGACCTGGGGAAAGAAAAAATACTAAAGGGTGAGCTCAAATGCTCAGTAAGGGTAATCAAAATAAATATCAATCACATCATATACATAAGAACAAAACTTTTGGAAATCTTAACATGAAAAAGAAATCATAATTTCATAACATGGGATAAATCATAATAGTGAAATGTAATCCCAATAATCATAACATAAAACATGAAACTTTGTGGCATACACACATAATCATAGAGAATCATTTCTTGTTAGTCCAGACTCATTTCCAAGACTATCTTAGTGGAAAAAGTCAATTTCTAAACCGAGTTCACTCCTCATTTCAGTCCGGTTTCACTGAACAGGTTTAACCTGCCGTTCCAGCCATGTCTATCTCATGAGATATAAAATCTTTACCCAATGCATTGGAGGGAGATATAGGTCCCACCCATCTCATAATGATACCATTCTTATGTGTGCCACAAAATCATAAACCATACATCATAGCATAACCCATGTAATAAAAAGGGGAATCTTAAACATCATGACATCATAAAACAATTCATATAAGATAAAGGAATTCATAAAAATATTTCCATCACAACATAATAAAATCAATGTAATAATAGGGATAGAAACATAACCCTATATTATCATAGATGGAAAATAATTTTGATAAAACACTTGAACTCCATTCTTGAGGAAAATATCCTTTCTACTTCAAAAACATTTTCCTTTCTTAACATGTCATACAATTTTAAACTCAAAGAAGTTGATTAAAAATAAACTTGAAATCTTGTAAAGTAAGCTTCTTGGAAATAATGTTTTAAAAATCCATTCATGCTGTATAAGTTAAAAAAATAATCTTCTCATACTTTTGTCGGAAAAGTCAAAAAGTACCTTGTACAAAAAACGACAAAAGATTCTTTTCATATATTTACTAAAAACTCACTGAAGGGTAAAATTGGATATAAAATACTATAGAAGGATATAAATATTACATATTGAGGAAACATGGATGTAGATGATAAAATACACCCCAGTAAATACCAAAGTATAAACAATCTCGGATAAAAAATGAGATTGTGATATTTTCCCTTACCTTAGGTCCGATTTGCCTCGTAAGTGTCCGAACCTCCTGTATAATGATTTAAATAATGTTATTGACTTATTACAGAATCATAATTATTGTTATGATATCATATATGGTCATATTATTAGCTTCTTGGTAGTAATATTTCATTGCTACTTGTTATTCGGGTGTTTATAACTTTTTGTTCTTATGCGTGTTTTGTCGAATAAATTATTATTATTCTCTTTAGGTTATAGATACATCATTTCCGGAATGGTATTAATGTACTATATATCATATTTATTCATTCAATTCATTTATATAATCATTATTCAATGAAGATCATGTAGAACGAATCACATCACATCGTGGAGACGGTATTCCGTACGTACGCACGAGCGATGATATCGTTCCCATGATCGTGGAATTGTATTGGAGTGTATTTATAATATTTCATAATCAATATCACGTTACAATAATCATATAAAGTAATTATTTACATCATTATACCCATCCATGTAAGGTGGTGGGGGAAAATAGATTACACCACAGCTTGGAGATGGTATTCCGTACGTACGCACGTGCGGTGATTTCATTTTCCGTAGGATGGATAGATGGTGAAATAGGGTTGTTTCAAAATTATAATAACATATCAGTATATGAGTGATACTGATGTTTTTACTTCATAATGAAACAACTAAAGAAGAAGAAGTGGAAGAAGAAATAAAGACGAAAGAATCAGTAACGGACATTACCTCTTCTTTGAAGTGCTTCTTTGAGACCTCCTTTTAGGGAACTAAAATTGGTCTTTAAAAAAGACCAGGACCACTAGGATGTCTCTAGGGAAGTGGAGAGGAGAATGTGGCAGGGTTTGGCCGAGCATGAAGGCTCAAAGTGGGGTTTGGAAGAGGGGGAGGAGGTGCACTTTTATAAGGGAGGAGAGTGGCTCCTTTGGAAAAACTAAAAATATTATTTTATTATAAATTCAAGTTCGGTTTTAAATAGCTCCAAATTGATTTATTTCGAGGATTAGGTGGGGATCGGTTGAACCCCTACCATACAATAGAATTTAAACAAGTTTAGGTTCCTATTTTAACCTTATCATTTAGATTTAACATTAAGTTAAATAATTTTACTTTTACCGCGTCTTCTTGTGTTCTTATACTATAAGGTCGACAAACGTACTATAAGCAGCCAAACGAACCCCAAGTTGTTTATTATTAATATATATAACCTTATCTAAGTAATTTGGCCGATCCTTAGATTTTTATGAATAAAATAACAATTACTAATATAATATTTGTTTTAAAAACTATTTTATGTCAATTTTGACACTATTTAGTAGTTGATTTTTGTGAAACTCATAACAGAATGATATGTTCGAACAAAGTTAATTAAATCAATACTAACATGTCATATTAACCTATAAAATTAGTGTAATTCATAAAAATTCTCAAATTATATTTATTTGGGTATTTATAACATCAATTATGTCAATATTTTATTAAGAAGATAATTACTGTATCATCTTTGTGTCATAAATAAATTAAATTATCTAACGTCTAAAAATTAATAATAAAATATCATTATGTAGGAAATATTTTTAGATTTATAATGAATATTTATAGTCTAATTGACCTTATCTATTACCCTATATTAAAAATGATTTAGTTATTAAACTTTGATTTTAACTATTTTAACCCTTCTTTAAATAAATTAATATTAAATGTCCTAATCTAATCCATGTGGGCCTAAATGGTCATATTTTATTCCTAAGTTTGTTTTTGGTCGAATTACACTTATCCAATAGAATTAGGACATGTGTTAGGGTAATAATAATATCATTTTTACCCTTAATTACCCTATTTACTTGTAACCGTGGTAAATAAAAGTAAAAAGTTACTATTCACAGAAAAATTATTTTCATCTCATTGAACCAAATTTTACTTACTAACATGAACCGTGTCTCTCGGATTTTTGAAATTTTACTCACAGAAGCGGTAAAATTATGTTTTATGTAAAATTCAGTTTTTTAACTACCACTTAGTGGTTTCACTATTCATCAAAAATTGAAAGTTTTCAAAAAAAATACCAAAATTTCACCGTAGGTTAATTTCGATATTACAATTCAAAAAATGAAGCCCATTTTGGAAAATAAAATTTATAAAATTTCAAAAAGTGGTTATTACTATTCATAACGGCTAGTTTTAATAATATTTTAATAGTATATCATTGTTTAGTGAAACTCGGTATTGCGTACGACGCAAGCTATCGAGGAAGGTCGTGATTTCGTGTAAAGCAAGTCAAGCAAGTGTTGTGTAGAAAAAGATTTCTTTGATGATTTATATAACATAAAAGTCTCGGGTGTTACATTCTACCCCCCTTAAAATGAATTTCGCCCTCGAAATTCGTCACTTTGTAACAAACAGATGAGGATACCTCTCCCTCATCATATCCTCAAGCTCCCATGTAGCTTCTTCTAATTGGTGGTTCCTCCATAAAACATTCACCAAGCGAGTGGTCCTGATTCGTAGGACTTTTCACTACGATCCAGAATCTCTATCGGGTGTTCTTCATAAGAAAGATCTTGCTCCAGCAGTACAACTTCTGAGCTGAGTACATGTGAAGGATCAGGTATGTACTTTCTCAGGAGAGATACATGGAACACATCGTGAACTTGAGAGAGATTCGGTGGAAGAGCCAATCGGTAAGCTACCTTCCCAACACGATCCAGTATTTCGAAAGGACTGATATATCTAGGGCTCAACTTCCCCTTCTTTCAAAATCTCATGACCCTCTTCCAGGGTGATATTCGTAAGAACACTTTGTCACCCACTTCAAACTCTAGGTATTTTCTTTGATTGTCGGCATAACTTTTCTGTCAACTCTGAGCTGCTCTTATGTGTTGTTGAATAGATCTGACCTTTTCTGCCATTTTATCAACGAGATCAGGTCCTAATAGCTTTCTTTCCCCAACTTCATCCCAGCTTGTTGGAGTCCTGCATTTCTTTCCATAGAGATCTTCATAAAGAGCCATCTGAATACTGGAGTGAAAGATATTATTATATGAAAATTCCACCAAAGGTAGGTGTTGATCCCAACCACCTTTTAAATACATAGAGAAAGCTCTCAACATATCTTCTAGAGTTTGAATTGTTTTCTCAGACTGACCGTCTGTCTGAGGATGATAAGCAGTGCTGAAACTTAACTCCGTATCTAGAGTATGCTGAAGACTTCACCAGAACTTTGAGGTAAACCTCGGATCCCGATCAGATAAAATAGAAAGTTGTACTCCATGCAATCTATACCACTTCCTTTACATATATCCTGGAAAGCTGATCCAGAGAGAAATCCTCTCTAATAGCAATGAAGTGTGCAGACTTTGTAAGACGATCCACTATGACCCAGATAGCATTATTGCCTTTGGATGTTTTAGGAAGTCCCGTGACAATGTCCATAGTGATGTTTTTCCATTTCCATTAGGGTATGGGTAATGGTTGTAACATCCCCTTAGACATCTGTCTCTCAACATTAACTTGCTGACAAACCAATCAAGGAGAGACATATTCAGCAACATCTCTTTTCATTCCATCCTACTAGAAGTACTCTTTCAGGTCCCTATACATCTTCGTTCTTCCAGGATGAATAGAGAATGAAGTACTATGAGCCTCATCCAACAGCTCCTTCTTTAATTTGGGGATGGGAGGAACACAAACCTGATTCTTGAACTTTATTATCCTATCACAATCAAGGTTGAATTCAGGAACATTTCTCACCTTCTTTTGTAACTCTACATCTTCATTATGTGCCTCTTTAATCTTCAGATGTATAGATGGTTGAACATTCATTTGAGAAAGATACGATTTTCCCCGTTCCATTATAATTCCAAGATCCATCCTTTGTAAATCCATAAATGTTGGATCTTTTTTTATCCTCATCATGGATAAACTGCCATGGTCTTGTCGACTTAATGCATCTGCCACCTTGTTTGCTTTCCCATGGTGGTAATGGATTGAGCAGTCGTAATCCTTAATCAACTCCAACAATCTTCTTTGGCGCATATTCAGCTCCTTTTGTGTGAAAATATACTTTAAACTTTTATGATCAGTATAAATGTCACACCTTTCTCCATAAAGATAATGCCTCCAAATCTTTAATGCAAAGATTATCGCAGCTAACTCTAAATCATAAGTTGGGTAATTTTGCTCATCTATTTTCAACAGTCATGAGACATAAGCTATCACCATATCATTTTGCATGAGAACACACCCCAATCCCTTCTTGGATGCATCACTGTAGATCAGAAACCTTTCTCCACTACAAGGAAGTGTGAGTACAGGTGCACTGGATAACCTTCTTTTCAACTCCTTGAAATTCTATTCACATTCCTCCGTCCAAACAAACTTAACTCCTTTCCGAGTCAACTTGGTGAGTGGATTAGATAATCGTGAAAAATCTTTCACAAAACGTCGATAATATCCAGACAGACCAAGAAAACTTCGGATCTCGGTTACTGTTGTTGGTCTCGACCATCTTTCGATAAACACTGTTTTTGCTGGATCCATAGATATCCCCTCTTTTGAGATTATGTGACCAAAAAATGCAACTTTTTGAAGCCAAAATTCACACTTGGTAAATTTTTCATAAAGCTTCTCCTTTATCAGGGTCTTCAATATAATTCTCAAGTGATCTTCATGTTCTTCCTTGCTTTTTGAATATACCAGAATATCATCTATAAAGACAACCAAAAACTAATCAAGATTGTCTCTAAAGACTCTATTCATCAGATCCATGAAGATAGTAGGGGCATTAGTAAGACCAAATGGCATCACAATAAATTCATAGTTTCCATACCTTGTACGGCAAGCCGTCTTTGGTATATCCTCCCTTTTGACCCTTAATTGATGATACCCTGAACGACGATCAATCTTGGAAAAGTATTGAGCTCTGCGCAGTTTTTCAAATAGGTCATCAATGCGCAGGAGAGGATATTTATTCTTGATAGTGATCTTGTTAAGTTCTCGATAATCAATGCAGAGTCTCATTGATCCATCTTTCTTCTTAACAAACAGAACAGGTGCTCCCCATGCTGACGCACTAGGGCGTATGAACCCCTTATAAAGATTCTCTTGAAATTTCTTCTTCAATTCCTGCAACTCAATTGGGGCCATTCTATACGGTGTCTTTGTAATAGGAAAAGAACCCGGTACGAGTTCTATTGGAAACTCAACTTCACGATTTGGTGGAAGACCCGGTAATTCCTCTAGAAAGACATCATCAAACTCTCGTACAATGGGCATATTCTTAATCGTGAGTTTCTCACGAACCATTTGAGATAAATAACCTTCATTTAGTGGAATCAAGACCCATAGGATGGAAGAAATTTCCACTGGAAGTTTATGTTCATCCTTGCATCGATAGACGATCATAGATTGATCTGGAATATAAAATGTGACTTCCCTTATTTGGAAATTGATATGAGCTCCATGTAGAGAAAGCCAATCCATGCCAAGAATCACATCAAATTCCACTATAGGAAGGATCCCAAGATTTTCAGGAAGCACTTTCCCACAAACATCGATCAGAGACGAATTATAAACTTTTGATGTGACTGTTGTTCCATTAGGGGTTGTCATAGCTAACTTAACATCTAATTGTTGCGGTAATAAGATCATATAATTAGAAAATTATTCAGAAATAAATGAGTGGGTGGATCTAGAATCAATTAAAACATTTGCTACTTTAGAGTGGATGGTAAGTGTACCTTCCACCACATCGTTATCGTACTCCACATCGCTATTAGAAATTTCATGTGACTTTCCTTTGTCTTTAGCCTTAAGAGTTTGTTGACGTCAACCATCATCATCCACCCTTGGATTTGGGCATTGATTGGCATAATGACCCATCTCCTTGCACTTGAAACACTGAAATGTAGTAGGTTCATTATATGTATCCCTTCCTTTTTTTTCATCATTAGACATATTCTTCCCATCATTACGACATTCAAATTCCCGATGACCTTCCTTTCCACATTTGAAACATTTACTTGTCCCATTAAGACAACTCCCACCATGTTTCTTTCCACACTTTGAGAATAAGGGAAAGCTCATCTTCTTTTTAGTGTGATCTTTATATTTTCCTTTGAATTCCATTTTCCTCTTCTTATTAAACCCATATGACTGATGGGTTACTCCAATATCCATCTCGACTTTGAGAGCACATCGAACGATTTCCTCGTAGCTATTGAAGTCCCTTATGGATAACGCCCTTTGAAGACTTGGTTATAAGCCACTAAAGAATCGATCGATCTTACTCTCAGGTTGGATAATAATACCAGAAGTGTACCTTGCACGTCTTGTAAAATTTTCTTCATAGGTGCCAACAGATTCATCATCCTTTTGCTTCAGTTCAATAAACTCATTTTCCATATTCGTTTGGAGAATACGAGGTAAGTACTTATTGAAAAATAAGTTCTTCAACTCGTCCCATTCCATGGAATCAGTTTCATCCCTTTGCCTCGTATTCTTGGTAAGATTCTACCATTGATCAGCATCACCTTCCAAACGATACACTGCTAAGATGACTTTATCATGTTTAGAACATTGAAGAACTAAAAATATCTTTTCAGTAGTACTAATCCATTGTTCAGCAACTAATGGATCAGTAGACCCGCTGAATGAAGGTGGACGCTGCCTCATGAAGGATTCAATAGAATGTTTCTCCTTCCTTTGCTCGTTTGGAAGTCCTGCATGATTCATATATTGAGAAAGTTATGTGGGCATGGATACAAGATTTTTCATTCTAGCTCCCATAACGTTTGGTTGCTCAGGGGGACAATCATTGCATTGCCCGTCGCATTCCGCATTAACACGGTTCTTTTGGGTTCCAGCCATTGACTAAAACCAAGAAGAATAGTGTGATCAACACTAATTATAATAGGAAAACCACATAATAAAGAATAAAATTTCACACTTAATGTCTTATCCTAGGTTATTCATGGTCATTTCTAAAACACTAAGATTGTGTTCTATGCATAGAATTATCCTTAGGGTTCTTACTAAGGCTTTCACATCCTAGTTTCCAAAGGTTGACTATACCGTTCCTCTGATACCAACTATAACAACCCATACTTTACATACATTGTTATTACTTCATAATTGAAGTACACTTATTACAACATATAACAAAACCGGTAAAGGACCGTATAGGTATAGTGTCTTTAGAAACTGGGAAACATAAACAACTGGTTCATAAAGCGTCTACACTGTCTCCCATTTATTTCATCATATCTATAGTCCCTTTTGCCATATCTTACTTAATAACCTTCTTCCTGACCTGGGGAAAGGAAACATACAAAAGGGTGAGCTCAAATGCTCAGTAAGGGTAAACAAAAGAAATATCAATCACATCATATACATAAGAACATAACTTTTGGAAATCTTAACATGCAAAAGAAATCATAATTTCATAACATGGGATAAATTATAGTAGTGAAATGTAATCCCAATAATCATAACTTAAAACATGAAACTTTTTGGCATACACACATAATCATAGAGAATCATTTCTTGTTAGTCAAGACTCATCTCCAAGACTATCTTAGTGGACAAAGTCCATTTCTGAACTGAGTTCACTCCTCGTTTCAGTCTTGTTTCACTGAACCGATTTAACCTGCCATTCCAGCCATGTATATCTCATGAGATATAAAATCTTTACCCAATACATTGGAGGGAGATATAGATCCCACCCATCTCATAATGATACCATTCTTATGTGTGCCACAAAATCATAAACCATACATCTTAGCATAACCGATGTAATAAAAATGGGAATCTTAAACATAATGACATCATAAAACAATTCATATAAGATAAAGGAATTCATAAAAATATTTCCATCACAACATAATCAAATCAATTTAATAATAGGGATAGAAACAGAACCCTATATTATCTTAGATGGAAAATAATTTTGATAAAACACTTGAACTCCATTCTTGAGGAAAATATCCTTTCTACTTCAAAAACATTTTCCTTTCTTAACATGTCATACAATTTTAAAATAAAATAATTTGATTAAAAATAAACTTGAAAGCTTGTAAAGTAAGCTTCTTGGAAATAATGTTTTAAAAATCCATTCATGCCGTATAAGTTAAAAAAACATTCTTCTCGTACTTTTGTCGGAATAGTCAAAAAGTACCTCGTACGAAAAATGACAAAAGATTCCTTTCATATATTTACTAAAAACTCACCGAAGGGTAAAATTGGATATGAACTACTATAGAAGGATATAAATATTACATATTGAGGAAATATGGATGTGGGTGATAAAATACACCCCAGTAAATACCAAAGTATAAACAATCTCGGATAAAAACTGAGATTGTGATATTTTCCCTTACCTTCGGTCCGATTTGCCTCATAAGTGTCCGAACCTCCTGAATAATGATTTAAATAATGTTATTGACTTATTAAAGAATCATAATTATTGTTATGTTATCATATATGGTCATATTCTTAGCCTCTTGGTAGTAATATTTCATTGATACTTTTTATTCGGGTGTTTATAACTTTTTGTTCTTATGCGTGTTTTGTCGAATAAATTCTTATTCTTCTCTTTATGATATAGATACATCATTTCCAGAATGGTATTAATGTACTATATATCATATTTATTCATTCAATTCATTTATATAATCATTATGCAATGAAGATCATGTAGAACGAATTGCATCACATCGTGGAGACGGTATTCCGTACGTATGCACGAGCGATGATATCGTTCCCATGATCGTGGAATTGTATTGGAGTGTATGTATACTATTTCAGAATAAATATCACTTTAAAATAATCAAATATAGTAATTATTTACATCATTATACCCATCCAAGTATGGTGGTGGGGGAAAATAGATTACACCACGACGTGGAGACGGTATTCCGTACGTACGTACGCGCGATGATTTCATTTTCCGTAGGATGGATAGATGGTGAAATAGGGTTGTTTAATTCTTATAATAAAATATCATTATATGAGTGATACTGATGTTGTTACTTCATAATGAAACAACGAAAGAAGATGAAATGGAAGAAGAAATAAAGATGAAAGAATCGGTAATAGACATTACCTCTTCTTTGAAGTGCTTCTTTGAGACCTCCTTTTAGTGCACTAAAATTGGTCTGTGAAGATAACCAGGAACTCTAGGATGTCTCTAGGGAAGTGGAGAGGAGAAAGTGTCTGGGGTTGGCCGAGCTTGAAGGCTCAAACTGGTGTGAGGAAGAGGGGGAGGAGGTGCCCTTTTATAAGGGAGGAGAGGGGCTCCTTTGGAAAAACTAAAAATATTATTTTATTATAAAGTCAAGTTCGGTTTTAAAGAGATCCAAATTGATTTATTTCGAGGATAAGGTGGGGATAGGTCTAAATCTTCTAATTAAATAGAATTTATACAAGTTTAGGTTCCTATTTTAACCTTATCATTTAGATTTAACATTAAGTTAAATAATTTTACTTTTACCATGTCTTCTTGTGTTCTTATACTATAAGGTTAATAAACTTACTATAAGCATCCAAACGAACCCCAAGTTGTTTATTATTAATATATATAACCTTATCTAAGTCATTTGTCCGAATCATAAATTTTTAAGAATAAAATAACAATTACTAATATAATATTTGTTTTAAAAACTATTTTATGTCAATTTTGACACTATTTAGTAATCGATTTTTGTGAAAATATAACAGAATGATAAGTTCAAACAATGTTAATTAAATCGATACTAACATGGCATATTAACCTATAAAATTAGTGGAATTCATAAAAAGTTTCAAATTATATTTATTTGGGTATATATAATATCAATTATGTAAATATTTTATTAAGAAGATAATTAATCCGTCATCTTTGTGTCATAAATAAATTAAATTATTTAATGTCTAAAAATTACAAATAAAATATCATTATGTAGGAAATATTTTTAGATTTCTAACGAAAATTTATAGTCGAATTGATCTTATGTATAACCCTATATTAAAAATGATTTAGTTATTAAACTTTGATTTTATCTTTTTTAACCCTTCTTTAAATAAATTAATAATAAATGTCCTAATCTAATCCATGTGGGCCTAAATGATCATATTTTAATCCTAAGTTTGTTTTTGCTCGAATTACACTTATCCAATAGAATTAGGACATGTGTTAGGGTAATAATAATATCATTTTTACCCTTAATTACCCTATTTAGTTTTAACCATGGTAAATAAAAGTAAAAAGATACTATTCACCAAAAATTATTTTCATCTCATTGAACAACATTATACTTACTAACATCAACCGTGTCTCTTGGATTTTTGAAATTCCACTCATTGAAGTGGTAAAATTATGTTTTATGAAAAATTCAGTTTTTTAACTACCACTTAGTGGTTTTACTATTCATCAAAAATTGTAAGTTTTCAGAAAAATAAAAAAATTTCACCCTAGGATAATTTCGATATTACGAATCCAAAAATGAAGTCCATTTTGATAAATAAAATTTATAAAATTTCAAAAAGTGGTTATTAATATTCATAACGGCCAGTTTTAATAATATTTTAATAGTATATCATTGTTTAGTGAACCTCAGTATTGCGTACGACGCAAGCTATCGAGGAAGGTCACGATTTCGTGTAATGCAAGTCAAGCAAGTGTTGTGTAGAAAAAGATTACATTGATGATTTATATAATATAAAAGTCTCGGGTGTTACAATGCCCCTACCCCAATTTCCCAGAATCAGGGAATTATTATATAACATTGGCATGATATAAGGAATCATGTCCCAAAAATGGAAATAAGTTTAGTACCCTTAAAGTACTTGATACATACATACGTTTTACAATACATCATGAAATAAAAAACAACATTGTTTCTCCTTTGAACACTCTTATATCCCATATCCTATTCTTGCTGGTTAATTAAAATAAACTTTTTTTCATCCTTAGGAAAAATAAAACATAAGAAAGGGGGGAGCTCAAATGCTCAGTAAAGATAAAAATATAGCAGAAACATTCATGAATAAGAATAACCATTTGAGGAAATCTATAAGACTAGAACACAATCCTTTTAAACATAAACTTCAATATAATATGGCAAGGATAAATAAAATAATGCCATTTACATATTCACATGGATATTTTACTGGTAGAATAATCATCTATAATATCAATATCCAATTTTATAATGATGGAATTCATAATGCCGAACATCATAACCACATAGGCAAGGCCTCATGCCCAGACTATAAATAATATTTTTCCAAGGCATTGTGCGAAGACACTAGTTTATCTCATGAGACCTACTAATGCATCAAGGAGCTATAGCAGGCTCCAACCATCACTTAATAAGTCCAATTCATTCCTCATATGAAAAGGTTTAAACATAAAATAAACATTCGTATTAAAACTAGCATATGAAACATCAATACTTTATCCATAATACATGAATGGTATAAAAATGACACATCTATAGTCAAACACAACTCATTAAATAAAATATGAAGGACTGTATTATAATAAATCAACCTCAATCAAGAACAAAATACACTGAAGGATATTTATACAGATGAATATAGTAGTTATAACTATTTGTGAGAAATATCCCATTTTTCTTGAAAACATTTAAATGTCGTACTATTTATCAATGAAGTCGTTTGAATTATATTTTTGAATCCAAGTGTCCCATACCACTTTGAAACATTTAAATGGAATTTTAATTTCAAAACATTCATGTCCATATAAACAAATACATAAAACCTTTTTTAAAACATGGAAATTAATGAGGAATATTTAGAAGAATAAATATTTAGAACATTTAAAACAATAGTTTATTTAAAGAATTCCTAACCAAATAAGAGACGCTTGAATACAAGTAATTGAGAAATAACATTAATCAAAACATTATAATAACATGATAATAAAGGTATTCATGATATAATATGTCAAAGGATAGTATATAAACCATATAAAAGTGAATTGGTTCATAATAACAATGAATCCACAATAGAATGTAAATTGAGACGAAATACCTTATAAAGTCTGTATCATTAGGTTAAGGTTAAATCAATGACATAATTATGTGTGAAAAATATAAATACATCCAATATAAGTGGATATTATGTGTAAATAAATCATAGGTTATTCACACATATTCATAGAACGACATAATTAATAAGTTGATGTTTAACCAAAATAATTGAAATTGGTTGAAGAAGATCCCTTAAAGAAATTCAACAACCTAACAAAATCACATTAAAATTTAGAAAATGAGTTGATGAGAGAGAAAAGGGTAAATCTGTAAGGACCCGGACTTATTACATACATAAATTTTAACTTATTCAAGAAAAAACATACTTTTACATTGAGTATCTTTTCAAGTTTAGTGATTTAGAATATTAGGAAAATACATTCATAACATAACACATTATTAAAGTGTATACCATAAAAATAGTTTGCATTTTTTTCAAAAATATAAAACATTAAAACATAAAACAAGACTCATTGACAATTGTTAAACATTTAACATGGATTTCTTACTTGTATTACACATCCATTAACCTGTGAAAACCATTTAAAAACTTGGGATGACCAAAAAATCATTTTAAGGGATGGAAAAGAAGGAAAGATCACATTAGTTCATGAATACTTGTAATGTATGCAAGCATTTTCAAAAGGCATTATTGTCACCCATAAACACTTACTTTGGGAAACATGAGATTTACAAAGGATCCAAAAAAATGAGAACATAAATATAATCATACAGGTATCTTGGGGAATTACTTACATAATCTTGTAACCATTTTTGGCTACCTTATATTTTTAACCCTCACGACTACCTTACTTTGTGTAACCATCGCAGTTACACTTGGAGTAACCATACGACCGACCTCCAACATAATCATAAACAATGCATTGGAGGGAGATATAGGTCCCACCATTAATCATAAATAATTTCCAAGAACCAAAACATAATCATACAACATGAATAATTTCATAAAAACATTTCTTTGGAATTTTATAAAACCTAATTTAAAAAGAGGATTTTTAAAGAAAATCCCCTTATAAATTTCATACAATTGAAGAGAGACTTAATAGAGTGGATTGAGTATGTATATATACTGTAAATAAACATAATAAAACATTATGTAAACATAACCCGACACACAAAAAATTTAAATAGCACATAAATGACGAAGTAGAAGGTGAACCCAAATAATGGAAATTGGGTTAAGAATTCCCTTTACCTTAGGTCTGTCTTTCTTTAATCTTGTTTAAACATCCTGTATAATAGATAAAAGGGTGTTTTTTAGAAAAATGTTCATTTTTATAACATCTTCTATTATCATTTCATAACATCATTTCAACCATTAATTGTTAGTATTTTGCTCCTTGCACTGTTTTGGGTAAGTTCCTTACATGATTTCCTTGATTTGTTCATGATGGATATTTTGGTGATTGGATGTGAAACTCTAGAATTGGAATGAAACAGTATTTACATATTTCCAATACCATAAATTATACCATTTATCATTTGGCTGTTTTATATGAGGATGATTTATAATCTTAAACATTAATGATGTTCGTTTAGATCTTCTAGTGGTTCTTCGATAACAACAACCTCATTTTGTCTTTTAATTTAGAACCATGAGTAAAAAACGAATTATAGAACCATGGATGCGACATAATACATATATTATAACATAGTTTGATCATAAAAATGTTTTTATGACCACACTTGAATGCATTAATGCAAATTAAAATCACATCATCCACGATATCGGTAATTCGACACACCACAGACAATATTTAAATTCCTTGAATAAATGGGAGAGGAGAAAAATAATGATGATGAATTTCCCAGGAAAATCATATCATCCATAATATAAAATATTCTAGAGCTTTCATTCCTCTTGGTTAATAGGAGGGGAGGAAAGAAGAAGAAAACCGATGAATATTAAAATAAAATAAAACTTGATAAATTTCTCACGAAAATTCAGCAGCCTAACGACGTGTCTTAAAAAACCATAATTTTTTTTTTGGTGAGAGTAAGGGGATATATCATGATTAATAAATAATATGGGAAGTATTGGAGGATATTTAATGAGATATCCCATCAAAAGACAAAGGTAATGGAAGATAATGACATAAAAAGAAAGAAAAGAATGAAAATAAAAGAGGATATTTACCTCTTGATCTCTTCTCCTTGAGATCCTCTTTAAGGTCTTTGGTTTCGGGCTTTTGGTGAATCCAAAAGCTCTAGGACATGGGGGAGAATATTAGGGAGGGAACATGGAAGAAATTATACAATTATAAAGTTTTGAGAGGTGTGGGTGGAACTGGAGAGTGAGGGTGGTATTTATAGTGGAGGAGAGGGGATATTTTCCATTATTTCTATTATTATTATAATATTTTTTTCTCAGGATTATGAATATTCTTAGTTCATGTGACATAAAAAAGAAATAATGGCATCTGAGTTCGAACCAAGTGTCCTTTCATCACTTATGATGTCATAAATAGTATATTTAACTTATAATTTGATTATACGGTATTTTATCGTATTTCACTATTTACCGAAAATTAAAGAATTTCTGAAAAATCCCAAAAATTTACCCCAACCATTTTTCAACCTATAGAATTCAAAAATAAATTCCGTTTATTAAAAATAATTTTCTAAATATTATTAATATAAATTTTAAATAAAACCATACTTAATTAAAAAATTAACAGTTTTAATTATACAACTACTTATTTGTCATAATGAAAAATTAACCATGATGTTATTATCTTCTAGTCTTAAGAAAATAAAATAATAATACAATTTATTATTCATTGGGTTCATATTACTATTCATAAGGGTATTATAATATTCAAAAAAAACAAGTTGGTTCCAATAGACTCCAAATAACATAATGAACACAATTTTAGATGATAGTTTCTTGAAATTCCAAATATAGAAGTGGAAAAAAATATGTTGAAAGGATACTTATAAATATCTACTTAAAACAAAGTTTCATGCATTTCAATTTATTTTTATAAAACCCTCGGGTATTACATTATCCCCTCCTTCTTGAAATATTTTTCTCATAATTTTATTTACTAATTAAACAAGTGATGTTACCTCTCCCACATATAATTTTCAGACTCCCATTTTGCCTCTTCAACCAAATGGTTTCTCCAAAAAACTGTTACCTGGTGTATTAACTTATTCTACAACACCTGTTCCCTTCTACCAAGAATCTGAACTGGTTTCTCTTCATAAGAAAGATTCTCTTCCAGCTGAACTACTTCTGGGATCAAGTCATGTGATGAATCTGGCACATACTTTCTTAACATCGAAACATGAAAAATATTGTGTACCTAAAACAAGATCAGAGGCAAAGCTATGTGGTATCCAGTTGTTCCAACTTTATCCAAGATTTCAAAAGGACCTATGAAACTCAGACTTAGCTTCCCTTTCTTACCAAAACACATCACAATTTTCCAATGAGATATTTTAAGGAAAACTTGGTCACCTACCATGAAAGATAAGTCTTTCCTTATGTTATCTACATAACCTTTCTTCCTGCTCTGAGCTATCCTCATGTGCTGCTGGATCATCCTCACATTCTTAGCCACTTCTTCTACTAATTCTGGCCGCATCAACTTTCTTACACTGACTTCATCCCAAAACACTGGAGTTTGACACTGCTTCCCATACAAATCCTCAAAATGTGCCATCTGAATACTGGAATTAACACTATTATTATAATAATACTCTGCTAAATAAATATGTTGATCCCAAATTCCCCAGAAGATAATTGAACAATCTTGAAACATATCCTCCAAAGTTTGAATCGTTCGTTCTATCTTCCCATCTGATTGTGGTTGAAAAGCTGCACTGAAATTTAACTCTGTGCCTGATGACTTATGAAGTCCCTTCCAAAAGATAGAAGTGAACCTTGGATCTTGGTCAGATACAATGGAATGTTGAACTCTATTTAACCTGAAAATATCTTTGAGATACAATCGAGAAAGCTGATCCAAAGTCATTGTATCTCAAATAGAAAGATAATGTGCAGACTTTGTTAGCCGATCAACAATAACCCAAGTCCCATTGTAACCTCGAGAAGTCTTTGGTAGTCCCACCACATAGTTCATGGATACATTCTCCCAATTCCACTTTGGCACTGGCAAAGGCTGAAGCATCCCCTTTGGTATCTTCCACTCTACTTTAACCTATTGACATGTCATACATTTCATGGTAAAATTGGCAATATCTCTTTTCATTCCATCCCACCATTAATACTCTTGAAGGTCTCTGTACACCATAGTACTGATAGGATGAATAGAAAATAGAGAACTATGAGCTGCACAAAACAAATATTTCTTTAACTGATAATCACCAGGCACACACAACCACTTTACAAATCTTAAAACACAATCATTATCAAGGTTAAATTCTGGAAATTTCCCATTTTAACCAATTATACCTTTTTCTGTTGCTCACGGTCTCCCTTCTATGCTTTCTTAATTCTGTCTGACAACAAAGACTATAATGAAACCTGAAACAAAATAGATGTATTCCCCACACCAACATATTCTAAGCCAAAATTCATCAAATCATTAATCAAGGGATCATGTTACAAACATAACATGGTTAATGATGCATGATGTTTCTGACTTAAGGCATCTGTCACTTTGTTTTCTTTCCCTAGATGGCAATTGATCGTGTATTCATAATCCTTTATTAGTTCAAGGCATCTTATCGGCCACATGTTTAATTCCTTCAAAGTGAATATATACTTTAGACTTTTATGGTTAGTATATATTTGCAATTTGTTCCGTATAAATGATGCCTCCATATTTTCAAATAAAAAACCTTACCTTCCAATTCCAAATCATGTGTGGGATAATTTAGCTAATTGGTTTTAAGTTGTCTCGAAGCATAGACAATTACCTGATCTTTCAGCATTAAAACACAACCAAGTCCCTTCAAAGAAGCATCACTATAGAGGACAAACTCACCATTTTGGTAAGGTTAGGCTAAAACTGGAGGATTCACCAATATCTTCTTCAGTTCCAGAAAAAAAACATCACATTTCTCTATCCAAACAAATTTAACCCATTTCCGTGTAAACTAAGTTATCGGGCTAGATAACCATTCAAAGTTCTTAATAAACCATCGGTAATAACTTGCCAACCTAAAGAAAACTATGAATCCATGTAACATTTTTAGGTCTTGGCCATTCATCAAATACTTCTATTTTGGCTGGATCAACTGCTATTCGATCCTTATTTACAGTGTTCCCAAGGAATGAAATCTGTTGCAACCAAAAATCACACTTATTGAATTTTCCATACAGTTTCTTTTCTTTTAAGGTTTGTAAAACAACCCTTATATTTTTATCATGCTCCTCTTTATTTTTTGAAAATACCAGAATGTCATCAATAAATACAACCAAAAACTTATCCAAGAACTCATTAAATACTCTATTTATATGATTCATGAATACTTTAGGTGCATTAGTTAATCCAAACGACATAAAAAAAAATTCATAATGCCCATATCTAGTACAAAATGTTTTTTTCAGGATGTCATCCTCCTTCACCTTAAGCTGATGGTATCCGAATCTCAAGTCAATCTGGGAAAAGTACTAATCTCCCTGGAGCTGATCAAACAAGTCATCAATATGAGGCAAAGGATACCTGTTTTTAACAGTGATGTTATTCAAAGATCTATAATCAATGCAAAGTCTCATAGAGCCATCTTTCTTTTTAAAAAACAAAACAAGGTCACCCCATGGTGAAGTACTAGGAAGAATGAAGCCTTTGTCAAGAAAATCATGAAACTAATTTTTCAATTCATGAAGTTCTATTGGAGCCATATGAAATAGGGGTTTTGATATTATCTTAGCATCTGGAACTAAGTCAATTGTGAATTCGACCTTTCGATTAAGTATGAAACTGGGTAACTTATCAGAAAAAACATCAAGGTATTCATTTACCACTGGCACAACATCAATTTGAATAGTTCCCTTGTTTTCAACAATATGAGCATGATAAATTTCATTTCCATATTTGAGTAGTTTCTCATCTTCCTGATATGTTATAAATTGTATGGGTTCATTCTTGTATAAAAACTGAAATACTTTCTGAAAAACAACTTCTTTAGCTCTTTAGTTTATCTTAGCATGATAATCAGAAAGCCAATCCATCCCCAGAATAACATCAAACTCAACTAAGGGTAAAACAAAAAGGTTTGTAGGTAAAGTCTTTCCACAGACCACAATTAAATGATTATTATAATTCATATTTTCTACAGCATTTTCCCCTGGTTTTTTAACAACAAGTTTTGGTCTCACTTGTTGAGGTGATATTTCCAATTTTATACAAATTTTCTTTGAGAGGAAGGAATGTTAAGTCCCCATATGATTCAAAACGTCAGCAAAATCTGAGTGAACATAAAATGTACCGGATAAAACTTCGTTGGATGGTCCGACATTTGCTGATGTAGTCGAAATGGATCTCACTACACCTTTCTACTTGTAGTCTGGCTTCATTTCTTCATTCAGATCTCTATTTGGGAAGGCATTTCCATAATGACCCATCTCACCACATTTAAAACACTTTATAGTTTGTTTATCATGATTATACTTAGGATCATCATCATTTAAATCTCGGGTTATATGTCCAAACTTACCACATTTAAAACACTTCCTAGTTTATCTATGACATTACCCAGGGTGCTTCTTGCCATAATTTTCACAAACTAGAAATTGGATTTTCTTACCATCATATTTCTTTGGTTGATTCTTACCCATTACTTGCCAACTAGAACTCTTCTTCTCTTTGTTTCAAAAAATGTATGTGATCATCAGAAAACTCCATATCTACCCTCTCAACACATTTTATAAGTTTCTCATAACTTTTGAATTCAAGGGAGGCCAACGCCCTTAGATACCTTGGATTCAATCCCTAGTAAAAGCCATTGATTTTTCTATCATGATCCATAATAACATTTGGAGCATACCTCGCCAGTCGAGTGAAGTTCTCTTCATACACGACCACTGAATCTTCCTCCTTCTATTTCAATTCATGGAATTGATTCTCCATCCTAAGTCGCACCACCTATGGAAAATATTTTTTAAGGAAATGACTTTTAAATTCATCCCACTCTAAGGCATCAAAATCCTCTCTACCCATGATATTCCTTACCATTGAACACCACTGATCAACTTAACCTTTAAAATGATAAATGGAAAGACTTTAATTTTGATTGTATGAATATCCCATAACATCGAATATATTTTCAAGGGCTTTGATCCATCCTTCAGCTGCTACTATGTCAGAAAATCCATTGAATGCTGGAGGGTGTTGTCTCATAAAATGTTCCACTAATTTCATGTTCCGTTGTAGTACCTCTATCTGTTATCTTTCAATTATGCCACCACCATATATTTCCTGCTTTAACTGAGCCATTACTATCACAAACTGCTCGGTTCTAATCCCTTTAATTCTGGGCTATAGTTTTGGAAGTATGTCATTCTGTCGGTGCCTCTCCTCTTCAGCATCCCTGTTCCTTCTGCAAACAACCATTCTGAACAAGAATGTATTAGATGAAGCAACATGGTAATATTTAAATGCTAAGACATTTCAAATTAAACATAGAGTGATAATAATTTATGGTATTCTATTAACATCACCCTAACCCCGAAGGTTATCTAAACCATCCTCTAATACTAACTATAAGGACCCGACCTTATTACATACATAATCTTGAATTATTTCAAGAAAAAATTCTTTTTAAATTGATGATATTTTCACTTTTATAGCTTTAGAGAATTATGACAATACATTCATAACATAACACATTATTACAGAGGGGATACCATAAAAATAGTTTCCATTTTTTTCAAAATATAAAACATTAAAACATAAAAAAGACTCCTTGACAATTCTTAAACATTTAACATGGCTTAATTTCTTGTATTACACATCTATTAACCTACGAAAATCATTTAAAAACATGGTATGAGCACAAAATCTCAGAAAGGGATGGAAAAGAAGGAAAAATCATATTAGTTCATGAATACTCGTAATGTATGAAAGCATTTTTAAAAGACATTATTTTCACCCATAAATACTTACTTTGTGTAACATGATATTTAAAAAAGATCCACACAAAACATGAGAACATAAATATAATCATAAATGTATCTTGGGGAATTACATACATAATCTTGAAACCATTCTCGGCTACCTTATAATTTGTAACCCTCAGACTACCTTACATTGTGTAACCATCACAGTTACAATTGGAGTAACCATACGACCGACCTCCAACTTACTCATACCCAATGCATTGGACAGAGAGATAGGTCCCAAAATTAATCATAAATATTTCCCAAGAACCAAAACATAATCATAAAACATGAATAATTCCATAAAAACATTTCTTTGGAATTTTGTAAAACCAAATTGAAAAAGATGATTTTTAAAGAGAAGAACCTTATAAATATCATAAAACTGAAGTGAGTATTAATAATTTGGATGGAGTATTTATATATACTATAAATACACATAATAAAATATAATATAAACATAACCCATCGCACAAACAATTTAAATAACACATAAATGATGAAGTAGAAGGTGAACCTAAAGAATGGTAATCGGGTTAAGAATTCCCTTACCTGAGGTATGTCTTACTTCAAAATTGTTGAAACATCCTGTATAATTATTAAAAGAGTGTTATAAGTATTTTAAAAAAACATATTCATGTTTATAACATCTTATATTATCATTTCATAACATCATTTCAACCTTTAATTGTTAGTATTTTTCTCGTTCCACTATTTTGGGTGAGTTCCTTACATGATTTCCCTAATTGGTTCATAATGGATGTTCTTGTCGATTGGAAGTGAAACTCTAGAATCAGATTTAAATGGTATTTAAATATTTATAGTACATTTAATTATCCAATTTATAATTTTGATGTTTTATATGATGTTGAGTCATTAGTTTAATCATTAATGGTGTTCGTTTAGATCTTCTAGTGGTTCTTCGATAACAACAACATCATTTGGTCTTATAATTTAAAACCATGAGTACAAAAGAATTATAGAACCATGGATGAGACATAATACATATATTATATCCTAGTTCAATCATAAAATTATTTTTATGACCAGACTTGATGTAATTAATTCATATTGAAATCACATCGTCCACGATGTTGGTAATTCGACACATCAAAGACAATATTTTAATTCCTTGAATAAGTGGGGGAGGAGAAAAATAATGATGATAAATTTTCCATAAACATGAGATCATCCAGAATATACATGATTCTAAATCTCTAATTCTTCTTGGTTAAGTGGAGGTGAGGAAAGAAGAATAAATGAAAGGAATCTTAAAATAAAAGAAAACATTATTAATTTCTCACGAAAATTCGGCAGCCTAACCGGGTCTCTTAAAATATCATAAATATAGTTTGATGAGAGGAAGGGGATATTTCATCATTAATAAATAATATGGGAAGTAATAGGGGATATTTTATGAAATATCCCATCTTAAGCCAAAGGTAATGGAAGAGAATAACTTAAAATGAAAGAAAAGAAATAAAATAAAAGAGGATGTTTTCCTCTTGATCTCTTCTCCTTGATGTCCTCCTTAAGGGATTTGGTTTTGGTCTTTTGGTGAGACCATCAGCTCTAGGACGTGGGGTAGAATATTGGGGAGATAATTTAGTAGAAATTAGACAATGTTTAAGGTTTTAGAGGGGTTGGAGGAAGAGGAGAGTGAGGGTGGTATTTATAGTGGAGAAGAGGGGGTATTTTTCATTATTTTAATCGTTATTATAATGTTTTTGCTCAAGATTATAAATAGTCTTAGTTCATGTGACCTCAAATAGAAATAATGGGAAGAGAGTTTGAACCAAGTGGCCTTGAATCACTTATGATGTCATAAATTGTGTATTTTACTAAAAATTTGATTATACAATATTTCAACGTATTTTACTATTCACCAAAAATTAAAGAATTTCAGAAAAATACCAAAAATTTACCCCAATAATTTTTCGACGTGCTGAATTAAAAAATGAATTCTATTTTTGTAAAATAATTTTCTAAATATTATTAATTTAATTTTTAAATAAAATCATACTTCATTAAAAAATTACCAGTTCTAATTCTACAACTACTTCTTTATCACAATGGAAAATTAACCAAGATGTTATTATATTCTATCCTAAAGAAAATAGAATAAAAATATAATTTACTATTCATTAGAGTTATATTACTATTCATATTACTATTTAAACGGGTATGTTACTATTCACCAAACAAACAGGTTGGTTCTAATAGACTCCAAATAACATACTGAACACAATTATAGATAACAATTTCTTGAAATTCAAAACATAGATGTGGGAAAAAATTTGTTAAAAGGCTAGTTATAAATATCTACTTAAAAAAAAGTTTCATGCATTTCAATTTATTTTTAGAAAACCTTGGCGTGTTACAATATCATAACATCGACATAAAATTTACTACAAGAAGGATATAAGAGAATATATCCCAACATTAGAAGATGTAAATTAAAAGACATAACAAATAGAAGTATTTTAAAAAGAGGAGGGTGAAATGTTAATTTACCAATTTGGTAACTTACAAACATACACCCCATAAAATAAGGATCGTAAAATGAAGATGTAAATACCCATAAATTACATTATATTAAAAAAATAATACAATCAAGGGAAGTACATACACCACAAAAATGGAAATAGTGGAAAATATAGCATGATTCTCACTAGAATAAAAAGTGAGATAAAACCCCTTACCACATTTTAATCAATTGAATCATATGAACAAAAGTTAATAACCACCAAATTAATCACAGAATCCCATGAATATAAATATAATCATGATAATATATATCAAATGGCAGTATACAATACACCACATGCAAGAAATAAGTGGCGAACAATGGCGATCTAACAGAATTAAAAGTGAGATAAGCAACCCCTTACCACGTTGTAATCAATTGAGTTGTATGACCAAAAGGTAATGTAACACCCCAAGCTTCCAAGGTACGCTTCTCTTTGAATAATACAGTAGCGTGTGTTGTACGCAACTTCGAGTTCTAAAACACACCACAACCAATCAAACTAGTCGTTATGAATAGTAAAACCCACCTTTTGAAATTATATAAATTTTATATTTCAAAATTGACTTCATTTTTGGATTCGGAATATGGAAATTAGCCTATGTTGAATTTTTGGTATTTTTCTGAGAACTTCCAATTTTCGATGAACAGTGAAAAATACTTAAAAACAACTTTTTTTATAAAAATAATTTATAGTGATAAATTATAATATTGAGTGGGTTTAAAGTATAATTAGAATATATTTTTACCATTTTATCCAATGGTGGTCATTATAATTAATTTCACATTGAAATTGGACATAAACTATAGTTAATCTTTGGATATATATTGTTTCTTAAAAAAACGCTATTTGTTGTGACAAGGGGAATTATTTAATAAATTAATCAATTTAACATATATGTTTTGAATTTATTAAAATAGAAATCATTTTTGAATTAGGAATATCAAATATTTCTTAGGGTTAATTCTTGGTATTTTTCTGAAAAACATCAAATTTTGATGAATAGTGAAACCGCTAAGTGGTAGTCAAAAAACTGATTTTTTGTTTAAATGAAACATTACCACTTCTGTGAATTGAATTTATAAAATTATACATACATCATTGTCATTAGGAAGTAAAATTTTGTTCAGTGGGATTAAAATAATTTTTTTGTGAATAGTAACTTTTTTGTTTTATTAATCACGATTAAAGGTAATTAGTAAAATTTATGGTAAAAATGATATTATAAAAAATATGAAAATACCTTTACACTTATCCTATCCTTATTGGATGAGTCATGGCCGACCATGAAAATCCATGGGTCAACTTGGGGACCCCATGGAGCCACTTGGGTAAGAAAATGACATTAATAACTTTTTATTTAAAGTTAAAATAAAATTGTCACAAACATGTGTTGTTTTACTAAAACAATCATTACATGGGGTTATATAAGATAACTTTTAGACTATAAATATTCATTGGAAATATAAAAATATTTCCAACATCATGGTAATTTTTTTATAATTTTTAGACATTAAATAAATTAAATTATTTATGACACCATGATGATGCAGTGATTACCTCATTAATTACCAATTTAAATAATATTAAAAGATAATGTAAAAAATAAGACTTATAATTGTCAAAAACCTATTAGATGTGTAGATCTAGTAACCTTATCACATTATCCTCGAAATATAAAATTGTGGGTCCTTTGAAATCCGAAAAGCACTTCATAATAATGTAACATTTCATGACTTTCCAAGAGTGCCCCTCATATCCTCTTATAAAAGGCCCCCACCTCTACCACTTTATTCACACCATCAAGACATTTGGATCGGCCAAAATCTACCCAAATACTCTCCCAACATCCCTCTCTTACTCCTAGAAGCCTCACATTGGGCATAAGTCTTCCCAAGTAAGCCTTTGGCTCAAATATAAAAGAGTTACCCGATTTAAAAGGTAATGTCTTCACTTGGGTTCTTTTGTTTTATTTGGCTTCTCCAACCCCATAAACTATTTTTATTACTATATTTTGTAACATCAAAAGTATCTTCAATATACTAGGATGTTTTTATGATAATTATTCTAGGTACACTGACACACACCTCCGTCTAATGGTTAATGAACATACTGTTTTTGTGGATGGAGAATTACTACCTCACGAAACGATGATTGTTCTATATTCTCCTACCACTTCTCATGATGGAAATTATGATGGAACTATATTTATTTGTTATATATATTATATTTATTTCCTTTCCAAGCTTCTGTATTTTACATTTAAAACATATCTTTATTCTTTGCATGTCGTGCAAATGCGATAATTTCATTTGAGGAAGTGTGGACTACCGCCCCTCAAAGTGATTTGAATCGTTAATTCCATATGTGGGATGTTTAAAGGATGGAGTAAATGATATTATATATTATATTATACTGGAATTATAATATAACATTATATAATTATGATTTCATTCCATTAAATATGAAATTGAAATGAAACTAGCGTTTAGGCGTACGTACGGCTTACCATCTCCATGAATGGTGCATTTCATTTCTTACCTCTAAATGTTATGTAATATTAAAAATGCATATATATACTAGATATATATGATATATATGATATGTACATCATGAATATAATTCTGGATGTAATGGATATTTTACCACATGAACATCTTTTAATTATAAGAAGTTTATTTTTGATTCAAGTACCAAAGATCGACAAAACAACCGTTATTAACTTACATAATTAAATAATGTTCATAACATGGTAATAAGTGATATAAAAGGAATATAAACTTGAAATAGGTTCTTAAGCAATTATAAATTAACGCAAGTTTATTATTAAGGAGGATAAAGAACGGTCGAGTCAAGTCAGACACGAGGTAAGGGAACTTCTTAACCCAATTTCCGTTCTTTGGGTTAATCTCCTACTTTCAAATTATTTCAAGATATTATTATGTCCTATCTTGTATTTTTTCTTTCTTTATGTGTAGTTATAGTGAATACACATAATTGATCTATTTTATTTAAAAAATGATCTTTGTAAGGGACTTCGTCTCAATCTCCTTTCATTGAGGCATATTTTGTTTTATACAGAACCTTCCTTTATACGGTGTATAAAACCCTTTGAATTTTACTTTTATTCAAAAGGAATCTTTTTATACGAATCGTTTTACTAATTGACAAAAAGGAATGTTTTTTTGTCGTATGTATGCGGAGACAATGACTTCTCCGCCGCCGTGACCATTATTTGAGTTTCGAAATCCTCTACAAGCCATAACTTTTTTAAATGAAAAATAAATACCATGTTTTACTTTTATTTTATTTTTGTACTAAAAATGGTTTTATTATATCAATGTGTTGTATTGATATCTTGTGATTGAAATGTAAAAATGTTATGTTCCCTTTATGCATGTTTTATGTGATAAGATTATGTTATGGTTTATGATATTTTTAAACCTTTTCATATAAGGAATGCATTGGACTTAATAAGTGACGGCTGGAGCCCGCTATAGCTTCTCGATTCATCGGTAGGTCTCATGAGACAAACTACTGTCCTGGCACAAGGCCTTAACAAAATCTTATTTGTAGTCTTGGAACGAGGCCTTGGCTATGGGGTTATGATAGTCTGGAATTATGAATTCCATCATTATGAAAGTGGTTATTGATATTACATGTGATTATTCATCTAGTAGAATATCAATGTGAATAAGTAAATGGAATTATATCATTTTATTTTGCCATATTATGCTGATTTTCAATTTTAAAAGGATTTTGTTTTAGTTATATATTTCCATAAATGTTTATGTTTATTTATGAAAGCTTCCTCTATATTATTATCCTTACTGAGCATCTGAGCTCACCCCTTTCAATGTATTATTTTTCCCAGGATGTGAAGAAATATTTTATGACTGACCTACAGGGATAGTCTGAAAGGGATAGAAGTGTCTACTATAGGGACTATGTTAGTGTGATTTTCACTTTATGATGTAATGTAACATTTATGAATGTATCTAGTGTTTACATGGCTACTAAACTAATCGGTCCTTCAAGACATGATCTTTTGTGATCATGCCAATGTTACGCAATAATGCACCGACTCTGGGTAACTGGGTTCGGGGCATTACAGTTTGTATCTGAGTTAGTTTAGTACTATCCTTGGAAGCTAGATTTAGATAAACTCTGATTAGAGCACATTGCCCGAAGATAGACTTTTAGGATTAGAGTAGAAGAACTTCTTAGAATTTTGGTATTAAAGAGATTTTGTGAGTTTTCCGAGAAATATATTCCTATCTGGATATGAGCAGGTAGAGGCAGATCTAGCATTGATGTACCCAAGGGTAAAACTCAAAAACACCCCATTGATCTAGACTCGAACGGGAACTGGTGCACGACAACGAGCCTTGCTGCACTCTTGGTAACGACACCCCTGAGGGATATGCTTAGGATAATTCTCATTTTCTTTAGAAACCATTATGAAGTGTTTATGAGTATATACTTCCTCAATGATATCAATTTTATGATTATAGTTCAATTTATGTTAAGTGTTTTACAAGTATGGAATTATGTATTTTGATTCATAAACTAATCTAGTTTGTGCCATTATTTAGAAATGGCACCTAGTGGGAGGAATGGAAACCATATCAACGCACACACTCCATGTAGGGATTTCCCTCCTTCTCAAGATAATTATAATGAAGTTGGTGATACAACTGGTACTGATCAACTTATCACCATACTGGGACAACTCACTCACGTTATGAATAATAACCTCACTCGTATGGAGCACCCTGCTCCACAATGTAAAGGATCAATGTTAGACTGCTTCATGAGGAAAAAACCACCAAAATTAAATGGGAGTACAAATCCCTTAGAAGAAGATCAATGGATAAATTCCTTAGAGATAATATTCCATGCCTTGGGGAGTAGTGAAAGGTAAAAGGTTATCATGGCAGTTTACCGCCTCACTGGAGATGCTGATCAATGGTGGTCATTGATTCAAAACACAAACTAAGATGATGAAGTATCAAATATGGAATGGAGGGAGTTCAAATAGATTTTATTAGAGAAATAAATTCCTCGTGACCATTGACAAGATATGGAAAAGAAATTTTTGAGTCTATAACAAAAGGAGGATGAGAATGTCACAAAGTATGAGGCCAACACTACAAGGTTAGAGAGGTATGCTGCAGATTATATATATATCCCAAGAAGTATGATTGATTGTTTATTTAATGGGTTAAAACCATTTATCCATCGAGCATTGGTCTCACAATCCTTCTCGTCATAAGAAGACATTGTCTCATGTGCTATCAAGATAGAAAAGGAAATCTCTAAGTCTTATGAAATCAAATTAAAGCACGAGAAGAAGAGAACAGTGGAACAAGAGACAAATAATGGGAAAAAGGGAAAAATGGATTTTCCATTATGTGATAATTGTGTGAAGAATCACCTCGGTACTTTCCTAAAAGGAATGAGAGTTTGTAATAAATGTGGAGAAAAAGGTCACCAGGCTCGTGATTGTAAGGGAAAGAAAGAGGATATTAATGTTGAATTCTATAATTGTAGGGAAATGGGGCATTATGAAAATGAATGTCCTAAGAGTCAGGGAGACTTACCCCAGAAAAGGCCAAGGGTTCAAGGCCAAGCTTCTGTTGTTACTACATATGAAGTTGAATAATTATTGTATTTGTGTTTTTGGACTCAAGAACAATATTATGGTTATAAGAATAATGTGATATATATAAAGATTTTACTACAGTACTTGTTTTTTTCATTAAGGTTTTAATATGATGAAAGTAATCATATTTTTGTATATGACAATAAGAGAAACATTACATTGTTTGAGGAATCTGATGATACAATTGATTTTGGAATTTAGAGACATTTTATAGAAAGCATGGACAGAGGTATTTTGGATAACTATAAAGGTTGGAATGGATTAAGATGAACTTTGGATAGTACTATTTAAGGTTAAAAAATTTATGAAGATTATTTTTGTAATATTATAATACTATAGTTTTAAGAAAAGGACAGCCTGAAAGTTGGGGGATAACCCGTCGCATCGGACAAAGATGTAGGAATATAACCAACAATGATAGTGCGATGGGCCTTTATTACCAATCACTAGCCTACAAGAAGTCCCTAGTTTTTAAAAAATAGTTTTCCTAATCTGAATGGTATGTGTTAATATTTGGAACCTTGTACAATTAGGATATATATAATATTTTTGAGTTCTATTATCTTTTTGAGTGAATGATGTGTTTGTGGTAAAAAACTATTAAAGAATGAAAGTCTACATGACATGTATGTATATTTCCTTACATTCTTAATAAATCTCCTAAATAAATTACTCAACATTATGAAAGGTAACTTAAAACAAAAACGTTGTCGGTTAAATTTTCCTACTGGGGAATCAATGATCATTTAACCAATCACAAGTTTGTGATTTTCTTGTAGTTATACTTTCTCCTAATACTATTTTCAACAACTCTCCATCAGACCATGATGGTTTATTTATCCTCCATATCCATATTTTCATATAATCCTAGAATGGGCTATCTCAGGTTACCTTTGTAATTCTACTTCTTTCTTTTAAGGTTATATTTTTATTAACCCTATTTCCAATGTGGGTTTTCCACAAAGGTATTTTCTATTTTCAACCTTTTATTTTCAAAGAAAAATTTCAAATTGTGAGGACGCAATTTATTGAAGGTGGGGAGAATGTAACACCCCAAGCTTCCACAGTACGCTTCTCTTTGAATAAAACAGTAGCGTCTGTTGTATGAAACTTCGACTTCTAAAACACACCACAAAAATCAAACAAGTCGTTATGAATAGTAATACCTACCTTTTGAAATTATATAAATTTTATATTTCAAAATGGACTTCATTTTTCGATTTTGAATATCGAAATTAGCCTATGTTGAATTTTTGATATTTTTCTGAGAACTTCCAATTTTTGATGAATAGTAAAAAATACTTAAAAAAAACCTTTTTAATAAAAATAATTTATAGTGGTAAATTATACAATATAGTGGTTTTAAAGTATAATTAGAATATATTTTTAGCATTTTATCCAATGGTGGTCATTATAATTAATTTCACATTAAAATTGGACATAAACTTTAGTAAATCTTTTGATATATATTTTTTCATAAAAACACGCTATTTGTTGTGACAGTGAGAATTAATTATTAAATTAATTAATTTGACCTATATGTTTTGAATTTTGTAAAATAGACGTCATTTTTGAATTAGGAATATGAAATATAGCTTAGGGTTAATTTTTGGTATTTTTTTGAAAAACATCAGATTTTGATGAATAGTGAAACCACTGAGTGGTAGTTAAAAAACTGATTTTTCGTTTAAATGAAACATTACCACTTCTATGAATTTAATTTCAAAAATTTGACATACATAATTTTCACTAGGAAGTAAAATGTGGTTCAATGGGATTAAAATATTTTTTAGAGAATAGTAACTTTTATGTTTTATTAATCGTGATTAAAGGTAATTAGTGAAATTTAAGGTAAAAATGATATTATAAAAATATTAAAGTACCATTACACTTGTCCTACCCTTATTGGATGAGTCATGGCCGACCAATAAAATCCATGGGTCAACTTGGGGACCCCATGGAGACACTTGGGTAAGAAAATGACATTAATAACGTTTTATTTAAAGTAAAAATAAAATTGTCACAAACATGTGTTGTTTTACTAAAACAATTATTACATGAGGTTATATAAGATAACATTTAGACTATAAATATTCATTGGAAATATAAAATTATTTCATACATCATGGTAATTTTTTTCTAATTTTTAGACGTTAAATAAATAAAATTATTTATGACACCATGATGATGCAGTGATTACCTCATTAATTGACGATTTAAATAAAATGAAAAATTAATGTAAAATATAAGACATAAACTTGTGAAAAAACTATTGGATGAGTGAATCTAAAACCCTTATCACCTTATCCTTGAAATATATAATTGTGGGACCTTTGAAATCTGAAAAGCACTTCATAATAATGTAACATTTCCTGACATTACAAGAGTGCCCCTCCTCTCCTCTTATAAAAGGCCCCCACCTCTACCACCTTATTCACACCATAAATCCATTTGGATCGGCCAAACTCTTCCCAAATACACTACCAACTTCCATGTATTACTCTTAGAAGCCTCACATTGGGCAGAAGTCTTCCCAAGGAAGCCTTTGGCTCAAATCAAAAAGAGTTACCCGATTTTAAAGGTAATGTCTTCACTTGGGTTCTTTTGTTTTATTTTGCTTCTCCAACCCCCTAAAAGAATTTAATCCCTATCTTTTTTAACAAAAAAAGTATCTTAAATATACTAGGATGTTTTTATGATAAGTATTTGAGATACACTTACACACATCTCCGTCTAATGGTTAAAGAACATACTGTTTCCGTGGATGGCGAATTACTGTCTCACGAAACGATGATTATTCTATCTTCTCCTACCACCTCTCATGGTGGCAATTATGATGGCACAATATTTATTTATGATATATATTATATTTATTTCCTCTATATTCTTCTGTATTTTACATTTAAAACATATATTTATGCTTTTCATGTTGTGCAAATGCGATAATTTCATTTGGGGAAGTGTCGACTACTGACCCCTCAAAGTGATTTGAATCGTTAATGCCATATGTGGGATTTATAAAGGATGGAGTAAATGATATTATATATTATATTATACTGGAATTATAATATAACATTATATCATTATTATTTCATTCCATTAAATATGAAATAGAAATGAAAGTAGCATTCATGCATACGTACGACCCACCTTCTCCATGAACGGTGCATTTCATTTAATACCTCTAAATATTACGAAATATTAAAAATGAATATATATACTGGATATATATGATATATATGATATATAAATCATGAATATAATTCTGGATTTAATGGATATTTTACCACATGAACAACTTGTAATTATAAGAAGTTTATTTTTGACTCAGGTACCAAAGATCGACAAAACGACCGTTATTAACTTAAATAATTACATAATGTTCATAACCTGGTAATAAGTGATATAAAAGGAATAATAAACTTGAAAAAGGTTATTACTCAATTATAAATTAACTCTAGTTTATTATTCATGAGGTTAAATAATTGTCATGTCAAGTCGGACACGAGGTAAGGGAATTTCTTCTCCCAATTTTCGTTCGTTGGGTTAATCTCTTACATTCAAATTATGTCATGATATTATTATGTCCTTTCTTGTATTTTTACTTTCCTTATGTGTACATATAGTGAATACAAATAATAAATCTATTTTATTTAAAAAATGATCGTTGTAAAGGACTTCGTCTCAATCTCCTTTCATTGAGGCATATTTGGTTTTATACAATACTTTCCTTTATACGATGTATAAACCCCTTTGACTCTTACTTTTATTCAAAAAGAATTTTTTTATACGAAGCGTTTTACTAAATGACAAAAGGAAATGTTTTTTTGTCGTACGTATGCGGAGACAATGAATTATCCTCCACCGTGACCATTATTTGAATTTCGAAATCCTCTACACGCCATAGCTTTTTTAAATGAAAAATAAATACCATGTTTTACTTTTCTTTTATTTTGGTATTGAAAATGGTTTTATTATATAAATGTGTTGTATTGATATCTTGTGATTGAAATGTGGAAATGTTATGTTTCCTTTATGAATGTTTTATGTGATACGATTATGTTATGGTTTATGATATGTTTAATCCTTTTCATATAAGGAATGCATTAGACTTATTAAGTGATAGGTGGAGCCCGCTATAGCTCTTCGATGCATCGGTAGGTCTCATGAGACAAACTAGTGTCTTGGCACGAGGCCTCGACAAAATCTTATTTGTAGTCTTGGCATGAGGCCTTGGATACAGGGGTATGATAGTCTGGCATTATGCATTCCATCATTATGAAAGTGGTTATTGATATTTCATGTGATTATTCGACTAGTAGAATATCCATGTGAATAAGTAAATGGATTTATTTCATTTTATTTTTCCATATTATGTTGAAGTTCAATATTAAAAAGATTTTGTTTTAGTTATACTTTTCCTTAAATGTTTATGTTTATTTATGAGAACTTTCGCTATATTGTTATCCTTACTGAGCATCTGAGCTCACCCCTTTCAATGTTTTATTTTTCCCAGGATGCGATGAAATATTTTATGACTGACCTACAGGGATAGTCTGAAGGGGATAGAAGTGTGGACTTTGGAGACTATGTTATTTTGATTATTCACATTATGATTTAATGTAACATTTATGAATGTATCAAGTGTTTCTAAGGCTACTAAACTAATCGGTCTTTCGAGACTTGATCTTTTGTGATCATGCCAATGTTACGAAATAATGCACCGACTCTGGGTAACTAGGGTCGATGAGTTATAGTTAATTCCCAACAAATTAATCACAAAATACAATTAATATAAATATAATCAGGGTAATATATATATAATGTCAGCACACTATACAACACATGTAATAAATAAGTGGCGAACAATGGAAATCTCACAGAATTAAAAGTGAGATATGAAACCCCTTACATTGTACTTTTCCTTAGTATAGGGTAAGATAACCTCCTATATAATGGTGAAATAATTTTTTTTAAATTATTAAATATCCAAATACATAAATATGATATCATATATGATCTTCTAATATTGCTTTGTTAATGATATTTTAGTAGTATCATTGTTTTGGTAGTAAACTGATTTGTTTTCCTTTATAAGTTCGGTTACAAAAGTCTTGTTTGTTATGTATTGGCTCTATTTGACTCATAAAAAGAAATATGTTATGTTCAAAAAAATTATTTTTAATCATAAAATAAAAATTATTCTTGAATGATTACGATGGGGAATGAATCTCATCTCGTTTGTGGAGATGGTAATCAGTACGTACGTAGGAGCAACAATATAATTATATTGATGGTGAAATCATATTTAATTGGATGGTATACCTGATATCAAAAATCATTAGAATGTTATATTTATTATTTAAATCAGTTATACTCATTATTATATCCATCCAAATAATTAAGTGTTTGAATAACAAACTACACCACGACGTGGAGACGGTACGCCGTACATACACAAGTATGGTGACATTGTCATTTATAGGATGAATATAATAACGAATAAGGTTGTACCATATTTATAATAAAATCAAATTATGTATAAGGTATTAGATTTATTACTTTGGTATGGAAACAATAAATGAAGAGAAAGTGGAAGAGGAAAAGAACTTGAAAAAGGGTGGTGAAATTATTACCTCTTCTTTAGGTGTTTTTTTTTGGCATTGATCAAAAGAGATCCATAGGTAGGATTTATGATAAAATTAAGGCCTCAAGGTCGAAATGTGGATAGTTGTGAGGATATTTGGGCAGGGTTTGGATGATCCAATTGGATTTGGAGGTGTAATCTTGAGAGAAGGGGATGCACCCTTTTATAAGAGAGGTCTGGGTCACTTAAGGAAAACCATGAAATATTATTTTATAATAAACTCGTTTTCAATATCAAATGCCACCGAAATGATTTATTTTGAGTATAAGGTAGGGATGTGTCGAAAAAATCTCAAACAATTGGTTTTATACAGGTTTAGGTCAAAATTTTATCCTTATCTTTTATATTTAACTCTTAGTTATATAGTTTAACTTTTTCCATCTATTCTTGTATTATTATATTATATGGTTATCAATATTACATTAAAATTACAAGAGAACCCAAAGTTGTTTATTAATGATATGTATATTATTAATGTCCTTTAGCTGATCCTTAGATTTTTAGGACAATTATATCATTTAATTATATAGTATTTGTTTTAAAAACTCATTAATGTCAATTTTGACACTATTTTGTATTTTGTTTTTGTTATAGTCATAACAACATGATTACATCGAAACAATTTCATTGAATCAACCCCAACATGTCATATTAACCTATAAAAATAATAAAATTCATCAACAGTCTCAAATTTCATTTATTTCTGTATTTATAATATCAATTATTTTAATCATTCATTAATAAGGTAATTACTTCATCATCATTGTATCATAAATAAATTAAATTACATAATGTCTAAAAATTAAAAAAAAATTATATAATAAATATTTTAATATTTCCAATGAATATTAATAGTTTAATTTATCATGTGTGTAACTCTATATTAAAAATGATTTAGTTATTAAACTTTGAATTTAACAATTTCAAATATTCATTAAATAAAATAATAATAAATGTCATAATCTAATCCAAGTGGACCAAAAGGATCATATTTTATTCCTAATGTGAATTTTGGTCAAAATACAAAAATCCAATAGAATTAGTAAATGTGTTAGTGTAATAATAAAATCATTTTGACCTTTAATTACCCTATTTACTTTTAACTGTGGTAAATAAAATATAAACGTTACTATTCACAGAGAACTATTTTCATTTTACTGAACCACATTTTTCTTTTTGATATCAACCATGTCTCTCATATTTTTGAAATTCAATTCATTGAATTAGTAAAATTATGGTTTATGCAAATTTGTAAATGCTCCTAGTAGGTGCGTAAATGACGATAAAAAGTTGAATAAAATTTTATATATCTAAGATTATTATAAAATGAATCCAATGAATTACATTGAACATATATAGGTATTAAGTATCTATTTTTCCTTAAATAAATTTAAATAAAATAATTAATTATTTAAATAAAATTCGGTTTTAAACAATAACACAATGTTTCCACTATTCATAAAAAATTGAATGTTTTTTGAAAAATTTAAAAAATTCACCCTAAGCTAATTTTGATATTACAAATTCAAAAATGAAGTCCATTTTGAAAAATAAAATTTATAAAATTTCAAAAATTGGGTATTACTATTCATAACAACTAGTTTGATTGGTCGTGGTGTGTTAAAACTCTAAGTTCCATACAACGCAAGATACTGCATTATTAACCGGGAAACGTACCATAGAAGCTTGGGGTGTAACACATATTTGTTTCATATATTTCTTTAAGTGAAGTTATAATTATCATCATAATGTATGAGTTTGTGTTATCCAAAAATTATGTTCATCATAGAGTATTATAAGTTGTGATGAAATGTTAATGTTAGCATGTGTATGACTTCTTTTAGAGATTAAAAATATGCTCAAGAGGTATAAAATGTTTTTTTTCACCAAATGAACCATTAATTGTATACTACATAGTGTTTCATATATGATGACTTTGGTATACCAGGCGTTCAGGTTTCATATTTGGATTTCCCCATACCTGAGGTTGGTGAGATACTTATCAAGTGAACCATTAAACATTAATAAATTTATTATGTAATACTTGATGATTGGGTAATTATAGGGTTGTTAGGTATGTTACTGATCTTGTTATCTGTTAATTATGAACTAATATGGGATTTTTACTATCTTATAAGTGTATTAAATCTAGAACCTATATTGAGACAGACTGAAGAGTGTGTAGACACACCTAGATATCATTCCTGGTATTAATGTCTATAAAATAAGGGAATGTGATGTGAACATCAATAATGGTGAATGACATGTGATATATTCATCAACCTAGTCATTATATACTTGATAAAACGAGAACATATGAGTAGATATATATGATTTACATACTCTATGTTCTATTATTTCTCAATGTCCTAGAAAAATAATTCTATGAAAATTAATACACAAGAAAGATGCAGCTGGTGGACACAGGTATAGAGATGCTTGTGTTTGATTATGATTATTCCAAATACCTTTACAACATTAGTAACATTTACACTATTCAAGAGACTGATCATTTGTAATTTCTAGAAATGCATGAATTTATATTAATTTTCAATGCTACAAAGAACCATAATATCAAACATTATTATCATGTGAATGAGGTAAATGTTTATGAAATATTAAGAGATACCAAAATGTTTTTTGGGGTATATCTAGAAGAAGTTCTATATTTATTTTCAAATGTTTTTATATATGATGTAACATGTTGTTAAAACATATAACAAAATTTCTAAAAGGAGTTTTGTAAATAAAAAAAAGGTGATTTGAGTATGGTTTCATAATTTGTTTCATATTATATGACATAAGGTGAAGATGAATTAAGTCTCTGAGGCTTTAGTGTAAGTAGTATATTTATCTAATTATAAAATAGTGGAACCACCAGAACATTGTCTTTTATACCATGTCATGGCCTCTCCTTGAGTTCACCTTGAGACACTATGAGACACTATATTATAGTGGTTATTCTATGTTTATTATTGTATTCTGTGGCAATGATTCATTCATCCACAATATTCTACACCAACTATCAATATTGATTACAAACATCATATGATAGTGATTATAAAGAGTTTGAATAAATACTAAGAATTTTTAAATGATAAAAATTCATCTAGGGGATTCAATGTAATATTTATAATAGTTGAAATGTTTTATCATTTTTTGAAATTACCATTTATTAAAGGATGAATTTTTTGAGTTCCTTGGATGCCTATATATGTAGTTTGATCCTCTATCATGGTAAGTGTTGTTCATAATTTATCAACAAAGAAATATTGTATCTCTCTATTTTATTACTTCTTTAAAAATAGGTTTAAAGGACCATGAATATGAGAGATGTCCTTTTAGATTATTTATTGATTACCATGATTCATGGATACCACCAAAGCAAGGATAATGTCAAATTATTGTTAGTGATATCAATCAAATTATTGTGTAGAGTTTTGATATGATAGATTCGCTGACCTAGGTGTGAAATTGTTATTGTTATTCATTTATATTCATTACATATATATAAATAAATTATTAATTTAATTGGGATTTGGAGTTTTTCCATAATTTTTTTATGTAATGAATCCCTCTGAATCCTAACACCCACTACATTAACAAAATGAATTTTCTATATAAATTGTACATATGAATCATAGTTTGGTACTAAGATAGTTAAAAACTAAAATTTTGACCCAAGGGGACACAAATAGGTTTACGATACTCAAATAAATACAACTTTAAAACCATTATAAAATATGAAAATTTTAATATATACAATTCTATAATATCACTAATTCTAATTATTTCCATGAACAATATTTTCATTGAATTACCCAAATCATTTATTTAGAAAATAATATTTAGTTAAATATTTTCATTATTCATAAAACAAATATTTTCACAAATAATAATAACATCATCAACCTATAATAATATGTATGTTATTTCATGATTAACTAGATTAAAATAAATAAATGAATCATAATTTATTCAATTGAAACCATTTTTAATCATAAAGGAATAAAACAAATTAATCCATTGTATAGAATATAGTTTCAATTCATAAAAATATTTTTATAAATGAAAAAATTCATAAAGGTTAGAATCAATTTAAAATCATGTAGGGGGCCTCATATAAATTCAGACATCCAATTTACCATGAAAATAACTATTTTTACATCTAACTGTTTAATGTGAAAATCATAATGGGAAAGGAAAATAAATCAACAATCTAATAAATGAATTTTCAACAACAGAGGAATGAATTTATCTTAGAACCAAATTTTAATTTAGTAACTGATTTATTATTACTAGTTATAATTATGAAGTATTTTGGTGAATAATGAAAAGTATATGTGAATTTTGAAATATGGTGGATAAATATGATTTGTATTTTATATTGGAATATAATGAATTTGAGAGGAGATTATGTTTTGGTGTGTAAAAGAATATATAGATTTTAGAGATAATGAGTGAAACTATTCAATAATATCTAGTAATAGAGGGAGTTTTAGAAACATTTAGAAACTCTAAATTATATCCTAGAAGATGGAGTTGTTTAATTAGAAATATGTAATTATCAAGCTAGTGTTTTACTGATCATATATCTTTTAATTAATGTATTTTATGTAAAAAAGGTGTGGAATATAAGATAATGAAGGTTAAAAATGGATAAAGGAATTTTTTTATGGTGTTATAGAAGTTGTATGACCAAAAGTTATAATTGAAATATAATATTGATATTTAGATATGTTTTGAAGGATTTAAAAAAACTCAGGATAAAAATCAATCCTATATACATAAAATTTAATCAAAGAATAGGTAGTGGAATTTGGAAAATTCTTTTTGTGGAATCCTTGTATATTTAAAAGTAACGAGGATAGATATGTAAATGTAACATTTGAAGAGTGGTTACAAATTATGAATGGGAAAAACATTACCTATATTAATAGGTGAAAAATCATATAAGATACTAAATAAATGAAAAATTATTAGTACATACTTTTATTTATAATTTTCTTCTTTCCCCATATAAGTTCCACTTCTTCCATAAAGGGGAATATTTGGAAAAGGAATGTGAAACATAATATTATTTTTTTTAATAGAATTTAACACATACATATCACTTACGAGGCACAAAGTATCATATGTACGAGACATCTTATAATATTAGGTGATACATAATGGTCATACCCTTATTTACTTGAGATGAATATTTTCTAAAAGATCCAAATTAACATTATTTTTATTAATCCTAAAGTATGATTAATATATTGGTCAACCATGATCGAGGAATTTATGTTGTTATTAAAGGAGGATTATTTCACAATATTTTAATGATTTGAAATAGAATATGTTGATTCCATAGATCCATTATGGGTCATGATTTATACAATGAAGGAGAATTACAGGTGATAGAGATTTTTGTGGAAGTAGAAGAATGAATTTACGGTTTTAGTAGAGGATGGTGTCATGTTGTGATATAGAGATTCACTCCACAAATAATATTAGATGAATTTAATTACTTCATTCCATGTTAAGGTGACCAAATCATCAACAAAAGCTTCACACCATAATTTTTACATGCATGGGTAAATTATTAAACATATTTTTTGAATGATAATTTGTTTACATTAGATTAAGGATGCCTATGTATTATTAAGAAGTGTAAATACAATGATATATGAGGAATATCATAATAGAAAAAAAGGAATTCAAAGAGTGAAGGATCTTAAGAGATTAATTCATGAGATTTTATTAGGAAACCAAATATGGAAAAAATCATGATGCCACATATTTTTGAGATATTATTCACACAATTAAATGAATATATATGTGAAAAAATAGGAATATGATTAAAATATAGGATATTACACTATGGTTTTCAGGAAGTTTCAATATTAATGACCTGAAAAATATCTCACCATACGAATATATGAATCTATAAAAAATGAAAAAGAAGATAAATTGGTTGATTATGCTACTACCAATATCTAAAATATCTAAAAATAAAAATAGAGTTTAAATATATCAATATATTTGTTTTAATAAAAAAATATATTAGAATTATATTGAACTATTCGGTCCTCCAAAGAATGTGGTCAGAAGATATTGAATATCTAGTATTTGTGAGATAAGAAGGAGGTTTTTTAGACATTGGAATATCTGGTTATACATAATACAATGAGAGATGGGATTCATAGTGGGATTCGATTGATTTTATCTATTATTGAAAGGAAGAAGGATTGGAAAAGTATAATTTCCACACATCTGTATATAGAAATAAAAGAAAGTGATAAAGACAATTCCACTATAGAATTATTTTCATCTAGAGGAATATTGTGTAGCGTCCAAGATTTTGGTACTGCCCAAAGGTTCCCCGAACCTAGTTGGTCACATGACCTCAAGAAAATGTTACTAAATTCTTGGGGCTACTGACTAGAAATGAGGTCCATGGTTTGATAATGGGGAAACTATGCCCTCATTGGATGACTATACACATCAGATAATAAATATTAATAATAGAAGAAATAGCAACACCGTACAATAGAAGTAAACTGAAAAAAGGAAATTATAACAAAACTTCTAGATAATATATATAAATGATTCTTGTCACATTTATCTAGGAAATAATTGAAACAAATCACAATACTAGAAATAAAATACATAAACCAAAGTATAAAAAACAAATAAACTCCATCAGCATCGCAAGCCTCAGCTTGTTCCCATGCTCTCCATCCCCAACAAAAATAAAGTACCTGATGAAGAAGGGTGCCTTACCTTATATGTACTTGCAATAATATAATCTGTTTGGGTCCAAAACAAGTTCCAAACAGGGTGTGAGACGAATCCCAGTAGTTAACGACCAAAAGATACATTCCTAACAGTTAGTGAATATATATAGTCTGTAATATACAGAAGTGTAGCAATAAAATAAGAATTTCTTAAAAGTAAACAATCATCCATTTTTCATTTACATTCAATTACATTTATTACTGAATTCGTTAAATTATGTAATCCTTGGAATCTAGCCTAGCCAGTGTATCCCCTGTGTAATTGTAACAAACCGACATCTCAGAAGACCATCTATCAATCACGTAAGACCGAGTCCAAGATTGTTCTTTGGCTTGGATGACTTTTCACAATCATTCAATTATTCAATAACAACCGTTTGGGAAAGTTCTAATAGTCTAAATACCCCTGGTTTAACATAACAAAAATTCATTTAAAAATGACCCTCTAGGTAAAACTCATGGTCTAACCCATTTGGTCTAACATAGCACTAATCATTTACAAATTACCACCTGGGTATCTATCACAGTGAACACCCCTTGGTCAACATAGCATCAACCAAATATAAATGACCACTTGGGATTCTATCATAATCTAAACCCTAGGTAGATGACCACCTAGAATCCCTCACTACAAATACCCCTAGGTCAACATAATAGTAAAAAATAAATAAAGGACCCCACCTCAGGAATCTCTCACAGTCAAATTCCCCTCGGCCACACTTCCACAATTAATATCACCAGCATATCATATAATTAGTAACTCAATCATAAAAAAACACGGAAAGCATAACAATCATTCTAGAACCAATGACCACAATCAATCTATCAAGGGAAACATAACAACAAGATGTCCCATAAACATGGTATTTAACATTACGCATATGCAACTACCCTGTATCAATCAAACAAACCATAACAGCTTATAAAAAGGCTCTAATTCCAAAACATGCAATACTCCAAATGTAGGTATATTGAAATTTTAGCATATATAATCCAAATACCATTAATGAAACGAACATACCATCTACCTTGATGTCATACGATCAATAATCTTGAATGTCAACCCATGAATCGACCTAGATTTGTGTAGATCTATTAAAAGGTGAAAACATAAAACCATTAATAACTCATCAAAGAGAAGTAATTATGACGAATGTATCCAGAGGAATTGATTTATCACTAGAGGGGTTCCAACGCACCTAACAGTGTCTCATTCAGAGCTCGAACGGAGAATCAGGAGGGGTTTAGAGTTTTTCGGTACTTCATTCTTCTGTACGAACCACTGCCAAAAGAAGGGGTTTCGAAAATGATATGCGACCCCACTCCAATTTATGAATTAAAAATAAAAATACATGGAATTTTAATTAAATGTACACTCTGTGTAGTGACCTTAACTGGCCCTCTACTTATGCAGTCTTGCTGATCATCACACAGTGATGTACTCGGCTGTTACACAGATAGTACACCATAGTATGAAACAACTGGGTACACAACGTGTACTCATAATTACATGGCGTGTACTTATAAAATATAATTTATTCCTTTTTCAAATAAAACAACCTGAAATAATGATTTATACCTACAATGAAGATCTGGGATCTTAGAAACTTCCCCCATTAATGAAATTTGTCCCTGAATTTACATTTCATAGATGGTGAAGAAGAATCTGTGAACAACTCTAGCAACTGAGATTATACATTAGCCCCCCTCCCCCAAGGCCCATCCTGTACTCCCTCATGTTTCTATAACACATGTACTATATGAATAGACCATCCATATATAACCTTTTTGCAGTGATCAAGAATCCAAATAGATTTCTACTCAAAGGATGCATTCATATTTAACTAAACCTCATCTGGTTGAAAAACATGAGATGGGTCTGAAATGTTATACCACATCTGAGAAACATGAAATATATCATCCATAGACTAGTACCTTAGAGGTAACTAAAACCGATAAGAAACTGGACCGATGTATCTCAGTGAAAGCTTCCCTTGTCCACAAATCCTCCGGTGACCCAGCCTCGGTGTGACACGTAGTAAAACCTAATTTACAACCTCAAACTCTAAAGTTCTTATCTATCGATCATTATAAGATTTATGAAGACACTATGTAGTATCCATACTATATCGAATCAACTCCACCTGCTCAGTGGTGTCCGAGAAAAGACGTGGTCCCATCAAAGCTCTCTCTCTTGCCTCCGTCCAACATAGGTGTCATCAGCATGGTCTACTATAAAAATCCTTATAAGGTTCTATCTGAACCATTTCATGAAAACTGTTATTTTAGGAAAAATCCACTAGGGGTATGTGTCTCAAATATTATTTTAGGTTCTATTAATTTCATGAATAGCGTGACCGAAATGGCCATCTATCTAGGGATAGTAAGCTGTACTCATTAGTACCTATGTTCCCAAAGCCCTCTATAGTCCCTTGTAGATACGAGAAGTAAACTGGGTGTTTGTATCTGAAATGATAGAGTGAAAATTATCATGAAAACATACTATCTCTCATATGTAAAACATTCCAGTCTCATCAACACTAATGGTTTCCTTGATTAGTAGGAAATGTGAAACCTTCGTGATCCTATCAATAGAAACCCAAACTGCATCATTCCCTCGAGGTTACCTCAGTATACATTTCACTAAATCAATCACGGTGCCATTACACTTCAACTCATGAATGGGTAACTGCTATTAAATACCTACATGTCGCTGATGCTCTACCTTCACCTCTTTTAGTTGGAACATCTCATAACAAAACCAGGTACAACCCTCTTCACACCTAGCCACCAATACTAATGATGTAGATGTCGACACATCTTTGTGACACCAGGATGAATTGAACAAACCGAGGAATGAAAATCTTGCAACATATCTTCCTGCGTATTTACTAATACCCATACACGACCATGAAATCACAATACCTCATCGTCACCTATGGTCCAGGTAGGTGTAGGGTCCTATCCGGACACACACTCTCGTAGGACTAGGCATTCGGAATCTGATAGCATCCACATTCATACTCAATCCAGTAGAGTAGAGGTAACAACTATAGAAGAAGGAAAAGTCGGTCCCTATCTATTGTGCACCACCAAATTCATCTCAGAGAAGAGATGCATAAGCTTCCACTCACTATTGGTCTCCTGAACAACATGTATCTGATTTGTCATTCTCAATGCATTAGCAACTGCATTAACTTTTCTGGCTATGTAGGCAAGCTCAAATTCAAAATACTGAAGGTACTCAACCCCACATCGCTATCTCAAATTCTGATACTGCTGATTAAATATATAATTAAGGATTTTTTTTCAGTGTATACGAAAAAATGATTCCCAAAAGATAATTCCTCCAAAAGATAAAATTTTGAACAACTACTTCTAATTCAATATCATGCATTGGGTAATTCCTCTCATGTGGCCCCAACTACCAAGACCCGTATGCAACAACTCCTTCCCCCAGCATAAGCACTACTCCCAACCCGATACATGATGCATCACAGTAAATAGTGTAACTCTAACCTAGTTCTGGTAAAATCTATATCAGTGATGAAGTCAACACCCCTTTCACCTCCAGAAAGGCTGAATCACTGAAATATGTCCAAAAGTAATTCACTACATTTTTATTTAGGCATGTTAGTGGTGTTTCTAAGCATGAAGTGTATTGAATAAAATGCATGTAGTAACCAACCAGCGCCCAAAAACTCTTTACCTAAAATAAATTGTTCATCTACTCCTTGGAAACTACTGGTCTCACTTTCTTTGGGTCTACCGATACTCCTATCTCTAAGATGACATGGCCCATGAAGTGAATATGATTCATCCAAAAGTGGAACTTTGAGAGATTACCATATAATGATTCTCTCTTAGTGTACCCAATTCAATATCAGGGTGGATGGTATGGTCATGTACCGTGTGAGATTACACTAAGATATAATCCATGAAGACTACCCAAAAATAATCCATGTAAGGATGGAACACTAGGTTCCTTAGTGTCCTGAAAACTTTCGATGAATTCGTGAGACTGAACATCATAAAAAAATAATCAAACAGGCCATACCTACGTCCAAAGGTTGTAAGAGGTATATATGATGGTCTAACATGGGACTAATGATAACCTACTCTCATTTCAATCTTCTAGGGCTCCCAAACTCCACGAAGCTAATCAAAGAGATCATTAATTCTAGAAAAGTGTTATCAATTCCTAACCGTAAAATATTTTAGCTTCTAATAATCCAAAAAAAGTCCAAGGGTTCTGTCCCCCTTCATTGAAAAATGGACAGGTTGGACCAAATGATAAGTACTGGGTCATATGAAACCATTTTCTTGGAACTCCTCTAACAACGTCTTGAGCCCCTGTAACTCTGGTTTAGCGATCCTATAAAGAGGAATGGACACCAGTTCCACTTATAGATCAAGCTCAATTGATAAATACTCCACTCAAACTAGACATAAGCTAAAAAGTCATCAACAAAGACATCTATGATCCAATCCAACACTAGAGAAACGTCCATATATGAAGTCCCCTAATCATCAAGATATAAACTAGCATTCTAGGCTATAATTCCTCCTAACCCATGATGCTCGGTTCTAGCTCTGCTCTCTTGGAAATCCCATTTTCCATTGTATAGAAATGTTATACCCCCTCATGATGTGAAAATCACTATATAGTGATCACAGTCAAAAAAATATTACAAATAAATCAACCATCCCATTCTGATAATGACATCAAAGCCAATATTTTCTAAGACATAGAGATCCCAAAAGATGTGACACCTACCAACGTCAAGACAAAACTCCTTGCACTGACGTAGAAAACACATCATAATTCCCAACATAGTCTTTAGCATCATAACATCATTAAACATAAAGATACAGAGCCAAATTATCTCCCCAATAACAACATATATAAAACTCTAGGAATCCCTAGTATCGAAAAGAGAAGATTCTATAAAGGAGGCTACTAGAATCGTACCACTAATCATAGAGGGTTCAGGATCTTTCTCATGCTCGGTGTATTCCATCACAAAAGTCTAACCTATACCATGAAACTGCGACCCTTCCTGAATACCCTGAGCTAGTCTACCGTGTTGTCACTGAAAATATAACATATGGCTACCACAACCATGACCACCTCCTCGTCATGTATGTCCTAAAAAACTCCAGTTCTTTGACTGATGATATACTAGTGGACCCAATCCTATACGTGGAGTAATAAAAGATCCCCTCCCTCTCACTTCTGGTGAGAACATATTGGAAAACGCTGAAGATGACCCATCTTGATGTAAGATTAGTACTAAACTGGGTCTCTCAGGGACTATGGTCTCATGCGCCCACTCCTTCCACACCAGTAGCACACCACTCGGCTACTTGAAGAAACATCAAGTGGGAGATCCCTATGGAACATCCGACTATTTTTTGAAGGATTACCAACCCTGAATGTTGAACTGACATGGTTCACAGTTCCAATCTCCCTCATATTACGCGCTGTAATCAGTACTTGCTTTACTATAGTAGTCACCGAAGTCAGCCTAAAACATTCACCTATGATGAAATGTCATACATAAGGCCATCATAAAACCTGCTAGCCAGTGAAAACTCATCAACTTCCAAAATAGGTGAGAAACACTGAAGCTCAGTAAAAGGAAAAGATTCATCATTAAAATATTTCCCTTCTCTAATTGCATGAACTCATAGTCTCAGTCATCCCTCAATGCCTCATGGAATATGTAATCATAGATGGTCCTATGAAACTCTTCTCAAGACATATCCCGATGATATTTTACATGTGAGATATCATCCCACAATCTATTGGTGGAATAATGTAGCATGTACATCACAAACATCACCCTCCTATATAAAGGCGTCTCTAGATGCTCAAAGATAGAATGAATGAACTCATTCCATGAATCGATAACCTATGGTCCCCCTTCCCCAGTAAAAGTGGGAGGATGATGCTACTAGAACACCCTCATCAACAACACCATAGTCAAGGTAGGATGTGGTGCTCCCTGAAAAGTCCACATCAACCTCATAAAACCTTCAAAAAACTATGCATCAGCACCGTCTTCTGGTATAACAGCTGATGACAAGATGAGCAGGATGGGAGGATCTGCTGGTAGTCCCTGATCAACCATTTTCAGTGTCTAATCATTACCCTATAACAGACGTACAACCAGAGGACATATTAATGGTCTGACTCTATAAGGTCTAGCAAACACCTAATTTCCATAATATTAATGTCTACAACTTAGATGTTTAAGAGTGTAATAGGAGAAAGAAAGAATTCATGTTTTACAAAAGTGGGTTACACAATGTGTAGAACCACTACACGGTGTGTTCCCTTAAGCTTTAACATGGGTGTGTACCTCTTCCAACCTCATCGTGTAACACCCCATACCCATTATGTGTTCTATATGAGACATGATGTGTACTTGAATATCCCCTTCTAACCTGGAACTTGTATATGGATAGAACAACATGGTTCTCTCCTTGTGTAAAACTACATGACGTGTTCACCCTAGACATGGAATGTACTCCAAAGTTCCATCCACCTGCATTGTTAGTCACATGCCCAGATAGACAATTATTTTCTACACATAGTGTATAATATTGGCATGTTGTGCACAAACTATGTTTCATCCACCTGTGTTTTTAGTCACATGGATGGATACATGGTATTTTACAGCATGATGTGTACTCCTAGTACACAACATGTTCTACAAAACACTTATCAGCCATGTGTCTCTTCTCACACAATCAGTTACAAGGTCAACACTACATGATGTGTACATACGGTACATGGTGTGTACTTATGAAAAGATTTTTCTTCCAAAAAAGAAGAACACATGGTGTGTGTTCATAAAAAAAACATGTCGTGTTATCTGGGTTTATGGATACCAGGCCTCTAAAACTTTTTCGAAACCCCCAAAATCTTAAAATTTGGGCCAAGGCATGCCAAATTCAGATTCGTGAGAGCTCACACTCCCCACAAATCAAATTTTTTCATCCTTATTTATATCAATATTATCATAATTAAATTAAATTTCAAACATGATCCACCAAATTCCAATTCAAGAGGGCCCATAACACCTCAATGACAAATTTTGGCGTCCATCCCAATAAAACATCAAATATAACAATACCATATCAAAATAGTAGGTATTCTATCACATCAGCTATCAAAACAAAATGCATATCTAGCAAAAAAAAGATCACAACATGCAATCAGTAATATACCCTAAATGTCATGATAATAATGTAAGACATGTGATCTATAGAAAGTGACTATATGAGGCATGAGATAGAATACCCTCATCTAATTATGTTGTGACAGAATAAAACCTCAATAATATCAGTGATAATAGAAAAAAATAACTGAATCCCAAGAAGGTAATATCAAATCAACTATAGTTATTAAAAAACATGAAATATTGCAATATCTTAGGTAACATAGATTTTTCCAATATACGGGGTCGTTACTCCCAGGAATAACTTATTACAAAAATCTATTTCCTTCCTATCATAGTCTATTAGATCCAAATAGTAAAGTAATGTAGAAAAGAGACTCCTCTGATATCCCTTTGTAGCATCCTAGATCTTGGTTTCGCCCAAAGGTGCCCCAAACCCAGTTGGTCAAATGACCTCAAGTGTGTTTCCTCGAATTCGAGAGGTTACCAACTAGAAGTGATGGATAAGGTATAATAATGGGGAAACTATTCGATCATTAGTAGATTATACACAACAGATAAAAAATAGTAACAATTGCAGAAGAAAAAATACCATGAAACAAAAGTAAATAATGAAAAACTGATAGTAATAAAACAAATGGACCATATATATAAATTATACATGTCACAGGTATCTAGGAATGAATCCAAAAAAGTCACAATGATGGAAATAAAATATAGAAACCAAATTAAATAAAACAAGTAAACTTCAACAACATCACATGCCTCATCTTTTTCTCTTGTTTTATAGCTCCAACAATAATCAAGTACCTCGTGAAGAAGGATAATTTCCCTTATTTATACCTACATCCATAAAATCTGTTTGGTTCCAAACCATTACCCAAATAGGGTGTGGGACATGTATCATTAGGAAACCACCATAATATTTATGCCTAACTATCAGTGAATATATATAGTAGGTAATATGCAAAAATAAAGAAATAAACTATAAAGTACTCAAAAGTTAAGAGTCCTACTGTTTTCAATTACATTAATTTACATTTATTATTAAATTTATTGAATCATGTAAACCATGGGATCAATCCTAAGCATTGTATCCCCATTGTATTAGTTACAAATAGACATCTCAGAAGTCCATATAAAAATTAAGTAAGACCAATGCCAAGCTTGTGATTTTCAATGGAATACACTTCACAATCATTTAATTATTCAATAGAATAACTTTGGGAAAGTTCTCAGATTCCAATTCCACCTAGTCTAGCATAACAACAATTAATTTAATTACTACCCTTGGGGTTTCTATCACGTTCTATCCCCTTTGGTCTAACATAACAATAATCATTTACAAATGACCACTTGGTAAGCTATCAAGGTCAATACCCCTAGGACCACATAGCAGCAATAAAATATAAACGACCACCTAGGAAGGTCTCACCATCTAAACCCCCGGGTTGATGCCCACAATACTGCTCTCACAGTCAATACCTTTGTGTCAACATAATAGTAAACCATACATTAATGACCCTACCTTGGGAATCTCTCATAGTCAAATTCCCCTTGGTCATACTTCCACAATGCATATCACAAGAATCTCATATAATTGGTAACTCCATCCAATCAAAACAAGGAATTGAAGAAAAGGAAATCCAATAGGAATTATAGAAAAAATGGCCCTAAAAACCAATCAAGGAATCACTCCTACAAGGTGTCCCATAAACAGGTATTTAACCTTAAGCATATAGAACTACACATTATTAATCAACCAAACCATAATAGGTAATAAACATGGTCTAATTTCAAAACATGCGATACCCCAAACATGGTTATACATAACATTTAGCATATATAATACAAATATTAACAAGAAAAGGAACAAACCACCTACCTAGATGTCATACAATCAATACTGTTGAAATTGATCCATTTAATCAGCCTAGATCGTCATAAATCTACAAAAAAATGAAAAATATTCAATTATGAATAAATCATGGGAGAGGAGAAATCATGAATAATGGCTATAGAGTCATTAAGAACTCACTAGTGGGATTCCAATGCACCTGACCGTGTCTTAATCAGATCTCGAATAGAGAATCAGCTAAGGTTCCGAGCTATTCAACCCTTTCATTGTGTTCTTGAACACACCACTACCAAAAGAAGGGGTTTTCGAAGATGAGCCATGACCCCACTCCAATTTATTAAATAAAAAGAATACTACATAGTGTGTTCATTCAATATACATGCCATGTAGTGACCTTAACCAGACACCACCCTAAGTGGTCTGCCAGATCAGCACACGACCATGTACTCAGCCATTACATGGACAATACACGGCTGTCTGGGACAATTGGGTACACTACGTGTACTAAATAGTACATGATGTGTTCTCAGATAATCCATGTTTATTATTTTTCCCTAAAAAACAACCAAAAATCAAGATCCATACCAGAAATGAAGATCCATGTTCTTACATATTGCTTCTATTACTATGATTACTTGGCATACATAGAGTAAATCCTCATATTAGGAGAATACAATCATACTACTTTGGGGGAATGATTTATAAGATTCCACTCATAATAAAGAGTTGATCTCATCCATCTTAATTGAGAATAATGTGACAAATTTTGAAGAAATTAAAGAATCTACACAAATTTAAAGGTGTATAGAAGGTTAATATTTGTTTTCTATTCATGTATATACCCTTATATCTATAAACTAATTAATCCTTTATTGTTTTAGTGTGTAGATAATTAGATAAGGGAGTGTCCTTTGAGTGAGGAGTGACTGAAGCCAAAAACATATAAAGTAACTAATCTTTGGTAAAGAGTGACCATGGCTGCACATGTATCCACTGAACTAGTGTTGTAGTATATTTTATAACATTGAAACATTGTATCTAGGTGATCCTTAGATGGATCCGTTTGTAGTGAACCATGTTTAATTTTTTTTTCTTTTACATGTTTTAATTTCCTTAACATCTATGTATATTTTGATGATAATTCTAGAAAGAGTGATTGGTTGAATATTTCATCCAATTAATACTAGAAAAAAAACCTAAAAAAAAACTAATTAAAATGATATGTTTAAATTAGGAAACACCTTAATTCACCCTCAAAGGTTGTTTCATGTTTTAATAAGTGGTACAATAGCTAAAAGTTTTTTAATTCAAATTAAAAATAATAATCTATTTTTTATTTTTTATTATCACAGATTCAATGAATAAGATACTATTTTTTAATGGTACTAATTTTAATGGATAAAAATGGTATTCTTATATTCATACAGGATTATGGGAAAAAGGACATAGAGTACATTCAATTAGTTTCTGACTGGACTAAGAATAATGAAAATAGATGATATATTTAGATAGAAAAGATATTGACAAGATCATTTTCGATTGAGGTGTAAAAGAAAACCTATCATTGTAAAATTTCATTTGATATGTGGAAAACATTGGAAGTAGGTTATAAAACATCTATGGGAGAATAGAACGTTGTAGAGCCTATACCTAAAGAATATTACAAATCTAGTCATGTTGAAAACCAGTAAATAAACTCTATGTTGGTTTCCTTATAAAAATTGAAAAAACCATAATTATAATAAGAAAATTACTCCTAGTAATATAAATACACTAATTGAGGGGATCAATTGTGAATTTAATGTTATATCTATGTCTAACAGTGATTTACAAGGAATACAATCCTAGAATTTTATATTCCCTTATGAAAGTTTGAGAAAATGATAATCTGATAAATGAAAAAGTGACAAAAACAAGATGTCAATCTAGAGAATGATCTTTTAGAAAAAAAGACAATATTTAATCTTTTTTTGATAATATTGATAATCTAGAGATCATTCTTCCAATAAACTATTCATTTATAGAAGATATTGTTGGAACAACTTGGTGTATAAGGTTGTATTTTTTGTCAATAATTGTCAATGAAGATCAAAATGAAGGAGATCAAGAAGTACTCCGATGAAGTGGAGGAATGATGATTCAGACGATTGTTGTACTGATCGTAAGTTCAAAAGAACATGTGTCAAAGGTGATAAATTGTTTACAACAATGAATAATGTGAGGTGTAATCCATTTGAGGATCCATCTGACAATGATTAATGAAGAATGGGGTTTTTGGATTAAGTCCATGCAATTCCTCCTTATTGCATGAGAACCACGGGTTTTGATGAAGAGCATGCACTTCCTCATTATTGCATGAGAACCATGGGTTTTGATGAAGACCATGCAATTACTCATGATTGCATGAGAACCATGCAAGAGACTTCTTGACGAATTGAATCACATGGTTTTCATGAAGTAGATCATGACGGTTGATGAAGAAGACAATGTGCCGATGATTGGAATTCTAAGATGGCCGTGTAAGGATTGGAATTATGAGATAGCCATGCACATCACATTGTCATAGAAGATGATGATGCTAAAGCTATGCCTTCAATGAATTAATATCACAATAGTGGAGTTTGTGATAAAAGCAGCAGCATTGCTAAAGGATACAGATCACCAAGAAGAATTTCTTTTGAGGTGATCGTTCTTGTTGACAAAGAAAACAAATGAAATACAAATTTGTTGACAAAGGAGATTCCATGGTGGCATGTCCAGTTCAAGGGCTGGGGTTAATGAACCATGCTTTAATCAAGAACATCGATAGAGGAATGGATAATCTGGAGGCGGCACAAAAAGAGTAGATACATGGTGGTGCCTTTTTCCAAATTTCAGGGCCTCAAAATCAATAATTGAAGATGAGTGATTTTGGAAAAGGGACTTGCATTCCATACACTTGAAGGAGAGGAATCTTGCACACCATATGTTTTTGAGGATCAGAACATCAAAATATGGAAAAGGGACAAGGGTCGTGCAAGTGTTGGTTAGGTCGCACAAGTGGACTTGCACGCCGTGAAAGAACTTGCGCACTGGTACCTAGAAGGATTCAGACTTGTGCGCCTATTGTTTTTCCAAAGAACAGAAATTCAAAATTTGGCTAAGGAAAGAAGGTCGCGCAAGAATTGGTTGGGTTGTGCAAGTGAGTTGCGCGACAGAGGTTACGGGAGAAAAGACTTGCACGCCAAGTAGTGACTTGTGCGCCGCCAAGCAAGTGGGTCCAGTTTGCCTATAAATACTGGACGACCCCTCCTCATTTGTTACAGAGTTCAACACTTAGAAAAATCAGAGCTCCCGCCGCGCAGGTGTGGATGTCGCGCAAGTATTGTGTGGTCGCACAGGTGGACTTACGCACCATTATCTGAAGCTATGCGACAGTTGTTGGTTGCATGCCCAAGGAAGTTTGGGAGAGAAAAGAATTAAGTCGTGCATGTTAGAAGTTCAATAAGGCAGTGTTGCACAGGTGCTTTGGTGACACTTGTGTGCCAGTTTGGACTTGCGCATTGGAGACTTGCGTGCCGTATTGGGACTTGTGCACCTGGCTTAGAGAAGCGCACCAGGTATTGGTGAAGCCCGCCAGTATTTTTGGAGCTGCACGAATGCCGGGAGATTACCCGATACATTCGGTGAAAAGTGAGATTGAAGAAGAAAGATAAATGATTCATGCATGATCGCATGCATACACGGTGAACTGATTCTGACGATGACAAGTAAGCTGAGAATAATTTATTGAGAAATCACATAAATGATTGTGATTCCGTAAAACATAGATAAGGGGATCTAGTGCATTCCTTCATTGCAATAAAGAAGAAAGATTGAACTAAAAAGAGCATCAACTCTGAACCCTGATGCAAGCAATGTCTCATGATGAACAGGAGACAAATAACTTCATGTCTCTCTATTGAAGAGACCTTCACGTCTACAAACTGAGTGTGAATTCACCAATGGCAGTGAGCTAGGGGGAGTCAACGGGAGTGACCTGAGGAACACAGTGAGCTATCCCTAAACATTTGTAAAGGCAGTGAGCCTGGGACAGAGTGACTATACCCAAACATTTGTAATCTACAGCTAGTGAAGCATAGTGGATTTTGGTAAGACTGAAAACTTGTCAGTGTATGCTCCTTGGATGTAGCCCTTAGTGGTGAACCATGTAAAAATAGCTGTGTCATCTTTCTGCATGTGAATGTTTAATTTCTAATCATATCCATCATACAGGTTTAAGTAGTTCCTACCAACGTGGGAACAAGATCGACAACCTTAAAAACAAAATTTGCCACCCTGATTCACCCCTCCCCTCTCAGGGTATCCCGGGGTCCTACAAGTGGTATCATAGGGAAAGGATAATGTATGTTGGATACTATATAGTAATTCTAGTCAGAAGAGGATTTGCGGTTCTTTCCTAAAGTCAACAATGAAGAGCAGTCTTGATAATGACGCAGTCATTTCTGAATAGAAATCTACATCTAGAAAGACCATGACAAACAGTAAAAAGAAAGAGAAGAAGCAGCTGAAGAAGTCCCTCACATCCAAAGAAGATGAAATGTCTTGTCCTCCATTCCATTCCAATAATTAAGAATCATCAGGATTGGAAAGTATCGAGCAGGTGGATCAGAATTCTTCCCGAGGAAAGGATGACACCCCTAATTCAAGCTTTTAGGAAAAACTCAAAACATATCTGCATGATATTCCTGATGAGAGGGTTGCTATTATTTGTAGCCTATTCCAATATATGCAGTTTGATATCACTCGACTAGAAAGAGAAACTGACAATATAGAAAAGGGGTTGGAATGAAAAGTTCTGGAAAGTATGAAGCTCACCAAACAGGTTAAAGTCTTTGAAGAAAATGAGGCAGTCAATAAGACTCTAAAAGAAATGATCCATGCACTTGAAGCTGAGCTGAAGAATATTAATGATGTCAAGAGATTTTTTTGGAAGAAACTTCCATGAAATTCAGGGAACTTGACTTTTTGTTACAAAACAAAGTTAAGATGCATGAAGATGAGGTTAAAAGATCAAAGAAGACTTGTGAAGAAAAGATGATCATGACTGAAGATCAGAAGATCATCCTCAATATTGAGGGTCAAAAATTGGAAGCCCAATTGACCAAGATTTAGAATACAAATATTGAGACTTCACAAAAGAATGAAATGAGTGATTCTTGTACTCAATGTTCATTGGAGGAATCTAATGCTGAAATACCTCCAACATGTGACAAGAAGACTATGACAACTCTTGATTATCCACATCAAGAATCAGTTGCTCCTGGTACTCAATGCTCAATGGAGGATTCTATTGTCAAAAGACCTCAAACATGTGATAAAAAGATCATGACTTCACTCATTGATCTATTACAAGCAACTGAGAAAGTGAAGGTACCATCCAAACCATCTTGTACTCATGTTTCTAAATACATTCCTACAATCAGTGCAGGCTGGAAGAAAATTTCTAAGCACGTATGGATGAGGAAAGGTGAGAGGAATAAACCTACCACCATGAATAGAGCACAAATGATTAAGAAGACGGCCCAACAACCTCATACAGAAAAACAAAGATGAAAAGAATTGTGGGCCAATTTTGGTGCTGCAACAGATTTGGGCACTGTGCACTGGATTGTTTTTACAATAACTTACAGGGAAAAGCACAGGGAATGCCTATATCAAAGGGAAGGAATCCAGAGAATAAGAAGCAACATCTGCAGATCCAGAAGAATCTATTCACCACAAATAGATTTGGAATTATTGATAAAATCTGTGATGTATGCAACAGTAGAGGTCACGTGGAAAGTACATGCCCACATCAATATTCTTTCACTGTTGATAAGAAAAGAATACCTCTGATGCCAGAAAATAATGAAGCAGCGACCTTGGGAAGTAATCATAAGAATGTTTTGAACACACAATTTTCCAGGAAGATCTCAAGCAGGGAAGTTGAGAAGACCCAGGATATTAGATCCATGAAATTGAAGGTTCATTCATCCAAAATAAACACTAAGTGGGATGAAACTCAGATGATCCCATGTGGAAGACCCAAACCAGCTGCAAAAGTTCCAAATGACATATTGGTCATCTGGCCATAAGATTTGAAAAGAATGAGGAATCTCGAAGATGAAAAGTCCAAGGCTGGTGACAAAGGAAAAAGGAAAAATTTCACGTGATGAAGATATAGTTCATGAGAGATTGCAAACCAAGATAATCACACGTGTCAAAGAAGATCTGTGTGAGAGATGCAAGAAATCTGGTCACATTGCAAAAGGTTGCCTAACATTAATACCAGAGCAAGAATCCTTCCATAAGAAGAGTATGAATGTATCATTCATGATGGAAGTTAGGTAGAACAATTCCTCACACAAAGAAGAAGAGAATGTGAAAAGAGTCATGCCACATCAACACATATCAGAACATGTGTTGAAATGTTCAGTCATGAAGACTAGAGCGAACAGAGGAACATGGTTGAGAAAAAAACCTCAACCATGCGGCTATGATTGATGAAGAAAGGAGGAACCACCTTATTCCCTTATTCATTTGTGTATTGTATTTGTGCTAATAGTGCAGGGAATTGAAGGTGAAGAATGCTCTCAGGGGGAGAACCTGAGAATTACTGAATGCTGTCAACTCTTGATAGCTAAGCTGAAGTAGTTTCCATCCTCGGATGGTTCTTCAATTGATATTCAAGGATTTAGATGATGAAGGATCACTCATGATGAGGATAATGAGGAGTGTTTCCCCTAAGGGGGAGAAAAATGAAGAAGCTTACAAAATCCCTGTGTCAATTAATATCAACTCCAGCTGGACTCAAAAGAAGTTACTCTGTAAATTTCTTGAAGAACATGTCAATGGATAAGGTTGATCATTCCCTATCACATTTTATTTCTTATTCCTGAAATAAAAGTGGTAAACCCTTGAAGACAAAATACATGAGTTCTCATCTCATGTTTGTATCATGATATGTGAATAATGGATAGCCTTGTTGACATAATCAAATCCTCTTATTTTCTACACCGAACATTGATTAAGTAGACTTAGATTGAAATGGTTGATGACAAACTGCTTAAGTATAGGCTGATACCCTCTCTACCAGGTGCTTTGTATTTCTTGTCAATAAGGGGGAGAGAAAGTGAAATGAATGTTTGAAGAGAAGAGAAAAGTTGATTGAGGAGAAGATTCTCATTTTGACATTGAAAAATTCATTTCAGAAGATGTATAAGGTATTGAAAACAAAATACAAAGGGGGAGATCGTTGGAACCACTTTATGTATAAGGTTGTATTTGTTGTCAATAATTGTCAATGAAGATCAAAATGAAGGAGATCAAGAAGTACTCTGATGAAGTGGATGAATGATGATTCAGATGATTGTTGTGCTGATTGTATGTTCAAAAGAACATGTTTCAAAGGTGATATATTGTTTACAACAATGAAGAATGTGAGTTGTAATCCATCTGAGGACCCATCTAACGATGATTAAAGAAGAATGGGGTTTTGGGATGAAGTCCATGCAATTCCTCCTTATTGCATGAGAACCATGGGTTTTGATGAAGACCATGCACTTCCTCATTATTTCATGAGAACCATGGGTTTTGATGAAGACCATGCAATTACTCAAGATTGCATGAGAACTATGAAAGAGACTTCTCGACGAATTGAATCACATGGTTTGCATGAAGTAGATCATGACGGTTGATGAAGAAGACAATGTGCCGATGATTGGAATTATAAATTGGTCGTGAAAGGATTGGAATTCTGAGATAGCCATGCACATCACATTGTCATAGAAGATGATGATGCTAAAGTTATGCCTTCAAAGAATTCATATCACAATAGTGGAGTTTGTGATAAAAGCAGCAATGTTTCTAAAGGATACAGATCACCAAGAAGAAGTGCTTTTGAGGTGATCGTGCTTGTTGAAAAAAAAACAAATGACATACAAATTTGTTGACAAAGGAGATTCCATGGTGGCATGTCGAGTTCAAGGACTGGGGATAACGAACCATGCTTTATTAAAGAACGTCGACAGAGGAATGGATAATCTGGAGGCAGCACAAAAAGAGCAGATACAAGGTGGTGCCGTTTTCCAAATTTCAAGGCCTCAAAATCAATAATTGAAGAAGAGTGATTTTGGAAAAGGGACTTTTGCGTTGTACACGTGAAGGAGAGGAAACATGCGCGCCATATGTTTTTGAGGTTCAGAACATCAAAATATGGAAAAGGGATAAGGGTCGCGCAAGTGTTGGTTAGGTCGCGCAAGTGGACTTGCGTGCCGTGAATGAACTTGCGCGCTGGTACCTAGAAGGATTCGGACTTGTGCGCCTATTGTTTTTTCAAAGAACAGAACATTAGAAATTTTGATAAGGAAAGAAGGTCGCGCAAGTATTGGTTGGGATGCGCAAGTGAGTTGCGAGACAGAGGTTATGGGAGACAAGACTTGCGTGCCAAGTAGTGACTTGCGCGCCGCCGCGCAAGGGGGTCTAGTTTGCCTATAAATACAGTAAAACCCCTCCTCATTTGTTACGGAGTTCAACACTTAGAAAAATCAGAGATCTCGTCGCGCAGGTGTGGAAGTCATGCAAGTATTTTGTGGTCACGCAGGTGGACTTGCGCGCCATTATCTGAAGCTACACGCCGGTTGTTGGTTGCGCTCCTAAGGCAATTTGGGAGAGAAAGGATGTAAGTCACGCATGTTAGAAGTTCAAGAAGGCAGTGTCGCGCAGGTGATTTGGTGACACTTGTGTGCCAGTTTGGACTTGCGCGCAGGAGACTTGCGCGCCATATTGGGACTTGCGCACCTGGCTTGGAGAAGCGCACCAGGTTTTACTGAAGCCCGCCGGTCTGTTTGGAGCTGCACGAAAGCCAGCAGATTACATGATACATTCGGTGCAAAGTGAGATTGAAGAATAAAGATAAATGATACATGCATTATCGCATGCATACATGGTGAACTGATTTTGACGATGATAAGTAAGATGAGCATCATTTATTGAGCAATCACATAAGTGATTGTGATTCCGAAAAATGTAGATAATGGTATCTAGTGCATTCAGTAATTGCACTAAATAAGAAGGATTGAACTTAAAAGAGCATCAACTCTGAACCCTGATGTAAGAAAAGTCTCATGCTGAACAGGAGACAAATAACTTCATGTCTATCTATTGAAGAGACCTTCACGTCTATAAACAGAGTGTGACCTCACCAACGGCAGTGAGCCAGGGGGAGTCAACGGGAGTGACCCAAGGGACGCAGTGAGTTATCCCCAAACTTTTGTAATGGCAGTGAGCCTGGTACAGAGTGACTGTACCTGAACATTTGTAATCTATAGCTAGTAAAGCATAGTGGATTTTGGTACGACCGACAACCTGTCGGTGTATGCTCCTTGGACGTAGCCCTTAGAGGTTAACCACGTAAAAATAGATGTGTCATATCGCTGCATGTGAATGTTTAATTGCTAATAATATCTATCATACAGGTTTAAGTAGTTCCTACCAATGTGGAAACAAGATCCACAACTTTAAAAAGAAAAAGTTGCCACCCTGATTCACCCCTCCCCTCTCAGGGTGTCCCGGGGTCCTACAGATATGTCTATAGAGAATTAAATATTGGGGAGAATAGAGTTGGACCTAAATACTGACATTTTTTTTTGTAGTTATAAAGGGGACATTAAATTTCCTTTAGGAACCTTTAAAAGAGATAAGAAAACAAATGGATATAGGGTATGAGTTGAATGTGAGTATCATCCATCTCATTAGACAACTTGAAGAGTGAAAATAATTTAAAATAGAAGCTAGATCATGGTTCATATTGATGATATCCTAATTAAATTCTAAATACGAGAAGACTGATAAACCCAGTATTTATGGTTTTCAAAAAAGTGTAGTAATAATGTGATACTTATATGGAAAAGGGGGGAACTTTATGAGTGTGTGTCTAGAACAACAATGGTTTAATTCTAGTCAAAAATCTATTGTATTAATATCATAACTAAGGAGTAAATTCATGAATTATATTTTTTAGTAGGTGTTTTATATGGTATAACCATTGACATATGGATAGAAATTGTATCAAGATAGGTGAAAATAATTCAAAGAGGGGAACTTACATTACCATGAAAGTGGGGAAGGCTAGAATAAATAATGAGATTTGTGTTACACATAAAACCATATACTTGATGTTTTGTGACTGCGATGTGAAAAGGAAAATAAGAAAACCTTATGTATTGTTGATGGATTTTTGATAGTAGACATCATGGAAATAAAATAAGAGATAATATCAAGAACTAAATGTTTTTGTCCTGATCCATCCTATTGAGACCCCGCCAGAAATTGTAGTAAGTTGCATGTGACACCCCAATACTACCACCATGTTGAAATAGGATGTTGACCAGAATGAGTGGTAACATATAAAGAATTGGAGGAATCATCCTTACGAATATTCACACACACACACATACCTTAATTTATATTACAACCTTGCAGGATAAATAAAAAATAGTAATGTAATATGAATCAATGTATATAATAACCATTATGTACCATCAAAGAGAAAAAATATGAATTCATTAGGAATGAATTTTATAAATCTACACCCCAATATAAATAGATTATTCCAAAAATAATAGCTGATTAGGAGGAAGATTCATGCTCAAAATCCCAAAAGCTGACCATTGCCTATGATCATCATCACCATGTACTATTAATCTCCACCAAACACCTGGCCCCTAAGATAATTGTCTAACATACCTTTGTATATATTATACATGAAAGGAGAGGGAAAATCCAATGAATGGGAGAGTGTATTCACACCCTACAAAACTCCAAGAATAACTAATATGAAAAAAAAGAAAATAAAATAGTCATCTCAATCCATTAGAATGGAGAAGAAACCCCACCAAAAAATGTGCTCATAAAATAAACTAAGTGAAGAGATAGAGGGAGATATTGATCTCTATAACCAAAAAACGATGATGAGTTTATCAAAAAAAAATTAAGAACTATTCATTTCCCCATATTATTTATCCAATGAAATCCACACTATATCTGTTATAGCGAACACATGCATCACCAGTGGCACGTCAGAATTGAGGGGGTGCTAACCTTAAAAGGATGGACTACCCATGAATAGTATATAATCAATGATGAGGGGGGTTTGCGTCCAAATATCAAAGACCATTCCACAAGTTGAGTGTGGTGGTAGGTTTCCAATCAAAAATGTATATGAAATTGGGGACCCACACAATAACCTATAGGTTCTATCAAGGGGATTCCAACCCTGTTATCACTCCAAATATCATACTTGAGTATTAGTTCCTGCTAACCATTCTTAAATAGGGATAAATACTCATGTCACCTCACACTATATATATAATGCCATAAAAAAGGGAATCATCATGTTCCATGCTGAAAACTACTTATAATGGGCTACCTGTGGGCCCAAATTTGAGTCCCTGAAAAAGAGATAAAATAGGTATCACCACTAAAGAACCATACATGACATGTTTATTGGAGTACATGGGTTTTAATCCTAATTACTCACATATTGAATTCCTATTTGATGATTTAATACTTCAAAATCCATATACATGATGTGTCCCATGGAAAACATGGCATGTGGATCCACCCGAGGTCCTAGGAGTGTACATTATATAAAAGGTTCAACTGGATATGTAGGGTCACATGTGATGTGGTACCACATAATAACTATGTGATATTTAACTTGTCTTGAAACACTAGCTACAAAAAAATAGTGACTACATAACATGTGTACTATTATAACACACTATGTGTAGTGAATATTTTCATAGAAGGAAGAGTCCTCCTCCTTATGAATTATCATTCCCTATGATCCACAAATTTTACTAGGAATATATCCAAATCTATCATCCTATTTGTTTAGAATGCATGAACCCGCCCCGGTGGCTGGATTCTAACCAACCTTCTCTTGATGAACGAGATCTTATAACCTCACATGGACTCTTATCACATCTCTCATTTCCATAGAAGGTTCAATCCTTAATATTAAATATGTAATACATCAATGATCCGCATAACTTTAATTAATAATTATCTCTATTATTGATCACACCAAACAATATGTAGTTGAGTTTGATCATGTTTTGGACTCGAGCAAAAGTTGAAACTTTTGCCTACCTCATGCCGACAATGAAAATGTAAAAAATGATAATCATGACTCTCATCGTCGCTCGAGGTTTGATTATAAATATTTGTTCTATAATCCATCAATGATCCTCAATACTTTTTTAAAACATAATATCTAACATTGATCATAAAAAACAATGGGAATATGTTTTTTATCATGTTTCGTACCATTCGAAAAGTCAAATATTTAACCTATATTAGGCCAACAATGAAAACATTAGGAAAGAGGGGAGAATGTAATAATAACATAGTGAATTCACATATGGACATTTTTAACTAATAAATCAATCAAAACATGTAAAATAACAAAAAATATGAGAATTCAAGTGTTGTAGAGTAAATATAAGGTCAAAGAAATAATTAAATTGAAATGTCCATTATTTAACAAGTTAGAATAAAAATTCCAAATAAGATACAAAAATAATAATAGAAAATATATATAACATGAAAAAATAAAAAAATAAAAATTCCATATATAATAATTGGTTCTATTACTGATAAATAATAGTTATATGTGTACCACATTAATTCTAATATAGAGTTTTGATGAATCCTATCATTGATCCATGATTCTTCCGCATTCGTTCATCAATGAAGAACTATATAGTGGATCTCTCAATCAATAGTATTACATGGATATCCCTGGTGAACTATTATGCTATAGATTATAAAGGGGTAAGATGAATGGTTTTTCCAAATAGAAAAATGAAATTAATTATATTAATTTAATTTATTAAATTCCTCTAATATCCTCCCATGTGTAAACACTGACCAGCGGTGTGATGTCAATGAACTTTATGTCATGCCTATGTTAAAATCTAGATTCTAAATCCAATGAAGGTTTTAGATTTCATATATGAGTTCTTGATCAATGTAAATCCCTAATTTCTATAATGATCCACATTAAGGGTTTAATATATTCATTATTCTTAATATATCGATTACTTGGTCTCGTGACATAAATAATACCACACCACCTCTAAAGAAAAACCATGATTAATATATTGATATATTTAAAGGAACCAAATAACCAATCCAGATTCATTATATTTTCTCCACCTATAAGGGTTTTCACCCAAAAAATTAATGATCCACTTGAAAATGTGAGGGTACTTAGCACATATATGTATCTCACACTTCCAAGAGCTCTTATTGAGGTTACCATGTCATCAAAAAACATGAATTAGTGGGAAAACTCACCCATTAAGAATCCTATATTTTTTATACTTGATATCTATCAATTACATTGAAAAGAGGTCTCCTACCTTAACATCCAACATTCCCTAATAAACAATGTGTTTTGGGTCATATAGATTCCACCTCATTTTTGAAATGTGGTAGGAATCATGCACCGAGTCCAACTATGAGGGTATGGATAAGTGATAAGTAACCTCTAAAACATTAGGTGGGACCTTGAATGACTTGATGAACCTCCAGGATAACATTATACACCAACCAAACCTCTAAAAACACCATCACAGAGAGTATTATAGGAAAACATTGTCTCCCTTCTCAAAACTCCAAGAGTTTATGACATCAATCTGTATATTATTTCTACAAAATATGAGTAGTATTCATTTACTTTAGAATGACATGAGAATTTTTAATTATTTCGTGATTATAATCTAGTCCCATAATCAATTACTAAACTATATTCTTCCTAATTAAGTACAATATTTAGGGTCTTGTGTATAGATATTCGAAATCATCCAAGATTATATAAGAGTGACATAAATTATATTAAGTGAACTCCACAATAATTAAGAAATACATCCAACTCTAACCGAAGTCTAGCTTGTGGGATCTCTGTATATCCCATAAAAACTGGATGGTTTGTTCAATCTATCCAATTTTTATGGATAGATTAGAATGATAATCTATAATAGGGTCCCTAGAAGATTCCTTCAATCCTCTCAATAACCATGATGCGAGCGAAGAATCAAAACTAAAGAAATCATCAAGGGTAACCCATGAAGATAGGTGATATCGTACAAATACAAGAACCCAAAAATAGGCACAAAAATCTACTCCTAGATAGAAATAAAGTGATCTAAATTCGTAAGGTGATCAATAATAACTAAAATAGGGTCATCACCTATCTCTTTCCATGGGAGTCTTATCCAAAATTCCATCATTATTCCATTCCACTTCCACTAAAGAGTCTCAAAGTATTGAGTCAAACACAATAAAACTAGGTTCTCTATCTATACTTGTTGACATATGTGCAATAAATAAATAAATACAAGAATACTTTATCATATAAATTCACAATAGAACTACCATAAAAGTTCATATTACATCTTCTTCACCCAATTATTATAACATCCCATGTTTTTATGAAATATCTTCTTTAAAATTTATTTATATTCTTCAATATATTTCATTACACACAGTGAAATGTTTTTATTGTGTTATATGTAACACCATGTTTATATATCATTATACAAAATATCATGTTTCTTTTATAAAATGTGTTATAGGGAAGAATGAGTTTTAAAAAACAATGATATACTACTAATATTTAGTATGATAGTTATCACATATTTTTTGGAATAGAAGGAATTAATAGGATTAACTGAATTATGAAAATGTAGTTTATAAATGTATATATAATTAATTATCTGGTAAAAAATTAATTAAAATTTAGTATAAAAAACAATTGTATATAAATGATGTGTTAAAAGAACTATTATTATGCCCACTATGGCATTTTATCTTAATAAATTAAATGAATCAATATTAGTGTACAATAATAATGAAATTTATTTGTTATATATTCAATAAAATATTTTTCAATTCATACAATATCTTTTTAGGTATAAAATAACAATAAATCCAATTTTAATCGTATAATGCTATATTTTTATAAAAGGCATTTTTACAACATTTTAATGGAAAACATGATTTGAAACTAAATTTTTACACATTTGTAATTATTTTTGAAAACTAAAAATTCATTTTTAAATTTAAATATCAAAATTTACATTTGTATATTTTTTGTTTTTTTCTATGAACTTTGGTATTTTGATTAATAGTAAATAATACTGAATTTTAATTTAAAACTGAATTTTTGTATAAATAATTTATAATGTGAAATTATATTTTAAATTGATTTTAAATAAACTATAGTTCAATTAAAAATATATTAATCCAATTTAGGTAATTGGAATTATTTTAATATTAAATTCTTATATATAAATATAGTAAATGTTTGGACATTTTCATATAAAAAACTCACCTTCTCATTTCATATGTAGGATTAATTTTGAATTAGATTCAAAAACTTCGGTGAATTAAATTTGGAATAATTTTTTACCTATTTTGAATAATCATAATTTATAATTCATAATAAGGTAAAATTATTTTTTTGACTAAAAATATTAGTTAAATCAATTAATATTAGTTATAGAAATTAAAGTAAAAATCATTTTACTTAGCGATTAATATTTAATATTAAGGGTCCCAATGACCGATAAAATTGTGTAAAATACCTCAGATAGCCATATTTTGAACATATGCCATATTTTATATAATTTGTTTCATTATTTGAGGAACAATATGTAAGGGATACATCCCAATAGTGTTTGTCTATTTATATTTATAGAAATGTTGTTTATCCACTATAAAAGGTCATTCACTCTCACCCCTCTCTTCAAAACACTCAATCTGTTTTGCCTCATAAAAACCCTGAATAAATAAACTCAAAAAGTTTCTACTATCATAATATATTCCTCTATTTTGTAGGAATGAAAACAAAGTAAGTACTTTTTGGTGAAAAAAAGAAAAAGATACCTGAAGAAGAGGTAACATTCTTCAATGAGCACTTTTGTTTTATTTTTTTACACCGCTTTAATTTTTTTTATATCATGCTTATATAATAAGCTCATTATTTTATATATAGTGATATTTTTTTTGTTATGATTAAAACCTAAAATGTTTCACTTTTCCATCAAATGAGACACACAATCATCATTCATGTGTATGGTAGACTACGACCTCATGAACTGATCTCGTTTGTTCTTCCATTACCACCTCTCATGGTTGGGAATAATGTTGTAAATACTTTTTTATATGATATATATATATATGATATTTATGATTTATTAATTCTTATGGAATTATTATAAAACATATAAATACATGCTTTCCATTTTTCTGAATAAGATAACATCGTTTGTGGACGTGTGGACTACCACCACCTCAAAATGATGTGATTAATTCATGATATACATTGAATTTATTAAAGACGGGTTTAATAAAAATATGTGATATAAATGAAGAATATATTAAATTATTTTCACAATTATATTTATGGATATATAAATATATATCACTTTCTATTTTACCTTTTCACACACTAGAAAAGTTATATTGTCATATGTGGATGTGTGGACTACCGTATCCTCTAAGCAATGGGTTTATTCTTTTTTATAACCAAATAAAAATAATTATACATATAAGTAAATATAATTATATAATATGGTATCTATGTTATAATGATCAATATATAAAGATATATGTTTCTTACCTTCTTTCCATAATGATTATTGAAAATGGGAACGTCACCTATGAGTATATACGACCTACCATCTCCATGATTGTAATGTTGGTTCATTTTTTATTATAATATTTCATAATTTTTTTAAAAGTATAATTGATGTATAAATATGATAATTATTTTCTGATTATTATTCTAAAGATGTTTATTTAATAAACTTTTGACTACTGTTGTAACAGCCCAATGTTTTATATATTAAAATTACCTTATTATAATTACATCATATGTTTTAAAAACATAGATAACAAAATAAAACATTTATAAATGAAGAATTAATTAAATAAAAGGAATTTCTAGATGTTGAAGAACTTATACAAATGGAATAGTAACTTGTACTTGTTAATAGTGACATGACCATTAATAATAGTAAACTAGAAAATTGAATTGTAACCTTACCAATAAAAGTATAAATAAAATTTATCCATATTATTAGGGAAAATATGATATAATTATATCATAGTATAAGAAAATAAATAATATATTAATTATTAATTAAGTATTGGTAAATTTATAGGTCATAAATATTTAATTATTTTTTATTAATATAATAATTTTATTGAAAATGTAATTTTCAAATATGTATTAATAAATTAATATTTTTATGAAATATGATTATGAGATAATTTTATAAGAACTTAATTTTATTTTCAAAGTGTTTGAAATGCAGTTTTAATTTTAAAATTTGTATTTCCATGTAAACAAATATTTTAATTAAAATTAAAATTTATCATATTAGGAAAATTATTTTTATAAAATGGAGGATAGTTTTTAAATCTACATGTCAATAAATTGATAGGGTGAATTTTTAGATTTTTCAAAAAAATTTGACTTTTTGGTGAATAGTAAAATATTGTAATTTGCCACAAATGATAAATACATGAATTATGGAGTAATAGTGATGTATGGATAATGATAACCCAAAATATCATACCATAATTCATTATTTTATTATATTTTATGATAATTATCAATCTATTCATAGCCCTGATCCAAAATAATAAATTAATGATTAAAATAATGAGAAAACACCCCTCTCCTCCACTATATATATCTCCCCTCACCACTACCTCTACTCACACCGCTAAAGCCTTATGACTTACCCATATTCTAAAAAATAATCTTCCCAATACTCTCCCCAACGTCTATGATCTATTTTACCTAATAAAATACCAAAACAAATCCCTTAAAGAGGCTCTCAAGGTGAAGGAATCAAGAGGTAAAATCATTTTCCATTTCTTTTAATTTCTTTTATAGTTCCTTTCTATTCTTCTTCTCTACTCACCTCTTGTCATCCAAATTATATGATAAAACTATTACATTATATAATATAGAATATTTTTATTCTAATGTAATTACTCATTGTCATATCCCTTTTCCCCTACTTTTAAACTAAGAATGAAAACATGATTTGTGAGGTGCTGATTTATACAACCTTTCGGGATGATGTTCTTTCATCTATCAATTACATTCTAAATGATGGTCATGAAACCATTTTTATGGTTGAGAAAAATTATACTATATATACTAAAACATATTTAATGTTTGATAACCAGCTTATATACATGATATTTAATAATATAACTCAACTAGTTTGTGATGATCAAAAAATGATAAATTAATATAAAAGATTACCATTATTGATTTATCTAATGAATAATATTCAGTTATAGAAAAATGGTATTTTAATAATATTTAATTCCACTAAAAACATATAAGTTCAGTTCTAGACATTTATCCTCATTCTACATGATTTTCCAAACACATATACAAGTAAATCGATCTTGAAAACCAAGGAAACCAACAATCCTACAAAATGAAATTGAACATCTTTACCCATCAAAAAGGCCATAAATGAACTTAATAATTTTATAATAAATAAAATAAAAATATAAAGGGTTATTTAATAATTAGTTAAAGAATTTAATTTGATTATCCATGACATTAAAATCAACTGGAGAACACCTTCATACTTAAGGTAGCAGACTCTATGCAAACCTCTATTTTTCCTTCGGGTTTCTCTTCCTCTATTTTTAACCAAGTGAAATTATCTTTTATTTTATTTAAACCATCCATATTCTGTGTATATTTTCCAAAATCATGTATAAAGATCCATTAATCCCTATTTTTTGGGGTATACATGTTATTAAATGGTTCCCTACTCAATTCTACCAGATAAGCAAGCCTGGTTTAAGGGAACTTCCTGGATTATTACAAATTTTCAAGTAAAAAATATATTTTTCTTTAATCCACAATTATTTTTCTAAAATAACTCATTTTATCTTGAGAAATTTATTTTTCCACTTCATAGTTTATATCTAATATTATACTATTTTCTACTTCAAATTATCTTTAATATTTTCCTTAAGCCATATTAAAATGTTCTAATTTTTAAGTTTCTTTAATACTAATTTTAAATGTTATCACATCAGTTTGACATCATTTATCATTATATATGACTATTTTACTTTATTAATGTCCATGTATTATTTAATTCATCTCTTTCATGGACAATTTTATGATACATTAATTTATTATGTTTTATGACATGTTAATAATATCCAATTCATTCCATGGGTAATACTTATGTTTATGTTTGATTACATATGTATGATTATTTATGTGGAAATAATATTCACAAATAGGTTATTGTGGGTGCACCCAGATAGTGCTCCAATGCATTGGGTAATGATTAGTCTCATGAGATGTTGTTTGCAACAGTATCCGTGGCTTGCCTTCACATGTGCTCCATTTGTAATGGTGTTGGTGGTTGTACTTGACTCATGATCTTCAATGTGGAATGAGATTTGACTTGTGATAATTTCATGTTTTAGGATGCTTCCACATTACTAGAAATCCATTATTATATGTTACCTTTTTATGATAATCAGACTCCATACCTTTTTATATCATCTTATTATGCCTTCTATATTATATACTAAGCATTATTATTATGTTTATTCCCTCACAGTACTTTTAACTCATTTCATTTTTTATGTTCTCCCTAGGTTATCCTATGAATATGTAAGAGTTAAAAAATTTTGGAGCTCATATTGGATGATAAATAAAGAAATGTTTTATTTAGTCCCATATTTTCTGTTTGATGTACCTAGTTTTCCATGACACTATACTTCATGATCCCTAGTTTACAATTTTTTTTAATTATGCATAAAATAATGTATTTATATGTGTAAAAGTCTAGGGTAACTATAATAGTCAACCAACCTTAGTATTCATTCAAAAATAAGGATAATATGTTTAAAACATATGATGTCAACATACATAATTATGTAATTGTATATAACATGGTATGGAGTGAAATATAACTAATAATAAACTTGAATAATTTTCCCAAAAAAGTAAATATTTAAAATAATTTTATTATTCTTCAAGATAAATAATTAGATCAATGAATTAGACTCAAGGTATGGATATTTCTAGTCTCACTTTTATTTCTATGAGACTTATACTATATTCAACATTAGTTTCTTTTTTGGGGTTTATATACTTCCCAAAGACATTTTATATCATTAATTTCTTGAAACTAAATATTTCTATTTATTTTATTCATTCACTGATCACAAGATTCAAAACCTACTCAAGTAGTAAGGATATTTCTAGTTTTAGTATAATTTCATTGAGAACGTTTCCATATTTACCACTTATTTATTTTGTGTGGCTTATATATGACCCTATGAAATGTTGTATCATAAATTTAATTTATTTAATTATATTCAATGTTTAAATTTATGTTATTATTTTACAGATCTCATGATTCAAAAGTTAATCAAGTAGTAAGGGTTTTTATCATCTCACTGTTATTTCTGTGAGATACATGAAATATTCAAATGTTACTTTTGTTGTGTTGTTTATATAAAACACATGAATATATTTTAGTATTATTATACTTAAATTTAGGTGTATTGAAATATCTATGGTATTATCTCAAAATCATAGGGTTTACCTTTTTAAATTTACCGAAGTTGTAATGGGGTTTTTCCATAGATGAATTTCTTTGAGAAATTTGTAATGTTATACCCCTATATTTTTTATGATGTGTATATACTAATCATTCGACATGATATATCATGAATCTATTTATTCTAATGATAATATGTGTTTATTTTATTTAATTACATCATGGGTAATATGATTCAAAGTTACAAAAGTGGTAAAAGTATTTTGTTACAATTTTATTGTTTATTAGGACTGTACATGATTATGGCTACGCTATTGACATCTTATAATTCTCATAAAATATATTTTACAATTTTTTTCAAGATAATTTCATGTAATTTTACCAGTTTTTCAATATTTGGTAGTTAAAATGTTTTATAAAGTGTTTTTAGGAAAATCTGACTTCATTTCTCTTTTCGGTCAGAAATAATGTGTTCTTTCGAAATAATGTTTTCTAAAAATGTTTTCGATTATTTTTAAATGATTTTAAGCTCATATTTAGGGGAATGGATATTAATTTGTTTTCAAATTTTTTGTGTTTTAAATGATTTTCAAATAGTCCATTATATTTTTTCATAGTTATATTCCAATTAAAAGGTTTTGATTTTTTGTAAAAAAGTAATTTTTAAAATGAAAGGTTTATTTTCATAAAAAGATTTTTAATGATACTTTACTAGTATTTCCATTCATTAACATAAAAAACAATTGTTATTACTTATCCTCCAATTGGGATATTTTTATTTATACCATCCTCATTATTTTCTAGATGAAATAATATTTTTCTGAAGAGATTATCATAGAAACCTTTTACATTCCATAGGTTAATCATCTTTTAATGATATTATCATGAAACCCAATTCATTCCTATAGATTAACCATGTATCAATGTGATTATTATGGAAACAATTTCATTTCCATGGGACAATATTGTTTTATAATTAATAAAGGGTTTTTCAATGAGTTACGATGAAATGAGATCTTCATGTGCTTTATTCATTATTCAGTTCTTAGAAATTATAAATGATGTGTGCACCGAGATAGTAATATGTGAGCCTATTATATATTATATGATGGGTGAACCCAGGTAGAGCTCTAATTACTTTTGAAATTTTTATTTTATGGAGATAATTATATTGGATGTCATTCATATAGTTATTCCAATTTATAAGGGGTTTTAAGGGTTATTTAAGGGTTTAATGAGATGATGTTCCAAGTTACCAATTTGTTTTATATATGATTTATATAGGTTTATAATATTTCTAATAATCTTGATTTATACCACATGAATCAAGATTATTGATTCTAATGAATATTTCCTTTGATATGTTTTCATATTTGATTATCTAAGTATTGATGGGTATGAGTTCATTTATGATTCACTCATGCACTTGGATTATGTCATCATTCCCTTATACACTCTTATTCTCATTGATAACATGATATCATAAATGATTATGGTTACCCTTACCGAGTATCTGAGATCACACTTCTTATGTTTCATTTTTTTTGGGTTTTAAAGAATTATGATGAACGTTTTATGTCTAGAATGGATTTTATATGGATGATGATGATATATTAATGTGAAAAATAAATGTTGTGTATAATGGGAGGTGATTCTAATCATTGTGAACCATTTGTTTATGAGAACAATTTGTTATGAGTTAATCATAATTCTATATAACCATAAACCTCAAAAGAACTTCAGAATGTAAGTGATCCAAATTTTTTTTATGTAGTAAGGTTTTGATGGAAACAAATTGGGTCACAATTAGTAGCATAATAGATGGAAATTTAATGTTAATTATTTCTGAATACGATTCAGCAGTGTAGGTCCTAAAATGTAATAGATAGTATAAAAAGTTGTTTTAGAAAAATTTTGAGATTAGGATGCTATCATGTTAGGTTATCTTATGATTTATGGATACCATCAAAGGTCTATAATGAGTACTAAGTCTTAAAATAATCATTTAAGGGTTTTAAGTATTAATTATTTCCAGGTTACAAATGTAATTTTTGGTGTTTCTTTTTAGGTTTCGGTATTTGTAACCCCTATGATAAACATGAATTATTTTTATGTTTGATTTATTTCACTAGATTAAAGAAAAAATGGGGTACTACCTGTATACAGGGTGACAACACGTCCCATCTAGCAATGTGGTGAGGCATGATCCCGCAATTTAAGGATGATAAGGGTTTCACAACTACCATTGGACTACGTGATGTACTAGTTAGTATAAATTTTTCATATAAGTAATGATTAGGTTTATTTGGAAAATATATGGTATTTTAATGATGAATAATGATCTATTTATCTTCAAAGAATATATGATTAAATCCTTATAATATTTGGTTTTCGAACATAATAAGAAAAAATTTGATGAATTTTAAGTATAGTTATTTATAGAATGGTTTGGTTTGGAATTTGGAATTTCTTTTTAAGATCAATGTATTATAATAAGTTCAATAATTTTGGAAATTATCTTACTATGTTCTAACCATTTAGGTTTTGGTTAATGACTAATGACAGGTTAAATATCTCTACTAACCCTTCTATGGTTATGTGGTCTTTAAATATTGATTTTAGTTCTTCATGAATAAAAAATTCTTCTTGAATACTTGTAGTTTGGAGACAAATATGATATTTTGGAACAAATTAAGAAAGGGATGAAATTATACTCAACGTGTAAGTATATTTCCTTTATTTTTTCTTGGTATTGATGGTAGAAGAATTATTTAACTCTAAGAATTAGATATTTAAAGAAAAGTATTATCCCATTACCTTATATTATTTTGAACTTATGCCCTTTTCAATCATCAGAAAATTTTTGTTTTAGAGACCCTTAACATTCTATTGATCATTCACTTTTTTTGCGATCAATGAACTCAATCACTCTCTACAATTATTTAATGTTTTTTTCTATTCCCAACTATATTATCTATATATGGAATCATAGTTATGTGTATATTCAGGTAACCTTTATGTTTAACACTTTTCCATTTCAAGTGGATATTTTATCAACGCTTTGTATTATGTGGGTTTCAATAAAATAATTCTAAAAATGTGAATCCTTTGATAATGAAGATAGATTTCATGGGTGAAATTAAATTTTAAAGGGTAGGATGTAACATCCTATGATTATATGAAATATATTAATTCAATTTAATTTTAATTTTTAAATATATTATATTACATGTAATATATAGTTTATCTTATTATATATGAAACACTTTGTTTATCTGGAATTACATGCAACATCTAGTTTCATCGACAATGTGTGTTACACACAAGACCGAGTTTTACAGAACAATGATATAATTTAAATATTTAATATCATAGTTATCTTATAGCTATTAGAAATATAGGAAGGGATAGGATTAAGAAAATTCTAGAATTATTTTTTTAAATTTTTTTATATAATGAGTTACTGGTTGAGATATTAATTAGAAATGAATAAAAAACAAATTGATTATAAATCATGTGTTTTTATAAAAAAATTATTTTTATTCCCACAAATAAGATATGAATTAATAAATTAAATTAATCATTATTATTGAAAAATATGAATAAAATATATACATTATATATTAAAAAAAATATTTTTCAATATATCTAATAAAAAAAGAATAAATCCAATTTCAAGCATAAAAATCCGTATTTTTCTAAAAGGCCTGTTTTCCTCTTGTTAATGGAAGGTTAATTTTATTTTTTTTTTGAAAATTTTAAAAATTGTATTTGAAAAAATAAACTTCTTTTTTAAAGAGGATTACAGAAAATTTTCTTTTATATGATTTTTTTATTTTCTAAAATATTTCATATTTGGATAAATACGGAATAATACTAAATTGTAATTGAAACCTGAATTTTCATCTAAATAATTTATATTGTTATATTATATTGTCAATTAGTTTTAAATTCAAAATAGGTTAATTAAACATCTATAAATAAAATGTAGGTCATTTGAATTAATTTATATTGAATTTGGATATAAAAACATACTAAACTTTTAGACATTTTCTCTATAAAAATCCATTTTATCATTCAATCTGTAGGATTAGTTTTAAATTAGATTCTACCAAATTTTCAATTTAATTTATAAAAAATGGATTAAATATTTTGAATCAGAAAAATTATAATGTCTTTTAAGGTCTAATTAGTATTTTTACAAAAAATATTAGTGAAATAAATTATGATTAACTGCACTGGTTAAAGTAAAATTAAGTTTACTTTGTAATTAAACATTAATATTAATGGTCTAAATGACCTAGAAACATATTCAAAACCCATTTTATTAACATATTTCGACTATAAAACTTATTTTATAGAACTTGGTTGATTATTGGAGGTACATAATGTTTGGGCTACCTCCCAATAGTCTTTATCTTTATTTATTTTCCCGAATGCCACTCCTACTCCACAATAAAATGTAATTAAATCTCCCAATATATTCACAAATATCATGAAATTTTTTATGGAATCCTTATTTTATTACAAAACATGTCATTACATTTTACAAAATAGAGGATCTTTTAAATGTATGTTTCTTGAAAAAAAGGATCATAATACATGAAAAATGATAAAATTCAACAAAAAAACATGAAAGGCTAATTCATTGGTTAATCATAAGTAAATATAATGCATCTAATAACCTGGGGACATACATTACATTAAATGGTGATTATAAGGATGAATAAGTGAATAATAAAGGTAAATAGTTTTTTGTGATCTTGAGGAATATCAATAAGAAAATGAGGAACATCAATACAGCATGAGAAAGAGAGCATGATGCATACAATAAAAAAATAACATGAATTATAAATTTTAAATGTATCAACAACCATTAATTTTTAAATTCATAATTATGTCATGAAGGTTAATCAACAAGGTTTTTCAAAGATTGTTATGGTTATTCACTAGGGCATCATATAACATGTCATCTCTAGAGATTGAATTCTTTACCCAATAAATTGGATCACTATAATGGAAAACCCTTTATATGTAGTAATTAATGAGATCCATGAATATAATATTAAATTATTTCATAAATAACTCGTGGACAATAAAAAACAGGTTTTAATTAAAAAATGGCATTCAAAAGATGCTTAAAACATTAACATTATGTAATTTTCAACCCATAAGAAGGGAATGCAAGTTTCATGTATTTTAATCCCATAATCAAATAAATAATTGTTACATATTGGTGGAAACTATTGATAAGTAATGAGGCTTGTGTATTCAAAAATATAAAATAAAAGACAATTTCATGAGGAGAAGAGGGAAATTTTGAGAATTAAATTCCGGAGAATAATGGGTATAAAACATGATTTAAAAAAACTAAAATAATAAGGGAAAATAGTAACCCATTGATAAAAATAATTTTTCATTAGGGGTATGATAAAAAGGGGAATATAATATTGTAAATATAACATTTAGAATAGGTATACAAAAAGCGGTTCTTGAATGGAATTGAAAGGATGGATAATTTGATTACCACGAAAAGTAAATCCAAAAATATGAGGATTCAGAACGTGGGGGATTGAGGACACCATGGGAAAAATAATTGGGAGGTAGAACAACAATATATTTATGGGGGATGGATTTCGAGTGATGTGAAATTGATAAATGGGTGGGTACTTATAAAAAAATTGGTGGATTTGTTTGTTAATTTCAAAATATAGGCCTTTGAAATCTTGGTTTTGGAAAATGAAAATTCATTGCCTTGTACATGGTTTTGACCATGATTTTGGAAATTTAGAGAAAAAATTATATTATTTTTATCCACAAGAGTCCATCATCATTTTATATTACTTATTTTTTCATGTAAATGTATAGTTTCTCCATAAATACAGTTTTTAAGGTTTATGTTTCCATTTTAGACTATGTAAAGTAAATTTAAGGTTTGGAAATTGTTTAAAATAATTTAAAATTAATGATATTAATACAATAAATTATTTTATGGTTTGTATTGTGTTCAATTAAATATTAAATAATTATTACATGATTATGATGTCAATAACATTTCTCAAAATCTCAAACTGTGTTTTTACTATTCACTAAAGACAAAATATTTTAAATTTTTTTAATAAATTCTCCCTTAAATAATTTCAATGTGATGATTTTAAAATGAATTATTATTTAATCATAATAATTATCAATATATGGTAAATTTATCTTTTAAATAATTTTTTTTTATTTAATAAATGTAATAGTTGGTCAAAAGTGAATTGTAAATTTTATGACACTTAAAAATATTCAATATTGTAATAACATTATCTTACAACTATATATAAATATAAGGGTTTTTATCATAATATTTCATTAAAATAATTATTATTCATAATAAACTAGTTTATTTTAAATATTTATATCTTTTCTTAAAAGAAAAATTTGTGTTTGAATAGACAATTTATCAAATTCTATCACAATTAAATATATATTTTGTAAAAAAACAATTATTAAAATATAATTGATAGATCTTAAATTTTAGTTATACAAAGTAATTACACATTAATTAACTAAGTCCTAGACACATAATCCCTCATTACACTGGCATTCTCTCTAAGAGTAAGGTTTCTGATGGTGGTAGTTTCATGGCGTGCCTCGACTAACATTGACCATGTGGTAATCTCTATTAACTTGAACTTATCATGTAGGTGATTTTGTCCAAGTTTCACTTGTTTAAGATCATTTTGGACTTGGTAAATGGTGATCCCCAATGATGATACCTCCCTCCCATGTTTTGATAGATGGGATTCAAATGACAAGAATCTATTAGTGGATCCTATAAAATAAAATTTCTGAATCAATTATCCTATGTCAAATTTTACTTATAATCACTAATTATAATGCTAATTTTATTATCAAGAGTATAGTTCCCAATGGTCATATTGACCAATGGTAATAATTTTCCAACAATCATATAATGATCAAATCGATAGGTGAAAAACATGGAAAAAACTATGCTAATTGAAAGTTGTATTCATTACCATTACTGGAAAGCAATTGTATAAGATGCAGTGTGTATTCAAAATCGAATAGGGCTATATATGGGTAAAACAAAGACACCACATGAATAGTGTCATGGAAGGAAGCCCTATTTGAAATATTTTCATGTTTTTGGAAGAAAATGTTTTATCTGAAACAATGATTGAAATCAAGGGAAGTATAGAGACAATGTAGCAGAATGAATATTTCTTGGATACTCATTGAAAAAAAAGCATACAAGTCATTAAATAAGTGATTGGGAAGAATTGTGGTAAGCATTGATGTAATGATCATTGAAGAGAAAAACCCAAATTCTTCAAGTAATTCTTATGCATATGAGATAGAGGTTGAGGAAGGATGTTTCATAAAAGAAAGGCTAATATTGAGGTAGAGGAAGGTAAAAAAACTCTTAGGAGTCCCATCATGATGTTGAATCTGAAGAAGAATCAGGAGAGGAAGCCTTAGATGGAGAGAATTCAGTCGAACCCCAAAGTAGAAATCGACAAGAAGAGATTGACCAGTCAATAATTATTGGGGATCAGAATGCACCTACACAAACGAGGAGAGTAGGGAATGATACACAATCTACATTTCTATTAGTAGTAGAAGAATTCTCATTTTAAGGGTCTATAAAGGTTGAGTCAAGGGTAAAAGCTATGAATGAAGAGTTAGATCATTTTGAAAATAATCAGACATGGGGTATTGTTAAACTACCTAAATATCATAATGTGATCTATATGAAGTGTATATTCAAGAAAATTTTTTATGAACATGCAAATGTGATCAGAAATAAGTTGATCTTTGTCTGTAAATGATATTAAAAATTGAAGTCATTGATGTTGAGGAGAAATTTTCTCCCATAGCGAGACTGAAGTCAATTGAGCTATTTTATACCCTAGAAATCCAAATAGGTTATAAAATTTATCAAATTTATGTGAAGAATACATTCTTAAATGGATTATTGAAAGAAAGAGTCTACATTGAACAACCCATAGAGTTCTTTCTTGGCAATGATGAACAGAATGTTTGCAAATTAAAGAAAGCTATTTATGGCCAGAAACAGGCACCATGGGTGTGGTAATGTAGGTTAGACTCTTATATAAGAAATATCTAGTTTAAAAGAGTAGTATTGGAGCACAATAATGTTGTGAAGAAATATGAATATGATCAGTTCATGGTATTGGTATACAAGGATGATATTATTTATTATAGGAGTAGACATGAATCGGTGGATGAATTATCCAATCACATGAATTTTGAATTTTAAATGTCCATGATTGTTGAACTAACATACTTTCTAGGGTTTTAGGATCTTTTGAATAAGTATTATACTTTTATTTATCAGGAAAAGTATTCAAGAGATATACTGAAGAAATTCAATATGCATGTTTCCAAACAAATGTCATCTCTGATTGCAGTTGGATCAAAGCTGTGAAAGCATGAGAATGATAATTTTGAGGATACCAACACGTATAGAATAATCATTGGAAGCCTACTATACCTAATGGTGACATGAAAAAATATTGTCTTTACAACATCCCTTGCGGCGCCCTTTAAGTGTAATCCCAAGGAAGAACATCTAGATTCAGTGAAAAGAATAATGAGATACACTCAAGGTACACATAATTATGGGATTTAATTTATTGTAGAAAGAGATAGTGATCTATTTTCATTTATTGATGCTGACTGGGATGGAGATGTAGTGGAAAGAAATTCTACTAGTGGTGGACCATTCTATAAAGGAAATAAAATTGTGGGTTGGTTAAGAAAGAAATAGGAAAGTAATTCACTTTGTACTACAAAAGATGAATATATATCTACTACCAAGGAATGCACTGCGTTACTTTGGATGAAACAACAACTGATTGACATAGGTGATGTGGTGAAATGACCAATGATGATTTACTATGATAAGAAGATCACAATTGATCATACAAAGAATCATGTTCATCATTGTTCAATGAAACATATTGAGATCATATATCACTTCATTGAGGAAAGAGTTGAAGAATGAGTAATCTAAATGGACCATGTGGGAACTGATGATCTAGTGGATGAAAATATAACCATGCCACTGTCAGCTGCTATGTTTGAGAAACATCAGTAGAACTTTGGTGTTCATCCACCTCCTAGTGTAAAAGGAGGTTACCATTATCCCCACTATTTATTTGTTTTAACTACGATAAACTATTTGTGGAAGTGCTGCAGGTTTATGGGGGGGATTCATTCCAGTGGGAGTATGATTTGAGCTCTACAATGTTAAAATACATATCTTCAAGTTTATTTCCAATTAGAAAGAATGGATAAATTCAATTTTAAAGTGATCTATTTTTTTTCTGGATATAGAAAAAATCAAGAACTTCAACAATGAAGGTGGAGAAAAGAAAATAATGAGAACTCAATTGATGTCCTCTCTGTTGTTTTCAAAACAGAGCACTGCTCACATAGACTTAGAGTGATGGCTGAGTAGTTTCTTGATGATTTAGGTTTTTACAGTGGATATCAAGTATGTGAATTTATATAGATATTTCCAATAAACCCAAAGGGGGAGATTTTTGCAACCAAGTTTTCTCATTGCTGATAATAGAGGTTGGTTTTGTTTGTTGTCAATCTACACATGGATGACTGTGGAGTTTGGATAGAATCAAGTCATACGTTTGATGCTGAAAGAAGTATTGATGGTTGGGTAGTTTTCCAGTATTTTCCAATTTCTTGGGTAACAAAAATAGGGTGTTTGGTAACAGTTTTTAGTAGTGGTATGTGGTAAATACTGAAGGTACGCGGTGTAGGTGTGCGGTACATGGTAAATGTGTGAAATTTGCGATTAAGGTGCATGTTATGCAGTGAAGGTATGCGATACACAGAACAATGCATAGAATAGAAAATAGTTCACAAAAATGGTATGTGGTGAAGGCATACAGTATGCAGAATGCTACTGAAAACGGTTCATAGCGATGGTACACGGTGAAGTCATACGGTATGAAGAATGTTGAAGTTTGGAAGGATTGTTGTAGTTCCCACAACAGGAGTGGCATATGTTAGAGCCTAATAGTACATAGATGGGGCTCAGTATAGTTATGATTTTTCAATATTGAAAAGTTGTGTAAATTGGTTTAAAAAATTTTGCAGAGTTATGTTCCTACTTAAGGAATTGTAATACCCATTGTTAATGGAGGATATTGAAAATTAAAATTTCAGGAAGAAATTCGATGAAGTTTGTAGTGGTACATGGTGGTGGAGATGGTACATGGATAGAATCATCCACGTAAGGAAAACAGTACTTGGAAGAGAGTGTGTTTCACGAAGGTAGCCCTGGTAGTACACGACAGATAATGGTAGTACATAGTGGGGAAAGGCAGTACACAAAGTAGGATGGTACGCAGAGGAGTGGAGCAGTATGCGAAGCAGGGAAGTACACTAAGAAGTGAACTTCATGAAGGAGATGGATGTTACGCGGAGGATATGGACAATACATGAGAAAAATATTGGTATGTGGAAGAAACAGTAGCACATAGAACACCCAAGGATGCCGGAAAATTGACCAAATCAGTTTGCGAAATTAATTTCCAGAACATATCAGTGTACAAGAAAATAAATTACATCTATATATGATTAAGGAACTTCAATAGAGCATATATTTACAGTTGAGGATGCGCGGTTTGATTCTAAACCATTGAATCAACCTTCATGTCGTTAAACTATGTAAAGATTCTTCTAAAGCAGTGAGCAAGGGTGAGTCAGCAAAAGTGATCGTAGGGACGTAATGTGATATCTCTAAAACCTTATAAAAGAAGTTTAACTAGCACAGAGTGAATATGCTAAACACTTATAATCCAAAACTATTGAAGATTATTGGTTTTGGTATGACCAACACACTATCAGTATATTCTCCTTGGATGTAGACCTTAGTGGCGAACTATGTAAAATTGAAATGCCGTTTCATTGTATGTGATTGTTTATTTTCGGCACTTCCTCTTCAGAAAGGTTTAACAGGTTCCTACCAATGTGGGAACAAGATCCATCAGTTTAAAGAAAAACTTGACACCCTGATTCACCCCTCCCCTCTCAGGGTGTTCCGGGGTCCTTCATATCAAATCCAGAAAAAATGTGAATTGGGTTCCTCAACCCCTTTCAATTCATTTATCTAGTTCATATATTTGATTAGTGTGGAACTACTATGATTTATTGGAAAAATGTATATCCCTACCATATGGTGCAATATCTAATATAAATTATGGAAAACCTTACTTCATGAATCTTTTAAACATGCCTGTGCATCATAGGGTGAAGAAGAATGATAGAAAGTGAGAACCACACCACTAGAAACACGGTTCAACCTATTCCATACTAGAATATTATCAAAACGCAGCCCAAACATCTAATTCAAGAATACTTTTTCAATGAAAGTGAATTCTAGGGACATAAAAAGATGAAACATATGAGAAAGGGTAGAAATCACAGCATATATCAATCAAGGATCTCAAATGAAAAACCACCAGGGTTGATAGACTAAGGAGGGAGAATTAATGTTCTAAGGACTCCTCGTGACACATAGGGTTTGTCTAGAATGAGATGGAAAAAACCCATAGCCGAATGAATAATGGTTCAAATGAAAATATTATTAAAACTACACATGATTGGGGTATTACACAATGTGTAATACCCTTTCACATCATGAAATACCCTAGGTTTGGTTTCCACTAAAAATAAGAAACCTCTTGATTTTATTGCATTTGTTAAAACTTGAAATATTACACATCATGAAACTCTTCTTCATGCCATGTAAAATATATTCAGGTTTTGAAAACTCCATGAAAATCCATGAAGTAGAGATTCACATCATGTAATATAGTTACACAACATAACATCCACCTTTTTCAAGACTTTATCCATCAAAATTCTCTAATCATCATCCGAGCCACCTCTAAACACTTAAAATGACTAAACTCACAAATTAAAGAACCTGTAAGGCACCAAATATTACATTAGATACCACCCAAATGATTATCTCCCTTGAGAATCCCAAAACAATTCTTGAATAAAGAGGGTGATGAAAAACCACCTTGTGAGTTACCTCTCAAAGATCTTTCTACACATAAGACACCACTGAAAATCAAACACATTAACATTCAATGATAAACCAACCTGTTTTGTTTGAATGCTCAAGTAGAAACCCCCACATCCAACAACACCACCTCCGATAGATGCTACCCAATGAAAAAAGGCACACCACACAATCACAACAACCACTCTATCATAACATGCAAATAACATAATTCCAAACTCCATGTCGAGATACTATCTGCTCTAGGTGGGGATGACTCAACCACTCAGGTTTAATCACATCGTTGTTAATGAATATTGATTAGGAATCTAGTCATTCTATTTTCACATGTCAGGATATTATCACACATTGAACAAAAAACAAATCAACCTAAGGGAAAACTACTAATTTCATAAAAAATAGTAAAAAATTACATTTCAAAACAAAACTGAACAAGCCTAACTTAAAATAAATCTAGGTACTGGACATGAGTATAAATTTCTAGCTCCAATTTACTCTAATCTTGGCCACCACGTCTCCACAACACATGAGTCAAAGGAATGGTTCATCCACAAAACACCTTCTCCCGACGACCCTAGATCTCTATCGGCCCCTCCAGAATTATCATTTCATCCTCGATATCAGAGTATCCCATGTCAAGGGCATGGGAGTCATCATGAAGGTACCAACGATGTTGAGATATGTGGATGAAATCATGGATAATGTCAAACTGTGGTGAAAATTGCAACTGGTATGCCACCTAAACAACTCACCCCAACACCTAAGAAGGTCCAAGAAACCTAGGAGAATATTTACTCCCACGAAGAAACCTCCACATCCTAGATCGTGGGGAATCCTTTAAGAACATGTGGTCCTCGAATGAGATATGCGAGGGCCTTCCTATGCGATAGACGTATGAATTCTTCCTAGGTGGTGTAGGTTTCATCTTCTCACGAATGGGATGGACATTATCTATCATTCTCTACACTACCTCGGGACCAAGAAAAGCAATCTCCCTAACCCCCGTCTAGCACTGCAAATAACAACATGGTATTATATACAAAGATTCAGATAGACCCATGAAAATGGAAGAGTGATAACTGTTATTATAAGAAAATTATACCAAGGGTACATGTCAAACCATTGATCCACCAAATTAAAATACCCATGATCACATCATATCTTCCAGTATGTGGATTGTCTGTTATATCTTCCCATTTGTCTGAGGGTGGAAGGTAGTGATGAAGCATAACTTGGTTCCAAAAGCTTGCTACAATCCCCTCTAGACTCACAAGGTAAACCATGTGTCTTGACATGAGACAATGGTCCTTGTAACTCTATAAAACCACACCCCATATCCCATATACCCCTTATCCAAAGCATCCACTATGCCTATGTCCTTAATCACTAAGAAGTGCAATAGTTTCTCAACAATCCACTACTACCTAGATAACATCATAATCATCCTATGATCTGGGTAACCCTATGAAAAAATCCATGTAGATATCATCCAACTTCCACTCGAGGATATCCTAGGTCTAGAAAAAACACCCCTAACATGGTACTCATCCTTCACATGCTAGATAACTAAGATACTTTCCAAAAACACTAACACATACCATTTTATCCCGAGCGACCAAAATAGCATCCTCAAGCTATTTTACAACTTAGTAATTCATGGATATGCTGAAAAGGATTTTATATGAAACTCACGGGGGACTCCCACATACATGGACATCATAAAAAAATACTTCCCCTAAAATAACACCTATTTCCGACCATCCTCTAACCATACTTCTAGAGCATCACTTTGGCCAAAACAATGGCGCACCACCTCTATCTCTGAGTATCCCCACTGAGACTCATCAATTTGATACATAAAATAAGACCAAAATGTTATCTGAAAGAAACACCATCTACCACCTTCCACTATTGAATCTATGTGTAAGGCTAGTGAATCCTCCATCACCTTCCAAGCACCCACAGACTCTTGAAAAACCTCCATCAAAAAATTCCTACTCATAGCATCACCCACGACATTCACCTTTCTTATGGTGTAGTGGATCTCAAATTCATGTTCCTAAATAAAACCCATCCACCTTCACTATCTCATGTTTAGATCCTATTAGGAAAATGTATAACTCAAACTCTTTTAATATGTGAAGACTACAAAGAGCTCCCCAATGAGGTAATTCCACCACAACTTTAGCACAAACACAACAATCACTAGATCCAGATCACTGGTGGAATAGTTACGCTCATGGGGACATAACATATTATACCCATAAAATATTACTTCCCATTGCTGCATCAAGACACATCCCAATCCCAGATGGGAAGCATCAAAATACACCTCAATCATCGCCCATTTTTGGAAACTGGAGCACAAAAAAACTCCCTCTTTAGGTAACCAAACACCACATAGAGCTTCTCACTCCAAAAAAATCTTTTTTCCTTCCATGTAAAATATATCAATGATGATGAAACATGAGATAAATTGGGAAAATCCTATAATAATTTCCTATGAGATTACGAAAAATATCAACATCAACCACATTCTTGGGTTCCTTCCCTGAAAAAGCAGATTCAACTTTCGACCGGTCCATTTCCACACCTTGCTACGAAACCACATGCCTAAGGAAATTCACCTCTCATGTCCATAAATTAAATAGAGGAAAAATTTCCATAGAGATGGTGGCATTAAAGAACAATAATGATAGTCTTAATATTCTAGCATCGATGAACTTGCAAGACAATCCAAATATTCTCAACATGTTTATCCTATGAATATGATTAGAGCAAGATTTCATTGATAAACATGATGATGAACCAGTATAAAAACTCAAGAAAAATAGATTTTATAAGACACATTAACATTATTGGTGTGTTTGTAACAATGAACAACCAGACTACAAACTCGAGGTGCCTATCCATTCATTTGAAAGTAGTATTCGATATATCTCCCTCCTCAACTCTTAATTGTGATATCTACAATGTAGATCGATCATACCAAACCAACTTACCCTTCTCAGCTATATGAAAATATATTTTATCTTTGGAAGAGGGTAATGGTTCTTGATCATCACCTGATTCAACCATTGATAGTCCATGCACAATCTGAGACCACCATTCCCCTTCTTTGAAAACAACACTGGAGCACCCCACAAGGAAACACTGGGCCAAAAAAATCCCTTCTCAATCAGATCATTGATCTGAAACATAAAATCCCACACCTAAAAAGGTTCCATATTATAAGGACCTATTGAAATTGGAGAACCACCAGGAAATAGGTCAATCTTGAACACAACGTCACGTCAAGGGGTAGTGTCAAAACCTCTTTGTAAAAAATATCCAAGAACTCCCCAAAAACTACCAGAACCTCCACCATCCCAAATTCTAAAAATTCCAAAAACCTCTTAGCCAAAATGGAAAAAATAGGTTGTATATGCTGAATTCCCACTAGACAACCCCTCTTCCTAGTGGAAACAAATGCTAACTATCCATATATGAAAACCCAAATCTCATACGGATCATGTTAATAACAACATGCACAGAATATAACCAGTAGATGGTGAGAAGGACATTATATGGCTACATCTATAACAATAAAATATCCCCATGGGAATGATGCAGTCCCATCATCAATTTAATCACTAACACACATAAAACAAGCTAATATGACTTCCGATTAGAAGACTCAACAACAGGGGTGTGAGAGGCCTCTCTTTGTCTAGCCTAAAATAACAGGATAGAGTTGGTGAAACATAGGATTGCGATGCTTTAAAATCAAACAGAGTAAAAAAATAGATAATAAAAAACCAATTATTCCTATAATGATCTATGGTCCTACTAGAAGTGCTAACTCTATTATGTGCAATAGACCATTCCTAGATCCTCAAAACCTCTTCTAAAAACTACCTCCATTACCATGCATAGGTTGTGGTTCCTGAGAGAAATCCGGATGCCAACCCCTACCTACTTTATATCCCCTAAGTGGAGAATGAGCCTACTGTCCCTACTATGGATATAGACTAGCTAGAAATTGCTATTGAGGATGACCCTAAACATATCCACCTCCAATATACTAAGATATAACTGCCAGAAGACACTGATTTTGAAGATGGATGTGGAATCCATAGAAGAAAAACCATGGCCCCAAGACCACAAAAAAATCACGAGGACAAGATGGTTAAAAAGTAAGATTTCTGGGTTGACTCCCTAATGATCAAAACCTCAATGGTCTTGGAGCCTGAGACCCACTACTGGTGACCCTATATCTTGAAGAACCCTCATGTATCCTATCTTGTAGTGAACCTCCTCATGAGGGCATCTGCTTAATAACCTCCACCTTTTTCTAGACCTCCAGATACATAGGTAATGTTAAGGGAGTAACATTATACTAGATCGATGTAAAAACTGTCTCCCTTAGACATATTGCACATGAGTCCTCATCCAGAAAGAAATCTAGAAAAAAACTAAGGAGAAGTATAAACATGATCACCGGCTCTCATACTGACATACTCTTCTACTAGAGGGATATTAAATCCTTACTTTTCTCAGAATTCATTGTTAATGAAAGGAATTATGATCAGGACACCTTCTCAAAATTGAATCATAGAACATCATCCTCCTTTTTCTCCCCTAGGTACAACATGCACCGCCATTTAAAAAAATCCTCAAATATGATTAATCACCGAAGGAACCCAATAATCCTTTAGAAATTGAATCAAGATGAAGGTTATATCAAGATCCTCAAGCTTGAACTCTGTCTACATGTCCAAAACACTACCCATATTCATTCCCAATGTCTTCCACTAGAAATAACATAACATTCTCTACCACTAGTAGTCTTTATCCACTAGATAAACCCTCCACCGATCAACCATATCAGCCTATTGAGCCTCAACTGCCCGAGCCACATGCAAATGAAGATCGGGTTCCATAGTTGAAATGTTATTTAAGGAATTCAAACTCCATAATAATATATAATTTTACTTAATATTCCTTTAAAGTAATTTTAACTCATTTATTTCCATTCATTTTAAATTTCATAAACACACAATTTTGACAAGTACACATGCCATTATCATGCATGTACCTTCCCAAGGGTCTATAACATGAAACCGGTGTATCCTCACTTTATCATTCGGTAGGTTGAAAGTCCTTGCATCAGATCATCGGGGGCCCTAAAATACTATGTCCTAGCCAATATTCCCCGGGCTATGTCACACACCAAGATCACATGATGTTGTTTCCCTACCAACGCATGAAATCCTCATTTTTTTCAAACTCAAAACTCCATTATATCTCTCATCTATTAGCCTCTAATACCATTCGTTCATGACCCCTACCTCTTATTATAAACCTCCTTGGATAGAGATTATTAAAGAAAGATAATGAAATCTGAGTCCCACCTCTAGTTGGACCCATGGTAGTGAATCGGACCAAGGTTATTTAATATCACAAATGATGGGAGAAATTTCCAATTTTCGGAAAACAAGATCATGAGACAATATGGTTCATCTCAAAAAAACACCATGATATATATATATATAAAGAAAAAAATAAATCCCACATGCTTTTTTAAAATAAAACTATTACAAGTGAAATAATAATCATATATATGTAGAAAATGTAAGCTAAAGCAGTGACATAGCGACTATTAAGATCTGAGCTAGTATGGTCCATCATTGTCCACAATGTCCCCATGGAATCTTGAAAGCAATTTTATTTACGTAGGGCGATTATATAGATATAATCAGAATGAAAAAAATGTCTCTCATGGAAAAAGGAATGGAATCATACAAATTCCCATGTATGAAAAAAATAGAACCAAAAAATACCTAACAGGGTATACTAACTATACCATACCCACCAAAGAACACTCCTAAAGTAACACAAGTCAAGTAAAGTAATATAGTAAGAACATCATTGATTTTGATACCCACACCACTTCTAACTGGTTTATCCACTCATTCATAATGAATAACATTATAATTCTCCCACCTCTTCCAAAAAAAACCATGTCACAATCCACCTGCACACACCTGGGCCCCACAACCACACCTCATACCATCACCTGGACCATGAGCCACATAACACCTTGCCCGCAGATACCTGGGCCACACAACCTCACCTTTTCTAAGCACTTTGGCCTTGATCTACATCATATACCACATGCATACACCTATCCCACATATCATATCACATCCCATCCCAAAGAAACCTGGGAAATTAAAACTCATCTCAACCCAAAGACACCCAGGGACACACAACCTAACTCATCCCGAAGACACCTGGGAAATCACAACTCACCCAAAAAAACCTGGGCCTCACAAACCAAAACCTACCCGAAGAATCCTAGGATATCACCAATTGGGAGAGGGAGCAGGGAAGAGAAGGTTTCTAGCTAGCCATCCTCCCATATGGGTGTTTTAGAAAGACACCCTCCATCATGATTATGGGGGTTTTCGGTATGTAGTTCTCAACTTAGGTGGGGTCTATATAGAAATCACAAAGGAAAAACCATTATATACGTATATGATACCAAACACTCATGAAAAACCTATGTGTTCTCAATGAAAAACCAAATAAAAAAACTACCAACTCTTTATTTAGATCTTTAAATGCACAACACCACACATCAAGCCAAAAAATCCATTCAATTTCTAACCAACTTAATTAACCATTACCATAATTTATTAACAACTAATTTATTCACTTTTTTAAACAAAAAAACCCAATATAGGTCCAAAAATTATTATCTAATTATTTCTTTATTTATTCCACTATAATCTGGGAAACTACCAAAAAAACACACAATAAGAAACACAAAACAAATCACCTCACAACCTGATCATACTCTCGTTGTGCAACAATTATCAACCATTCCACAATTAATGATTCACTCAACCTAATATTCCATTACATGGTAAGGATGTTATATCATTTAAATGTTCATCCACCACACTACCCAAACCAACCCACAACACAAAATAGAGGGTATCCACACATCACAACATAACCCCTTTAGATTTTATCAATCCCACACAAAAACCACACTATCCCACAAAACCATCACCCCACATAACAATTCATAACACTATTCTCAATTTAATTAGGAATCCCATATATAGTTCCACCTGTTCATTTATGGGTTTCCACAAATATTGGGTAATCCTAGGGAATCTATTTATTATCCAAGTGTATGTGATTTACATGTTTCTATATAAAATCATTCTATATTAATCAAACAATAACAAACATGATTATTATGAAACTAAGGACCACCAATGATAATGATTTTCCATAGGTAATTTAAACCACAAATTTGAAAATATCACAATAACATCAAATCTAAAAAAACATGTGCATCATATCCCTCTACCCCTTTTAATTAATTTACCCGATTATTAACTTTGATTCATGTGGAACAACTATGATCCAATGGAAAAACAATTATATCCATATCACATGATGCACCATAAAAAATAAGTGAATGAAAAAGACTACTCGAAGAAGCTTTTCAACTTTTGTGTGCACCGTAGGGTGAAGAAGAATTCCCACAAGTGACAACTACACTGCTAGAAATGTAGATCAACCAATTTCATCTAGAATATTATTAAAATGTTTCCCAAACATCCAACTCAATCTAACCCATTCTACAATAGAATATTATGTGGAAATACAAAGAGGAAGTAAATGAGAAAGAGGAGAAAAATCAACATGGATTGAGCATATATCTCTAATAAACAACCATTGTTGTTGATATACCAATGAAGGAGGAGAGTGGATCGAAGGAATCCTCAGGGCGACTAGAGATTATCTATAATGAGAAGAATATAAAACCATGAATAATAGAATAATTGTTCCGCCAAAAATATTATTAAAACAACACATGAATGGGGTGTGACATGATGTGTAATACCCATTCAGGTCGTACAATACTTGAGGTTTGGTTTCCACTGAAAAATGTATCACCTATTAATTTTAATTTATTCTTCCAATCCCAAAATATTACACACTATTAAACTCTAAGTCACATAGTGTAAAATGTGTGCACATTGTGAAAAATCCAAGACAGGCTGAAAAGCCATGTTTCATGTTGTGTATTACAGTTACACATCATGGAATCCCCTTTTTTCCATATTTATGAAACCTAACTTCTCAAAAATCCTTACGATCATCCTATAAACACTTCTAATGACCAAAATTGCAATGTAACAGGTTTAGAAGGCACAAACCATTAAAATATTTCCTTCTTAATTGTGTTAATCATTAACAAAAATTACATTTTATAAAAATCATTCATAATGGTTCATAAAAATATTGTGATTTACCAAAAATACCCCTTGGGAGTGTCAAACTAGGAGTGAAGAAAGGGAAACATCGATGCATGAGTTACTGTTTGAGTCCAGATCAATGTGGTGTTCTCGGGTTTTACCGCTAGATACATCAATGCTAGAGCAACATCCACATTTTCATATTGAGACATGGATTTCTTTTCTTAAAGACCACTTAATACATAACCAAAATAAGAAGGTGTTTTTATATATTTTACTTGTACCTAGGTTTATTACTAATGTTTTAAAATACTAATTTACTGAAATAAATGAACAATAATTTGATACCAACTACGACATCCTGCCTTTTTGTTACATAACTTTTCATTACACTGTACAAACAAAGGATCTTTTCATGTTTAGTTTCCTGTAAAAAAGGTACATAATACATGAACACTTAAAACAGTATACTAAACAAATTATAATGATTATTTATTGGTTTATCCTAAGTAATTTTACTGAATCTCATAACCTGAGGACATACATCAAAGGAATGGGTGGGTATATGGCCCAGAAAGGGAATAATTAAAGGGAACCATTAACATTTGATTTTGAATAATATCAATAAGAACATGAGGAATATCAATGTGGCATGATGAATAGAGAATTATGCATGTAATAATAAAAATAACATGAATTATACAATGTAAATATGGCTACAAAAATTTATTTATACATTATTATCTATTTCACTAAGGTTAATCACCATGGTGTCATAAAAAACCATGGTTATTCACCAAGGTATCATATAACATATCATATCTATAGATTGTATTATATACCCAATTTATTGGAGGAAAATAAAGAAACATTTTCTATATTACATAATTGATGTGGGGAATAAATATCATAATCAAATATTTCATAAAAAATCATGGAGAATAAAAAAAGGGTTTCATACCAAAATCACGACATTTCAAAAGTGCTTAAAAACATGATCATTAAGTCATATTAAACGAACAAAAAGGGAATGTGGGTTTAATTAATGTTAATAACATAATAAAATTAATATTTTTAACATCTATCTGAATACCCTTTAAAATAAAAGAGGATTTGGTATTCACAAAAAGAAAATAAATTATACTATCTTGAGGAGAAGTGGGAGTTTTTGAGAAGTAAAATTGGAAACAGAAAGGCTATAAAACATTGTTTCTAAAAATATTAAAATGAGACAAGACAATGTAATCCCATTTATAAAAATAATTTATCAGAAGGTGTATGATAAAAATGGTAAAATAATAAAGTAACCGTAACATTTAAAAGACATAAATGAAAAGTGGTTCTTGAATTGAAAATAAAAGGAGGATAGTTAACTTACCATGAAAAGTAACTCCTAAAACACGAGGATTGGGAACTTCATGGGTTTAGGAAACCTTGGGATGAATCATTGGGAGAGGGAAGATACTAGGGATTCATAGAGATTGGATTTTGACTGATAGAAAATGAAGAAATTAGTGGGTATTTATTTCAAAAGTGCAGTTTTTTATTAATTTTCAAATATAGGCCTTGGATATCTAGGTTGTAGAAGATGAAGAACCGTGGGATTTCCAATGGTTTTCCATGGTCTTTGAAATTTGTGACATTTTTTATGTTATTTTAATCCAAAAAAGTATATAATTATTTTATATAACTTATTTGGGTGTGCAAATGTATTGTTTCCATAGAAATACTGTTTTTAAAGTTAATGATTCATTTTAGGCTTGGGAAAGTAAACTATAGATTTGAAAATTGATTAAAATATATTAAAATACATTATATTAATAAAATAAAATATTTAATGACATATAGTTTATTTAGTTAAATATTAAATATTTATGAAATTATTAAGAATTCATTAAACATCAGAAAAACTCATACTCTATTTTTACTATTCACAGAAATAAAATATTTTAGAAAATAATCATAAACTCACCCTAACATAATTTTTATGAGGTGATTTCAAAAATGAAGTTTATTTTTTCATAATAAATCTCTAAATATGTGAAATTAAACTTTTAAATATAAAAATATTTATTTTTTAAAAATAATAGAGGGTTGAAAAGGCATAGTAAAATTTATTACACTTAAAAATCATCAATGCCATAATAACATTGTCATATTATTTATATTTAAATAAAAGTGTTTTTATCAAACTATTTAATATAAATAGTAATTAATCATAATACCCTAGTTTATTATATGTATTTATATTTTTTATTAAAAGAATAATTTTGGTATAAATGTCCAATTTATAAAATTCCATTTTAATTAAACCAATATTTTATTAAGAAAACATATTCTTAAAATAGAATTGAATAAAAAAATTTGTATCTATACAAAAGAATTACAATTTATGTTACTAAGGTCTAGAAATGTAAACCCTTACTAAACTTGCGTACACCATAATAATAAGGTGTGGGATGGTGGCAGTTTTATGGGGTGCCATGGTTAAGATCGACCGAGTGGTAATCTCCACTAACATAAATTTATCCTTTTGAAAAATTTGTTCATGCTTCATTTTTTGAAGATCAGATTGGGCTTGTTCAAGGGTGAAATCTAGTGATGATTCCTCCCTCACAAGTTCTGATATATGGGAATAAAATTAAATTACTCTACTGATTGGGGCCATTGACTCTTCTTTATGTATCAATTATACATTTTCATTTTTATATATAAACACTAATTATAATGATAAAATTATTATCAAAAATCATATTTACCAATGACCATATTGACCAATGGTAATAATTTACCAATAGACATCATTTACCAACAATAATATAACAATCAAATATTGATGGTCACATTTTCCTTTATATTCACTTCATTAGTAAATAGATATTGTTTTTTGCGTATAATATAATATGAAACACATTTTTAGGAAAACAATGTCAGTCAAAATGGTTGGGTCATTATATTTTTATTGTAAAAACCACAACCAAATCAACTCCCAACATCATAAATATCATCTTCGAATCCCAACTTTGTGCATAAAGAAAACTAAGGAAGTCCATTGGTGGAAACCAAAAGGATTTTCTTGATAAAGAGGTAACATTTATCAAAAAGAAATTTTTATTTGTTTCTAAAAACATGAAATTAATTTTATATAATGATTATATAGTATCCAAAGTATTCTAAATATAGTGAGATTTTTTATGTTAATTTTAATACCTATAACTTCACACACTTCCATGAAATGGGATACATAATCATCGATTGTGTCTATAGAGGAATACCACCTTAGAAATCAATGTTGTTCATTATTCCATTACCACCTATAATGGTTGGGAATAATGATGGGAATTATATATATATATATATTATTTTTTATTTATCTATTTTTATTTAATTATTATATAACACATACCTTTATTATTTTCATTTAGTGGGAATATAATAACATTATTTTTAGATATGTGGACTATGCATCCACAAAGCGATGTGATTCATTCATGATTTACATGGAATATATTAAGGATGTATTTAATAAAAATATGTTATATAAATGAAATATATATGATATTAAATAAATAAATATAATTTTTGATATATATATAACACTTTTTTTCATAATTTTCAGACATTGAAAGAGTGATAACGTCATTCGTGGACTTGTGGACTACTTGCTCCTCAAAGTGATGTGACTCTTTTTTTCATCCCTATATCAGAAAAATGATATATATAAGAATATAAGATTATATAATAAGTTATTTATTATTTAATGATCATTTTGGAATGATAAATGATAATTACATTCTTTCTATAATGATCATTGAAAATGTGAATGTTACTGATACGTACGTATAAACTACCATCTCAATGATTGTAATGTAGATTAATTTTACACAATAATATTTAATTATTAGTCTCAAAATTATATTTTATGTTTAAATATGATAATTATTTAATTATTATTATTCTAGATATGTCTATATGATGAACTTCTTGACCATAGTCAAAAATCCTTAGTTGTTTTTGACACATAAGCCGAATATAATGATAACATCTGATGTTAACATAATTGATTAAGTAATTGTATACACTATGATAACATGTGAAATAAAATTAATAATAAAATTTAAAAATTTCCCCAATAAATTAAAAAATTAACATAATTTTATTATTCAGGAAGATAAATAACATGCCTGAGAAATCAGACTCAAGGTAACAAGATTTCTAGTCTCACTTTTATTTCTATGAGACTTATGCCATATTCACCACTCATTTTTTGTTTAGTGTATATAATTATATTTTACTTTTGATATCATGAATTTTATTTATTTCATGATATTAAATTATTCAATTTATTCTATTATTTCACGGATCTCGTTATTCAAAAGTTACTCAAGTTGTAAGTGGATTTATAGTCTCACTTTTATTTCTAAGAGACGTATACCATATTTAGAACTCATTTTAATTAGATGTATATAATAAAATATGAAATTTTATATCATGAATTTAATTTATTTAATGATATTAAAATTTTAAATTTATTTTATTCTTTCTCAGATATCATGATTCAAAAGTTACTAAAGTTGTATGGGTTTTTTCTCATCTCACTTTTATTTTTGTTGGATACATTACATATTCACCACTTATATTTTTTGTGCGATGTATATAAAGAAAATTAATTTTTTATATGATTATTATTCCTAAATTTATTTTTATTTACATATCAAATTTTTGATCTCACTTTAATGGGGTTTATAGTTTCAATGTTACCAAATAGGTAATAGATTTTTATCACAATTTTCCTTTTTTCAGATTTTTATTATGTTAGGAAACTATCTTATTTTATGATGGGTATATTATTATATATTGAAATGATATATCTAGAATATAATTATTATAATAATATTATATATTAATTTAATGTTATTCCTTCATGGGGGTTTTGATTCAAAGTTACCAAAGTTTTAAGAGACCTTTGTTACAATCTCATCATTTATAGGGACTATGTATGATTATGAATATATTAATAACATCTTTTAATTATCAAGAATTATCTTATATAATTTTTATTAAACATATTTTCAAGTAATTTTACTACTTTTCCACTTTATGGTTCTTAAAATGTATGAGAATGTGTGTTTATGAAAATCCTAGTTCAGTTCTCTCTTCTGTCAAAAATCTATGTTCTTTCGAAAAAAGGTTTTCAAAAAGGTTTTAAAATGATATATGAATATAATTTTAAAGGGAATTGATTTCATAATTTTTTTCTATATTAATTTTATTTACATTATTTTCAAACCATCCTTTATTTTTTTCTGTGATTATTTTCAAGTGGAAATGTTACCAAAATGATTATTTTTAGAAAACGTTATTTAAAAAAATAAAAGGATATATTCTTCAAAATGTTTTTAATGAGATTTTAATTTTATTTATATTCTTAAAGTTAAAAAACCATTTTTATTCTTAGCCTGCATTAGGTATTTTTTTATTGATACCATCCTCATTCTTTTTTGGATGTATAAATATTGTTTTAAAGTGATTATTATGGAACATTTTTCCATTCCATGAGTTAACCGTGATTCAAAGAGATTTCTATAGAATTCATTCCTTTTGTCTAGGTTAACCATGATTCAAAGATATTATTGTGGAAACCATTTTTTCCCTGGATTAATCATATTCTGCGTATATTAAATGTTCTTTCAATGTGTTTTGACAAAATAATTTCTATATGTACTTTATTCATTATTTAGTTCTTGGACATTATATGTGACTGGTGTGACCGGATAGCACTAGGTGATCTAAATATAGATTATATGATGGTTGTGCACATATAGTGATCAAATTTATTGCGTAATGAGTATGTTTTATGTAGAATTATATTGCATGTTGGTGGTATGGTAACTCCAATTCATAGGGGTTCTATGAGGTTTTTGTAAGGGTTCTATAAGAGTTCAATGAAATGATTTTCCATGATTCCATTATATTTTATATATAATTTTATAGGGTTTTTAATGTTTCTATTAATCATGATTCATATCACATGGCTCATGATTATCCATTACAATGAATTTTTTTTCCATTTTTTCATATTTGATGATCCATGTATTGATCAGTATGAGTTATTATATGATTATCACATGGAATTTGATTATGTCCTCATACACTTATGCACTCATATGTTAATCAATGTATTAAATTGTCAATTATTCTTTATACCATTACTGAAAATAAGATATCACCTTTATTATGATTCATTTCACTGAGGTTTTAATGAATGATGTTTAACAAGTTATGTCTATAAGGGATTTTGAATAAATGATGATGTTATATTAATGTGAAAATTTGAAACTATGCATTTCATGAGATGATTTTCATCTTTATGAAAAAATTGATTATGAGTCTATATTGCTATGATTTAGTCATAATTATATAAAAATATAAACCAAAAAGCTCTTCTAGAATGTAAGTGATCAGTGTTTAACTTTTGATGTTTAATGGTTTTGATGGAAAACATTGGGTTACGATTATCAATGTCATTGATGGAAATGTAATTTTTATGCTTTTAACACAAGATTCAAGAGTACATGTGTTAGTCTATAATGATTATGTACTAATAAGGGGCAGGTATTGAACTCCCACAGTAATTACTCTTGAAATATGGTTATAATCACTTTACTTCCTTCAAAAAATGATAATGTTCTCCCCATATTTGGAAAATCATTTTAGTGAATCTCATGATGATATAGAGTCCCACATAGATTCAAAATAGATATCTCGCAATTGAGCCTCTCTTACACATTAGAAGATTTGTGGAGTCAATACCACTGACATGAGATAATATATCTCTATATCCTCCACCGAGGTGATCTAAAAAGATGCCAAATTCTTAGGCTCCTCCTCCACCAATCACGATTAGGATTTCATGCTAATGGATTCTGACACCACATTTTCCTTCCCTGGAGTATAGAAAATATTGAGGTCAAATTCCTATAGGAACTATAACAAATTTCTATTAATTATTGTTTTTCTCTGTAGAAAATGATATACTTGAGACAATTGTGGTCTAATTAATGTTAAAACCACTAACCCAAGAGATAATGCCTCCGCAACTTTAGGGAGAAGACCACTTATGTCATCTCTTTGTCACGGTCCACTTAGTTATTTTGTTGGGTTATCAATTTACTAGAATCATAAGTAATCATCATATACTAATACATCAATTTAATCCCAATACGATCTCTAGAGGCATCATATAATACCATGAAATCAAGTATCCTTTGGAAGTCTAAAAATAGAAGCATTGTTCATCCTCTACCTTAGCTCCACAAAGGACATGTAATATCATTTATTCTAGGAGAATGAGTTCCCTTCGTGTATCAATATAGTCAAAGGGGACACAATCCTATATATTTATTTTATAAGACATTGATAGTACACAACCAAAACAAGAAAATTACACACCTCCAACATCCCCATAGCTGGTTTTCAAGTTTGAAATTCCTATTTCATTGCCTGGCCCACAAGTACACTACATTCTGAGATGACATTCCTAAGAAATTGAACATATTTAAGCTATAATTTTGAGCTTACCATATAATTTAATCTCTCATAGTATGTCCAAGAACATACTCAAATAATCAACATTATCCTCCTTAGACATAGTGTAAATGAGATTGTCATTGATAAAGACAACCATGAAATGGTGCATGAAATGATAAAATATAAAGCTTATAAGTCCCATCAAGATAGTGGGATAATTCTCCACACCAAATGGAATCAACCTAAACCCAATATAACTTTAATGATATTGGAATTCCATATTCGAAAACTTATCCTTGTGAATCTAAATCAGGTCATATCCTGACCTACTATTAATTTTTGAGAACCATATTGATCTGTTAATCTAATTAAATATTCCATTGATCTATGGAAAAGGATGGTTGTTGTCTATCATCTAGTGGTTTAGGTGATGATAATAAATATTTACCATCATTATCCCATAAACTTTTTTAGAAAACAATATCAGATCTACCCATGGGGATACAGCAAATTTGAGGAAACACTTCTTTTGAATGTCCTCAAACAACACCCTTTTCTTTTAGAGCTCAGAAAGGTCCATATAATATGATATAGAAGTTATAGGTCTGATCCTAAGTAGCATGTAAATATTGATGTTTATTAGTCGATATGAATGTAGTCCCAAAACAACATTAGGGAAGACATCCATATATTAGTCCACTACCATTATAACAAAGTTATCTTAAGGGTCTACCACACAAAGGTACAAAATTTTCAACTTGAAAGAGATACGTTGTTGCATCTTACTCACAATATCTACTCATTCATCTTATTGATACGGTAACCATTGATGGATAATCTCATCCTATTAGATTTTATGCCAATAACTCTCATACAATGAAAATCTATTTGATAATATTCCATTGATTTTCAGAACATACCAAAAATTATTTCATGCTCTTTCATTAGAAATATATAGAGGTTTCATTTGAATCCCTTTTCATCAATAATATTCTCACACTATCAAAATAAGTCATAAATATTGGAATCACCCACTATAGAAATATACACTAATATGTTATGGGATAAAATATCCAAATGATTCCCTAGATATAAAATAAAGGATAAGTTCCTGAAATAATGACTCAAAACAATGCCTCTATATGGTAGTACTAAAGTAAATAAGGAAAGAAATCATAAATATAATTCTATAATACACATCATAGTTATATGACTCTATAGATAGTAACTGAACACATCATTGATTGGTATTTCTCTGAGCCTGACATGATACACCTTATGGTGGTGGTGTAAGTAGTTAATAACATCATCCTAAAATTATAGCTTATACTCCTAGGGAAACTCCATCCCCTATATCAGCATATACTCCATAGTTTCTACACTAACCACCAATGGAATATCCCTGATCATGATGCTGATTTTTGTGCAAAGGCCAATTCATTGCTTATCCACCATATATAGTGCACTAGTTTGGAAAATCACACACCAATTGAACCAACAAATCAAAAGTATAACACTACATATATCTCAACTGACTGGATCCTGGGAGAGGTATATACTATATTGATCATAGATAATGAGAATGTTTACTCAAACACCTCATGAACCAAGAGAATAACGTCTAAAATTAGCATCTCGCAGTAGATGATTATGAATCACAATGTCTACTTCCAACCCCAACATCCCTACATTCATATTTGAGGAATCTATCTATCAATAACTCCCCCTCTGGAACTCTATCCTTAGTTGGAATGCATAAAGAGACAATTCAAGATTATATGTACCTATAGATACCTTTCCATAACTTCCACACCTAAAAGTATCCACATCACACCATATCAAGGGAGTAATATAAGAGTTTCGTGAACCTCGATTCATCATCAACAACTATCATATCACATTTATGCAACTACAGAGGCTCTTGAATCTAACTGATCACAAGGTATAAGGATATTACTCATCACAAAACTTGTGATGAAAATATATCAATGATAGTTTTATATCATCAAGGGTCCTGGTAACTGTACTCTACCAACACCCTTATAGTTCACGAAGAAGACTGGTAACAAGTAGAACCATTTTATCAGTCAGTATCCGCATAAGCTAGAAAATTTTTTCCATCAAATCAAGGATATCCTCTACTAATTGAGGGGATGTGTCACTATGAATCCTGAGTGTTATCGATTACTGAAACACTTGTAGAGAACTCATCTTATGTTCATATTTAGCCTGTCCTTTTGGAATAATTTTACACTCATTCCGTAGACAAGCATCATCTTAAATAAATGATGGTAGGACACATGCCTATAATTTTCTGGAAGAACATATATATTCTCATATGAAGGGAAAAACAAATGTACATGCCCCTTTAATAATGCACCATCACTCAACTAGTCATAATCACAACCCTATATTATAATCATTTCTAGATGTCATCATGGTGGAATACTAAAAGTTAATATAACATACAAAAATTATATGAGAATAATTGGGGAGCCAAATATAGATGGAAATGGATGTCAATGTACCATTCATATATGATTTATGCACCATTGGTTTCCCTATAACCATTTTCTCAGCATATTGAGTTGAAGAAGATGTTTATAAATTTATTATATTATAGATACGTTATCCACCACACCATCACTGGGTTTCCAATCCCAAGAGTCAGACACAAAACAACTTAACTCTATATCATTATATTCCCATAATAATCCTCATAACTCATCTGACTACAAGCACCATAAATAAGACAAAAAATCCATTGATATCGCTCAGTTAAGACATGGCACAATGATGAACTACTTAGTCCGATGATAAGATGAGTCTGACAGCCACACTTACTACAAATAGAATAGATGTTGGTGACTAACACTAAGTAAGAAAATATCAAAAATGAGAGGCCTTAGTGTAATTAACATACCCACAAACCCACCTCCTTGTATATCACACCTATATAGAATAAATGAAAAATACTATTCTAAAAGGAAAAAATGAATGTAATAACCACTAATAATAATCAGAGCATAACAATCGAAATATGTATAATACAACGGCAAAAAATACACTCACAAAAAAGGGGAGTCCCCACCTAATAAATGATGAGGAGGATGAGTCCTTATAATGATTGTTAACAATGGCCACCGCCTATGATCAACATGACCCTGTATTTCTAAGATCCACTAACACTATATTCTCCAAGTTCACCATATAACTACCACTATTTTAATGAGACATGACACATGCAAGAACATGCCATGAAGGGTTATTATATACATACCCAATAACATTCATCAAATAACCACGAGGGATGAAATAAAATATTACAGTGGACTAAACAAATAAGAAATGAAAAGAAACACTAAAAAAAATCATTGGAAAATCCTAATGAATATTGAGAGTGTGATAGGAATATCTTTATCATAATAGCTACATAAGGATGATGAGCCTATCCAAAAAACCATGAGAGAGTGTAATCCTAATACCTATAGTCTAACGAAATCCTTAATAGATTTGATATATGGGACCCATATCAGTTCAATTTCACATCACAACTGAGGATGTATTGAATAAAAAAGTGTAGAGGTCCCATTCCTCATTTTTACTTGATGATGTGGGGGTTCCAATCCTACCTATAAATAAAGTGCTGGTCCATTACCAAATCTATGCATACCATCATGCATGTTTTCAACCCCACCATCACTTCAGATATCACACTCAATTCTCAACATTTAATAACCATTATGAAAAAAGTAGATCACTTGTAACACCTCACAACACATATTTGATGTAAAAAAGTCCACCATCATGTTCAATGTGGAAAAATACTCAAAATAGGCTACTCATGTGGAAAAAAAGAGTTCTAAAGAATGAGATATGGGAGTTAGGATACTTGAATAACCATACATGACATTTCTATTGGAGTACATACGGTGTACTCCAATGTCCTCACTTGGCTTGGTCATAGTGTCAAACTTTGATTATCAAAAGCTATATTCATATTATTCCACCAAGGATAATGAAATGTGGAACCACGCATGATTTAATGCATGTAATCTTTATACATGTTGTGGGAGACCATGTGTTGTCACATGGAGTGTGGGCCCAACATATATCCATGTGATTTTAAACTCAGCTCAAAACCATAGATGATTTAAAATATAGACTACATGTTTTTTTTCTTCTTGTATAGATATATTGTAGTGAATATTTTTGTAGAAGGATGTGTATTATTCCCAAAGGTATTTCATGGCATATTCTCCACCTATTTTTCCACAAATATATATAGATACATATTCTTGTATGTTTAACATGAATAACACCTCATTGATGGCCAAATTTAGGCTATCATTCTCTTAAATATTGAGATCTTATTACCTCATAGAAGTTCCATTCATATATTTCACTACTGCATAAGGCATGATCCTGAATATTTCATATAAATTCTGCCAATGATCCTCATCACTTTTGAAAATAATCATATCATTCTTTGATCATGAAAAACAATATGAAATTTGGATTTTATAGATTTTCAATTGAACTGAAAGTCAAATCATCGGCCTAACCATAGGCCAATGATGGACATGAGAAGAAAAATGGAGAATGGAAATATAACAAGGTGAGTTCATTGATGGATATTAAAAAAATTACTATCAATAAAAATCCTAGAAAAAATATAATATCACATAATTCCAATTCAATAGATTAACTCCAAGGCCAAAGAAACAATTAAATTGACCATGCCATGCTTTAACAAGGTAGAGTTAGAATTATAAATCTGATAAATATGCAATCTTAAAAATCCAAAACATATGAGGAAAAAATAAACAAATAAAAAAAATCCCTATATCTTTTTTGGATCTATTTCCAATTGATAATGTTTTTGTGTGCTTCATAGTGATGATGATGTTTTGTTATGATTAATCCAAACATTAATACATGATTCTCCTATACTAGTTCAACAAATATATTCTAAATGGTGGGTCCCTCAATAAACAGTGTTATTCATATAATAATAAGAAATTTTTTTAAAAGATATTATAAAGATGTTAACAGTTATGTTTACCTAAATAAAATTTAAATTTAATTATTTCATTAAATTAATTGAATTTCATCAATATATGACTATGATTTCAAACTGATAGGGGGTCCTATGTGAACACACTTTATATTTCACCTAGTCTAAAACAAATTTTTTGAATCCTATAACAGTCTTATACATCCCATATAATGATTAAATCATTATGGAATCCATTATTTCTATAAAAATGTGTTTATACAGTTTAATGTATTTAATATTTTTAATATATTGAATCTAATATTCATTACAAGAGAATCATTGTTTAGAGGCAGTTTCTGTAAAACGCCACCTAATACGGTGTGAATAATCTATTAGCGGCAGTTATTTCGGTTTCACGATGGTTTATGGAAAGCATCATAGATGCCTCATTTCGCAGTGGTTTTACTGAGTTTAGCGGCAATTTTTATGAGCCCAGAACATCATTTTATTCACTACGGTTATAACCACATTAAATAAACACAAATCCAACGGTTTAAAAACCAACGCTGAAGTCACGAGAACTACCGCATAATGACCTCATATGATGCGACTATTTAGTGGAGGTTAAAACCTCCACAAAACGTAATTTTTTGACATTTTGTGGTGGTTTTTACCGTTTAGCGGTGGTTTAAACCACTTCCAATGTACATTTCACGGCTGTTTAATCCACTCCGAAAAACTAACCTTAAAAAAAATAAATTTTCTACTTCCGCTGCACCACTACCCTGAAAGGAAAATTAAACCAGAAATACCATATTGTACATACCAACAGAAAACAAGAAACATCAACCTTGGAAATCAGTATAGAATAAATTGAAAAAAATAATTAAACATTGACATGTTATATAAGAATGAACCATATTGTACATACCAACATACAATAAGAAACATTAACCTAGGAAATCAGTATAGAATAAATTGATAAAAAATATATGATAGAATCAAGTATAAAACATAGGTCCATTATTTGACTACTGTCCAAACATACATCTAGCCAATCCTTCTTGATCCCCCATAATATATATCACTTAAAAAATGAAACATTAGATCTACATGTATTTTGGTGTTCCCATATATGGAGTAAGCTGAAAAAATAGTTAGATTTACCATATGTGGGCCTCATATTTGGTTTAATCCCCCAAATATACCATCACCACACACATATACTATACCAGGTGTCTTATAGAAGCTCGTGTGTTAGTCTCACTCAATACTTTATTGTGAAATTTTATGTAACAAAACTAATCTCTTATTAGCTCGTGATATTAACGTAGAAGAGATTTGAAACCCCAACTGGTGATATCTCAGCTCTATAGAGAGGTCTTTATAATTAGTGTGATCCTCAGTGATACTACAACGATATAAGGTTTGAGCTAAAAGACCATAAACTAAAGCGATATAAGGTCTGACCTAAAAGACCATAAACTAATGAGATATATGGTCTGAGCTAAAATAATAAAAACTAAAGCAATATCAGGTTCGATCTAGAAGATACTAAACAAAATTAATATAATTTTAAGCTAATAGACAATAAACTAAATCCATATTAGGGCCAATCTAAATGACCTTAAACTAAATAAAGATCAGGTCCGATCTAAAAGAACCAAATCTATAATATGGTATCTAATTATTCTATAATATCTTGTGAGTCCAATTATATGGCCTTAGAAAATAAACAAGCAATACTCCATAATCCTATTGAAATCATTCAAAGAAATACTACTCTCCCTCTTGGACATATATATTACACCCAATAAATGATTCTATAAACTAGGTGGTCTCAATATATCAAGAACAAACTATTAATAAATAATCTCATGTTGGTCAAAATTCATGAGAATATCTCATGGGGAATGTATTATAATTTTAGCATTCAAATCTAGGAATTTGTGTTAACATAATTTTTATTAAGGTATGAGTATAATTTAAGATTAGTATAATACCGCAGTATAAAAACAGCATGCATATCATCAATGGAAGGATGAGGGAAAATAATGTAGAATGTCTAAAAAATTCGATCATTCATAATTTAAAAAAGGGAAGAATCTCCACATTTTGAAGTATCTCTGATGTTTCATAAATAATGGAATGAATTAAAAGGTTTTAACTATGATAAAATATGATCAATCACACATAAAAGGTCAGAAAAGGTTTGGAAAGAAGTTTCAATCGAACACTAGAGTTCCGATCACCCCCTTCTTCAGATTTCACTCTACGATGAAGAGTCTTGACCAAATCCATCAACTCCACAAACCTATTTTAGGTAGTTTCCAAGAAACATGATGATATTTAAAGACTTTTCCTTAGATGAGCTATTAATTCATCACATCTCTATACCTGTATAGTCTAAGAATCCATGTGAGCCTACAATTTGAATATCCAATTATGAACATGCTCTAATGACTCTAAGGGATCCCTTATCTTTATAGAAAGAAAATCCTCATCTATAAGATCATGAAAATATATTTCACTTGTCTCCAAATCATTCTGAGTTAAAACAATTTGATTTATAATTTTTTATAGAGGTTTTCGGTCAAAACCACTGGCATCCAAGTCATTAAATAATTTATAAATTTTTTCCCATTTGTTGTGGAATATTTCTATGTGGGTAGGAGTGATCAAGCCATGAATATACTAAATTGTTTTCCTATTTTGTGCCTCAACCTATGTGAAAAATGGAGTATGTGTGGAAAGAGGAGGAATAACTATTTGAATCAATGAGGAAGAAGGAGAATAATCCTCATATGACCTCATCTCAACAATCATATCATATGTAGCCTATTATGTAAGTTTAATTTCATCAATAGAGTCTATTTCACCATTAGGGTAGTCATCACTAGAATGAGTTTGCTTTCTTGATTACTGACCCAGATCTTTGATCATCTCCATCATAACCACTAATAATGCTACTGGTGAGGAAAAACGACTATGCACATGATGGACCAACTACCTTATCAAACCATAGAGACAATATGTTACCCACTCTTGGGAATAATCATGAGAAAGGAATGCAGGAGCATCAGCAAGCGGATGTATGATTTCATCTTCAATATTCTCACATGTCAGCATTATCCAAAATTGGTGGATTATAATAGGCTGTCACTCCTCCAATGGTCCGCCAAAAGAAGAGGTGTGACACATAGGGTGAAATAAAATTAATGATTGAATCTGTAGGTTTTATATTGTTTTAAAATAATTATCTCATCCATCGTGGCTTCAAGTACGCCTTCCCAAAGAAAGACCATGTATGAACTTTCATCAAGGTAAAAACTGTAATTATCAATAATCGGCTCAATTGGTGCATGAATAGGGATAAAATCAAAGATAAAAGATTGGATAATTTAATATTTAACCTCATTGGGGCTTTGTGAAATGTTCTGAACTCCCGATATATTTGAAAAGAATTGGAAGAGATGAAGCATTGTGGATCCTAGTGGAATTTTAATATTTATAACAAAAAAGTGCTCCTCTTTCAAACCAAACAAAAACTAGAGAGTATCCCTAGTAATGTAAGGAATTCTACCTTATTGGATGATTCCCTAGAGTAGATAATGATGTGAAAGTATCAACAATACCAAATTGTGGTATTTTCTTCCACAAGTCTCCCCACCATCCCCAAAGTGATGACACTAATACCTAAATGCATAACCCAATCTCGGAAAATCCACCCATTATAAACATGGATATAATTCCTGTCAGCCTAAGGTCTAATGAGATCATCAAATTCACTTATTAGAATTGTGATTTGTAATCCCTATCTATTATGATAGGAAAATATGATCTAGAACTATTTTTGAATTACTGATAAGGTAACTGATGATGGTGTATGTTAATTGGCATGTCCCCGTTGTAATAAAAAAAATATGGATCCACTCCTTAAAAGAAATGAGAAAACACATTTTCAGCTCCTTCCGAAATTTCTACTTCACAATAATAAGCATCACTTTCACTAAAATTGTTGTTTTTTTGGGATCATCCCAAACATCCTTAGCATAGATTAATTTATCATACATCTCTATAAGAGGTAGATTACTAATGTGAATGCATTAACATGGAATTGGATTGATAAACTATGAAATCTTACATTTGATGAATCCACTAACCCCACACCACTAAAAAAATAGTAAAACCATATCAACATAAGATAATATTACTTAGTTAAAATTAAAAATAGTATAACATGTTAAATGACCCAATTTTTTCAATACATCAACAATGGGTTTAACGCCTAGTCATCCAAAATCACGACTACCAATTCAAACACATGCTTAAATGGAATGATGTATACCACACTCGAGAAATCACGACAAAAAAAGAAACATAAGAAATGAATAAAACGCATAAAATGAAAAATATAAAATCAAGGAAATTTTAGGACATGAAAATGTTTGTTGGAAACTATGTTCCACAAATGTTACATATACAATCCAACTGTTCCCATATTGGTTAAACACATGAACAATGCAACTACTCATGGTCCGATGATGCATCGTCACCCTCACCACATTCATCACCACATTCATCTATCATCGGACCATGAGTAGTTGTATTGTTTATGTGTTGAACAAATATGGTAACAGTTGGTTTGTATATGTAACATTTGTGGCACAAAGTTTCCACCAAACATTTTCATGTCCTAAAATTTCTTTGATTTCTCATGTTTCCTTTTATGCATTTTATTGATTTCTGATGTTTCTTTTTATGTCTTGATTTCTCTAGGGTGGTATACATCATTCCATTTAGGCCTATTTTTGAATTGGTAGTCGAGATTTTGGATGACTAGGAGTTAACCCATTGTTTATGTGTTGATCAAATTGGGTCATTTCACATGTTATAAAATTTTGAATTTGAACTAAGTAATATTCTCTTATGTTGAGATGGATTTGCTATTTTTTAGTGGTGAGGGGGTATTGGATTAATCAAATGTAAGTGTTCATAGTTCATCAATCCAATTCCAAGTTAATGGATTAACATTAGTAATCCCCCTCTTGTAGAGATGTATGATAAAGTCATCTATGCTATGGATGTTTGGGATTATCCCAAAAAACAACAATTTTAGTGAACATGATGCTTATTATTGTGAAGTAGAAATTTAGGAAGGAGCTGAAAATGTTTTTTCTCATTTCTTTTAAGGATTGGATCCATATTTTTATTTGTTATAGTGGGGACATGCCAACTACCATACACTATCATCAGTTACCTTCTCAGTAAGTCAGAAATAGTTCTAGCTCATATTTTCCTATCATAAAAGATAGGGATTATAAATCACGGTTCTACTAAGTGAATTAGAAGATCTCATTAGAACTAAGGCTGAAAGGAATTATATCCATGATTTTAATGGGTGGAATTTTCTCAGATTGGGTTATGCATTTAGTTATTAGTGTCAGCACTTTGGTGATGGGGGGGAGACTTGTAGAACAAAATACCACAATTTGGTAGTGTTGATCCTTTCACATCTTTATCAACTCTAGGGAAACATCCAATAAGGTATAATTCCTTACATAACTAGGGATACTCTATAGTTTTTGTTTGGTTTGACAGAAGAGCACTTTTGTTGTTTTAAATATTAAAATTCTACTAGGATCCCCAATGCTTCATCTATGCCAATATTTTTGAACATATCGGGAGTTCAGACCATGTCAAAAATCCCCAATGAGGTTTAATATGAAATGATCCAATCTTTCATCTTCGATTTTATCCAATTTCATGCACCAATTGGGCTGATTATTGATAACTATAGCGGTTCCCTTGATGAAAGGTCATACATGGTCTATCTTTGGGAAGGGGTACTTGAAGCCATAATGGATGAGAAAATTATTTTAAAACCTTATAAAACCTACGGATTAAATCATTAGTTTGATTTCACCCTAAGTGTCACCCCTCTTCTTTTGGTGGACCATTGGAGGAGTGACAGCCTATTGTCATCTATGGATTTTGGATAATGCCGACAAGTGAGAATATTGAAGCTGAAATCATACATCCTCTTTCTGATGCTTCTACCTTCCTTTCCCTAGATTATTCCCAATAGTGGGTAATATCTTGACTCTTTGGTGTGATAAGGTAGTTGGTCCATCATGTGGATAATCATTTTTCCCCTCCATCATCATTGTTAGTGGTGACGACGGAGATGATCAAAGATCCAGGTGAGAAATCAAGAAAAAAACTCATTCTAGTGGTGAAATAGACTTTATTGATGAAATTAATCTTACATCGTAGGATAAATATGATATGATTGTTGAGATAAGGTCATATGAGGCTTATTCTCCTTCTTCCTCCTTGAGTCAACTAGTTATTCCTCCTCTTTCCACACATACTCCATTAGTCACACTGGTTGAGGCACAAAATAGGAAATGTTTTTAGTAGATTCATGGCTTGATCACTCATACCCACATAGAAATATTCCACAACCAAGGAGAACAAATTTATAAATTATTTAATAACATGGGCGCTGGTGGTTTTGAACGACAACCCTTAAATTAAATTATGAATCAAATTATTTTAACTTAGTATGATTTGGAGACAAGTGAAATATATTTTCATGATCTTGTAGTTGTGGATCCTCTTTCTAGGAAGATAAGTGAGTCCATAGAGGCATTGGAGCAAGTTCATAATTGGATATTCAAATTGTAGGCTCACATGGATTCTTAGACTATACAGATACGGAGATGGGAGGAAATCATAGCTCATGTGAGGAAAAATCTTTTAATATCATCATGTTTCTTGTAATCTACCTAAAAGAGGGTTGTGGAGTTAATTGATTTGGTCAAGACTCTTCATCGTAGAGTGAAATCTGAAGAAGGGGGTGATTGGAACTCCAGTGTTCATTTGACACTTCTTTCCAACCCTTTTCCGCCATTTCATGTATGGTTGATCAAATTTTATCATAGTTAAAACCTTTTAATTCATTCCATTTTTTATGAAGCATTAGAGATACTTAAAAATGTGGAGATTCCTCCCCTTTTCAAATTATTAATGATTTATTTTTTAGACATTCTACATTATTGTCCCTCTTCATTTCATTCATGATAGGCAAGCTGTTTTTATACTGTGGTATTATATTGATCTTCAATGATACTCATCCCTTACTTAAAATTATGAAAACACAAATTCCTAGATTTGAATGCTACAATTATAATAGATTCTCCATGAGATATTCTCGTGAATTTTGACCAACATGAGATTATTTATTAATAGTTTATTCCAGATATATTGAGATGACCTGATTTGTAGAAGCATTTATTGGGTGTAATATATATGTCCAAGAGGGAGAGTGATCTTCCTTTTTATGATGTTAATAGGCTTGGGGATTATTGGTTTTTTATTTTATTAGTCCATATAGTTATACTCACAAGATATTATAGAATAATTAGATACCATGTTTTTGATTAGGGTCTTTTAGATTGAACCGGATATTTATTTAGTTTAGGGTCTTTTAGATTGGACCTAATATGGATTTAGTTTATTTTCTATTAGCTTAAAATTATATTTCGTTTGTTTAGTATCTTTTAGCTCGGGCCTGATATTGATTTAGTTTTTATTGTTTTTTCTAAGACCTAATAACTCTTTAGTTTATGTTCTTTTAGCTCAGACCTTATATCGCTTTATCTAATGGCCTTTTCGCTCAGACCTTATATCGTTGTAGTGTCACTGAGGATCAAACTGATTAGAAAGACCTCCCTATAGAGTTGAGATATCACCAGTTGGGTGTTCTAATCTATTATACATCAATACCACAAGGTAATATAATATTAGATGTGTTACATAAAAGTGCACAATAAAGTATTGAGTGAGACTAACCAACATGCTTTTCTAAGACACCTGGTATAGTATATGTGTGTGTTGATGGTATATTTGGGGTATTAAACCAAGTAGGAGGCCCAAAAATGGTAAATCTAACTATGATTTATGCTCACTCCCTATATGGGAACACTGACACACATGTAGATCTAATGTTTCATTTTCATGTGATATATATTATGGGGGATCAAGAAGGATAAGCTAGATATATGTTTGTTGTGTAGTCAAATAATGGACCTATGTTTTATAGTTGATTCTATCATAATTTTTTCCAATTTATTCTATACTGCATTCCTCAGTTGATGTTTTTTGTTGTATGTTTGTATGTACAATATGGTTCATTCGTATATAGCATGTCAATTTTTACTTATTTTTTTTCAATTTATTATATACCGGTTTCCTAGGTTGATTTTTCTTGTTTTCTATTGGTATGTACAATATGGTATTTTTGGTTTGATTTTTCTTTTAGGGCAGTGGTGCAGTAGAAGCATAATTTTTTTTATGGTCAGGTTTTCATGGCGGTTTAAACCACCGTGAAATTTAAATTGGCGGTGGTTTAAACTGCCACTAAATGGAGAAAACCACCATGAAATGAAACAAAAATTACATTTCGTGATGGTTTTAACAGCTGCAAAAAAGTCGCATCATAGGGGCTCATTCTGCGGCGGTTCTCGTGACTTCAGCGGCGGTTTTACCACCGCTGCGAATAAACTGATTTCTGGGGATCATAAAAAAATCCGCTAAACTCAGTAAATCCACTACGAAATGAGGCACCTAAGACACTTTCCATAAACTGCAACAAAATGGAAATAACCACCGCTAATTGATATCCGACGCCATATTAGGCGGCGTTTTATAGAAACCACCGCCAAACCATGTAGCGGCGGTTTAAACCGCCACTAAACGGTGATTCTTTTGTTGTGAGTTACAATTGATAAACACCATTATGAATCCTAATATACAGTGGACAATAAAACTGTTTAAAATTTATTATTTTTCTTTTAATGATAATAGTTTATTAAATTCCTATATCTAAAAATTGTTAGGAATTATAAAATGATATTTTTAAAGCCTAATTCAGTAACCCACATCATTACTGGTCATTCATTCCCAAGGTAATTTGAATTATTTATTTGGTGAGGGGCTCATTTAGATAACTGAGATCTAAAAGTTGTTATGTGAACTTAGAGATCCTTAAAATGAGTTTTTTATTAGGTTTAAGGATCAAGATGTGTCTCGGGTGTTTGAGGGGGTGGGGGAATTAGGGTTGGTTTAGAGTGGTTGGGTTATAGGAAATACTAGCAGTAGGCTATTCATGGTGGGTACATACGGCTCATGCAGTGAATATATAAGGTATATGGGATATCCCACTACCCAGAGAAGGGTTCACTATGTGAACCCATATTGATTCCATGAAACTTGAGGGGATTCCTCTTGTCGGTTATTTTTGTCATTTTTTCTATGTGTTCTTTTTTGGAAACCCCTTGGGATTCTTTTAAATTGGGAAATCTGACAATGTGGAAGAGACCTCCTTGGATATAGCCCAAAATATGGTTCCATATGATCTAGATTATTGGGTAGCTTTTTAGCCTTTGGATTCATGGTAAATATTGTCCGATTATCTTCATTATTATTCCCCCATTTCCTCTGGTTTTTTGTTTATATGATAGAGTTTGGAAGGGATGACATCGGTAGGGTTTGGATAAAACATAATTATTGATTGGTATTTTTCATGCAGCCTATAGAGGATGTCCAAATTGTAGGAAAGAATGTTTCCATTTTACATTTTTAGGAGGTATGTATTTCCATGGAATTTTTGGTGCATCTAATTGAATTGGGGAATATTCACTGTTGAGTTTATGGGATATTCTTAGGATTTTGGATCAATTAGGTTTGATGGTGCATTATGAGTAGACCGTACCCCATTTGGCAATATTTCTATGCCATGGTGATTCTTGGTGATTTTAATGTCAATTATGAGACATTCAATTTTTGGTCTTAAAATTTCAAATATCTAAATTCCAAGTATTTATGGATGAGCAGTGTGATTGTGGAATTGATATAATCTCATATGGGATTGGGATAATTTATAATAATTTTAGTTGATATGTGGTTCCTTAACCATATAAGAGACTCAATATTTTTTTTTGATTTTATGTTTGTGTGCCTTAAATAGTATTTCTATTTGTATATTTCTTATTTTTGTGAGTTTATCAATAAGGTTTATATGGGATATTATTTTCCTAATAGTCAACATGGACCGTATAGCCTGCTAAATGATTTGATGGTGGTTCTTAGGTCGAACAGGAACTGGTGGCCCTTTATAAGATTTTTTGGAGGTGTGTTCTGATTTTTTAAATGTAAAATCGATTACGATTTTATGAATGAGTTTTAAAATGGGTTTGATTAAAATTATATTTTAAAAGGAATTAAGTGATTTGGAAACATGTTTTAAAAACGTATTTCGTAATGAACATGGGATTCTTATAAAGATAATTTGATGGGATTTTTTCAAGAGACCTATCCTGAGAAAGATCATAGATGGTGACTTTTTGAAATGATTATAAAAGGTATTAAAATTGGTCTTAATGGGAAATATGTAATTTTTCTTGAATGTGATTTATCCTCTAAAAACATGTGGGGGATATTCCCTAGTTTTCCAAATCATGTATGATTAAAATGATTTATTGCTGTTATTTATGAGAGTTTAACTAGTTACATGATGTTTAATGTGTTGTGTGTAGCCCTGTGATAACTTTGTTGACGGTTTATAATCTATGTGGTGTGTGTAGCCCTGTGAAGACTCTTTGGATATATGATGATTGATTTTTTATGTGTAGCCCAATGATATCTTTTATTTTCATATCAATGTGATGGTTTATCCAAATAGACATGAGAGACCCCATGGATAGTTGATATGAGTTTGGATACATGTTTAAGATGTGACACTAGGTCCCAATGGTCTAGTGATACGGTGGTGAGTATGTGAGTTGTGAGATAGGCTGTGTGACCTATTTCCTATTACTCTTATGTATTGAAAATATTATTTTTGGACCTTACCTTTATATTCTTGGTTTAGTGTGATTGATTAGACCTCCCTAGAGTATGTTGAGATGGGTTGATGTGATTATTGTGACCTCTCAAGAGTGTTAATGGACTGTTTAGTGCAATTGATGTGGCCAACTATAAGTGTGTGGTGATGGGTTTTTTAATAGATGTGACCTATCTTGAGTGTTCCTGGATGGGTAATGGTGTGGCATAATTCATAGATGATGGACCCCCTTGAGTGAGAACAGAGGGATATATTATTATGAATATATGACCATGCACTTTTCATTGGGTAGTGTGTCAAGGATAGGATGATGCCCACATTGAGTCATTGGATGTACTATAGAAATAATTTTAATTGGATTCTTACCATGTGTCTTTAGTCATTAGTTGGGTTATGTTATGAGTTAACTCTCTTCCTTTTGAAATTATGCTTAAGTAGGTAGGTTCAGGTGTCATAGTAGACTAGTTAGCACATAATTACTTGACTTATGTGATTTTATGTGCATTGTGTACTATGCTGTTAGGCATGTGTTTTTATAGGAAATTAATAAACCTATATATTTTTATTCCATAAAAATATATTTTATCACATTAGAACTCAGTATCAATGAGGCATTGGGGATTAGTAAAAGGTCATTAAAATGACCCATACATGTTTCATAGAATGTATTTTGATTTACATCGGTAGAATAAATTGTTTTATTTCAGGAATTTAGTATCACTTATAGATGAAAAAGTGATATAGATATATTTGGTTACAACGACAATGGATTCTGAAGGATGATTAAGTGATTTGGTGAAAATTCGGGTGTATTTATCTTATAGTTATTGTTTAACATGTGTAATATCCAATGTTCTTTAATGATTAATGATTACTATTATTTAATGAATAATTTCTAATACGTTTTTTGTTTTTATCCATCATATAAAGAATTTTAAATCAATTGATTATTGACTCTGAGGTCCTGTTGTGCACCTGATATTATTTTTATAAGGTTATTGGAAGTTTGATATATGGATGGGTCATTCTGAATTTCTATTATAATTTGATCATGAACCCTTGGGTTTGTTTTATGGTCATGTTTCCCTAAGATTATGATTGGCCCCCATCACTAGTTTAAAACCTCTAGCCTACAGGGAGGCACACATTAGGTCATGTGGAAACCCTCACTTGGATTTCATTATGGGAATATAGGTTATGGTGATGCATAGTGGTGTCAAAATATTTTTGGGATGGGAGTGTATTAAGATCTAGGGATAGGTTTTCATAAATCATGATGTAAATCAAGGTATTCCAGACCATCATGAAATATGTTGAAACACAAGTTAAAAGTGGATTCCTAATTTTATGATATAGAACACTTGGATGAATGTGAAAATGTATTAAAATACGAATTATAATGTGTAATGGATTATGATTAGATTTATTTTAATGGATTAGTCAGGATCTAGTGAGTTTTAATACATTTGGATAGTGGCATGCTATGTTCTTGACACACGTACATATGGGTGACATTATTTAACATGATACCAATTAAAAATCAATAATTAATTAAATCATATTATGATATAAATGATGATTGATCATATATATTACATGGGGTGGTTATATTAATATGGATATTAGGGGTTTGGATGATTTATTTTTATGTTTTTTCTTAACATCCACATGGAAATGGTTTTTGGATGGTCGGTTTGTGAGGAAACACCTATTTGAAAATAAAATTCAGGTGGTGGTGTGGGGAATGAGTGAAGTGGTCTTATAAGTTGGATTAATTGGAAATGGATCACAGAGTCAGTGATTTTGAAATGGATTAGATTTTCCAGTTTTGAAAAATGGTTATGGTATTGGATTTTAAAATTGGATTTAAAGATTGTTTTGAAATAGAACTGGTTTTTAGTAATGCTAAAACCTAGGATTATGATTTTAGTGATTTTGGATTTTGATGTAATCCCTTGGATTCCAAGGGGTTATTTGAAAACATAGGTGAGTTTTGGTGACTCTAAAATGATTTGAATACGTTTTTGAAATATGTTTCCAGTACATATATAGGCAATTTTTATAACATTTTTTTCTTTTAATTAGTGACATAGGTGATTGATTATGTACTTAATAAATGTAGCATATTTTCTTTGAAATTTCCTAGTGATTGTGGGAAGTGTGATGTGAAATAGTTTGGTTTATGTGACATAATAAATAATCCCCTTATAGATAAGGTTGTTTAGTTTTCGGTGATTAAATTTTGTGTTTCGTTGGTTTGTTGAGTATTCTTATTTTGAGAGAGTCACTTTTTGTGGCCTCATGATAATGTTGTTTTGTGGGAGATTCTTGTGGAATGCATAAAAATAGTAACATTGTGTTTTGGTAACTAGGTCTAAATTTTTCATGTTTAACTATTGAACCCCTTGATGTGTGTTTTGATGTTTTATGAGTTTCACTGCTTTGTGTGTGTTTTCGGTAGACTTTCGGGTTGGACTAGTGGATGGAATTTTGATTGTTTTTTGGTTTGATATACTCAATGTTTGTTTTGAGTAGGCAACTCATATAGTGGGAAGAACCACTAGGGGGAATATATGGTTGGTGGTGGAGCATTAAAGTGGGGAGAACCATATGACTAGGATGCATTGGTTGTTAAAACTTTGGTGTTTGTGATTTATGGGTGAAGGAGAGCACCATCTTGGCACCTGGTGATGAATATTTCATATATTTGGATTTAGTGATAGGGTAGTGGTTATTTTTAGTCATTACGTATGGTAAAAAAAAGTGTGGGTAGGGGCGATTTGGTGTTCTTTTGGCATAGTGATGAAATGGAAAATCCTTTGGTGGAGACAATAAAATTAGATTTAGGTGTATACACCTAATTTCAGAAAGGACATGGGAATAGTGGAACCATTAAGTGGATGGTTCAATTGGTAGTGGGATTATATTGAGTTTATAAACCAAATTTGAAACTAATTTTTTCTTTTGGATGGAGTCTATGTGTTTGAAAATGGGCTAAAAATGGTGGTAGAATTATTTGAGGGTTATTTAGATTCAAGAAGAATCAATGATTTTGGGTATATGGAGGGGGTTGGATGAGTCTATTGAGGAACCTACTAAAAAATTACAATGACTGTCTAGAAGGAACATCAGTATAAGCACTTATGTGATGCGGTGATGCCTCTTGGAGTAGGGAGTGATTTTCAGGTAGTGTGGTTTTGCATGTAATGACTCATGTTTATACTCCTTAATTAAATATTGTGTTTTATGTCTTGATCCACACACAACACTGAAAAAAACCAATATGGACCGTTGAAATCTAGATATAGAATAGGTAGGTTTAAATGTTTGTAATATAAATTATGAAAATAAATAAATATATAAAAATAATGTTTAGGTTAAATATTAAATAGACTACTAATACTAATAAACTAATCAAAACACTTTTAAGAAATTCACTTCTTTTCATGAATAATATATTTTGATATTAAAGAAATATTAACTCTTGTTTAATTGGTCACTTTCTTATAATTAATTGGTTTTCACTATATTTTAAAATTGTAATTAAATATAAAGTTTATAAATTTTAGGATTTGAATCTGTAAAATTTAACATCATTTTTTAATTTTTCAAAGTCATATTAGTTTGAGATTAATTTTTTTTAGAAATAATTAATTTTCAAGTAAATAGTGAAAATAATGAATTTATTAATATAAAAGATTTTATGATTTTTTATATAAACTGAGTTTTTTGAAACCTTTTCCTATAAAATCATATATTTTTAATTTAATTAAATCATTTCAAAATTCTATTACTCAATTGATAAACCCTTGCTCAACATCTTGAAAATATATGTGGAATTTTAATGGAAATAATTTTTCGACTGTTTTGTTCAATAAATTATAATAAGATGAAAAAAAAGTTTTTCATTATCTTATTTATAAATAAATAAACTATGACTGATAATAATCATTTTAATTTAATTCTAATCAATTTTATTGATAATTCAATCCTAAACATAAATATTGTTTCTTACAAATAAAATTTCTCAAGAAAAATGGTTTTTTGCGCATTACAAGCACTTGTGTTACGAAAATATTATATTCACATAAAATTTTTATTTGATAAATTATATTTAATATTTATAATAATTTTGTCAAAATTATCTATTAATACTCTTTTTAGTGTTTTAAATTCAATTACCTAGGTTAAAATTAGTTACCCCCGTAAAAACAGAATTATTTTAAAAGTAAAAATTTATGATTAAATGCTTTCCAAAATTCTTAAAACATGTGTGGAAAAAAATGTTTGAGATTTTAGCTACCCAATTCCACCCCAAAATACAATTTTTATCGATTTTTGATCCAGTAACCATTGAATAGTGTCATAGAATTTTTGAAAAATGAGGAGTGTTTCCAAAATTATCATTTTCTCCTCTTATAAAGGGTACCAAATACTCCCTTAAAAGATACATATTATCAAATAATTAATCTATTAAAATATCCCATTTAACTCTACCTAGAACCCCATACAACTAACCTAATCCCTAATTAACTCATAGAGAGCCTAGTCCCTTGAATTTTAAGGGGACTTCCAATGAAGGTTCAAGTATCCAACAGAAGTCTTATCTCATTCTCAAGTTTCTAATCATAATTATACTCTACCAAAAATATTAAAACCATAATAATATTATTAATTTAGTATAATTATTATACTAATGTGTTTTTCTATTAGTTTTACAAACCATATTTATTCATTTCCATCCACATTGAAAAATAAAGGAACGTCAATCGTGCATGTGTGTGAGCTACCGCCTCCAAAATGAATATTTTTTTTAGTTTTTCAAATTATTTATCCAAACATATTAAAATATGGTTAAAATAATATAATTATTCTTCTATTATTGTGATATTATAATAAAATAATTACCTCCTTAACCATACTAACCAACCAAGTTAAAGTGTGTTCATATTTTGGTCGATTTAACTACCCACATGAATGATGATATAAAAATATATCATGAACAACTATGGGAAAGTAAATAATAATAATAAAATAACATAATTAAGAAATAATGGTAGTTATGTGGTTATATAAATATTTAATTATCTATTTAACATTTTATTATATACTTTTTTCTTTTACTAACGTCACTATAGTAAGACAACATCGATTCCATTTTTATGTAGCATAACTAAAAAACATAGGAAATGGAAAGAGGGTAGTGAAAATAAATATAATTTATATATTATAGTATCATAAAAGGTATATTGATTATGTAATTTGAATAAAATAATGTGTAATGATATCAACATTATAAATCGTGTTCAAACGATTAAAAATATTAATACTAAATTTTGAAAAAAAAATTAAAAGAAGATTATAAATAAGGGGAATTTTTAATAATGAATGGTATAAATAAATATATATAATAATAAGGTATTGATATAGGTAATTAATACATTAATATTTATGATATATTATTTTAAGGAACTTTTTTGGAATGAAACAATAAAGGTAAGGGACTTGGAAACTCAATGTCATTTTATTGGGTTATTGAGTCTCTTATTGAACAATGACATCCAATCCCTTCATTTTAAACTATGAAATATTTAAATTTATAGGTAAAGTTGTTTTATAAATTCAAATCTTATTTTATTAATTATTTTATATTCACTCATTTTTAATAAATCGATGGTTTATTTTTTTAAAGAGGCTCATAACTATGGATTTCAAACCAATTCCTTTAAAATATTTTAATAAAATATATTTTATGACTTTGTTTTTGTTTCAACCTCTATATTTCAAATTATGTATCTTCAATAGCATTATTTTTCATGTTTTATCCAATATTTATTTATTGTATAAATGTATTAGGTGATTTTGTTTTTGGTATCAAATTATTCAATTCATGATGTTATTTTAATCCATTTGGATGATTTATGAAATTCAATTTATTTCAAGGGGTTTTTTAAGAAATATGAAAATTTCTATTTTGATGTTTAAGAAACCCATTATTTTCCATGTTTTCTTTAAAATACGTTGAATGTTAATATAAATTTTAAAAAATATGTATGGTTAATGATGGGTTAGGTACTATATCACCAACGGATGCATTAGCATATGTTTAAACCTCAAGATATAGTCATGCCTAGAAATAAAGAGTTTGTAAAGACATAATTGTGAATGATGTGTTTTCTCTAGCATTAAGATGTTGACATAATGAGTTTATCCACATAAGAGAGGATTTAATGAGTTTTCTCAAACATGTTTTTTATGCTCATGGTTTTTTCAAATTTTTAGGTACTTTATTGTGATATGCTAAATTTACAAGTTATTAATCAAGTAATGATAAAATTTAAAGATTCATTTCATTTCTACAAAATTCCTTATTTCCAAATTCTACTATATTTTTAATGAATTCTACACTTTTACATCAGCTTCACAAGTTATGAGACTATTGAGATGTCTTTTAAGATAAGTAATTTTATATATGCTTCCCTGAAGATATTTATAAGAATTTATAATATTCTAACATATTTTATGGTTATAATATAAGGTGTTTTGATCATTTATTGTGATATTTATGTCTTAATTATTATTTTCTTCATGTAATGATGTATTTTTCCTTTATTGAGTACTTAATCTCATCCCTTTCTTATGTTTTAATATCCCCACGTTATAAATATGATTTAATAATGTGAGATATCAAAAAAAGGCCTAAAGGAGTATGGATATTGGGATATGTTCAAAAGAGTAATAATTAATGTTGTTTTTATAGATAATTTTGAAGACACTAAACCATTGAGTACATGGTTTGTGTAACTGTTATGAGTTGAAACATTTAAATCATGAAATTACGGTACTATTTATGTCATGTTAATCTTGGGTCCCTATAGATTGTTTCAGATATGTGGTTGGTTATTTTGGAAAATTAGATTATAGAAAATTAAAAAAATCATTTGTTAAGTTCAAGATAACATCTTGGTGTTTGGGTAATGTATGGATTTTTTTGTTTTTCCTTGAAATAAATACCATAATCAATAATATAAGTTGAATTAGATTTGGGACAAATGTATCTAGTGTAATAACACTAAAAGATTCATTCTTTTATATCTCAGTATATTTCTGGCGGATAATTAGTTTTCCCTTACAGCGCACCTGTTTTGACACTCATAGAGGATATTCTTTGCTTAATCACATTTTCATTAGAAACTATTATAAATTATTTGTATGTATATAACCTGTGAATATAAAAAACCAATCGTGGTTAATATAAATTGAAACAAAGAGATTCATTTACTAACATATAAATGTCATTTATGAAATTATTCTTCTAATATTATAGTTTCCTATTATGTAGAATCATTAATTTATGTTTTGAAGACCTTGTTTTTACTTTTAAGACATTGGAATGGAGACATTTCATGATTCTGAGGCCCAATGTGTTTGGAAATAATTTATAAAAATATTAAAAATATTTTATATCAATAATTAATTGTTTTTTATAAATAATATAATATATCCAAAATATATTATCAAATAAAAAATATGAGATAATGGTTGAAAATTGACTGTGGGTTTTACCTTAGAAACATCTAAATGTTCTTTTTCACCATAAATTTGTATAAAGCTGTTTTTGTTAAGTAGGTTTACTGGATTAATTAATAAATTAATATAATTAATAAATTAAATGTATAAAAACATTTTCCCCCTATAAATACATTGTTATGGATAATCTATAGGGTTAGAAAATAACCTTGGGATTTTTGAGAGGAGGTTCTACCACCCTTCGTTGCTGAATTGAGATTGGGCGATTGAACGACAAACAGATCAAGGGTAGTCTTGATGTAGTGTAAAAAATGAATCTCTTATATCATTGGTTACAATGTTCTTCACCAATTATCAATCCACATTGATGAGGGACACTTCATTTATCGTTACCTCCCTGATAATTAAAATATCGATAATTATCTTAATTGATATTCATTGGTATGTGTTCAATTTCAACCTTGGCAAGGGCCCATGTGGGGAAATATATTATTCCTTCAATTTATTTCTTTTTTATGCCATAAATCATCCCTAATAATCCAATTTTCCTTGATACTTATCTAGGGATGATTGGAAAATAATGGTATATCTTCTTTTCTTATTCCATTCCCAAACTTGTTCTTTGCATTCTTCATCATTAGAACAAAGGATAACGATTCAAGTATTGTATGAATTGTATGAGTTTGATTGTACCATCCAAATTCACATTGTATGTGTGTACAATGACCAGATTGGATATTTGAGGGTGAATCAATGTGCATTGTGCGTAGAAGTGATGGTTTCATTGATTTGGGACCCAAAGTTGGGCGGCTAGTGGAACCAAAGTGTGTGAGGTAGATGTGAGATTTGAATGAAGCAATGAAAATCTGATTCCTAGAAACACATGGGATGGAATTGATGAAAAGAGGCCTTTAAATTAATTAATGAGTTACCTAAATGCTTTTTTCTACATGGATAAGTCATATTTGGTGAAAATAGAGTAGATACAAGTTTATTTGAAAATCATGATTGCACGCCATCTCGTTCAAAAGAACACACGAGGTGTTATTCAGAAATCCACACTACTAAGGTTTCTAGGGATCATAAGTATCATTCACCATTTGGGACCCCCACACTATGTGTAAATTGGTGTAGGTATCGTATAACATACTTTCAGAGTACGTAAACATACGCATGGTCTAGCATACATTGTGTACTAGAACACGACCAATGTTTACAAGCAAGACCCTATGGACATGAGAATAGCCAGGAAAACACGACATAACCCTAGGTTGCAAAAAATTCAATGTAATTCCAAAACATTCTATGCTGTACTACAGGAATAGAGATCCATGTTCTAGATATGAAACAACTAGGTGGTATAGAGGAACAACATGCCTTGTGAGTCCCATTAACACAATGTACCCTCTTTCTCGAAGATACTTCTATCTCTCATTTATCATTTATTTGGACTCATATTTTTTCAAGAGAGTAGCCTATAATTAGTGTTTTCACATATAGAACATGATGTTGGTCTTTATAGTAGATTTTGAGATATTATATGAGATGTTCTATGTGTGACTATTTTTATGCAGTTCTCAATAGAAATAATGATGATGACTATTCACATACTAAGTGGAACCCTCTTACAGTGTTAGGGAATAGATCCTCTATCAACTATGTGGAACCCTTACATAGAGTCAGGGAATAATACTTTTATCTACTAAGTGGAACCCTCATATAGAATAAGTGAATGAGCCCCCTATGAAGTGGGTGGTAGTCTCCTATGGAGTAAGGGTATAGTTCCTATATCTACTGAGTGGAACCATCATATAGAGTCATGGTAAATGTCCTATATCTACTAAGTGGAACCCTCATACGAAGTTAGGGAACGGGTCATGTATTTACAAAGTGGAACCCTTTTTAAATTTTCCTGCATGGATCTTCTATCTACTAAGTAGAACCTACCCATAGAGATAGGGAACATGTCCTTTTCCAATTGAGTGACACCCTTCTATTTTACCCTGGTATGTGTCAACTACATAGATATTATTACCCATCCTTTATGTAGCACAGTTGAAATGTGTGACTCTACATGGTTACATATTAAGATAGACACACAAGATACCGGGCATCATTCGTGGAATTGTTTTTGGAACAGTTGGTAGATTCATAATCCAGGGTTAGTTTGTGGGATAGGGATATCTTTTCTCTCTTTTCAAGGTTTATTTTATCATAATGTATCTATATTTATGCACTATATTTAATTAATATATTTTTATGGGTTGATATATCTACTTCTATCATGTATTATATTACCCCTCCTTTAGCTTTTGGGGAATCTTACTTGGTATGTATATAAACACCCTTGCATTGAATTTTTCCACATGATTCATGTCTTATGCTAATGACAGATGGGTCAGGGGTGATTTCAGAGCAACATAGGGATAACCAAGTGCATTTGATGGTATACGATGGCTAGATATTGGATATTAAAAGAATACATCTCTTAGTATTTTCTTTGACTATAATTTTTATGTTGAGACCTCTCTCGATATGGGAACTTATTTTTCCCCATTAATTTTATGATTACATGTTCATACTCTTATTTTCATAGTGGAATGTTTAATGATTGGTTTTTACTCTACATTTCACTATATTTTATTTTTATTCCTATAAAATTATAAACTGAGATGGTTGTGGGCATGAATATAGGTACATTAGGAAAAGTATTCCCCTATTATTCATTCATTTCAACACGTATTTCTAGCCTCTAGCCTAGAATGGTCATCCTGTGGTTTTTAGGACTCGAATCTCTGCCGGAGGGGAGGGCTCTATTGAGTCGGGTCATGACAGATTGGCATCATAGCTAGTTTATAACATGGAGAAGTTTTTATAGTTTTCCCACAATGAGGATTTAGTTAGAGCATTGGGAAATATTATCAAAGTGTCTTGACAGTGGATTTCAGGCTAAGGAAGCTAGAGTTGGTGCGATAGATGAAGTATCCATTCACTAGGACTCTGTCCACCTTCTTGTCATATCAGCCTAACGAGACCTTGGTTTCCAGGAACATTGGAACATAAATCATATAGGACTGAGTCTTTTATTATCCTTATTAATTTATATATCCATATATATATGCTCATCTTACCATGGTATGTCTTGATTAAACTTTTAGGATGCCTCAATGAAGACAGATAGACTTTTTACCAATTCTGGATCATGGCGATGAACCAATGAGTAGTGGGGCTTTAGTTGAGGGACAATCACATGAGGTCCCTCCTCTAGGTATAGAAGTATTATCATTACCACCTATCATGTAGTATATAGTACTAATAGAGTAGGCTAAGGATGTATATTGTATTAACACACACCATAACTTCCAGAGCCAGAGGCCACTGAGGTTCTATGGTGAGAAATATCCCAATATAGAGAATGATTAGATAGAGTTAGTGATCTATGTTTTGAGAGATATTTGGATACCAAATGATCAGTTGGTTATGCTAGAATCTAGTATTCCCTACAGATTAGTTCGGTGCTGGTGGATTATAGTGAAGTAGACACATGATTATTCAACACTCCAATGGACTGAATTCCATCAACTATTTCATGAGGATTATTACTCCTCATGCCCATGCTTAGTTAGAATTCAAGTTATTTTTGATCTATAAAAGGGATGGATGATAGTTTATGAGTATGCTACAAATCTCTCTAACCTCACATGGTACTCTCTCAACATGATTTAGGATTCCTAGTTACAGGTGAAAAAATTTAGTAGGGTATCCTTAGAGACATCTACACTAGTGTGGTGACCTTATGCATCCACACATATTACAGATTGTTGGGGTGGGTTCTGGTGATGGAGAGACTCCTATGAGACAGATTCCAAGTAGCGGGAGTTATATTTGGGAATTATAAGGCTAATTAATCTAGTGTATCTAGTAGACACTAGTCGACATGATCATAACATATGATATCTTATTAGGATTAGACTCAATAATGTTGTCATGTTTCATAAAGAAAATGCTAAGGAATTGGGAAGCTTAGAGAGGGGTAATTTTATACATGTGATGGGTGAGGTCACATGGAATTTTATTTCTTTACATAACAGGATGAGGAGGGAAAAGAGATAGCATACATGCCACCATGCTTGAGGCAGTGCTATGTTCATGGATCTCCCTAGCGTACCTTGGGTGACCACAACATAGGTATATTTGGAATAAGAGTAGGAAGGACTCCTAGGGAAGGTGATATGTGTGGTGATGATGTTTTTAGATCCTTCTACCACTACTACAAGGCATCCCAGGCCAGGACTAGGGATCTGGTCATCAGGCTCAGGGGAAACTATAGGCTACGGAGGCACATGACCTAGAAACTCATGATATCATTAGAGGAATAATCAATTATTATTATACTATTGATTTAGTACCATTAGACATAGGTTCATGTCATTCCATCACATCTTTAATCTTGGTTAAAAAGATCAAGGTCCCACTTGAGACTCTGTCCGAACAACTTTTCCTTGAAATTTCTATAGGGAATTCTTATTTGACATCATTTATCAACTAGAGGTGTGAGATATATCTTGGTGGAGAGAGTTTCTCATGTGACCTATTGGTTTTCAAGGCTAGGACATTTGAAGCCAAGTTTCATATGTATTGGTTTTCCATTGTCTGAGCCTAGATTGGATGTCATCACATATGAGTGAGATTCCTTACAAATAATGAGATAAGATTATCCATTATATCCAAGAGAGATCTCATAGTGGAGGAAGTGAATATTATGAGAATAAATATATAACCCATAACCCATTGGTTGGATAGTTTATCCCATGGAATAGTAGGGTCTTTAGGTATATTGGTTCCATTAGTCATGGAGGATTATATAAATGTCTTCATCGAGGGTGTTTCAGGAGTACCTATAAGGAGTTAGAAGGGGTTTGAATTGAAATGAACCTTGGGACACTCTGATATCTTCTAAGACATACCAGATGGTCCATACTATGATCTCAAAGAAATGGTTGTAGTTAGATCACTTTTGAGATAAGGGTTTCATCCGACCTAGTGTGTCCCCTTGGGCAGCTCTAGTGGTGTTCACGAAAAATAGGATATGAATTTTCCTATTTACATGGATTATTATCACTTGAACCAATCCTTGAAAAAGAAAAATTGCCACTTCCCATGGATTTATGAACTATTTTATCAGTTTTAACGCATGGGATGGTTCTCAAAGATCAATCTCAAGTACATCTACCACAATTTGATAGATCGTTGGATCATAATCTGAAGATGGAATTCTAAAGTCATTATGGACCTTATGAGTTCTTGGAGATGCCTTTCAATTTTAAGATTTACCCCATTATGTTTATGGATTTTATTAAATAGATCTTCCAGCAATACATGGATCATTTTTGTGTTGTCTCCATTAATGATATACTCATATATTCTGCATCAAAGGAGGAGCCTGTACAACACTTTAGGATGGTTGTAATCATTATTTGAGAGAATTGACATAATGGGGAACTCATATAGTTATAGTAATAGATCCAATAGGTTCACTTTATTTGGAATTATATCTCTAAACATATGTTATATGTGTATATTAAGAAGATCAATGTAGTGATTACTTGGTATCCACAACAGAGTGTGTTAGAGGTTCGATGCCTTCTTGGATGAAAATGGTACATCCAAAGGTCCATGGAAGGATTATACAATATTTCAACCCATTTAAACATATTGAAATGGAAAGAGAAGTCATCTAACAAGATTGAGTAGTGTAAGAGGGCCTTCAAGGTGTTGAGATATGATTGATGAGTGATTCTTTTTTGAGACTATCTGAGGATGGCATAAAGTACATAGTCTATTGTGATGCCTCTAGAGCTACTCATGACTTTTTATTGATTTACTGACAAGAAATGAAGATATATGGGTCTAAGAAGTTAAGACCCCATTATCAAAACTACACGACTCATGAACTGGATATGGCCATGGTAGTCTTATTTCTGAGGATGTGGAGGCGCTATCTTATCAGATTGTGCATTGTAGTTTACTCAAACCACCCGTGTCTTAGGTACATCTTCATGTAGGAAGAATTGAACCAAATATATAGTAAATTCTTGGAGTTCCCACATGACTATTGATTTTAGATATTTTTTAATCCTATTAAAAGAAACATGGTGGTAGATTACCTTAGTTGGAAGCCCCATTCTTGTTTGATGTTTGAGACATCTATGTAGTTAGCTTCCTTTTATCTAACCCAGGTTAAAGGGTATGTTGCATCATTTCATCAGTCGATGGAGTTTACTCATCCATTTCTCCATCATGTGGGAGAGTCTATGTTGGGCGACAATGACTGTGGGGTCCTATAAGACAAAATATCATTAATAGATTTACCATATGGATATTATGAAACAGGGAAACACATCATCCTTTTCCACGATTGGATGGTTGTTCTAGTCATGTTGTAGGAGGAGGTGATGAGAGTGTTTCACACATCCCATTTGGATGTACATCCAAATGTGGGAAATATGTTGAGATACCTTCATTGGAAATTTTGGTGGGAGGGCATAAGGTTGAGAATCGCTATGATAATCCCTTGTTTGCTCACATGTCAGCAGGTAAAGGTTTAACACCAGGTTCCAGTAGTTTTTTACATCCTCTTGAGATCCCATAGTATAAACGAAATTTTATATCCATGGAATTTATGACTGTGATTATGAAGACATCAAGGGACCATGACACCCTCTAGGTAAAAGAATAAATTACTTCATATCTTGATGAAGATTTTGGTGGAGATTTTGGGGAAGTTATATGTATGATGGATCAAACCCCTTTATGGAGATCCCTTAATGATTTTCTCTGATCATGATGTGTGGTTCACAACATTGTTGTTTAGAGGTATATAGGAGGAATTTGTGACCCAGAAGAGGATGAGTATAACCATTCACTCCAAACGATTGGTTATACTAAGAACACTATCCAATTTATAGAGAATATGTTGAGGGATTTCATGTTATGATTTTTTTGGAGTTGGGAGGTTCACTTAAATTTTATTTAGTTATCTTATAATAATATCCATCACCTGAATATTGGAATGAATCCTTAAATGAAATGTATGGGAGACACTAATGGACACCCTTATACTAGACTAAGATCACTGATGCATCATTTTTAGGGCCATATATGGTGTTTGCGATGACAGAGAAGTTCTAGGTGGTTCGTGAAAATATGTTAATAGATCAGATAAGGTAGAAATATTATGAAGGTAGAAATATTAAGCCCCTGGAGTACTATTTGGGAGACCACTTGTTCTTGAGAGTCTCTCCATGATAATGATTTTGGAGATTCAGATGGGGTGGCAAGTTATTCTCAAGGACTGTCAATATTCTCAAGATTATGAAGAGGGATTGTGAGGTTTCCCACCACCTCGCCTTATCACCACAGTTGGAGTGGGTTCAAAACATCTTCCATGATTCCTATCTAATGAAATGTGTTCATGATACCACCCAATTTATTGATTGGGGAAATCAAGACAAATATGATAGATCTACTTTTTCAGAACACCCAGTGGTGTTCAAGGATCAGCAAGAGAGGATTCAACTTGGATGTAACATTCTATCAGTTCTTGAAAAGTGATTGCATGGGAGAATGTTGGAGTGATCTTGGGCATGGGAGAATCAGATTCCGGCTAAGTATCCCAATATGTTTTTTCTTTTTTGTGAATGAAAATAATGAAGGAGGGAATAATAAAGATATAATATTTATTCTTTTTAAAAAATTGAAATATATGAAAAAATATTTTCAATGATAGGTGCTGAGACAGAGCACCATTCCATGCTCTAGTGTGCCTAAAATTTATTTGATAATAATATTAAATATATTTTATTTCGCACATGCATAGTTTTTCAGCAATAATAGATTATCTACTAAATTGAGTATAAAATAAAAATATTACAATATAATTGAATATGAAGGATGAGGTTTACCCTTGGCATGAAATAAAGTTGTTCAAGGTCATACATTTAGATAAAGCGTGTCTTGGGGGTATTTTAGTGATTTAATTAATTAACTAATTTAGTTAATTCATTAAATTACCAAAAAAATGCCTTCTATAAATACACTATTATAGATAAGATTTAGGTTTAGAGGCATAACCATATGATTATTAAGAGGGGGTATAAACACCATTTATTGGAAAATTGAGATTAAGCAATCAAACAAGAACAAGATCAAGGTGAATCGAGGTGAAACAAACACAAAAATATTCTCTATCATTAGAAGATGTGTTCTTCACCAATGATCAATATGAATCGAGGTAGCACTATTTATTGTTGGTTTATGACCTTATGATTGAAATATTGAGAATTATCCTAATTTACATTCATTGATATGCATTCAATTTCATCCTTTGTAAGTCCCATGTGTGGAAATAATTTATTCCTTAAATTAATTTAATGTTTATTCCAGGAAATCACCCATTTCAATACTCATATCTCTAATCATTGGCCATTAAATCATGTAAAAATATGATATTATCATTTTTCTCATGTATTTACCACACCCATTCTTCATCGATGGACTATAGGGTCAAGATTCAACTATTATAGGGCAGTCCCGAGCACAATCGGACCCCCAAATACATGGTGTATGTATGCACAATGACCATATTAGAGTTTCATGGGTGAATTTGTGTGGATTTCAGGTAGAGGTGTTGAATTCATGAAATAAGTATCTAAAGTATAGTTCGTAGTGGAATAGGAAGCATGTAAGGTACATGCAGGATTTGAAAGAACTGATTTTCTTCATCCATTAGAGGTCAGGAATCTATGAACGGAGAACTTTAACATTGATCGTGGGTGGAACATAGAAATGATTTGACATGGTGAAGGAGGATCTAGGGAAAAAAATAATGTACCTTGGTAAAAAATGATAAATCTATGTTTTTATGAAAATCACATCTATATGCCATGTAGTTCCGAAGAAAACATAAATTATTCGATGGAAATACGAAGTGAAAGGATTTTCTATAATCATAAGTATCACACACACTATGGGTCCCAAAACACCATGTGACTTGGTGCAAGAAGCCTTCAATATACTCTAGGAGTAAAAAAACATGGGCATGGATAGGTACACCACATATACTAGAACACAACCAGTTTTCACCATGATTTGACATGGTTAGGATCTAGAGAAATGAAAAAAAATCTACAGAAATTCATGGAAGGCCTACTTTTCAAATAATGACTAAATTCCTTGTAGTTTAGAAGAAAACATTGAGTATTATTTGAAAATACACAGTGCTAGGGTAATCGGGTAGTTCCAAGCACGATCAGACCCCCATATACATGGTTTATGTGTGCATAATGACCTGATTGGATTTTTGATGTTGAATTGGTGTGGATTTTAGGTGGAAATAGTGGATTCACAAATCCAGATTACTATGTAGTATTGGTAGTGACACAAGAGGTTTATGAGGAACGTGTGCGATATGAAAGAACTAAAAAAATTTGTGATTTTCCTTCATTTAAGTTCAGAAATAGATGAACATAGGCCTTTAACATTAATCATGGGTGGAACCCATGTATGATTTGACATGGTGAAGGAGGATATAGAGAAATGCACAACAGATCTGGAGAAACATAAGTAATTTCTATGTTATGTGAAAATCATGACAACACGCCATGTAGTTTAGAAGAACACATATAGTATTTGAAACATCTCAATTAAATGAAGAATAAGATATTTTCATATTTATTAATATTTTTGAATTAAATATTAATTTTACTTTAAAAAGGTTTATATGTATGTAACGCCCGGACCCCAGTTTCCCAGAGTTGGTGCATTATTACATAACATTGGCATGATCACAAGAAAGATCAAGTCTCAAAAGACTGATTAGTTTAGTTGCCTTTGAATAACTAGATATATTCATAAAGTTTACACTACATCATAATGTGAAAACTACTACAACTACATATTTTCTTCATATCCCCTCATATTATCCCTACAGGTTATTCAAAAATTACTTCTTCATATCCTGGTAAAAATAAAACATTGAAAGGAGTGAGCTCAAATGCTTAGTAAGGATAACAATATAGTGGACACTTTCATAAATAACCGTAAACATTTAAGGAAATGTATAGCTAAAACAAAAGTCTTTTAAACTTGAAATTCATCATAATATGGAAAAGATAAAATGAAAAAATTCCATTTACTTATTCACATAGATATTCTCCTAGTCGAATAATCAGATGCAATATCAATAACCACTTTCATAATGATGGAATGCATAATGCCATACGATCATAACCACGTAGCCAAGGCCTCGTGCCAAGAATACAAATAATATTTTGTCAAGGCCTCTTGCCAAGACACTGGTTTGTATCCTGAGACCTACCGATGCATCGAGGAGCTATAGCAGGCTCCACCCGCCACTTATTTAGTCCAATCCATTCCTCATATGAACAGGGTTCAATATAACATAAAAATTCATATTAAAACTAGTATAGAAAATGTCAATACTTTCACCGTAAACCAGGAATGGTATAAAAATAACACATCCATAGTCAATAATATCACAAAACCTTCAATAAAATATGGTAGTTTTGTATCATAATAAATCAACTTCAAATTAGCTTAAAATCCATCAAAAGATGTAGACATAGATGAAATCAAAACTATTTGAGAGAAATATTTATTTTTTCGAAATAATTTAAAAGTCCCATAATTATAAAATAAAACATTTAATTTGAAATTATCCTTATAATCTTGTAAGGGAAGATTCTAAGATTTTATAATGGTGGAAAATAGCTGCACCCGCCATATAAGTTAAAAAAACATTCTTACCTTAATTCTGTCGAAAAGGATAAAAAGGACCTTATTTGGAAAATGATGGAAAGATTCCTTTATAAACCTCTTATAAAAATTCAAACAAGGGTATAAATTACTTTAACCCATATTTTGTAAAATAGTAAGAATGTTTTGAAATACATTTTTAAGAAACATGGATGTGGATGATATAGAGGCCCCCGTACATAATTACGTATAAACAAACTCAGATATTGAAGAGATTGTGAAATAACCCTTACCTTGTACTTTTCCTTAGTCTATGGTATTTTAAATTCCTTTATAATAGTTAAAACATTGTTATTAAATTATAAATGAACCTTATAAATAATTAAGATATCATACATGATCTTCTAATAATGCTTTGTTAATAATACTTTAGTATTATCGTCGTTTCGGGTGTTAACTTACTCATTTTCTTTTATATGTTTTGTTACATAAGTTATGTTTGTTATGGATAGTTTGTAAATTATTCATATCCAAAATTATATAATGTTCTTAAAAATTACTTTTATTCATCAAATGAGAATTATTCTTGAACAGATACGATGGGGAATGAATCTCATCACATTTGTGGAGACGGTAGTCCGTACGTACGCATGAGAAAAAATATCTTTCTTTTGATATTAAAATAATATATAATTGGACTGTATACCATATATAAATAATCATTATCATGTTATATTTATTATTTAAATGAATTAAACATCATTATTATACCCATCTAAATAATAATATATTGAATAACAATTACACCACAACGTGGAGACTGTAAGCCGTACGTACACACGTATGGTGACATGTCATACAAAGTATGGATAGAATACTAAATATGGTTGTACCATATAAATAATTATATCACAGTATATAGGATATACTGGAGTTATTATATTAGAATTGTAATAACAAAGAAAGAATAAGTGGAAGATGAAAGGAACTTGAAAGAGGGTGGTGAAAACATTATCTCTTCTTCAGGTTATTCCTTTTGATTTCATCAAAAGGGCTCCATAGGTTGGCTTTCTGATCAAAATAAGGCCTCTATGTTGAATTTAGGGAAGTTTAGAGTGTATTTGGGCAGGTGTTGGTAGCACCCAAATTCTTTTAAAGAGTGAAGAATTGGTTAGAAGTGGTGTCATTTTATAAGGGGGAGGAGGGGCACCTTAGGAAAATCTAGAAACATTATTTTATAATAAATTCATATTCAGTTTTTAATGGCTCCAAAGTGAATTATTTAAAGTTTAATATGGGGATGGGTAGAAAACCACTCAACCAATATAATTTATACAGGTTTGGGTCATTATATTAACCTTATCTTTTAGTTTTAACTCTTCGTTAATTAGTTTGACACTTATCATGTCACCTTGTATTTCTATATTATATAGTTAATAAACATACTATATACCTCCAATAGACCCTCAAGTATTCCATTAATGATACACCTATCATGATATATGTCTCTAGGCTGAACCTTAGATTTTTAGGAATAGAATATAAATTACTAATATAATATTTATTTTTAAAACTCTTTAATGTCAATTTTGACACTATTGGGTATTTTGTTTTTGATAATTTCATAAAAACATTATTAATTAGAAAAATATTTATATATCCAATACTAATATGTTATAGTAACCTATGAAAATATTTTAATTTATAAAAAGTCTCAAATTACATTTATTTGGGTATTTATAATATCAATTATCTTAATCTTTCATTAATACTGTAATTACTGCATCATCATTGTGTCATATATAAATTAAATAATTTAATGTCTAAAAATTATAAATAAAATAAAATTATGTAGTAAATCATTTTATCATTCTAATGAATATTTATAGTCGAATATATAACATATATAACACTATGTAAATTTTTTTTCTAAAATATATATGCTTCTGTCATTTTTGTATTTACTTTAACATAATTAATATAAAGTGTCTCTATCACTTACAAGTGGATCCATGGGGTCCCAAAATCGACCCATATATGCCCATGGTCGGACATGTGTCATCCAATAAGGTTAGGACACATTTTAGGTTAATTTATTATTATTAAAATATTATTTTTTACCCTTATTTATTGGATTTACCCTTTAACCATGGTAAGTAAAATATTTACCGAAGTAATTATTCTAAATGTCTAAAAATGAAAGTTTCCTATTTAAAAAAAAATTACATTCTAATTACAAATAGGGAATCCATTTTTCCAAATTCAAAACACTGAAGTGATAGTAATTTATTTAAAATTAATTCCCATTGTTAAAACAAAAAGCTTGTTTTTAAGAGATAACAACTATCAAAAGATTGATACTTGTTTATATCCGGTTTAATTTTGAAATTATGTCCAATGACCAAAATTTTATTAAATGGTAAAAATATTTTCTAAATATACTTTAAAATTACTCAAAATCATAATTTAGCACTACTAATTATTTCGATTAAAAAAGTTGTATTTTAAAAAAATTAGTAATTTTCACTATTCATCAAAATATAAAAGTTATCCGAAAAGTACCAAAATTTAATCCTAGGATAATTTTGATATTCCGAATCCAAAAATAAATTACATTTTGAAATATAAAATGTATAATATTTCATAAAGTGGGTATTACTATTCATAACGGCTAGTTTGATTGGTTGCAGCGTGTGTTAGAACTCAAAGTTGCGTACAACACACGCTACTGTATTATTCAAAGAGAAACATATCATGGAAGATTGGGGTGTTACATTCTCCCCTACTTCAAATAATTTCATCCTCGAAATTTCTAGAATACTACTGCATTAAAATACTTGGGTGGTTCTTCATCATAAGTTCCTTGTGTTCCCACGCCGCCTCATCCATCTTATGGTTCCTCCATAGAAATTTTACCAGACGAGTCATCCAGTTTTCAGCACTTGCTCTGTTGTATCAAGAATTTTAACTAGCTCTTCACAATAAGATAGATCGGGTTCCAGTTCTAATTCCACATATGTGAGTACATGTGTTGGGTCTGACATGTATTTTCTAAATTGTGATACGTGGAACACATCGTGAACTTTGGAGAGACTTGGCATCATTGCCAAATGGTAAGCTGCAGCCCCAATTTGTTCTAGAATTTCAAAAGGTCCTATGTACCTGGGATTCAATTTACCTTTTTTCCGAAAAGTATAACTCCCTTCCATGGAGATACCTTCTATAAAACATGATATCTTACCTAAAATTACAAATCATTCGTTTGGTTATCGGCATAGCTCTTCTCCCTACTTTGAGCTGATTTGATGTGGTTTTGGATTACCTTCACCGTTTCCATTGTTTCATCCACCAGTTCTAGGCCTACAAGTTTTCTTTCAACAATGTCATTCCAACAGGTTGGTGTGCAACATCTCTTTCTGTATAACGCTTTATATGGTGCCATCCGAATACTTGAATGTAAACTATTTTTATAGAAAAATTCAACCAGAGGTAAATATTGATCCCACATACCCTTAATGTCAAGTGAGAAGGATCTCAACATGACTTCTATGGTTTGAATAGTCCGTTCCGATTGTCCTTCTATTTGAGGGTGGTAGGCATTGCTCAAACGAAGTTCATTATCCAAGGCCTTCTGAAGACTCTTCCAGAATCTTGAAGTTAATCGGGGACCACGATCCGAAACAATCGATAGGGGTACTCCATGAAGTCTCACAACTTCATTAATATCTAGTGTTTCTAGACGTTCCAGTGGAAGATCTTCTCTTATAGAATGAAAATGTGCTGACTTGGTATGTCGATCAACAATAACCCATATTTTATCGTTCCTTCTAGGAGTCTTTAGTAGTCCCATGACAAAGTCCATAGTGATATTATATCATTTACACTCTGGTATGGGAAGAGGTTGCATGAATCCTACAGTTTGTTTCCTTCCAGATTTCACTTGTTGACAAACCATACATCTTGACACAAAATTAGCAATCTCCCTCTTCATGTTGTCCCACCAAAAATGTTCCTTCAAATCTCTATACATTTTGGTTCTCCTTGGGTGTATAGAGAAATTGGAACTATGAAAATTGTCCAACAATTCCCTTTTTCGATTAAGTATATAGGGAACACAAAATTTCTTCCCAAATTTCAAAATTCCATCTTCATACACAAAGTCTCTCAATCTCCCATCATTCACAACATTAATTTTATTTTGAAATTATTCATCATCGGTCTGATAATTCTTAATTATTTCAAGTAATGATAGTTTGGCAACCATTTTAAAAAGAACTGATGTTTTACATTCCTTGGTTATTCCCATGTCCATCTTCACTAGATCCATGAAAATTGGATCCCTTTCAATTCTCATACTATTCAAAACACCATGATCTTTTCTGCTCAAAGCATTTGCCACCTTATTTGCCTTCCCCGGGTGGTAGTGTATCGTACAATAATAATCCTTGAGTAATTCAAGCCATCTCCTTTGCCTTATGGTGAGTTATTTTTTAGAGAAAATATACTTCAAACTCTTGTGATCAGTATTAATCTCACATTTTTCACCATAGAGGTAGTGTCTCCATATCTTCAAATTAAAGATCACAACTGCTAAATCGAGATCATGAGTAGAATAGTTTTGCTCATGAATTTTCAACTATTGTGATGCATAGGCAATAACCATATCATTCTGTATAAGGAAACAACCATGTCCTTTATTCAACGCATCACTATAAATAACAAACTCATCATTACCTGATGATAGAGTCATTATATGACCATTGACTAATCATATCTTCAGTTCTGCAAAACATTATTCACACTCTTTTGTCTAAACCAATTTTACCCCTTTACGTGTGAGCTTTGTTAATGGGTTAGCCAACCGGGAAAAATTCTGGACGAAATGTCGATAATAACCTGCTAAACCAATAAAACTGTGTACCTTAGTTATACTAGTTGGTACTATCCATTCTTGGATTGCCTTGGTCTTAGAAGGATAAATAGAGATTCCATATTTAGAGACAATATGTCCAAGAAAAGAAATCTCCTAAAGCCAGAATTCACACGTGCTAAACTTCCCATATAATTCATGTGTTCTCAGAGTCTTCAAGATAATGCTCAATTGATTTTCATGATCTTTGTAGCTTTTGGAGTATACCATGATATCATTAATAAATACCACCAAAACATCATTGAGATATTCCTTGAAAACTCTATTCATTAGATCCATGAATATAGAGGGTGCATTAGTCAGCCCAAAAGGCATTACTTTAAACTCGTAATGCTCGTACCTGGTTTAAAATGTTGCCTTCATAATGTCTTCCTTCTTCACACACAACTGATGGTATCCATATTGAAGGTCAATCTTTGAAAAGTATTGATATCCATGTATTTGGTCAAATAAATCATCAATGCGTGGTAGGGGATACTTGTTCTTTTTTGTTATAGCATTGATCTCCCTGTAGTAGATACATAACCTCATAGATCCATCTTTCTTTTTAACAAAAATAACAGGGGCTCCCCATGGAGAAACAGTAGGGAAAATAAATCCCATATTACTCAATTCCTATAGTTGTTTCTCTAGTTCCACAAATTCTACAGTGGACATTCTATAAGGGGTCTTTGATATAGGCCTTGATCTAGGAATTAAATCAATGGAAAACTAAACTTCTCATTCTGGAGGATGTCCAGGTAAATCTTCTGGAAACACATCTACATATTCTCTCAAAACAGGTACATCCTCTCATTGAAGATTCCTTTCTTCACCCATAGTTATTTCATTCTCTTCCTCACTAATAATTTAATTTAGTTGAGCTACTTGGGGTGGATCTAGATAAGAATTATGTGGTGACAATTCTGCTATAAAAATAAGGTGTTCTTTATCATCATCATCAAAAATCATAACATACTCCTTCTTACAATAAATCTTCACACCATGGTCCGAAATCCAATCCTTACAGAGGATTATATCAAACTCAATCATAGGTATGGAAATGAGATCAGCGGATAAAGAACATTAATGTGATCTAATGGGGACTGATTCACAAAACATCGTTGCAATGATAATTCCCTTTAGAGTTTTAACTGACAACTCCTTTGCTAAATCAAATTAGAAATATCTAATTTTGTTATCAAGTTGGGAAGATATGAAATAATGCGATGATCAAGAATCAAATATATAATTTTCTAAACTTGAGGAAACCATTAAATTACCCGCCACCATGTCTTTCAGAGCTTCTACCTCACCAGAAGTGATAAGATAAGAATGGCCTTGATCCCATGGCCTTTTCTGAGGCAAGTTCCCCTGAATCATAGGAAATTCATTTGCATAATGTCCCATCTCTCTAAAATTATAGCATTCCCGGTTGACAACAACTCTCTTTCCCTTGCAATCATGAGATTGGTGGCCTTTTTCACCACACTTGTAAAAGAATCCCATTCCTTTTAAGCAAGTACCAGGGTGTTTCTTCCCACATTTACTACAGGATGGATTTTCAACTTTTTCCTTCTTCCCCTTATTTCCATTTTTATGTTGATCAGTAGATCTTTTCTTCTCTTGATTTGATTTAAAGTCATAAGACTTAGATAATTCTTTTTCTGTTTTGATAGCGCATGAGACAATGTCTTCGTACGACGATAAAGATTGTGAGACTAATTCTCGACAAAGAAATGGTTTTAAACCATCACAGAAATGATCAATATTACTTATTGGGTTACATATATAATCTCCAGCATACTTTGATGACCTTGTAAAGTTAGCCTCATACTTTGCGACATTCTCGTCCTCCTTTTTCCTCAAACTCAGAAATTTCCTTTCCATATCTGCTCGATGGTCATGAGGAAAGTATTTTTCTAAAAATAGATTTTTTAACTCCCTCCATTCCATATTTGATACTTCATCAACTTCCTTCATGTTTTGAATCAATGACCACCATTGATCAACATCTCTAGTGAGGTGATAAACTTCCATGATAACTTTTTCCCTTTCACTACTCCCCAAAGCCTGAAATAGTTTCTACAGCGAACTTATCCATTGCTCAGCTTCCAATGAATTTGTACACCCATTAAATTTTGGTTGTTGTTGCCTCATGAATCGAACTAACATTGACCCTCCACATTGTGGATTAGGGTGATCCACTCGGGTAAAGTTATTATCCATAACCTAAGTGAGTTATCCCAATATGGTGATAAGATGATCAGCACCAGATACATCACCGGATCTACTATAATTATCTAGAGAAGGAAGTAAATCCCTACATGGATTGCGTGCATTGATACGGTTTCCATTTCTTCCTCTAGGCGCCATTTCTAAACAATGGAATAAACTAGATTAGTTTATGAATCAAAATACATAATTCCATACTTGTAAAACACTTAACATAAATTGAACAGTTTATGGATATAATCCATAATCATAAAAAAATTTCTTTGAGGAAGTATATAATCATAAACCCTTCATAATGGTTTTTAAAGAAAATGAGAATTATCCAAAGCATATCCCCCCGGGAGTGTCGTAACCAAGAGTGTAGCAAGGCCCATTTTCGTGGACCAGTTCCCGTTCGAGTGTACCTCAAAGCGGTGTTTTCGGGTTTTACCCCTAGGTACATCTGTGCCAGAGCTGCCTCTACCTACTCGTATCAAGACAGGGATGTATTTCTCAGAAAACTAACAAAATCTCTACAATACAAGAATTCAAGTAAGTTCTTCTATACTAATCCTCAAATTCCATCTTAGGTCTATGTGCTCTTATCAGAGTTTATCTAAATCTAGCGTCCAAGGTTTGTTCTAAACATCCTCTGATACTAACTCTAACGCCCCGACCCCAGTTGCCCAGATTCGGTGCATTATTACATAACATTGTCATGATCATTAGAAATATCAAGTCTCGAAAGACCGATTAGTTTAGTAGCCTTGGAATAACTAGATACATTATTAATGTTTACATTACATCAAAAAGTGAAAACTACTACAACAACATCTTGTCGTCATATCCCTACATACTATCCCTGTAGATAATTCATACATTACTTCTTCACATCCTGGGAAAAATAAAACATTGAAAGGGGTGAGCTCAGATGCTCAGTAAGGATAATAGTATAGCGGAAACATTCAAAAAAAGCATAAATATTTAAGGCAATGTATAGATAAAACAAAAGCCTTTTAAACATGAACTTCAAGATAATATGGAAAATATAAAATGAAATAATTCCATTTACTTATTCACATGGATATTATACTAGTTGAACAATCACATGAAATATCAATAACCAATTTCATAATGATGGAATGCATAATGCCAGACTATCATAACCACATAGCCAAGGCCTCGTTCCAAGACTACAAATAATATTTTTTTCAAGGTCTCAATCCAAGACAATAGTTTGTCTTATGATACATGACGATGCATCAAAGAGCTATAGAGGCCTCCACCCGTCACTTATTAAGTCCAATGCATTCCTCATATGAACAGGTTTCAATATAACATAAACATCTGTATTAAAACTAGCTTATGAAATGTCAATACTTTCACCATAATCCATGAATGGTATAAAAATAACACATCCACAGTCAAACATATCAAAAAACCTTAAATAAAATATGGATGTTTTGTATCATATTAAATCAACTTCAAATAATCTAAAAATCTAGCAAAGGGTGTTGACAGGGATGAAATCAAAACTATTTGAGAGAAATATCTATTTTTTTTGAAATCATTTAAAATTCACATAATTATAAAATAAAACATTTACATTGAAAATATCCTTATAATCTTGTAAGGGAAGCTTCTAAAATTTTATAATGGCAAAAAATATCCGCACTTGCCTTATAAGTTAAAAAAAGACATTCTTACCTTAGTTATGTTGAAAAGGTTAAAAAGGACCTTGTTTGGAAAATGACGGAAGGATTCATTTATAAACCTCTTATAAAAATTCAAACAATGTTATAAAGGACATTAAACCATATTATGTAAAATAAAAAGAATCTTTTGAAATACATTTTTAAGAAACATGGATGTGGATGATAAAGAGGTCCCAATAGACAATTACGTATAAACATCCTCGGATAATGAAGAGATTGTGAAATAACCCATACCTTATACTTTTCCTTAGTAGATGGTATGTTAAACTCATGTATAATAGTTAAAACATTGTTATTAAATTATACAATATCCATATACATAAATATGATATCATGTATGATCTTCTAATAATTCATTGTTAATAATTATTTAGTATTATCATCGTTTCGTGTGTTAACTTACTCATTTTCTTTTATATGTTTTGTTACATAAGTCATGCTTGTTATGGATAGGTTGTACCTTATTCATATCCAGAATTATATAATGTTCTTAAACATTACTTTTAATCATAAAATGAGAATTAGTTTTGAATGGATATGATGGGGAATGAATCTCATCACGTTCATGGAGACGGTAGTCCGTATGTACGCACGAGCGACAATATCATTCTTTTGATATTAAAATAATATATAATTGAATGGTATATCATATATACAAAATCATTATCATGTTATATTTATTATTTACTTGAATTACACATCATTATTATACCCATCCAAATAATAATATATCGAATAACAATTACACCACGACGTGGAGACGGTAAGTCGTACGTACGCACATATGGTGACATGTCATTCAAAGGATGGATAGAATAATGAATATGGTTGTAACATATTTATAATAATATCACAGTATATAGGAGATACTTGAGTTAATATTTTATAATATTAATAACATATAAATAAGAAGTGGAAGAAGAAAGGAACTAGAAAGAGGGTGGCGAAAACATTACCTCTTCTTTGGGTTTTTCCTTTTGATTTGATCAAAAGGGCTCTTTAGGTTGGCTTTATGATCAAAATAAGGCATCTAGGTTTATGTGAGGGATGTTTAGTGAGTATTTTCATAGCGGATGGCTGAACCAAAAAAATTTTAAAGTTTGAATAATTGGTTAGAAGTGGTGTCCTTTTATAAGGGGGAGGAGGGGAACCATAGGAAAATTTAGATATATTATTTTATAATAAATTAATATTCGGTTTATAATGTCTCCAAAGTGTATTATTAATATATTAATGTTGGGATGGGTTTAAAACCACTCACCCAATAGAATTTACACAGGTTTGTGTCATTATATTAAGCTTATCTTTTAGTTTTAACTCTTAGTTAATTAGATTTACACTTACCATGTGACTTTGTATTTTTATAATATACTTTTAATAAACATACTATATACCCCCAAGAGACCCCCAAGTGGTCCATTAATGATACACCTATCATGATATAAGTCTCTTGGCCGATTCGTAGATTTTTAGGAATAGAATATAAATTAATAATATAATATTTGTTTTAAAATTTCTTTTATGTCAATTATGACACTATTGTGTATTTTGTTTTTGATAATTTCATAACAGCATTATTACTTCGATGAAAGTTTATATAACCAATCCTAATATGTCATAGTGACCTATAAAATTATTTTAATTTATAAAAAGTCTGAAATTACATTTATTTTGGTATTTATAATATCAATTATCTAAATCATTCATTAATACAGTAATTAATGCATCATCACTGTATCATAAATGAATTAAATTATTTAATCTGTAAAAATTATAAATAAAATAAAATTATGCAGGAAATATTTTTATCATTATAATGAATATTTATAGTCTAAAATATAAAATATATAACCTTATGTAATTTTTTTTCTAAAAGATATATGCTTATGTCATTTTTGTATTTACTTTATGTTAATTAATATAAAGTGTCCCCATCACTTACAAGTGGATCCATGGGGTCCCAAAATCGACCCAAATATGCCCATGGTCAGACATGTATCAACCAATAAGGTTAGGACTCATTTTAAGGTAATTTATTATTATTATAATATTTTTTTAACCCTAATTTATAGGATTTACCCTTAAACCACGGTAAAAAAAATATTTACCGAAGTAATTATTCAAAATGTATAAAAATGAAAGTTACCTATTTACACAATTTGGACATCATGATTCCAAATATGGAATCCATTTTTCCAAATTCAAAACACAAAAGTCACAAAAATTAATTTATAATTAATTCATGTTGTTAAAACAAAAAGCGTGTTTTTAAGAGATAATAACTATTAAAAGATTGACACGTTTCTATGTGCAGTTTAATTGTGAAATTATGTCCAATGACAAAAAATTTATTAAATGGTAAAAATATATTCTATATATACTTTAAAACCACTCAAATTCCTAATTTATCACTACTAATAATTTTGATTAGAAAAGTTTTTAAAAAAATTATTAATTTTCACTATTCATCAAAAAAGAAAAGTTATCCAAAAAGTACCAAAATTTCATCCTAGGATAATTTCGATATTTCGAATCTAAAAATGAAATCCGTTTTGAATGATAAAATGTATAAAATTTCAAAAAGTGGGTTTTACAATTCATAACAGCTAGTTTGATTGGTTGCGGTGTGTGTTAGAACTCAAAGTTGCGTACAACACACGCTAGTGTATTATTCAAATAGAAGAATACCGAGGAAGCTTGAGATGTTACAATATTCGATAACATACTTGATACACATCTATGGGTTTCATTGAAAGCTTACATTGCACACAAATAATATAATATTATTATTTTAAATGGTAGTTAACTACTAGCTTTTGTATTGGCGGGAATTAACAAAACTAACTAGAATATAATTATACATGTTTGTTAAATGTATTTACATTTATCCAATAACAGTTAGCAGCTTAAAATTTGAGTGAATCTAATTTTATGCGTATTTTATAATAAAAGGACGATTTATCGCCTTTTAATGGAGAACCCTATTTAAATATAGTTTTGGTCACCATAATACATATTAATTGAGAAAATAAAATCTTTCTTTAGAATGGGGACATCAAATTTTACTTTCCGTAATTTTTTGGTATTTTTCTGATAAAGTTCATTTTTTTATGTATAGTGAAAAATATTGCATTTTAATTCAAAAGTGCCTTTTAATATAAATTATTTATATGGTTATATTATATTTTTAGTTTGTTTTAAAGTGAAAATAAAATATATTTTTACCATTTCATCCAATGTTGGTCATTGAAATTAATTTCACTTTGAAATTGGACATAAACAAGTATCAATCTTTTGATTGTTATTATTTCTTAAAAAAATGCTATTTGTTTTAACAACGGGAATTAATTTTTAAATTAATTAATGGAAATTATATATTTTTAATTTGGAAAAATAGGAATAAATTTTAAATTTGGAATATCAATCAATGCTTAGGCTGAAGTTTTGCTATTTTTCTGAAAAACATCAATTTTTGATGAATACTGAAACCACTTAGTAGTAGTTAAAAAACAGAATTTTTTATTTAAATGAAACTTTACGACTTTTGTGAATTGAATTTAAAAAATCAGACACACATGGTTGTTATCAAGAACTAAAATGTGGTTCAATAAGATGAAAATATTTTTTTGTGAATAGTAACTTTTGACTTTTATTTACCACTATTAATGGTAAATAAGGTAATTCAAGGCTAAAAGAATATTATAATAATTCCAAATTATCATAAAACTTGTCAAAAACTTATGGGATGAGTCATGGACAACCATGGGCATCTTTGGGTTGATTTAGGTAGCCCATTCAGCCACTTGGGAGTGGTCGTGACAATTTAGATTAATTAATTTAATGTAATGCCAAAATTGACATTAACAAAAATATTTTAGTAATTAATTTTTATATGGTGTTATATATGTCCTATTTTAGACAATACATATTAATAGTAAAGCTAAAAATATTTCCTACATGATATTATTTTTTTAAATTTTTTAAAAATTAAATTATTTATGACCCAATAATGATGCAGTATTTACCTCATTAATAAATGATTTAAATAATAAGAATATAATGATAATAATATTATAAAAAACCTGTCCAATTCCTATTGGATGATTTTTATTTCGACCATTAGTCATCTTACCTTCATCTTTTATGATTTTTGGACTATTAGAAACTGAATATCATTATATAATTAAATAATATTTTCACACTTTCTTAAAGAGCCCCTCCTCTCCCTTATAAAAGGAGACCTGTTCAATCCAATTCCTCACACCTATCTAACCATTTGGATCATCAAAACTCTTCCCAATTAAGATATCTAAATCGATATCTTCCCCCTAGAAGCCTTACCTTAGGCATAAGGCACTTAAAGAAGTCATTTTGGTTTAAACCAAAGGAAGTTATCCAAATTAAAGGAAACAGTTTCTTTTAAATTATTTTCATTTATTTTACTTCTCCAACCCCTAAACTCTTTTTATTCCATTATTTTGTAACAACACCGGAGGTAGTTTATCAGTTGTAAGAGAATATCTCTTATTAATAACAACCAGTCCAGATTCTTGACCATAGAGAGAAAGTGTTGCAGAATAAGGTAATTTATCAGGTATAGGTTTTGTGGAAAAACCATATGGTTGAAGAGGCAATGTGGGAATATAAAAATGCTCTGAGGGATAAATACCCCCACTTATTTTGATAAGTGAATAAAATTGTGAGGATGCAATTCCCAAAAGGGGGGGAGGATGTAACATCCCAGGTAAATAAAGAATAATACATTTCCTTACTTATTAATATTTACGAATTAAATATTAATTTTACTTTAAAGGGGTTTCTATGTTCGATAGTGTACCCGATACGCAACAAAGAGTTTCTTTGAAATCTTACGTTGTACACTAGTAATAAAATAATATTATTTTAAATGGTAGTTAACATGTAGCCATTGTGTTGGCGGTAATGAATATAAATAACTAAAATATGATGATATATGTTTGTTAAATATTTTTACATTTATCTGATAATGGATAAAGGCTTAAAATATGAGAAAAATTCAATTTTAGGCATATATACTCTAATTTTCACTAAAGGTCCACTTATCGCCTTTTGATGGAGAACCCTCTTTAATTATAGATCTGGTCACTCTTATAAATTCTTTTGGACCAAATAAAAATCTTCTTTACAATCAGGACATCAAAATTTACTTCATGTAAATTTTTGGTATTTTTCCAATAAAGTTTATTTTTTTAATGAATAGTGAAAAATGTTGTATTTTAATTCAAAACCTCTTTTTAATATAATTTAATTATATGATTATATTATCTTTTTAATTGGTTTTAAAGTGAAATTAGAATTTTTTTACCATTTATTCCAATAGTGGTCGTTGGAAATAATTTCACTTTGAAATTGGACTTAAACTAGTGTCAATATTTTGATATATATTGTTTCATAAAAACACGCTATTTGTTCTGACAACGGGAATTAATTATTAAATTAATTAAGGTAACTTATTTTTTTTTGTAAAATAGAAATTATTTTTGAATTCGGAATATCAAATATATCTTAGGGTGATGTTTTGGTATTTTTCTGAAAAACTTCAATTTTTGATGAATAGTGAAACCACTAAGTGGTACTTAAAAAAACTGATTTTTCATTTTAATGAAATTTTATCACCTCTGTGTTTTGAATTTCAAAAATCCGACATACATGGTTGTCATTAAGAAGAAAAATGTGTTTCAATGGGATTAAAATAATTTTTGGTGAATAGTAACTTTTAAGTTTTTAATCACGATTAGAGGTAATTAGTGTAATTTAAGGTAAAAATAATGTTTTAATAATATGAAATGACCTTGACACATGTCCCACACTTATTGGATGTGTCACGACCCGTCCTCGGGGCCCATGCCGTGACTACCCCAAGCCCGCCTTCCATAGGCCAGGGGCTGGTGACTAGCACCAAAGGCGTAAAATCCCGATAACTGGGAAGGTATTGCCTTTATAAAAGAAAACAAGCACCACAGAGTACAAGCGGAAGCAAAACACTAAGTACAAAAGAAATGCTGAAATGTAAATGGGCCAGAATACCAACCCAAAAGAAAGTACGACTACAACTGAACAATGTACAACAGCAAAAAAACAGACATCTAGAAGAAGGAAGCAGCTCCTGGGTCGTCCTCCTCGAATCCTACCTGAATGGTAGGTACAGATATCGCAGCTCCTGGTCGTCCACCACGGATCCTACCTGAAGGGTAGGTACAGATATCCTCCTCCACGCTCTTGTCCGTCAACCTCCTCTGTGAGTCGTCACATCGTGTAGTCCACCTCCGGGTACTGGCTCGTCGTGTAGTCCACCTCTGGGTACTGACTCGTCGAGTATTCCACCACTGGGTACCGTCCAGTCCTTGAACACTCGGCCTCCATCAGCACTGCCCGTCATCTGCAACCAACACAATGAGGTGCGGGCATAGCCCGTGTAGGGTTGATTATAACGATACTCAGTAGGGACCCCGATACCCTCAAGGTCTCAATAAAACCAACAAGGATAACCATAATGAAGATCTCAACAGATAACCTCTACTTAGGTATATGCCCATACATATACCTAAGTTATCAAGTAACCCATCTCAATCATGAGGAAACACAAGGATTGTGAAATCAACGGATAACCACAACCCAGGTATATGCCCATACATATACCTAAGTTATCAAGTGACCCATCTAAATAATGAGGTAAACACAAGGTCAAAAGTCTCAGCTCAAACCAGGATTTTCATTATCGAAACCGTAACTGCTGAAGAGATCCGTCTCTGGAGTGTACAGTGGTCCTGTCACGACTCTGAGATACTGCTCACTAACCTAAGACTGCTGAAGTACTCCTCCTGTCGAGTACCGCGGGTCAGCCACCCAGACACAGTAGTGCTTCCCGCCGAGGTATGTCACCCAAACACAGTAGTGCACACCCCCTAGTAGCCTGCTGAGGTAGTCTCCGGACGAGTACCGCGGGTATGCACTGTCACACAGGTAGTGCTCCGTCCGCCATGGGTCTACACCTCAGAAAGTAGTGCTCCGTCCACTGGGCTAGTTGACTCACTCCAAGTCGAGTCGGTCAAGCAGTCGTCAGGTCTCAGCCAGTTACACGGTCTCCGTACTCCGCACGCTCATCACTGGGAGGGTCCGCTCCACAAGCTATAGGTCGATACTCCAAGTATCTATAAGTCCCAAGAAGAAGTATCTCAAAGGACCGCCTCGTCATAGGGGTCTCAACACAACAGACTGCGCGTCAATCGGATGCCAGGTCTTTGAGTTATTAGCCTTTTCGTCCCAGGGCTTGGTTGGTTTCTTGAGCGAACCAAACCCGGTCGTATCTCAACTGTACCCCGAACTCTCATAGGGTATACTCATACGGACCGTTTCTCAACAAGATCACCAACGCCACTGACGGTTCGTCAAACAAACGTTCTGTCAGAAAGATATCAGCTTTTCTGTTCCAGGGGCCCGGTTGGATTTCGGTGCAATCCAACCCGGCCACTATCCATCTGCATTTAATTCTCGGGCGGAGGATTCCAAAAGTTCTGTATCGTCAACAGGAACTCAACTCAATAGACGGCGCGTCAATCGGACACCCGGTCTGAGAGTTATTGGCTTTTCCATCTTACACCCACCCTGGGAAACTTCCAAGGAGGTCACCCATCCTGATCACTACTCTAGGCCATGCACACTTAACTATGGAGTTTTAACCACGTAGGCTCCCGAAAATGAAGGTGTACCTTGAGTATAGTATACCGAAACAACCGTCTCGATCCAAGGATCGCGAAGCCGCTGACGGCGAGTCGTTTGGAGGCCCGTAGCCCATGATATGGGCATTTGACCAAAAGTGGTCCGAAACTAGGGGTCTGGGCCCGGGACGACCCGGCCCGACCCCCCCCTGGGTCGGCCGAACCGGGTCGACCCGGCCCGGGCGGCGACCCGGCCCGGCCGGCGGCGCGGCGGCGTGGGCAAAGCCCCCATCCCCTTTGAGAACCGCGGCCCCTTAATTGGGGCCGCTTTTGAGACCCGGCCTGGGGAAATTAATTCCCCCGGTCTCCACTGCCCGGTCGGCCCACACTGGCCGGCCGGTTTCGCCAGCAAGGACTGGCGACGACCGGTCCTTCCTTCGCCGACACTGGCGGCCCGGTGCCGGCCGCCGATCATCTTGCTCCGCCGCGGCCCGGAACCGGCCGCGACCTATGCCGTTCGGCGCGATGCGACGAAATTGCTTCCCTCCGCCAAGGCCCTGCTCCGGCCACGACGCCTTTGACTTTCTTCGACGCGATGCGACGGCATCGCGTTCTTGGATTTCTTTCCATGGCGCGGCACGACGGCGCCGCGCGTATCTTCCGCAATAAATCGTGTGGTGCGACGACACCACGTTTTCTCGTATCATCCTCAAGAAACCATCACGAAAAACAAAGGAGGAGGGTCGGCCGTGTTTGTGTGGTCCGACCCCCTCGCGTTATTCGATAACAAAAAGGGTTTTAATCCACGATCATCACCAAGTTTGTATTCACGAACAATTAAATAAATAAAAACCCTCAATCATCAACCGCTTGATCGGACGATCCGTGGATCAACCCAGTATTGGTTGGTCCACGCTCGTCGTTTTTTTCCTCAAAAGATAAGAGAATTCCAAAATAAATTCGCCTACCTAGGCTTCAAGAACGGAGTTCTTCAACGACCCACGGAAGACAAGCGTTGCGTAGGTCGGGCGTCGTTCCGTATAGGTTGGTGGGAGAAGAGCTCGGTGAAGTCGAGCCGAGACGTCACCCTCTGTATACTTTGTAGGCGGTGGTGCTTCCCTTCCTTACTCCGGTTGAAGATGATCAGAGGTGTTGCTTCACGTTCTTCGGAAACGTGGAACGTTCTTCCTCGAGAGGTTGGTGATCTTCCAATAGTTCTTCTCCTCTCCTTAGTTCTCCCCACAAGGTTTATGCCAACCCAAAAAGAAGAATATAATCTCTCTTTTTAATGTTGGCAAAATGAATTCAAAAGAATTCAAACACTCAAAATAATTAATTAAGTTGGTCTAATTAATTAATTGCAAAGTGTTGGCAAGAATTTCAAAAGATTGAAATTCAAATAAACCATACTTAACTCACCTCATTAAATAATCAAGTTGTCAAATATTAAAGAATGTGAGTTAATGGGGAGTTGGAATGTGAGGGGTTAAGAGGGTTAGGGAGTTTAAGGAATTTGAAAAGGTGGGGGGGGGGTTCGTGTGGGCCCCACCCTTTCAAATATCCACACATGGGAAGTTGGATGGATGTGGGCCCACCACCAACTTCCCATGGGAGAAGTGAACCACTTAACATTGTTAAAATTTGATTTAACAATTTTACTCACTTTTTTAATTAAACCCCAAAAATTAACTTCTCCTCCCGCACAAACACAACTACGGTAAAGGTTCTCTTAAGTGATTACCGGCGTTGCGAGTTCATCGGTGCAATCAGATATCAATTCCGAGCACCGGTTCAAAAGATAGAAATTCCCTCTCGCTCGTTCACTGAACGTACCCGAGCCAAACTTTGGAAATTAATTTCGGGCACACCGGGCCTCAGAATCAGGCGCCGTCAGAAACTGCGTTCTTGTAAAATTCCAAAGAAAATTAACAAAAAAAATTTCCTTGAAATTTCCAGGTCTTTACATTATTCCCACCTCAGGGCTTTACGTCCCTATAAAGCTTCAACACAAACTAGGGTCACAAAAGCGGTACAGAGCACGCATCTGAGCCTTCCGCTCCCATGTGGTTACCTGGAGGTTCCGTACTGCCAAAGAAAGTGCACCCGAGGAATCGATCATCCTCATAGGATCTTCTCCTTTCGATCCTCAATCCCCACGGGAATCTCCGTGAAAGACACACCATCGCCATCGTCCAACTCCTCATGGTCGATGGTATGCGAAAGGGCGAGCACGTATCTCCTCAGTTGAGATACGTGGAAGTCGTCGTGCACCTGGTGCAACTGCGGTGAATGGGTCAAGCGGTAAACCACCCCTCCTACCAAGCTGGGGACCTAAGAAGGTCCGCTGAACCTCGGAGATAACTTGCCGCCTTGGCCACTTCTCCGTAAACCTCATCGAGGAGAGTCCTGTATAAGGACGTGATCGTCATCCTTGAACTCCAGAGGTCTCCATTTTAGGTTAGAACGGGAACTCGAAAGGCTGCTGCCATGAGGGTAAGGTTTACCAACTCAAGAGTGATCGTTCTCACCCTCTTGTGAAAGTGTTTATTCCGTGCTGCCTGGGGTTTCCTTTTCGCCGACCAAGGAAAACCCATCCCGACGTTTGCCTAAAACCGTCAATTTGAGTATGAACAGTTATTTCCCATTCCATACTCAAACTAACGTCGTAAGGCCTCGATGTTGTCACCAAGAGATTCCAACCGGAACTCTCGCACCGAGGGTCTGACCACACCGTTGGAGTAAGTGTGATTATCGAGTCTCCTACCAAGGTATCTCCAAACGTGAGGGTCAAGTCCATGGCTTACCGGAATCTCTAGGTCTGGAACAAGATTTGTGAAAGCAAGAAATGATTCACATCGACGTCTGTTACTACAATAGCTAGTAGTGGACACAGACTGTCCCTTGAATCATTTCTAGATCCATTGGGTCACACTCCTCGACCACATGCAGCCGCACTCTTCCTCCGCCCTCCAGCTCCCTGAGCCTGGCAGGAATAACTAAGGTGGGTGGTTGTACAATGTTAGGATGTACACCACCTCATGCTGCTCTCCTAGCTCTGCCTCCACGTCTGCTGCTTCGTAGACTCATCTCTACTTTAAGCTTCCTCTTCTTTAACACGCCCGAGTCTCTAAGACTGGCACCAGTTTCTTGTTTATTACTGCACTCTGCAGTCTTCATTCGCTCCTAGATGAACTACACCTCCTTTAGTCTCACAAGAGCTTCTATGATTTCTTCTTTGCCGATAAGAGAAATCTGGTCTCATCCCCCAGATGAACCACATTCATTGCCCAATACAGTGAATCCTAACATGAATGATGCATTCATGCCATGGATGACGTCGTAAGGCCTCGACGTAACTACTAAGAGATCCTACTGTCACTCTCTCATCTAAGGGTCGAGTCACACTGTCGACATCAGTGTGAGGTCACTGGGTCCCCTCCAGTAGAGATCTCGAAAGTGAGGGTCAAGTCAACAGTTTAACAGGGACCACTCAGTATCAACCAAACAAAAGGACAGGAAAGAAAACAAAGATAAGTGTCTTTTTATTATTGCAGCTCATAGTACAAAGACACGAATACAAAAGAAACATGGAACTAGAAGTACAAAGGACGTATCCACTAGTTCCTCTACTGCCCACCTGCTCTCGGAGCTCTACTGCCTTGTCCACTGCTCGGCTGTTGCTCAAGCACTCGTCGCTGCTTCTGGATTGGTGGATCCTCCAACACCTGTGGATCAACAGTATGATGAGTCGGACAGTCACGTGCTAGGTGACCCTTTCCGCCGCATGAGTAACACAACCTACTTCTGGCACGCCTAGCTCTGTTCCCACCCCGGGTTCCCCACACCACCGGTCTTAAAACCCGAGATCGTCCAACTGCTAGTCTGGTCCTCATGGACCTCTGCATCATCTGTCTAATGCCCACAGATGACTCGGCTACTGATCGAAAAACACGCGGCAAAGGAAGAAGCTCCTGTACACGCTCGTGGTCTAGAGCTACTGGCACAAACTCCACCCTGAAGAAGGTCTCGAAGTCATCCCATGAGAAGTTCATTCAGTCGCAAAACTGAAACAAGTGGCTCCACCACATGCCTGCTGCTGCCTGAAGGAGGCTGGTAGCAAATATCACCATGAAGTCTGCCGGCGTCCCCACTAGCCTGAAGACTCTCACCACAGCCTCCAGCCAAACCTCAGCCGCCTGCGGGTCCATCTCTACCCGGAACCTGGGTGGCCTCTGGCACTGGAACTCGTGCAGCGCGCTCAAGCGTCGTGCATCGCCTACTGCTGGGGCTGGTGGCATCGGTGGCCCAACGGGTAGTAGTACCGTTGGTGCCTCCGCTGGTGCCTCAACTGCAAGAGGGCCCTGTACCGAAGCCTCATCACTCGACATGCTGTTAGCACGCACAACCCTCTGGGCTCTAGCTGGTCGTCTGTGAAAAGGAATCCTGAAAGAAACATCGTGACACGGTCAAACGTTTATACCTGGTGAGATGACCTGGTTTGAGCTGTTTTAAGGGAAAACCCTTGAAAACACACACGCAATCAGTGTTTCGTGCACAAAGTCGGAAATCAGTTGTCAGGGTCTTGGTTTATAGATACGTCGGCCGCCCGCACCAACACTGGACTCCCGGAACTGAAAACCACACTCGGTACTCTCAACATTATTGCTTCACAGAAAGAAACATCATAGTTATAAGTTCTGCGGTAGAACCGAACTCCTCTGATACCAATTTGTCATGACCCGTCCTCGGGGCCCATGCCGTGACTACCCCAAGACCGCCTTCCATAGGCCAGGGGATGGTGACTAGCACCAAAGGAGTAAAATCCTGATAAATGGGAAGTCATTTCCTTTATAAAAGAAAACAAGAACCACAGAGTACAAGCGGAAGCAAAACACTAAGTACAAAAGAAATGATGAAATGTAAATGGGCCAGAATACAAACCCAAAAGAAAGTACGACTACAACTGAACAAGGTACAACAACAAAAAGACAAACAGTTGGAAGAAGGAAGCAGCTCCTGGGTCGTCCTCCTCAGATCCTACCTGAATGGTAGGTATAGATATCGCAGCTCTTGGTCGTCCACCACGGATCCTACCTGAAGGGTAGGTACAGATAGCCTCCTCCACGCTCTTGTCCGTCAACCTCCTCTGTGAGTCGTCACATCGTGTTGTCCACCTCTGGGTACTGGCTCGTCGTGTCTTCCACCTCCGAGTACTGACTCGTCGAGTAGTCCACCTCCAGGTACCGTCCAGTCCTTGAACACTCGGCCTCCGTCAGCACTGCCCGTCATCTGCAACCAACACAACGAGGTGCGAGCATAGCCCGTGCATGGGTGTGTACAACGATACTCAGTAGGGACCCCGAGACCCTCAATGTCTCACTAAAACCAACAAGGATAACCACAAAGAATATCTCAACAGATAACCTCTACATAGGTATATGCCCATACATATACCAAAGTTATCAAGTAACCCATCTCAATCATGAGGAAACACAAGGATTGTGAACTCAACGGATAACCACTACCCAGGTATATGCCCATACATATACCTAAGTTATCAAGTGACCCATATCAATCATGAGGTAAACACAAGGTCAAAAGTCTCAGCTCAAACCAGAATTTTCATTATCGAAACCGTAACTGCTGAAGAGCTCCGTCTCTGGAGTGTACAGTGGTCCTGTCACGACTCCGAGGTACTGGTCACTAACCTAAGACTGCTGAAGTACTCCTCCTGTCAAGTACCGCGGGTCAGCCACCCAGACAAAGTAGTGCTTCCCGCCGAGGTATGTCACCCAAACACAGTAGTGCACACCCCCTAGTAGCCTGTTGAGGTACTCTCCGGACGAGTACCGCGGGTCTGCACTGTCACACAGGTAGTGCTCCGTCCACCATGGGTCTGCACCTCAGAAATTAGTGCTCCGTCCACTGGGCTAGTTGACTCACTCCAAGTCGAGTCGGTCAAACAGTCGTCAGGTCTCATCCAGTTACAGGGTCTCCGTAATCCGCACGCTCGTCACTAGGAGGGTCCGCTCCACATGCTATAGGTCGATACTCCAAGTATCTCTAAGCCCCAAGAAGAAGTATCTCAAAGGACTACCTCGTCATAGGGGTCTCAACACAGCAGACGACGCGTCAATCGAATTCCAGGTCTGTGAGTTATTAGCCTTTTTGTCCCAGGGCCCTGTTGGTTTCGTGAGCGAACCAAACCTGGCTGTATCTCAACTGTACCGCGAACTCTCATAGGGTATACTCATAGGGGCCGTTTCCCAAAGAGATCACCAACGCCACTGACGGTTCGTCAAACAGAGGTTCTGTCAGAAAGATATCAGCTTTTCTGTTCCAGGGGCCCGGTTGGATTTCGGTGCGATCCAACCCGGCCACTATCCATCTGCATTCAATTCTCGGGCGGAGGATGCCAAAAGTTCTGTATCATCAACAGGAACTCAACGCAACAGACGGCGCATCAATCGGACGCCCGGTCTGAGAGTTATTGGCTTTTCCATCTCACACCCACCCTGGGAAAATTCCCAGGAGGTCACCCATCCTGACCACTACTCTAGGCCAAGCACGCTTAACTATGGAGTTTTAACCACGTAGGCTCCCGAAAAGGAAAGTGTACCTTGAGTATAGTATACCGAAACGACCGTCTCGATCCAAGGATCGCGTTGCCGCTGACGGCGAGTCGTTTGGAGGCACGTAGCCCAAGATACGAGCATTTGACCAAAAGTGGTCCGAAACTAGGGGTCTGGGCCCAGGCCGACCCGGGCCGACCCCCCTGGGTCTGCCGAACCGGGTCGACCCGCCCAGGGCGGCGACCTGGCCCGACTCAGAAAACTCGGCCCGGCCGGCGGCGCGGCGGCGTGGGCCGGAGCGGCGGCGCGGTCCGGCGCGGCGGCGCTGTCCTGCGCTGCGGCGCGGACCGGCACGACGGCGCAGACCGGCACGGCGGCGTGGCCTGGGCGTCGTTCGGTTGCCGCGCTCGGGGGCAAAGCCCCCCTTCCCTTTGAGAACCGCGACCCTTAATTGGGGCCGCTTTTGAGACCCGGCCGGGGGAAATTAATTCCCCCGGTCTCCACTGCCCGGCCGGCCCGCACTGGCCGGCCGGTTTCGCCAGCAAGGACCGGCGACGGCCGGTCCTTCCTTCGCCGACACCGGCGGCCCGATGCCGGCCGCCGGTCATCTTGCTCCGCCGCGGCCCGGAACCGTCCGCGGCCTATGCCATTCGGCGCGATGCGACGACATTGCTTCCCTCCGCCGCGGCCCCGCTCCGGCCGCGACGCCTTTGAATTTCTTCGACGCGACGCGACGGCGTCGCGTTCTTGGATTTCTTTCCACGGCGCGGCGCGACGGCGCCACGCATATCTTCTGCAATAAATCGCGTGGTGCGATTACACCACGTTTTCTCGTATCATCCTCAAGAAACCATCACAAAAAACAAAGGAGGAGGGTCGGCCGTGTTTGTGCGGTCTGACCCCCTCGTGTTATTCGATAACAAAAAGGGTTTTAATCAACGATCATCACCAAGTTTGTATTCACGAACAATTAAATAAATAAAAACCCTCAATCATCAACCGCTTGATCGGACGATCCGCGGATCAACCCGGTATTGGTTGGTCCGCGCCCGTCGTTTTTTTCCTCAAAAGATAAGAGAATTCCAAAATAAATTCCCCTACCTCGGCTTCAAGAACGGAGTTCTTCAACGACCCGCGGAAGACAAGCGTCGCGTAGGTCGGGCGTCGTTCCGTCTAGGTTGGTGGGAGAAGAGCTCGGTGAAGTCGAGCCGAGAGGTCACCCTCTGTATACTTTGTAGGCGGCAGTGCTTCCCTTCCTTACTCCGGTTGAAGATGGTCGGAGGTGTTGCTTCACGTTCTTCGGAAACGTGGAACGTTCTTCCTCAAGAGGTTGGTGATCTTCCAAGAGTTATTCTCCTCTCCTTAGTTCTCCCCACAAGGTTTATGCCAACCCAAAAGAAGAATATAATCTCTCTTTTTAATGTTGGCAAAATGAATTCAAAATAATTCAAACACTCAAAATAATTAATTAAGTTGGTTTAATTAATTAATTGCAAAGTGTTGGCAAGAATTTCAAAAGATTGAAATTCAAATAAACCATACTTAACTCACCTCATGAAATAATCAAGTTGTCAAATATTAAAGAATGTGAGTTAATGGGGAGTTGGAATGTTAGGGGTTAAGAGGGTTAGGGAGTTTAAGGAATTTGAAAAGGTGGGGGGGGGGGGTTCGTGTGGGCCCCACCCTTTCAAATATCCACACATGGGAAGTTGGATGGATGTGGGCCCACCACCAACTTCCCATGGTAGAAGTTAACCACTTAACATTGTTAAAATTTGATTTAACAATTTTATTCACTTTTTTAATTAAACCCCAAAAATTAACTTCTCCTCCCGCACAAACGCAACTACTGTAAAGGTTCTCATAAGTGATTACCGGCGTTGCGAGTTCATCAGTGCAATCAGATTTCAATTCCGAGCACCGGTTCAAAAGATAGAAATTCCCGCTCGCTCGTTCACTGAACGTACCCGAGTCAAACTTTGGAAATTAATTCCGGGCACACCGGGCCTCGGAATCAGGCGCCATCAGAAACTGCGTTCTTGTAAAATTCTAAAGAAAATTAAGAAAACAATTTTCCTTGAAATTTCCGGGTCTTTACAGGATGTGTAATGGCCGACCCAGGCAATCTATGGGCCAACTTGGGGACTCCATGGAGTCACTTTGGTTGGAAAATGACATTAATAACTTTTTATTTAATGTTAAAATAAAAATGACACAAACATGTGTTGTTTTACTAAAAAAATTTTTACATGAAGTTATACATTTCATAATTTTGAATATAAATATTCATTGGAATGATAAAAAGATTTAATACATCATTATAGTTTTTTTATAATTTTATACGTTAAATAAATTAAATTATTTATGACACCATGATGATGCAACGATTACCTCATTATTTAACGATTTAAATAAAATGAAAAGTTAATGTAAAATCTAAGACCTAAACTTTTCAAAAATCTATTGGATGGATGGATTTAGAACTCTTATCACCTTATACTAGAATTATATAATTTTGGGACCTTTAAAATCCGAAAATCATTTTATAATAATGTAACCTTTTACAACGTTCCAAGAGTGCCCCTCCTCTCCTCTTATAAAAGTACCCAACCTCTACCACCTTACCCACACCTCTCAAGCCTTTGGCACGGCCAACCCCTGCCCATTTTGTCTCTACACATCCCTCTCTTACTCCTAGAAGCCACAAATTGGGCATAAGTCATTCCAAGGATGTCTTTGAGCTCAAATAAAAAAGAATTACCATTTTTAAAGGTAGTGTCTTCTGTTGTGTTCTTCTATTTTATTTTTCTTTTCCATCCACCTAAACTCTTTTTATTCCATTATTTTTTAAAAACACCAGTATCTTAAATATAAAATGACATTTTTTTGAGAAGTATTAGTGCTACAATTACACACACCTTCAATCAATGGTTAAAGAGCATACTGTTTCCATTGATGGTGAATTTCTGAATCACGAAACGATGATTGTTTAATATTCTTCTAACACCTTCAAATGTGGTCTTTAAGATGACAATATATTTATATATGATATATAATATGTTTATGTTTTTTTTAATCTTCCTTATTTTTCATTTATGGCATACCCTTATGGCTTCCATTATGGGTATATGCGATATCTTTATTTTAGGATGTGGGGGCTGCCGCCCCTCAAAGTGATTTGATTAGTTAATGCCATAGGTGGGACGTATAAAGGATGAATTGAATGATATTATATATGAAATTATACTGGAATTATAATATACCTTTATTAAATTATGATTCCATTCCATAAAATATGAAATAGAAATGAAAGTAGCGTTCATGCGTATGTACGGCTTACCGTCTCCACGAACGGGGCATTTCATTTCTTACCTATAAATGTTATGTAATATTAAAATACATGTATATAATGTATATATATGATATATGTGATATCTACATAATGAATATAACTATGGATATAATGGATACATGAATGACTTGTAATTATAAAGAGTTTATTTTTGACTCAAGTACCAATGATCGTTAAAACAACCGTTATTAACTTATTTAATTACATAGTGTTCATGAAATGGTAATAAGTGCTATAAAAGGAATAATTAAGTTGAAAAATGTTCTTAAGAGGGTATAAATTAACCCAAGTTTATTATTCTGGAGATTAAAGAGAAATTGAGTCATGTTGGACATTAGGTAAGGGACTTCGTCTCAATCTTCATTCATTGAGGCATATTTTGTTTTATACACAACTTTCTTTTATATGGTGTATAAACCCCTTTGAATTTTACACTTATTCAAAAGGAAACATTTTTTTATACAAAGTGTTGTACTAAAAGACAATAGGAATGTTTATTTTGTCGTATGTATGCGGTGAAAACGACTTATCTACCGCAGTGACCATTATTTGAGTTTTGGCTTCCTCTACAAGACATAACCTAACTATTTTTTTTAAATGAAAAATAAATACCATGTATTAATTTTCATTTTTTTTGTTATTGAAAATGGTTTTCATAATGTTTATATTATATCAATGTGTTGTATTGATATCTTGTGATTGAAATGTGAAACTTTTATGTTTCTTTTATGCATGTTTTACGTGATACAATTATGTTATGGTTCTTGGGCATTGTTATGAAGACGGGTGGCTCCGTGATAAACTAAGGGTGGGTGAGCCCAATATAGCTCTCCAATGCATTGGGTAACACGAAAGGGTTAAACATTAAAGTTTCTCCGAAGATATTTAGGGAATATACTGTGATAGGTATTCCAAACATAACCATGGGGGTTACTCCCTAGGTGAGAATGTTATGAATGCCTTAAGTTACCTTTATGTCTTTTGATTTCTATGATTTATTCATGATTTAATGAGGTCTGATAAAATGCTTATGTTTTATTATTAAAGTATGATTTCATACATGGACTAATGTTTTCATTTAGTACATTTATATCTCATACTGAGCTTATTATGCTGATCCCAAGTTTTTGAAATGTTTTTCACAGGACTTAATGTGGCATAGGGTCAAGGATGGGATAAAGTAAAATTCATGCTATCTAAAACATAAAAACATGACATGTTCCTTTTTAAGAGTTTTCATTTTATGGAAACTTAGTAGAAGTGTCTACTTTGTAAGATTTTGAGATGTAATAGTTATGTCCTAATTGTCTAAAACTCTAAAATTGAGAATATCCTCAATGTGAATTATTCATTTAATTCAATATTAAGTAAGGTTTAAGGTCGGGGCCTTATAGAGGATATACATTTATTAATAAACATGGTTCACCTCAAAAATTACGATAGCATAATCATTCCCATTTTTCTTTATCTCTATAGCTTTAAGTAGATTATCATTTTCATTAGTCCTTGAATTGGGAAACTTTTTAGTAGATTGGGAAAACACTATACAATTGAAACAATGATGTGTTGGAGGTTCATTCAATGGGGATTTCTAATTATTCGAATCATTAGATACCTTCATCCCATAAAATAGGCATTATACCACTCGATGAAATTCCATTATGCACTTAAAACCTTTAGTATTCCCCTTAATCTAATTCCATCCATGTTTTCCCACAATTTATGTATATTTGATGGCTCATATTCATTTTTCTGTTGTTGTAAGATTTTCTTTTGAACTCCTATTATAATTTTCTTATCAAAACCATAAGATATATATACAACTCTATCCTCAAATTAAACCATTATAGAATATATGACCACATCTTCATATATTCTAAATTATCTTATATCAAATGACTTTCTAAGATTAGGTTTTAGGGAAATAAATAATTGAGAATTTATTATTCGTTTTAGATGATAATACACAAAGAGTACCTCACAATCCAGTTAAAATTTTCTCCATAGGTACGAACAAACTCATAATCCTTCTACATAATCTCTATGAATTAGTATTCAATATTATTATAAAGAATATGAGTTATGTACTTATTGAAAAATAAGTTCTTGAACTAATCCAAATCCATGGATTCAATATCATCTTACTCCCCTGTATTATTGATTAGATTCCACAACCAATCTGTTTCTCCTTCTAAGAGATAAATAACCTGAATCAATTTCTTGTGTTAGAAAAATTAGAGAATGGAAACTATCATTTCACAAGTACTGATCCATTATTCAGCAACAAGTGGATTATTGGACATGATGAAAGAAGGTTTTATTCTCCTAATGAAGGACTAAATAAAATATTGTTCCCAACCTTACACATTTTTAAGCCTAGCATGATTCATAGAATATGAGAGTACAGTTATAACAATTTTCATTCCTTCAACTACTAATTATGGTTTGTTAGGAGGGAAATAATTTCATTTATGAATATATCTATTATTAAAAAGATATTTTAAGGATCCATGCATTAAAATAAAATAGAATGATTAGTGTGAGAAACATTTACCACAATGGAAAACCACATAAACATTGAAAACACTAATATCATGTATAAATCATGATAATTTTATGTTAAATCTATGAACCCATAGGATTATCCTTATATATTTCCATATAATATCCTTATAAATATAACTAGGGATCTCATTATGTTTTCTTATCCTAGTTTCCAGAGTTTGACTAAACCTCCACTCAGATACAAACTATAATGACCCTACCGTTTCGTATAAAAAATTTACATCAATTTTTTCAGAAAAATTAATACATTGAGAAAACAAAATGCCCAAAGATTGTATAATTTTAGTACCTTATGATACATGGAACAAAGAGGTATATTATGGTGGAATATATACAATGTTTCCCAAAAAGTTCATTCCAATTAGTACTGACACTGAAAACCATTCCTTAAAAAATGGGGAATGGAAACATAAAATGGGGTATGCTTAGATGCTTAATAATTGTAAACAATGGAGACATGAAATCATAAAAATGAGCGTAAAATTACCAGATAAAATCCTACATATCAATGATCATAAACATTAATCATGGACTAAATCTTGTCAATCCATAAGACATGAATCATAATGAATAATGAAAATAATGCACAAAATCAAATCATTTGAATAATATGATGAATTTGTGGTAGACACATCAGTTTCTAAAATAATATTTCAAGGATACCTACTAAGTCCTTCACAAAATGTTAGTATTGGGATAATAAAACATTAACCTACTTCATTATTGGGAGGCCCACCCATGTACCCTCTTATTTGGTGCATGGGATGTCCACTTGTGTACTCAGTTTTTTTTGGGCTTGGGATCTCCACCTGTGTTCTCTCTTTTTTCTGTCTTTGGATATCCACTCATGTACCCTCTTTTTATGGGATTATGATTACCTACCATGCACCCTATTTATCTCATAAAAAATTTATCAATACCCATTGTATATTGAGGGAGGTATAGGTCCCACCCATTTTATAATTAAATCATTCATATGTTTGTAAAAATAACATAAATCATTCATTATACAATATCCAATGAAAATAAATGTGTATCTTAAACATCATTCAATCATAACATAGCCCACATCAAATAAATGCGTTTAATAAAAAAAATCATTCATTGAACGAATAATAATGGAAACGTTGAATCAAATTCCCCAAAACACACAGGTAACTAAAAATAATGTCATCTTAGATTGAAAATAATTTTGAGATATAACTTGAAAAAAATTATTGAGAAATATAAAATTTCTTATTGGAAAACATTTTCTTTAATTGAAATGATAAATTTTTTTCAAAGAAAACATTTTTTTGGTATTATATTCTTATGATTTTAAGGGAATATTTGAGGAAATAAGGTTTCATGAAATTGGAAAAATACACATTTTCCATATAAGTTAAAAAAATATTCTCCTCATACTTTTTATAAAAAATTATAAAATGTACCATGTTAAGAAAATGCTAAAAAATTCCTTTCAGTCCATTTAAAAAAACTCATTCATTAGTAAAAATTCCTATATAAAAATGTATAATAATAGTGAAATTATTCTTAATTTTTTTTTTAAGAAACACATACATGGATGATAAATATACCCTTGTTATTGATTACGTATAAAAAATCTCAGAACATAATGTGATTGTAAAATTATCACATTTTTTTTAAAATAGCTTTAAAATCTTATAAAGGAATATTTAGAAAAAATTAAAACCAAAAAAATTTCTTGATAATAAATATCCATGAAAATTATTTTAATTTATCTTTAATAACACTTTTTGATAAAATAATCTTCAAACATTTCAATGTGTCCCATACCACATTGAAACATTTTTAACATAATCCCCATGAAATAATTAAATTATACAACGATTAAAATATCATAAAAATAATGATATTATTGATATAACATGTATAAAAGAAGAATTTAAACCTTATAAATTAATATAGGTTCATAAAAAACTTGTGTCTCAAAGAAGGAAAATTGAGGCAAAACTAACATACTCACATGGTAACTTTTGAACCACAAAACCCTATGAAATTGGGATCATTAAATGGATATGTAAATAACCATAATATAAATTATAAATGTAATAGAATAAAATCATGGGTATTATGTACAGTACAGAAAATAAATGAGTTGTTTCTAAGGCTTTTATATCAAAAAAATTAAAATTGAGATGAAATTCCATTACCTCACATTTGACTTCCATCAAACATCTTCAAAACTTCCCATGAATATCACCTTATTGAGAGACCCATGAGAACATTTGATTTAGTCTTTTGGTGAGACCAGAAGCACATGTACATAGAGAGAGTGAGTAGGATAAGGTTGGGAAGTTATTTGAGGATATATAATAACTTTTGGGGTGAAATGGTGAGGTGATGGGTGGTATTTAGACTTGAGGAGTAGTGAGTTCATGTGATTAAATTATTGATTATATTAAATTTAAAGCTAAAATACTTGAAGTGTATTTAATTTAAATTAAATATACTCTAAAATAATGTTTTTGGCTGGTTTGGGTCGATCCACACTTCAACAAACCTTAAAATGTTTATTTTTAGGTTTTTTATTTTTTTTACTCTTTTAACTTTAACATGTTAAATTCTTTACCCGTGCATTGGTAAAAACATTTTACCACTAGAAAGGTTTTATACATAAAAATGAAATTAACATTACAACCAAATTAGGACATTATTATTACAAATATTGAATACATTTGACCTTATTCAATTCACATAATTTGAATTATTTGAATTGAAATTAATTCCAAAAAAAAAACAAAAAAGATGGGTTTTAAATTGAAATGTTCAAAATTTGAAATATTTTAATATCTAATTTCGATTTGAAAATTATTCCAATGACATAAATTATTTTTATTGATGAATAATTGTACTAATTATAAATTAAATCCAACTAATAATATTATGTAGCTATACAAATAAATTTGATAGAAATAAAGTTTTGAACTAATATTTTTTATTATCCATTATTCATAAAAAATTAATGTTTCTCTAAAAAATACCAAAAAGAAACCAAAGTAAATTTTTATATCCTAATTTCAAATAAGAATATTATTTTCCCATATAATAATTATAAAATTCGCTAAATTTATATTTAAAATTGATTATCCATTAAAATGCGGTAAAATTTAACATTTTGAAAATATAAGGTTTTATACATAATATTGGGGTTGTTATTATATTATACCTATTAAATCTGTTGAATTAATAAAAAATACATGATTTAATATATAATATATATATTTCATTAATATCATTCACTAATTTAAATTAATTTAATTCATTACGATTAAACAACATTGGGAGGATAAAAATAAAACTATTTTATTTATAACAAATTTGTGTCCATTTTCATTTATAATTAATTTATAAAAAATGAATTCATATTTTAAAGTTTATAATCTCATAATTTTTTTAATAAAATTCATATCCACTAATTTAATTTCGAGGTTACATCTTACAATATATTAAATAATAATATATTAATAATATACTATTGTTCGATAAAACTCGGTCTTGCCTATAACAAAAGAAAATGAAGGAACTCAAAATTATTTATAAGAGAAACCAAAAATAGTGTCGCATATACTGAAAGATAAGATGTTGTTTTTTATTGAACAATATTATCTTGGTGATTTGGATAAATAAATATAAACAGAGTGTTCTTCATATAACAAAATCTATATTCAATATTCCATAAAATGCAAATTAACAAAAAGATTAAAGAAACTTGAAAAAAATATTTCAAAAAATAAAGGGGCATTATAGATAGATCCCATGGAGGATTGAGATGATTATGGTTTCATGTTTGAGATGTGAGACAAGGATTTAAGGGACTAGTGACCATGTGTATGGTTATTAAGTTTTGATATGGGCTGCATGCCCTGTTTACTATTTCCTATGTGTACTGACTATATTTTTTTATCAGAACATAACATTTGAGTATTGAGGAATTATTCTTGAGGTAAACTCCCATGAGTGAGTGGATATGGTTTTTTTAATTTATTTAACCTCTATAATTTGTGAAAATATTGGTCAATGTGATAGATATAACCTCCCTTTACTATTAAAGGATATGTAGGTTTTATTGATGTGACTACCATTGAGTGTGTATGGATGGGGTGATGTGATTGATGTCTGATCCCATTGAGTGAATGAGGATGGGTTTGTTTGATTGATGTGACATATTTTAAGTGCATATTAATGGTTCATGTTTCTATGTGATGAATAGATAGCGGACCACCCTCAAGTGAGAAGGGATGGGTTTATGATTATTCATATATAATCATGCCCAGTTCATTTGGGTAGTGTGTCAAAGTTTGGATGATGACCCACCCAATGTCATTCGGTGAACATTGGCCATAATTTTTAAAACATCCCAGGATTGACGTACATGGTTATGAAATAATTTTTTATAACTTTTCATTAATTATAAAGACACTCGCTCAAATACTGTATTAGTTTAGTACCTTTGGAAACATAGAAACATAAAAAACGTGTTCATAACACATTTAATTCTTATTCCTCCCATTTCTCCATAACTAGACTTCTTTTTTGACATATTAGACATAATAAATTTATTCATATCATGGATAAAATAAATGTAAGAAATGGGGGGGTCTCAAATGCTCAGTAATGGTAAATAAGGATGATACGTAAGCAAAATCATGAACATAATAGTATGAAAACAAGAACATAACATTAGAGAATCATATCTTCCATATCAAAGATCATATACATGATTCATTAAATAAATAATGGATATTAATAAGACATGAATCATAATAGAATAAAATAACATAATCAATGGGAATATAAAAAAGATAAAAGGCATGAAATTATAGAATACACTTAAACTTGTTACTTTGTAAAATTTTATAAATAGTAATAGGTTCCATCATTAAATTAAGGACATGAAATAAAGACTTTTCATAAACAAATGGACATAAATACAAGGTCCAATCAAAAGTTAATGGATATGAAAACGAGGACCACACATAAAAGTCTGAACATGAAATATAGATCATACATAACATATATAACTCACGGGTTATCCATACTTACCCAATGCACTGGAGGGAGATATATGTCCCAATAGTCACATAAAGGAAACCATAAATATGTGTTCAACATGAACGTAAATAAATATCATATCAAAACCCATGGAATTAAATGGATTTAATAAACATCATTCAATTATAATTATCCCATGAAAAGATATTAATTTCATAAATTTAATTCCATTATAAACCTAAATCATTATTATAATGGATAATAATGGTATCATTTAATCATATCCCCTATAAATCACAATCAACATGAAATAATTTTATCTTAGATGGGAAATAATTTTGAGATATCACATGAACACCATTGTTGAGGAAAATATATTTTCTACTTAAAAAATGTTTTATTTAATTAAATTGTTGTCAAATTTTAAAATAAAACATTTATATTGAAAATGAATCTAAAATATTATAATGTGACCCTTAAATAATTATTGTTTCATGATGTCAGAATATTCTGTTCATGCCATATATTTAAAAAAAATTCATTTTGTACTTTTCCCAGAAAAGTCATGAAGTACCTTGTTTAGAGAATGACAAAGAGATTACTTTTATACCATGTAGTAAACAATAAAAAATTGGTAAAACATTTTTAAAAGAGTTTTTAGGAAAAACATACATGGAAGATAAATATTCTCTAATATAAACTTATATTGATACAATTTCAAATATTGATGAGAATGTGAAATACGTACTCATTACTTTATAATCTGTAGCATTATATACCCCATGATATAATGAAAATAATATGAATATGAAAATATCCTAATATTCTATAATATACTCATAAAAAACATTCATGTTTATTTTAATAACCAATGAATAAGAAACAAGTAGGTTATAAGGTTTGTGTCCCATAGAAATAAAAGTGAAACATAAATCCCGTTCTACTTGAGTAAATCTAGAATGATGAACCCCACAAAATAATAACTTATATTAAATTCTTTAATATCCATAAAAATATAAAATAATGATATGAAATGTTATAGGTTAGTATATATGCCACAGAAAATAACTTATAGGTGAATATGGCATGTATCTCACAGAAATAAAATGTGAATGGAAATTCCCATACCTTATGCCTTAAATATTATAATACTCGTGAAAACCTCCTGTACAATAAATATCAGTTTATTATTAATATATTAAAGAAAAATATTAGTATATATAATTCCATATATGAAAAACATATAACATTATATTACCATCTTAATAATAATTCAATGCTTATATTATTTTTTAGGTAATAACCACTTTGTTTCTCATACATGTATGTACTCTTTATTTTTGGTCCTCATTCATAGATAATGTTTTTAGAAACTTCATAATTATATTCATTAAATAGATATCATTTATAATGATTTTAAATGTATTTATTTTCACCAATAAAAGATAGAAATAGGAAAATAAATACACCGATCATGGAGATTGTAAACCGTATATACGCATTAACACTCATGTCAATTTATTTTCATTATAAAAGAATAAAAATTATATGACATATTATAATTTAAAAATTATTTTAATTTAATATATAATATATATATTCATAAAATTTGTAGACCCCTATTTTAGGGTATGTAGCCATTTTATTAGGCTTTTTTAGTTGATAAATTATATGGGTAATGTTTAGGGGAGTTTGTATATATTTTGAAGTTTTTTGGGGATTTTAAATAGGTGAATAGTTGGTGAACTATTTGAAAAATCATTCACCATATCCAGAAATATATGCATAGTGAGAAGGGGAGTAAGGGAAGGCATATGGGTGGCACATGTTTTTCCTAAACCATGCACATACTAAGTATTAACGATGATCTTTGAAAAGGTTTTTCCTCTTTTTGGGGAAGCAACTTTGGCATGATTAGAATATAGTTTAGAGATCATGTGAGATGAAGGTGAAAGGGTTTCCTTAAGGTAGTGTTTGGTTTGTTTTTATCTTATGGTTTTCCTAACTGTGTGACTAAACCATGCATGGAAATAAACAACTTCTTTAAAATGTGGAGCTCACTGGCCTTTCCCTCTAACACACTATTTCATCTTCTTTTGTGGCCCTAACTATGGATTTTTTACAAATGGTGAAGGAAGGTTCTAACATCAGTACATAGTTGATATGAAGAATTTACATGGTGATTAGATGTTGTTTCCTTAATGTATGTGAAAATCCTTCATCATTTATGATGTTTTTATTAGATCTAAATTTCCTTATCTCTCAGTTTCATAGATTTATGCTCGCTGTTAGCAGATTTAAGGTTGTAGATGCCATATAAGATTATATTTTTCCTATATGTTGAGTGGGTAAGATATATAATGTGGATTCATGGAGATTCAACCTAGTTTTGTGATATTTTTTTCATGCAATTTATCGTTTCAATTAAAACTCTCAAGGTTGGTGGCTTCAATATCAACTATTCTATTTTGAACATGAAATACTAGTTTTAAATTTATTTTTAATGAAATTGGTTGTGGTATTGATGGAAATAATATGTTGGGAACCCTCATTATTGATTGTTCAGAGAATTGTGAAAAAATGGGCATTTTTTTGGAATGTTAAATTTGTTTCCAAATTTTAAAATATTGATTTTAAAATGTATATTCACTGGAATTATGGAAAATTGATTCATTGAAATGTTTTCAATAAAACTATGGTTATATTGAAATAAATTTAAAATTGTTTTTTTCATGGTCTTTAATAAAGGAATGGTTGAAATGATTGGTTTGAAATTGGTATTGGGCATAAAAGGTTATATGTGTTCATATGCATTCTAAAAAAATAGGTGTATGAAGTATCCCACATTATTCTTGGTGGGGATAAGGGTTAGGGATTCCCCCCATCCAAATTGGATCCATTAATTTAGTGTGTTTCCTTAAATTCACAACAGTCAATGACGTTGAGTCAACCACATCATTCTAGGATGGATAAGGGTTAGGGGTTGTTTCCACCAAAATGGATAAGGGTAACAAATCTCCCCCATCATTTTTGGGATGTGTAAGGTTCAGATATTTCACCCACTAAAGTGGAACTTGGGAAATGGGTTTTAAATTATTTCTTGGTAATTTTCCATGGAAATTGTTGTTATCTTGAGAAAACTGTTTTATTGACACATATATATTATTTTGTTATAAACTATTTTTAAAAATGTTTTATATAAATTTTTTTATTGAAATGTGCAAATTTCTTCTTTCATAGTGGTGTGAGTAGGAACGTCATTGGGAAAAACCAATTGTGTTTTTATACTCACTATTTCTTTGGCACATTTCTGCTTTTGTAGATGTCAACTACTAATACCTTGGAAAATTTAAAGTACCTCACCTCTTTAGAAATACTTATTGATATATGCTTTCTCTGGTAGAGTTAGAGTATGGATCTTGGGGAGTTTTGGAGTTATAGTTTTCTAGAGTCTTTTCGGTTTATGTTATTCCACTATTCACTTTGTTATTATTCTCTTATACTGTGGCACTTTATTTTAGTAAGATTTTTTTAAATGAAATGATGTGTTTCCTTTCATCTTTATAATACATAATATAGTGGGTTTTTGGTTATTTATTTTATGGTTAGTTGTTTTATTATTATAGGGATAATTATCCCCCACATGTATTTACGCCCTTTGTTATTTATTTCCTGCCTTTGACATCTTGGGGATGTTGGTTAAGGACAAGTTAAAACATACTACCCTGTGAAGACAATGTGAAGGTGTCAGGACATTACAAATTGTATATGTTTTGTTTAGTCCACAAGTCTGTTTGAGGGAATGGATATCTAATTGTTCCATTCCTTGTGAAATAAGTAGTCATCAGTTCTGTCAGTCTTGGAGTTAAATTTCATTCATTCCTATTCCATGAGTTTGGATCTTAGAGAGGTGTAGGATTGTAGAGACTTGAAATGTAGATCATAAAAAGAAATATCTAATGTTTTTATGTTGAACTTCAATTTACCACGTAGTTAGATACATAAGTGTTTTTGAGACACATATAGGATTAGAAATCTAATTTTCATGGATTTATCCAATTATACGATCATGACATAAATTGGACGAATGAATTCCCCACTAGAAATGCATACATCATTATGAGTAATGATTTATGATTTTTAAAATGTTTTCATTTTGTAAAAATGTAAAAATAGTATTCAAATTAATGATTTCTAAAAAGTGCAACGTTGTGATATTTTGAAAATGGTATTATTTTCTAAAGCAATATGTTTTTTATTAAAAATTGGCCGAATGTGGAAAAAGATGATTTTGGGAAATCATATTTGTGATATTATGCTATGTTAAAATTTGTAAATTTTATTCCTTCAGTTTGTGTAAAGAATGAATTATGAAAATTTTTTGTTTCTAGAAAATGGAACCTGGTAGCTATTATAGGAACTAGTCAGAAGAGGTTATTGAAAATGTTGTTTCACCCAAGAAACAAGTGATCCAAAAGATGGTCCAAGCATTGTGCATGATTTTCAAAATGTAGAGGTAGAAACTGAAACTAGACACACTTTTTATGATCTCTTTAACTACTTAGAACCCATTTGTAGTAAGTAAGGTTTTCATCATGAAAAAACGGTGAGATGTTTAAAAAATTCAAGAGGAAGAGGTACACCAATTCTAAAGGAGGTAGAACACATCAGAATCAAAACAAAGGAGTTATTAACATTCCTCCATGACCCAATAGAATGCATCGAAATTTTCAAGGTTTTTTATTGATTCACATAAAGTGAATGTGTATGACGCAACTGAGCGCATTCCACATTTGCAAAAAAATAGGGCACCTCAAGCCCCATTATTGCATTGCATTGAGGTCGGGTGTTAGGGATGGTCTACATGTGTCTCGTGTGTTGTATTATTCGATAGAATGAGGGTAGGAGAATACCTCTCATCAGTATAATAGAGCTAGCCATGGTGATTACATGGATACCATGACTCCTCAACAAGGTAAACACAAAAAGGTAATAAAGCACATAGTGGTGTGATGCATCAATTAAATGGTTCTTAGTAGGGGATTATGGACGATCAAGATGAAATATATATGCTGATAGGTAAAATTATTTTGAATTCTACCCTTATTCAAGTTATTTTTAATACCGGTACATCACCTTCCGTTATATCTACTCGTACAATTGATTTTCTATGTTTAAAACTTGAGATGATTTCCACTATGATTAAAATGAAAACTCTTATTGGGAAAATAAAACATAGAGCCTTTTTTGTATAGAATGTTCTATAACTATTGATGGAGTTGAGATGAAATGGGTCTTCTTTGTACTGGATATGAATGCCTATAATGTAATACTTGGTATGGATTGGCTAACAATGATCAGAGATCACATAGACTATTATAGTTGAACATTTCTTTTTGAGATTGAGAATGACATCAAACATCTCTTTACATGAAAAAAAGTGAAGACATATACTATGGGATTGTTCGCACTAGTAGTGGGAATAGTATATTATAAATTTCCAATGATGACCTTGATAGTTGTAGAAATGATAGAGACTTATAGTTTTACCACAACGGTGGGTCACATTCGAGAAGTTTTTCCTAAAAATTTTCCTTGGTTATCACTAGTAAGGGATGTGGAGTTTATGATTGATCTCTTCCTAAGGAACAATTCTATCTCAAAGTATTCTTATCAAATGTGACCAAAATAATTGATGGATTTCAATGATTAGTTGGAAGTTCTGGAAAGCAAATGATTCATTTGTCCTAACACATCTCTATGGGTTGCAGTAGTCTTGTTCATGAAGAAAGTAGATGTAACCATAATGTTGTGTGTCGATTATCATAATCATAAAAAATTTATGATAAATAATTTGTATCCAATTCCATTAATTTATTATCTACTCAATAAATAGATAAAATATCTATGGATGTCTATGATTAAATTGCGATCAGGATTTCACCAATTGCAGGTTCAGAAGGTGGATATTCCGAAATCAACATTCCAAAGACGTTATACCCATTATGAATTTGTGGTTAAGTTTTTTTTCTTCTGAATGCACCGAATTTATTAATGAAATTAATGAATTAGATATTTTGAAGATATCTGGATCTTTTTTTGTGGTTTTGGTTGATGACATATCAGTGTATTCAATGAAGAGGTCTAAGAATGAATAAAACTTGTTGGTAATGTTGTGAATCATAATGGATCATCAGTTGTATACAATAGGTAAAGATTATAAAAGAAATATCTACAAATTATTGAATTTGACTTGATGCATACACTATGTAAAGACAATTAAATATAATATACATTGTTTAAGATCTTAGTAACTCAGTTGAAAAAAGAGGATTTAGATGAGTGGTAATTGATGTTGGTCCTAGGTGATATGAACATGGAATTTCAAGACCTAGGGGATGTTGTAGTTCTATTTTCCATTGATATAGTTATTGATATTGTAAATATGGTAAAGGATACATAGAAATAAGACATGGAATATTTTTAAATGAGATCAAAAATAAATTGTTGGGAGACCATTGAGAGTGGGATAATGCTTGAGAGTTCTGTGTTGTGGTTCAGAAATCATATGGTTGTAACTATGGATTGTTAGGAAAAACTTCTTCATTCATACCTCCATTCGTGATGGGCTATTACTCAAGAAATAATGAATATGTATATGTAATTGAAATCATTGTTTTGGTGGGTCAGAATGAATTGGAAGGTGTATGATTTTATTTAAAGTTGATTAACTTGTTAAAAAGTCAAGGTAGAACATCGACGTACAACATGTCTCCCAAGAACCGTTCAGAAGAGCAATTCCATATGAGTCATAGTGGATCAACTTTCCAAGTTGTCTTATTTCATCCATATTGATGAAAATATTATGGTGGAGGATATGTCTAAAATATATATCCAAGATGTTGTAAAGATACATGGGATACCAATTTTGATAGTGTTAGAAGGAGATACAAAGTATACATCTCGTTTCTGTAAATCCTTATAGAAATACCATGGGACTCAGTAAACTATGAGTATACAGTATCATACATATATAGATGGACAATCCAAATGGATGATACAAATGTTGGAAGACATGTTTTCAGCTAGTGTAATGGGTTTTTTGGCTCATGGGAGGTACACATACCCTTGGAAGAGTTCACATATAACAAAAATATCAACAGTTGATATATATGGCTATTTTTGAATCATTGTATGGGCTTCCTTGATATTATCCACTATATTGGGTGGAAAGATAAATAACTCATTAGTTGGACTATGCATTTTTCTAGAAACAACGTAGAATCTTTAGTTGATCACGAAATGGATAGAGAGAGCTCAGAGTAATCATAAATCGTATTCGGATCATCGTTGATGACAATTTTCATTCACATTTAATGATCATGTGTTCTTCAGGATCTCTACAAGGCTTGAAAACAGACATTTTTGAAATTTAATAATGTAATAACCTAGATATATAGTCCCTTTCAATATATGTTAATGGATTTTTGTTGTGGCATATCATTTGGCATTGCCACCATGGTTTAGTGTGGTGGATAATGTGTTCCATGTATCTCAATTTAAATGGTATCAGCCTGACCCAGACCAAGATATCATATTCAATCCAATTAACCTGGAGATGAATTTATATTTGGTACATATCCCAGTGTAGATTGTAAATAAGAAAGAGAAAGATTTGTGGTAAAAAACAACATTCTAGTGTGGGTTTTCTGGAAACATGTTTAGAATCAAGAAGAGACATGGGAACACAAGTAGGAAATGAAAGAGAAATGTTTGAAACTCTTTTAGGGTAATGATGGTTTTTTACATCCAATTATAGAAAATCCAATAGTAGGTAGAATGTTAAGCACCCATCTAAATCGTGCATCCACTAGGTAGAAACCACTTGTTAGGAAAAATATTTTTTTGTGTTTTTGAGGTAGTGGATTCAACCCATTTGGTGAATGGGTTTGAGAACATGAGAGATGATAGTGTGAGGTTTCCTTAAAGGCAGTGTCTAGTGCAGGTTTAAAGAATGTTTTTCCTAACCATATGACTAAACCATGCACAGAACCATGCCACTTCCTTAAGAAAAGGATCTCCATCGTTTTTCACTCTAACCCAATCGATTTTTCTCCTATGTAGTACTAACTCTGTATTTCTCTTTATCATTTTTCTAATAAGGTTCTACCATCATCATTCATGTGATCTAAAGGATTCACTTGGTGACTAGAAGCCGTTTATTAAGTTTTTGGGATCATTCTTCATTGTTCTTGAGTTTTTCTTATATCCACATCACCATCTCTCTCAGTTTCACAGATCTATGCCACTTGTGTGTAAATATAAGTTTTTGGACACAAAATATGATTATATTTGTCCTATGGGATGATATGGGATATATATATATATATTAGTTTGATTAATGGAGATTCAACTTAGTTTTGTGACGTTTTTTCTTGCTATTTATTTTTTTCACCAATAATCTCAAAGTTGGAGGCTTCACCCGTGACTAATCTATTTAGAAATTGAAGAATTAGTTTCAAATTGATAGTTTTTTTGAATATTTCTTTATTTATTTTAATTTGTTTTTGGGAACCCTCTTTAGTAATTATTTAGAGAAATATAAAAAATGACCATTTTTGTGTAATGTCAAATTGGTTTCATGATTTTAAAATGTATATTTTCTAGAATATTGGTAAATGGTGTCATTGAACTGTTTTTAATAAAACAATGGATTTACTGAAATAAATTTGAAATGGTTTGTTTTAAAATGTTTCATTAAAATAACAATTTTATAGGTAATGTTGAAGTGAACATTTTATAATTGGGCATAAAAGGTTGTGTGTGTTCATATCCATTTAGGAGGAATACATATAAGAATTATCCCCCATCATTCTAGAATGGATAAGGGTTAGAGTTTTCAATAAAAGTATAATTTTACTAAAGTGGTAGAAATTGTTAGTTTGGGAATGGGATTATGCATAAATTGTTGTGTGTGTTCAAATTCATTTAGGTTGAATAAGGGTAAGAAGTATCCCATATGATTCTTGGATGGATAAGGGTTATATATTTCTCCCCCTTAAAATTAGTACATTTATCTCAATGTGTTCATAATCATTTGAGGTGGAAAAAGGTGTAGAGTCTCCACCAATTTTTTGTGATGGATACTGGTTATCGATTTTTAACTTATTAAAATGGGTAAGGGTAAGATGCCTGCCCCATCATTTTGGTATAGATAACAGTTAAGGATTTCTCCCATCAAAATAGGTAAGGGTAATATGTATCTCCATCATTTCAATGATGGATAAGGGTTAGGGATTCCCCCAACCAAAATGAATCTTTTTAATGGGTTTTAAAGAATTTTCTAGTAACATTCCATAGAAATATGGCTTATCTTTAGAAAAAAGTTTTATTGTAACTTGTATGTATTTAGATATGAATTGTAATTAGAAATTATTTTATATAAACTATTTTATATAATTTTTATAACATGTTTTATCCTAGTGGCGTGATTAGGTATGCAATTGGGGAAAACCAACCATGTTTAAGTACACATCACTTATTTGGAACATTAGTTATTTTAAATATTTCACTACTTGGACATGGGAAAAGGCAAAGTGTCAGACATCTTTTTCTCTACTTCATGATACATGGGCTGCCTGGGGGAGTTGGAGCACCGACCTTGGTGAGATATGAAGTTATTATTTTTTGGAGCCTTGTTAGTTTTATAGTCTTCTTGTATATACTTTGGTATTGTTGTATTTCACCGTAGTACATTATTTTAATATCATTTTCAGAATTGAAATGTTGAGTTGTATTTCATTCTTATCATTCATCATATAGTGGATTGTTTGGTAATGGATTTTTTGGTTAGTTGTTTTATTCTTATAGGTCAAATCACCCCCACATGTATTAAATCCATTTAACCTTTATTTCAAGTCTTTGGTGAATATAAGACATCTCGTAAGGCCTAGTAATGTCTCAACTCCCTCTCAATCCATTGAGAATGGTGTGGGATGTCAAAAAATTCATCCTTATTACCACAAATGTGAAATATAGATAAAATATGAATCACATCACATCATGGAAATGACAATCAATATATATGCACAAGAGACGTTATAATATACCAAAAGAATAGTTAGTAAAAATTTGGATAATATATTTTCATAAAAGAAGTATAATAATTTCATAAATATCATAGAAATAATAAAAAAGTGTTTCTATCATTATGCACACCATGATATGTGGTAAACGAAAAATAAACAATCATCATTTCGCGAGGCGATAATCCACAGAACACACAGACAATATGTTTATTACCAATTATATGGAAGAGTGTGATAGTTTATGTTTAAAAATATATAATAAAACCTTATAATATTTATAATACTTACTTTATTATATAAAATTAAATAAAAAATAATTTATTAGGTTAATGGATTAAATTAAACGAAAACATTCATTGACGAACGTTGCATCTTCTTTGGTTATCTCCATTTGATTTTGAAAGAAGGACTTCATTGATTGGATTTATTAAAAAATAAAATCCTATATTATGAAGAGATGGATTTTCGGAGGAAGCTTATGAATATTCATCATGATCCAAAGGGATTCACATATGTTAATAAAAGATATTGATCAGTTTTCTTTATAAGTGAGGGAAATGCCACTTTTGGAAACTGTAAAAAGTATTATTATATCATAATTGTTAAATCCATTGAAATAGCTAAAAAATGTCATATATTGATTTAAAATATGATATAATTTTTTAATCTCATAAAATAATAAATTTTATATATGTTTTTATGTAATTTTAAACCTTATTTTTTTGATTAACGCATAATAATCTAATTTAAATGTAATTATGATAACAATGATTTTAAAATCAAAAGGAAGTAAATTTTTAATATAAAGTTCAAATTTTATCATAAATGTACATTTTATAATATTTCGGACCATATATCACCTCCTGGTACTTTTTAAATATATTTTGAATTTTTAAATAATCAAATCTGATGTTATTTTCATAACATATCATAAGTGTCAATTTTGACACTATTCATAACGTTGAGTTTAAGAAAACAAATCAACATGATAACTTCGAGACAAAACATTAACACACCCCTAACATTTCATATTCTACTCTAAAATTATTATATCACCTTTTTTTCTATTCAAACTTATAATAAAATATAAATGACTGTTTTATTAATTATGTAATTATTTCATCATCATTTTATAATTATTTACGATAATAATTTATTCACAAAAAAGTATAAGTTTAATAATATAATGTGTTTAAACCTTTTATATTAATTAATAATATATATAGATTATAATATATTCAATTTATCACTATATTAAATATATTATAGATATTAAAAGTAAGAGTGTGACATTTTGTCACTCCCTTTGAGATTAATAACAATTAAGTTATTTAAAGGGAAATGTGTCCATTAAATTATTATATTTTTATCCTAATGTGTTATGGGTCTAATTATATTATTAAAATATATTTTGGGAAATGGTTTTTTTTATAATTTTTATTGTATTACTTTGACACTTAATTACCTGATTTACCCTTAATCATGGTATTTAAAATTACAGAAGTTAGTATTCATGCTGTAAAAAAATAAATGGGAAATATCTATTTTTTTGAAAATCCTATTTAAAATACAGAATCCATTTTTCATAATTCAAAACACACAATTTGATTAAATTAATTTTAAATTAATCCCATTGATGAAATTAGAAAACAATTTTTTTAATGTTATAATGTTGAAATGATTGACATGTTTTTATAAACCAATTCATTGTGAAATTGATTATAATAATCTAAAATTGATTATATAATAAAATTTAATATATTTATACTTTAATATCAAATCAAATATATAATTAATCACTATAAATTATTTTAATTAACACACTATTTTCAATATGTAGTTAGTATTTTTTAATATTCATCAAAACATGAATCTTATTAGAAAAATATAAAAAATTCAAAAAAGTAAATTTAGATATTATGAATTCATATAATAAGTTAGTTTTTTTATATAAGAAATATAATAGTGTCAAATATTATATTTAAAATGGGGTTTCCATTAAAAGGCGGTAAAAATACCCATTTGAAAAATACATGGTTTTATGCAATAACCAAGGTTTATTATTATATTATGACAATAAAATATTTTGGATTAATATAAAAAATATTTTATTGAATATTTAAAATATATATTTCATTAATATCATTCACTTATTTTAATTAATTTAATTATTTAACACAAAATGTATTAAAGTGTTTCCTTTATAATCAATTTTTAAATATTTTCATTTTCTAATGAACTCGTAACCAATTAATTCATATTATAAATCTTATATTTTCTTATTATAGATAATACTATTTATATCCTTTAATTTATTGACTAGGTTATATCTTATTCTATCAAATAATAAAATTTTAATAATATATTATTTTTCTGTAAAACTTGATCTTTTGTGTAATGAAAGTTATCAAAAGAAATCCGCATTATGTGTAAGAAAATCCTAGAATAGTGTTGCCTATATAATATGATAATCTAATTGTTTTTTAAAGTGAAATATAGACTTTATGTTTCATATAACACAACCCAACCCTAGTTATTTTCATATAAAAAACGTATTTAGTATTTTGTGAAATGAAAAATATTGAAATGAATAAAATAATTAGAAAAAAAATTATTTCAAAAAATATTGAGGTCTTACATTAAACACCATTAAAATGAGTATATCCCTCATAATTCATCGAGTTATTAAAGGTTTAATTATTGAATGTTAATTTAATATAATCCCATAACGTAAAAATGAATTCTAAAAACATTATTTATTAAGAGAATGAAGTAAAATAACAGTTACCCAATGTAAATCATAAATATGTATTTTTATTGGAGAACATAAGTGAATATTTTGGAATGGAAGAAAAGTGTAAATAATCAAAGAGATTTATAAATTTCACAGATCACAGAAAATTGGGTGATCCATCGAAATTTAAAAATCACAAAATAATAAACTAAATAAGCATTTAAATAGTTCATTGATATCATCAATAATGATGATAACAGGATAACATTTTATTTCAGGATATTTCTCTTATTGATGAGGAATTTTTACAAGGGGATATACTTACATGATTTTAGGGAAACATTACACTTTGTTTCAGCTTGATTGATTTACACTTCATTTCTTATTCCATGAAATAACTTTGAATTCTTCATTCTGGAAGTGTCAGCAGGTCATGAGATGCATAAATATAATGATAGATCATTCCATACATCTTTATAAAAAAGGTTAGCACATTTTATAAAATATGCATAAATCCACCTATAGTGATATAATAATTTAATATCACAAAATTCAACCAACGTTTAATATAAACAGTCCATAAATGGATAATCTTACAATCCTTCTAAAAGTTGAAAGTAAAAAACATTTGAAAGAAGGTTACTAAATTTTAAAAATAAAATTAAAATTTACCCCTTAAACAACATGATGCAGCTCTTAATTTTCAAAAACCAAACATTTAAATACCATCATCATGTATTCTCCAGATATATGACAATAACATTAATTACCATAAAACCATATTAAATAGACAAATGATTCTTAATTCCTTATATAAAAAAGTTTTCATTGGATGCTTGGGTTTATCCTTATATTTATAGAATATACGATTTTATTATTTCAGTTTCTAAGTAGATAATCACATGAAAATTTCCTAATAGAGAGACTATAAGATTTTCATAGGTCTTATTACGTCACAAAAAACATGAAGTTCCAAAAAAAAGGATAATAGGATAAGTGATTTCTATTTATCGTGGTTGACTTTATCGATTATATCAACATAATCTTTCCCATTACCATTTGTACTTTTTGTTTTTGTGGCTTATCATCCACATTAGTCCTTGTATCGGGGCACTTTTTAGCATAATTCCCAAAAACATTTCAAATGAGACAATGAATATTGAGAGGTTCACTTTTTGAATATTTATTTTATTCCCATTATTTTAGTAGTGAATTGGTCATTGACCTTAATTACCATACATAAAACATTTACAAGTCCCCTAAATTCAATTTCCTCTATTTCCCTTACAAATTTTGAGCATATAATAAATGAAATCTTCTTCTTTTCATAGTTTTTAGAGATTCCTTTGAATTATATGCTTCTTTTACTATCATAACGATGATATATATAGGAAACTTAAATAACATTTTTTGTAAGAAGAATATGGGGGATGTACTTAATGGAAAATATGTTCTTGAACTCATCCCAATCCATGAAGAAAATTTTATCTTCTTGACTCATATTATTAATAAATCTCCACCTCTAAATCACTTCAAATACCATGAAATAAGTTCCTAACTTATATTTTTCATATTATTAATAAAAGTGATCATAAAATATCTTTTCTATAGTACAAAGCCATTGAATGTGGGTGTTTCCTTACAAAGGATTCAATAAAATGGAGTCCCCTACTTTGATCAAAAGGACGTACAACAAGATTCATGAGTTGATAAGGTTTTGTGTATATAGAAATGTGAATTTTCATTCCAACTTCCATAAAATTATGTTTCTCAGGAGGTCCATCATTTATTTTTCCATTTAATTCCATATTAAGATGGTTCTTCAGGTTTAATCCATTGACTAAAAGAACAATATAATCTGATTAACGATATTAATAGTGTGAAAACCACACATTCAAGAGAAATTACATTCAATATGTAACATCTTAGGTTTAATCCTATGTTTTTCATGATTATTACAAAAATTCTAGGAATATAACCTATACTTAGACTTATCTTTAGAGATATCCATAGGGGTATCCATAGAAATATATATAGGGATATCACTAAACTTTTCTCATTATAGTTTCCAAAGGTTCTCTAAAATATTTATCTGATACCATCTATAACTACCCAAGATTGATGTACAAGAATATTACATCATTTTTTCAAAACATTTCATAAATTACACAAACACACACCCAAAACCATATTATTTTATTGTCTCTAGAAACATGGAAACAGAAAAATGTAGTTCATAACACATATACTTATCCTTATACCTATTTATTAATAACTAGACCAATTTTTTATATATCACACTTAATATCTTTGTTTGTATTATGGGAAATGAAACAGAAGATATGGTGAGATAAGATGCTATTCAAGGGTAAGAAATGAAGTTACATAAGTATAATAATGAACATAAGGGTATTAGATGAAGATCATAAACTTAGAAAATCATACCCTACATATCGAATATCATATACACGATTCATGGAATAAATAATGGTACTTAATAGGACATGAATCATAATGTAATAAAAGAACACTGTCAATGAGATCATAACATTGACTTAAACAGAAATTTAATTTTTTATTTCATAAACTTTTGTGGAAAAGTGAGAAACCAAGAGTCCACCACATAATGATAAAGAAGAGTCATTGAAAAAAACTTAATTATACCAGACTCAATATCCCTAAACAATTTCGAGGAAAAATTTGTTACCTGAGTTCTCAGTTCAACCCTTATCATATCTTCAAATTCAAAGGCCATCTTATCCCATGTCTGTATATACTCCTCGATGATGATCTTTCCCTTGTTGAATCCCCCAACCAAGATTGTGTCCTGCTTGTCAATCCATGTGTATTTATCCTCATTCATAACCACTTCAATAGACCATACCATCATTTTGGCTGCTTCCTCTTTAGAAGCATTGAGTAACAGGACTTGTTCTATCACCACATCTTCCGAACACATAAGAAAATACAATTGTTGCTGACACAGACCGCTTGATTTCTGTTGACACATGGTCTTGCTGACCTTCTTATCATTTTTTTCTGAATGTGTCTCCAAAGGAGGAGGCAAGGATGAGTAATCCTTCCTACCCTTAATTCGACTGTTACTCCTACCACTTCTTGGGATTGTTCCCTCTACGGAAAATATCTTACCGATTTCACTGGGATCCTCCACACGGACCCTGTTTGCACAGTCCTAGTCTTCTTGTTCAGTGTTCAGACCTTCCATTGCAAGACCATAAAAGTTGTTCCTCACCTGAATTGTGTACTGGTTCCCTGCAGTGGAATCCCCTTCCATACGGGATAAACGTTGGTCATCCATAACCAATGGCTGATTTCCCTTGGGCAGGATATCACTGTCCCATGAAGCCCTAACAAACTAGCCATTAACAACTTCTACATAAACTCTTTCCATTTGGAATATAGACCATTAATAACCACATTTTGAGATTCACTCTAAGAAATATCAACCAGAACAACTCCGGCCCCTCTGCTATTTTCATTGTCTTTTAAATTGTACCGCCTGTCGGAACCAACCAAATCCTGTCATAATCAGTTAAAAACTGTAGAGACTTTGGGGTTATCCTAAAACACTAGATGTTTACCCTTAACCTTGTCTGGCCTACTCAATTCTGTAGAGTTTCCAACTCTATGAACCAAGCGATCTCGAACCTGAGAACTATCAGGTTGTTCCTCCTTTGCAGGCCCCTCTACCCCCCCAGAAGCCAGTAGTGACGACTACAGCGGACCCCTAGGATATCTAACCCCCCGAGAACTGCCTTCCATAGTAGTTGGATGAGCCTCTGACATTGACTGAGACCCACATCAGAAATACTCCCTCGAGTTTCCCACACTCTAGAAAATAGATCAAAAATCCATCCAGGAATCACACATAACATATATGCCTCATGAAATTATGGACATGAAAACCAAGTCCACACAATGATTTGTGAACATGAAAGCAGGTTCACACATAACATATATGCCTCATGAGTTATCCATATTTACAAAATATAATGGAGAGATATATAGGTCACACTCATCACATTATGAAAACCATAAATTTGTTTCCCAATAGAACATAAATCAATCATCATATCATAACTCATTGAATAAATTGAATTTCATAAACATCTTTAAATCATAATTTATCCCATTAAAGGAAATAGTTTTTATGAATTTAATTCCATTATAAACATCAATAATTAATATAAAGGATTAAAATTGTAAAATTGAATCATATCCTCAGAAAAATATAAGTTACATCAAATGTTAGTATCTTAAATTGAAAATAATTTAGAGATATCACATGAATAGAATTCTTAAGGAAAATACCTTAGCTTCTTTAATTATTTTTTTCTGCTTTTTAGAATGATTTATAATTATAAATTTAAACACTTTCATTGAAATGAACTCCGTAATCTTGTAAAGTAAAATTCTATGTATTAAGGCATCATGATGGTGTAAAATTCCTTTCACACAATTTATGTTAAAAAAAATTATTTCATACTTTTACATAAAAAACCAAAAAATACGTCGTTTAGAAAACCGATAAAAAGATTTCTTTAAAACAATTTAGTAGAAACTAATAAATGGGTGAAAATGAATTGAAACATCCATATGAGAATAGAGAGAAAATGTTTAAAAATTTTAGTTTACAAAGATATGGAAGGTAAATATTCTCCAATTTAAAATTTTAATGAAACAATCTCCAATATTTATGAGATTCTGAAATAAATACTCATTACTTTATAAAGAGTAGAATAATATTACCCATTAAATAAATAATATTACATGGGTATGAAAATAAAATAATCTTCTAGAAAACACTCATAGTAGATATTCATGGGAATTGTATACACCACATATAAGTAACGTGTAGTTTATAAGTCATATGTACCACACAAATAAAAGTGAGACCTAAATCCCTTACTACTTGAGTAAAATTAGAATCATGAACCCCTAGAAAAAATTACAAAAATTTTATCATATAATGTCATTAAATTAAAGAAATTAATGATTTAACATGTTATAGGTAAGTATATACAACAAACAAGAGAATCATGTGGTGAATATACCATGTATCCCATGAAAAGAAAATGTGAGATGAAATTCCTATACCTTATGTCTTGAATCTTATCACAATCATGAAATACTTAGATATAATAAATATAAATTTATTATAAATCTATAATAGAACCATAGTCATATATATAATACCATATATGATTGACTTATGACTTTGTGTTACCTTCTTATTGAGCATTCCAAGTTTAGGTTATGTTTCAGGTAATAGGGCTTTATTGTTAGTCAGACGCCTCTAGAATATGGGGAATCATTCCCAAGGTAATACAATAATCCCAATTCAAAAACCATTTAATTGATATTGTTTTACTAATTAAACATAAATGAAATGTGAAATGTTCATTTTCATATTCCTTGTTTTGAAAAAATAATGTGTTTATTTTTTTTGAACATTTATAATATCTATTTATATAAATTATTTTTGAAATATATATATTTTTTATATTTATTTTCTGTTATAAATTGATTCTTATAAAATTTTATATCTATTCATTATATTTTAGTTATTAAAAAATATGATTTATTTTTCTTCAAGCATGAATCTTTTTTGTAATAATAGTCATTGGATTTAATTTAGTTATTAATTTTTTTATATATCTTTAGATTTGGAGTAAGAATGATTGGGATTCTCTATTTATTAATGTATTCCATGGGAAGAGGGAGTTTGGGTTATAATTTGTAACATTCTAATGTCTTCTTAAATTTTCTACAATGTTTTGGGTAATCTATTTATGGGATAAATATTATCACTCTCATATAGTTCAAATCAAATAAATTAAATGTTCATGTACAGTAAGAATGATATTTATTTGGATTTGTTTATTTATTATTGATTGGATTTTTAGGGATGAATAACAGAAAATGTGGGGTTTATAAAAGGTTAATAATTTATATCGTATTAATATATTAATTATGTGGTTGCAATATGGTTTCCAACACTAAATTTTAAGAATAGTGAAAACATAATGGCATAAAACATGATATAATTATGATTAAATGTGATTTAAAAGCAATATATTTAATATTCATATTATGTAATGGTTAGATGGTTTAGAGAAAAACTCAAATAATAGGTGTAATATTAATTCCAAAATATTTATTTTAAATATTCCAATCATTCAATATGGGTGACTCTGACCATTATGTTTCTTTGAACTATCAAATGTAAGGAAATAGTGGAAAAATGACCCTTACCATGAGGTTCATTTTTCATGTATGTTTATTTAGGATAAAGATAGTTTGTAAATCATAAATGTAAGGATACTATAAGAAAAGAGTTTAGTTAATTATTATGATGGATTTGGGTAAAGAGTTATCCACTAAGACATCCAACAGTTCTATATGATATTAATGTAAATGATTCTCTTGAATATATAATCATAGAAGATTTATGTGATAAAAAATTAAAATCATGATGAAATATGGGACTTGGATCACTAAAGAAGTATTCTATATTAGAGAATAATTTTTAAGGGGGAGTAATTTCATTAATATTCTGCGTTGAAAACATAAAAAACATGATACTCATGCATTTATATATATATATATATATATAACATTTTTGAAGATAATAGAATAAATAATGTCCAAAATATCAAGGAATCATATAGGTACGACCTAGAAAAAATTTTAGACTAGTATTTAATTATGAGAAGTGTTCTAAAAGAAAAACAATTTTGGAATCAAAATGTGAATGATAAAAAGATCAATTTCTCAAACTATAACTCATGGATATTAGATACTGTGTTTTTATATCATATTTGTGATAATAAACATAGAGGTAGAGATAGGTGGGAATTTAATAAGTGTTATGTACATCTTCATGCCAGTAGTGGAGTAAGAGTTTACATATAAAAATTATAGATTCATGATATAATTATACCAAGTGGATTTGTTCTAGAATTGGTGAACATTTATTTCATTCCAATCAAAAATATTTAATTTTTACACCTTGTTTCAATAAGACGAGGGTTCCATTTATTATTAAGAACATGGGTTTCTATATATATATATATATTACTGGAATGTTTTATGGAATAAGGAATATGGTAAATGGTTTATGTTATATTAGAATAATACTATATATATCATTTATAATAATAAGTTTAAGGTTTATTATAAAATAACCTACATTTGGAACTGTATCCTTAGACATATAAATGAAAAACACATAAAATAATAAATATAGTTGTATTTTTGGAGTTGATCAATTATGAATCAAATGATATGTGAAAGTATTGTTTAATATAAAATTGTAAAATCACCTTTTATTATATATGGTTAATGTAGTAGTGAACTTATTCATCTTATATATAATGATTCATACATATAAATGAGAACCCAAAAAAATAGTGGTTTTAGGTATATAATTACTTTAATAAATGATTTAATTCAGAAAAGAAATTTGATTGTAATAATAAACAATTATAATTTTTTTGGAAAAGTATAAATAGTTTTAGAATTAATTACAAACCAAATATGGAAAAAGTATTAATATTACCTGATCAGATTATGTTAGTGAATACTTGAGCAAGGAATTTCCTAAAATTTTTAGAGATTATTGAATTTTTCAATTACATAGTCAACATATAATACCACCATTGAATTGTGTGTTTAAGAGGAGGAATCGTACACTATTGGGCATGGTCTGATAAATAATTAGTTGGTGTTACCTTCCAATTTAATTATGTGGATATGTTTTGAAAACAACAACATTTCTACTTAATCGCCTTTTATCTAAAGCGGTCATAAAGAAACAACATGAGATATAGAATGATAAATTTCCCAATATATATATTTTATGAAAATTTAATGTTGTAAATAATACCAATAAAATTTCAATTTAGATAAATTCAAACCTAAATTGTTAAAAGACATATTTTTTAGCTATCCTAAAGTAATTGGGATACATTACTTTAATAACACTATTGAAACCAATGTTTTGATTTAGTTATGTTTTTTTCTGGACAATTTTCATATAAATTGAAGAGTTACTGGAAGGAAATTCCATACTGGAGAGGTTGAAGTCTGAAAAATTTGATCTGTTACTAAAAATGGATCTAAAAAGTTCCATAAAGAGTGATGGAAAAAGATCTAACTTAGGATATAAAAGAAACTCAATGTTTTGTTAGGATTCAATTGGATCCAAAGATATATGGATTTATTATAGTGAATGATGATGAAGTATTATTTATAGGTTAGGAACCTACTACTTACAAAGAGTCCATTTATGTTTCTAATTTAGAGATTTGGGTAAAATCAATAGATATTAACTAGATTTCATATACACGAACCAAGTTTGTAACACGGTGGAAACACCTAAACAGTAGAGACCCACACGGTCTATGTGTGTTTTTATAATAAATTTACTATGGATGATAGAGTGTCTACCTATAAAACATACATGATGGAACATGGTTTCAACAGAAATCAATTTCATTGATAAATAAGAGACTTAAAAAAATATTATTTATATGTTTTATTTGTTTATTGATTTCTATTGTTGGTCACTTTGATTATAATATATATCAAATTGATGTAAAAGATACATTATATAACAATAATTTAGTTGAGCATGTTTATGTGATTCATCCAATGGTTTTATAGTACTAATTGAGTATTGTATGGTTCTCATATTGAAATAATTTACATTTATGGATTGAAGCATTATTTTTAGAGATAGAATATATATTTTGATGATATAATCAATGATCTTAGTTTCCTCAAAACATTGACAATTATATCATAAAAAATAAAATTAGCGGGAGTTATTTAGTATTTTTGATATTGTATGTGGATTATGCAATACTTATAAAAATGATATTCTTATGTAACACTCTATAAAGATGGGGTTGTGTAAATGTGACTTGTTAAAAGACACGAGTGAAGTAACCTACATACTATGTGAAGATATATATAGAGATGCATCTAGGAGGTTACATGGAATGAGTTAAAACAAATAAATTGGTAATGTATTAAAGTTCTTTATCATTAAGAACTCTAAAATGTGGTCACTACCCATGTTATATGGCATGAATCATTGAAAGGTTGAATATACTTATAAAGAGTTATGAAGGATGTAAAAAATTTTCTTTGCATCCACCATATGATCTATCATATATGACAGAATATATACCTAAACTAATCTTTATTATGCTTTTATAATTACTAGTTGATTCTAATTTGATCCCAGTTTGTGTCACTAGATATTTGTAAAGAACATCTTAATGAAATTTTATGAACCATGTATATGTATTTCGCCTTTTTGGGAGATGATGAGATTGGTGTATGTTGATAAAATGTTGCATGTTTTTAAAATGATAAAGAAAACACAAGATCCCAATCTGGTCCCCTATTTATCTTAAACATTGTCTCTATTAGTTTGATGATTTTATAATAAACCATTATATAGGAATAAATGAGATAATTAGAATATATCATTATATATTATGATGTGGAGGATATTTATTGGATCATGATTTGACTTTTCTAAAATGGAATGGTTCCTAGTATTGATGGAGAAATCATGATTTATTATGACAATAATGGATCCATTTCTCTAGAATAAGAACCCTTATCTCAATAAAGGACAAAATATATCCATTAAGAAAACCATCTAATTCTATAGACCATTTAGAGGGTTGATGAAAAGATCTTATCTCTGTATATTAATATGAATATATAATATCAATTAATGAAAAAATTACTACAATAGATACCTTAAGGAAAAGTTTAATATCTTATTATATGTTATTTGAGAGATATTATGAAATGGTTGTAAAATATATCATGATTTATAATAAAGGAAATATATATTATTCATCCATTATTGTGTGCTATAATTTATGTAACAAAAACAACATGATGATAAAACCATATCAAATATTGACTTTGACTTTTCCCAAGTAAATTATCAATGTGAATTATTATTGAATATGATGATATGTTATGTTTAGCATGATTAGTGGAATCATGAGTCATAGAATCATGAGATAATAAATGGAGACTTATTAATTTTACCTACCTATCCAATTATATCTCATTTAATGTTATAAAATCATTGATAAACCTTAGGGTGAATAATTTTTATAAATCCTTTCTACATATGGATTGGGAGATACTAATAATTGTAATTTCATACATCAATACCTTTTTTTAAATCCTTATGTTTTATATAATCATGGGGTGGTTGGGTATGTTGATGATCATGTTTTCTTTTATTTCTCAACAAATATGGGATGTGTTTAGTCATATTATTATGTAATAAATCCATAAAATAGAATAAATTAAACTATGGAAATAAATTACCATGATTATTTGGGTCACATGTGATGTTCTCAACTCTTGGTATGAGGGATAAGTGATGATGTAATATATTATATAAATAATATATGAAGTTTTCATCAACTAGGTCCTATATATTTATAGAATCGTAAATGAATGATATTTCATATTTTAGATTGACATGTTCTATTCCTTTTAGTAACTCAATGTTTGGGGAAAAGAGATTATATAAGCATACATATGATGAATGTGAGACATATTTTTTTGTAAATGTTGATATAAAGATATGATTTTTTTGTTTGAGATCATATCATAACCCTTTATAGATTTAGAAGAAATAATTCTTTGTTAGATTCCACTCTTTTCTTTCGTAAATTAAATTAAGAAATTTTATTCATTTTCAATGTTGTAAAGTATTATAGGGTCAAATAGTTATCCTTTAGATAATTATTATGTTTTAAAAAAAATTTGTAACAATATAAATGGAGTATTAGAAATAATATTAATAAAAGTTTTGGATGGATTCATAATGAATTGTGATGTTTCATGTAATGTCCGTTTTGTAATTTACTTCAAGTGGGAGATTTTTATAAATTAATTCAAAATACAGGTATTAAATTTTACGATATCTTATCATCAATGGAGTAATTATGGGTGTGTAGTTCCTCAATTGTATCCTATGGTAGGTTTCTATCAAATTGTATGACGGTCATGCAATATGTTATATCACTTGCATGCATTCAATGATGACTTCTTGATCGGTTATCGTAGGGTATGAATCAATGCTATTGATTCATTTATAGATATAAATTCATAGTATAATAATTGAAGTGTTTAATGGATATACAAATAAATTTTGATGCGTATTACTGTAACACATATCGTCTTCTATGAGAAGACATTCAATACTCCACTCTCTCCACCTAATGAATAGATTCTCTAAAAAGGATAGTACCCCCAATTGATGAAACTGTAATGCATGTTATCATAAGACTATGATATTTTTAGTTATTGGTTATTAATTTATATTAATCAATAAAAGTAATTTAAATCCATTTTTCAGAAGGAGACATATCATTACAAACGACGATCCATGGATGATGTAGTTAACTCAAATAAAAGAGTAACTAAACTTCTTCTTATTGATCCTAATCAAGAATAATTATTGAAACCCATTATACAAATATAAAAATAAGTATAATATTATCAATATTTATAAAATAAATCTCACAAATATTTACAAAACCAAAGGACTAGTATGTTTATTGAAATAGAGACCAGATACATTAACATCTTATTTTGTAACACTTAAATAATATTGTCCATAACCATGATACACTATACCATTTTCAATATATCATACATAATATAATCACCAAAATAACTTGGGTAATTGAAATTTAATAAATAGGTGATCTCATATACTCATTAAGGAAAAAATATCATAACATGAAGAAGAACATGAGGAAGGAATAAATATCATAATTGATGATTGTGAGACCATAAATAATAATCATACAACTTGTCAGAGTTGTATTATATGATAAAAATACTATTAAGCATGTATAAATATTATAACTGGCTCAAAAAAACATCAATAGTCATATAACAATAGATCATGACATAAAAGTACAAAATAATTTTAAACATAAGACACAATCTTGAAAACATTGGATTTCATGGAAGTGAAATGTATCATGGAAATTTAACATAGCAATATGAATTAATTGGAAATGTGTAAAAAATTGATAGTCATGAAAATATGGAACAACCATAAGATAAGGAAAACCTATGTTAGAAACTCTTTAGGCCCATGATTTTTGAACAAACACATTATATCCATGTTTGAAAATGAATGGAAACCGATCATGCACGCAGTTTTGTAAAAAACCCATTATGAACAAGGATGACTATATCACTAGATATTATCTTAAAAAATTGCTTTAGAGGTTGACATTGGACCCCATCAATCATCATCCATATATGGGAGTTAAACATTGTAGTTAAAATTTAATTGAGAATACCAATATTTTCCCCAATCCATTTTAACCCTTCTTATTAAAGTAAATTATAATTTACATTAAAAAATAAAATCTTTGGTAAGGGAAAGAGAATACATATTAGAAAACATATTATAAAGAGATAAGAATAAAATATCCTGGGAAATAAATATAACATAATAAAATAAGATTGAAAAATTTTTATAAAAATTTACATTTAAACTAAATATTTTATAATCGAAACACTCTGATGATATGATGTTATTGAAAAGGGAAAGGGAAAATACATTCAAAACTATTATTTTTAAAACAAATCTTTTATAATTTAAAAATTAAAAAGAAAAAAAATTATAAAACAAAAATATGGAGTGTGTTTGAAACCATTTATGTTTAAATGATAGAAACACCTTTTGAAAATATTGAAATATCAATTTTGATAACCCAAATTACTAAAATAATTAAAAAACCAATGATTTAAAATGTATTAAACAAAATAAAATAATAGTTAGTTATAAAAAAATTTGTTTTCATTTTTGAAATGATTAAAATGGAGCGAAGTAAAAACAAGGATATGGAAGTAAAATCAATGTAATTATATGTTTTTTAATATATAATCCTTTTATTACAAGGTATAACACTTAAAAATATTGAAGATATTTTGTGGTTTTGTTTATTGTAAATTAAGAACATGGTACATGAAAAACATAAAACCCTTCTAATCCACATAAAATGATTATTAATATGTTTATCCAACCTTAATATTTCTACATTGTATATCATGGAGATATACATCAAAAGAAAGAGGTGTGCATGAAGCCTAGTAAGGGAATAAATGATGTACATAGTATTCATATGACCATGAGGCCCATCAATAGGGATATATCATAGGAACATGAGGAATATCATTATATAAAAAGCATGAATTACAATATATAAATGTGTCTACAATATAAAAATGAGATATTCATAATCATATTACAAAGTTTTCTTAAATTATAATTACCAAGGATATTCACCAAGGTCTCATAAACCCTATCTTATCTAGAAAATAATTCTCTAAATAATGCATTGGATCATAATAAGGTACCAACCTTCACATTTATTAATTTTTGTGAGTCTCACTGATATAATATATCATTTTATCAATAACCTAATGAGAAAAATAACATGATTCATTTAAAATAATTTACTTCATATGTTATAAATAACATGGTAATTACATCATTTTTAGACATATGAGATGGGACTGTGGGATGAATACATGAAAATTCCCAATAAATAAATTATTAACCTATCTATGTAAAAAACCATATAATTTAAAGCTATTTGGGTCTTCAAAATATACAAGTTCCTCATTTAAAAGATTGAAACTAAAGAAATGATTTTGATGGTAAGAAAGATATACATTGTGGATTATGGAAAGGTAAAAATGAGGGGGATAAACGATCCCACATTGGTAATTTTGTTATTAATGGGGTGATAAAAAATATCAAATAAAGATGTAATTCAACATTTATTTGAAATTCAAAAAAAAAAACAGGTACTTGAATGGAAAACAACAAGAAGAGAGTTACTTTACCTTGAAGAGTTGGGTCCTAAAACGTGATTATGACACCTTGATACCTTAAAAAAACTTGGAGGGATAAATTGGGTTGTAAAATTACAAAAAAAATTATGAATAATCAATTTATATTGGGTATAAATGAGGGATGTGTGGGTATTTACAGTAAAAGAGTTGAAATTGTGTAAATTTTTTAAAATATAGGACTTAGATGTTTGTATTATAGAGAATTAAACACCATTGACTTACCCATGATTTTTTTTCTAATGGTTTGATACATTTTTAGAATTTTTTTAAATATTTTAATCCATTAGAACTAAAATAAATTTTCTAAAATTACTTTTCACATGGAAAAGTTATTTTTCCACAAAACATTGTTTGTAGAGTCATTGTTTCTATTTTAGACATTGGAAGGTAATATAATGGTTTGAAAATTGATTCATATACAATAAAATACATATTAAAAATAAAATAATTTTTTCCCAAAAATGGATTATATTTAATTAATTACTAAATAATTATTACATACATATGAGTTCATAAAACATACTGAAAACATAAAACATTATTTAATCTATTCATTGAAAATAATGTATTTTTTAAAAATTTTCAAATATTCACCATAAATTAATTTTGATATGATGGATTCAAATAAAATATTTATTTTACAGAAATAATTCCCAAATATGACAACTTTATCTTATTAATAAAAAAAATTGGTCTACAGAAAAAGTTTTTTTATAAAATATATAGCTTTCAGACACTTATTATAATTTCCTATGATTTCCTAAATTTATAATATCATTTATATTCAAATAAATATTATTTTATAAAGATATTTCATAAAAAAAATAAATATCTAATAAGAGTGATAATTATGAAAGTGAATATATTTTCTAGAAAAATAATTAAGTTTTATTTGTATCCAAACACTTATTTAACAAGATTTTCCAATATTAATGTGTATTTTATTTAAAAACATAATACTGACAATGGGTTTGATTAAATAACTAATTAATTCATACAACATGAACTATAGTTTTATGATACTATTGTCCATATACATAACCACTTATTACATCGATATATACCATGAGGGTAAGTCACAAGATGATAGTATTTTCTTAGGGGTGTCTCCACTATCATTGATCTTGTGGTGATCTACACTATGTTCAACTTCAATCATAGGTGATTTAATGAAACCCTCTCATATTGAATCTTTTCTTATGATAGGGTATAGATGAACCCCAGTGATACGGCCTCCCTCATGTGTCTAAAAAAATTTGCTTCAAAATACATGACTCAATTGGATGAATCCATCTTGTCTCTTTTCTTCTTTAATTATAAGTTCTCATTACCCTTTGTAAATGGTAAATCTATCATATTGACCAATGTTATATAATAATCACATCAAAATAGAAAATTTTTTATACCATATATATACTCCACAATTTATCAAAATTTACTACTTCATTTCAAAAGGTTTTTAAAATTACACTTACGATGTTAATGATATATATATTATTTTTATTTTTACATTTTTCATTATAGGATAAATCTTTTTGGAAGAGTTCAGACTTATGGACTATTGATTTTTGTAGTTTATATTCTTCTATCTAATAAATATATATTTGTAATAGATGTATAAATTGTTTTCATTGCATTACATATAAATTTTTTTATGTTATGTTTATGTACATCTTTTATGAAAATAATAAAATAGTTATTCTTAAAAAAGTGTGCTATTTTATTAATTTTTTTGGACTTTCAGGATGTTATATTACCCCACCGTAACAAAATTACACCATCAAAACATGTGTCATACTTTTAAAATATGGGTGTAATTTTCCTTAATTTCTTCCTCTTGTGCCCAAGTATCCTCTTCAGTTTTTATTTTTCCATAAGAAATTCAAAAGTCATGTTGTATTATTCCTCAAAACCTATTACATTTAACATTGGATTTTGAATATTTCCTATTCATATAATAAGTTATCTTCCAACTCACAACTATTTATATCAAGTTCATGTGTTACGTTAGAAATATAATTTATTTGTTGAGATATGTGGAATACATCATGGACAACGGAAATATTTGGCGATATGGAGATTTAATAAGTAACTGTTCCAATACACTCGAGAATCTAGAATGGCCTAATGTACCTATGACATAGTTTCAACTTATTTCAAAATCTCCTAACTAATTTATATAGTGATATAATGAATAATACATGATCCATAAATATGAAATTATATGTCCTTCATTCAGTTGATTGCATTGTTTTTCAATCAACTCTAAGTAGCCTTGATGGGTTTTTAAATCACTGGAATCTTTCCTAGAGTCCATTTTAAAAAAAATCACAATGTTTCCCATTCTCAAAATTTTTCCCAATATATTGTAGTCCTACACAAATTTCTTTATAGAGCATAAAAAGGATCCCATTTAATGATTGAATGGAAAGTTTTGTTATAGGAGAATTCAAAAAAGGATTATTTTGTCCCAACTCCCTTGAAAATCAAGTTTTCTCCCTTGAAACATATTTTCAAATGTTTAAATATCCCTCTTATAGTTTGCATCGGTTTAAAGATGGTAGGATCGGGTTTTGATTACTTTTATATTCATATCCTTTGGAATAATTCACCAAAACATATAAGTAAATATTAGATCTTTTTTAGAAACAATCAATAGTGTTACTCGATACAGTCTCAATACATTTTGAATATGGGGAAAATCTAGGAATTCTGGACATAATTACTATATTTTCAAAATAAAATTTGAATATATTTTCATTATATTGAAAATTACACATATAGTAATATCTCCTTAGGATTTACCATAAAGGTGTTTGAAAAAAATATATAATGATGTTATCCCACTTCCATATAGGTATGAGTAATAGTTATAATACCCCTTGGTAATGTTTTATCTCTAAAATCACTTATCGACACACCAAAAACCTTACAATGTAATAAAAATATCCCTTTTCTTGTTATCCCACAAATAATAATGAAAAAGTCTACTAAATATTTTATAGATTCTGAGATATAGAGATGTAAACATAGAAGCTTAATATATCAGATCCTTATTTATCTCTGGAATAGATGAAATATGTATCCTTGTAGTAAATTTCTTTAAAATTTATAGATTAAGATTGAATTTAAGAATGGGTTAATTTTTAATTTCCTATATTTTATTTTGAATTAAAGGATCATCAATTTTAAATTTCTTTTTCTTGTCTAATAATGATGTTTGATATATTATTTGAGATATGATTGATGATGACCCTTCCATTACGATTACCATGTCCAAAATTATGAGTTCCTTTATCAATAGTCCTCCTTAAATATTAATCAATATAAGAACACCATGATCTTTCAAACTCAATGCATCCATGAATTTGTTAGTTCTTCTAGTGTGATAATTCCCATAACATCCATGCCCATTAAATGATCCAGCTATATTTTTTGTCTAATGTTTATTAACATTTATATGAATACATAGTTCAAAAATTAGTGGTATATGTAAATAGCACACATTTACACATAAATATTATACCTTTGTATCTTCATATAAAAAGTGACTAAAACTAACTGTAGATCATGGGAAAGATAATTCTATTCATGTGTAATTAACTATAACGATGTGTAAGAAGTCACTTTCAATGTGTTCACAAGAGAAAATAAATTCCCATTCATATATTAGTCACTATATACAAAAAATTAATCTCTAATAGAGGGTTCTATTAACAAAGTTTCACAAACCTACCCACAAATATTTTTGACACATCATTCCCACTACCTAGTTTAGAAAGACATAAATCTATTTTTAGTTAACTGTTTTAGTGGATTATAAATTTGTGGATTTTTTTTCATATACCTTATATTATATCTTGTTATAACTAGGAATCTATGATTATAAGTTATAGTTGTAGGAAAAGATTACAACTGCTTATTATTTATCATGGATTTATCAAATGAGATTCCTTCACTTGTAACAATGTTCCCCAAGAATGATACATTTTATAACCACAACTAACATTTATGGAATTTACCAAAAATATTTTATTTTCTATTTATTTGTAATAATACCCTAATGTGATCATAATAGTATTCATGAATTTTTTAATATATCATAATATCTTTAGTAAATACAACCAAATTGTTTTTCAAGGATGTTCTTAAAGACTCTATTTCTCAAATTGATAAATATGAAAAGATTATTAGTAAATAAAAATAGAATAATAATAAAATTTGAATGTCTATATATTTTTTTGAAGTAATTTTTTGGGTTATCCTCATTCTCGACACTCAAATGGTAATACACCAGTCAGAGGAAAATATTGGGGAAGAATTGTGCCTCAGGATTCCTACAAAAAATACAGTGACACGATTTAACCACATGGATATTACATAATTTTTTATGAATATTCAGTATATTAAAAAATACATTCTCAAATACCATAATAGTTTAGTGTCTTCAAAAACATGGAAGAAATATTATATCTAAGTGAATGATCTTCTACCTATCCCACAATGATCTCCACCTTTAGTAAATTTACATAAAACCTTTAGTCAAAACCATGGAAAATGAAAAATAAGAAATGGGTGAGATTAGATTCTCAGTAAGGGGTAATAAAGGTAATGTATAAGAATAACATAAAAAAGTAATGAAACAAATGGTTATAAAACATGATCATGACATTTAAAGATCATACTCTACATATCATAGATCATAATAAATATTGAAAATTCTTATGACAAGAATCATAAGGAGATAATAAACCTAATCAATGAAATCATAAAATAAGTATAAAACATGTATTTATGGAAAAAACAAAATCATATAAGAAATATATGTCATGGTGGAATAACAAGGCCTTTGTAACATGTTATTCTTCATTTAATCAACCATGTATATGTTTCGAGCGTGGGATTCCCTCCTGTGTACCCTCTTGTTTTGTGTTTGGGATGTACTCCCATGTACCCTCTGGTTTTGGTTTTGGAATGTCCTCTCGTGTACCCTCTTGTTTCGTTCAAGGGATTTCCTCCATTTTCCTCTCATTTTAGGCTTGGGATGTCCTCTCATTTAACCTCTGATTTTGAGAATGGGATATCCTCATTTTTACCCTCTAGTTTTGGGATTCAGATGTCCTCTCGTGTACCCTCTAATTTTTGGCATATGATTTTCTCCCATGCAACCTTTTTGCTCATAAAAGATTTATCATTACCAAAACAATTATAGGGATATATAGGACCCAACCTTCACATAATAAAATCATACCTATATGTACCAAAAATACAATCATCATATCATGTCCCATGAAAAGAGATGAGTTGTATAAACATATACCCATAACCCATAAAATGATAAGGGTATCATTAACATTTAATCCCATCCTAACATATGGAAAATAGAAAGGTTTCATAACAATTTAATTAAATTATAACCAATGAAAATAAGATGATTTCAAAATTTAATAACCCATAGAATAGAAATATGTGTATTAAAAATTATTCCTTCAAAACATAAACCATTTAAGAAATATTATGAATGGAGCCTTTGGATAAATTCCTATAAAGGTATGATAATATCAATGGATGCCATATTATATAGAAAACAAATTTGTAATATATTTCAAAAATTATTTTTGACAAAAATATCCTTTCTTCTTTGAAATCGGATTTTAATGTATTGATCCATTTGAAAAATCATTTTATTAGAAAATAAATTGAGAAATTATAAATAAGGCTAGAAATAATTTTCATTTTTTTCCATGAATAATTATAAAATAATCTTTAAAAAATTTTACAGACATTTTTTTTGAAATAGCTTTGAAAACCTTAAATGAAATCATAAAAACATTTTGAAAATCATTTAATAGTAAATAATTTAAAAAATTATTAATAAATATTGAAATCATTTGGAAAAACATTTCTTTGAAAATAATATTTAAAAATAATATTGAAATATTGAAAATGTTTTGAAAACCATTTATTTGAAATATTTTTGAAATAAATCTAAAAAGAGAATAAAAATGTTTTGAAATCATTTTTACGTGAAAAATTATAAAAAAAATTAAAAACATTTTGAAAATTAATTTCCATGATAATTACTTTTAAAAACTTTTTCATAAAAATTACAATTTCAAAAATTGGATGGATTATTCCTTGAAATGATGGTGGGTAAGTAAATGCATGAGATAAGAGATAAAAATAATATTCTTTTTCTATAGTAAAAAGGTAAGAAAAACTCATTTTTCGAAAAGTGATAAAAAGATTAATTTGAAAAAATTGGTAAATTTAAAAAAGGGTAAAATTATATTTTAATTATAATAGAAAATAGAATAAAATTTATGGACATCCTTTTTAGAAAACATGGTTTATAAGGAACATATATTCCCCCCTAAAGAGATTGGTAAAATCAAAATTCCATAAAAAATACTTTATTAAATATACTATTTACCAAAGAGAGGAACAATTGTAGCAATATGTGATTATATCATGAATAAACAGAGAAGAATTAATTTCATGAGTTTTCATGAGTGATGTATAACAATATTTCATCACTGGAAACAAAGTCATAAATAGTATCGAAAAGTGATGAAATTATTTTAATAAACTCTTATAACATGGTAACATTAAACCATACTACCCATTTGAGAAAATTAAATTACATGAATATTAAAATATCATGAATTGAAATTTATTCATTATATTATTTTTCAATTGAAGTATATAAACTTCATGGAAAAATATATCTGTATGACATGGAACGAGTCTCAAAAAACTCGAATTCAGACAAAATCATTTTAGCAATTTGGAATCATTTGAATCATAGTACCATTGAAAGAAATATAATAAAATAGGCATGTTAATACCCATAAATTTAATTATAATAATATTATAGTACATCGATGGGATGTGTACACACTATAGAAAAGGAATGTGTTGTGAATAAAGTATGTATGTCACAAAAATAAAAAAGTGAGATGAAATCCCTTTACCCGGTGTCTTTACACTTATTGTACTAATTCAAACCTAATGTTTAATAAATATGAATTTATTATAAATATTTCAAATAAAAATATTTTTGTATAAAATACCATATTTGGATTTATTATGACTTTATATTACCCAATCGTTAGCAATTTCATGTTAAGGTTTGTCTTCGAGTAATATTCACTTTGATTTTCAGTTGTTTCATAATGTGTTTTATCAATGGTCCTTACACTTATATGTTGATAAAAATAATGTAAACCATGATATAATTATAATTTATATCATGTATATTTTTATTATAATAATCTAAAAAATATATTATAATGAAATAGAATACCCCATTCATAGGGAGAGTAAGTCATACTTACGCTAGATTGTTATTTCTAATTTTTATTGTTTTATATAAAGAAAAAATTTACATGAAATATAAGTATATATATGTACATATATCATTATTAAAATAAAATTATCATTAAAATTATATTATATAATTTCACTAATCCCATACTTAATACATTCCATGTAGTCTGTGAACAAATCATATCACCATGATGGGGTAGTGGTCCACACTTCCTCAAACGAAATTATCATATATAAAAAAATGGAAGGTAAGAAGATACTCATTGAAAAAGGAAAAAATAATATTTGATAAATAATAAATATAATATATGAAATATATAAATATAGTGTTAATAATAATTTTCACATTGCGAGGTAGTAAAGGAAAAATGATCAACTATAATTTAGTGAGGCAGTAGTTCACCGTACATATATACATTATATTCATTTACCATATATAAATGTGTGTGTATGTGAGAAACCATATTATATAAATAATCCTAGAATATTTAAGATATTATTGTTTTTTATAAAAAATTTATATAAAAATAGTAGATTCGATGGAGAATCAAAATAAAGCAATAGAGTGTGAGAGAAGAGGTTACCTCTTAATGGGGTAACTCCTTTTGGGTTATGCCAATAGGATTCTATAGATTAATTTCATCCAAAGAATATGATTTTATAAGTAATGTAGGGATGTTTAAAATTGTATTTTATAGAGATTGGATGAACCTCAGAGGTTTGAATGGTGTGAAGAAGAGGTAGAGGTGGTGGCATTTTTTAGGGAAGGACAAAGAGTCAAATGGATGTTTTGAAAACAAGTTATGTGTACACATGTTATTACATAAAAACGTCATAAAAATACAATAAAAATAAATAATGGAAGGTTTCTGGACGAATTATGTCTATAAAATGGGGTTTTTCAGAAGGGGATAGGTAATATGGTCCCTTAAGATTAATGTTTAGTCCCAAATTAAGCATAAATTGACCTCAATTGATGTGATTAATTTTAATAACTTTTGAAATATTTTTGTCACTAAATAACATGGTATAATTGGACTCAAAATATTATATGAATTAAAATGTTTTCTGTCCATTTTTTGAAATTCAATTCATAGAATCGGGAAAATTATGATTACTAATAATCCCACTGACATGATGAAATAAAGAGTTTTTTAAAGTTTAAATATGTTCAAAAGTTTGTTCAGTTTTTATATTCAATTTTAAACTGAGATTGATTATAATTACCTAAATTTTATTAATATATATATTTTATCTAATATTAAATTAAATTAAATTTAATTTATAATTTAACATTACTAAATATCTAAATTAAATGCACTTATTATCTAAAATGTTGTATTTTTTACTATTTTTAAAAAAATGATGTTTCATAGAAAGATAAAAATAATTAACCCTAATATTACCTTGAAATTATAAAGGATAAAATAAAGTTTATTATATCAAATTAAATTTGTAAATGTGTTTGGACTATTTTTTATTTTTCATCTTAAAAGTTTATAAAAAAAATTCTTCAGAAAAAACATATTTTTTATACACATAAAATCTTTATAAAAAATTTATTTTTTACTCTCAATATGTTATATATATATATAACAAATTATAAAAATATTTCAAAATTAGTTATTTATATTCATATTACTATGTCTTAATGTCTTGGTTATATGTAACTAATTTAAATAATTATAATGTTAAAATAATATTTTGTAGAAACTCGGTATTGCATATAACGTACGCCATGATAATACTTCATGTAGCACATACCACGTCGGTGTTGTGTATAGTGAATGAAAAGTTAGTGTTGCATGTTGAACAATATAAGTTGGATCTCTGTGAAAAGAATGTTTGAATTTGGTTTTTATTATATATATGAATATAAAACTATTTCTATTTTCACATGAAATGAGAATCATCAAAAAGATAAATTAATTGAAAAAATATATTTTACAAAATCTCAGGGTATTATATCCCCCCCCCTTAAAATTAACATGACCATCGAAATATTTCAAGATTATGCAAGGATTGATACTTGAAATTACTTTTCAGAGAAACCCACATTGTAAGAATTATCACTGAAACTTCCATTAAATAATAAAGTGGGAAACATAGTGTTTACCCAAAGTACCATATAAATTGGAGAACATAGGTAGAATGTGAGAAAATTAACATAGAAGAAAACTCTAACAATCATGTTCTGATGGATATTGATAAAGAACATTGATCAAAATAACATTTTAACTTTATTTTTTCCTTTTCATATATACAATCCCACCCTTTAGGTTTTCCTTGATCATTACCCGCATCATCTCTTATTCTAAGGAATGGTGCTGAATTTCTCATTCGTAAAGAACCAAGACATATTGAGATCAATAAATATAATGATAATTCATTCCATATTCCATTACTTAACATCTCAGGGAATAGGTTAGTATAGTTTATAAAAAATTCATAAATCCTCATATAGTGAGATATCAAGTTAATCTCACAAACAATATTAAATGTTTAAATTAATCGTTCCATAAATGTTTAACCTTATAACCATTAAAAATGAAGAAATTAGAAAACATTAAGAATATGGTTATTGTGTCAGCATAACATTGATCCCCCATAAAAAATAATGTAACTATTGGTTTCCACATTCCAAACATGTGAATACCCTCACTGTATATTTTCATGAAACATGGTAATAATTTGAATTATCAGAAATAAATTTAAAAAACATATGTTATTCCTTATTCAAAAGAATAATAGATATATTACTTCAATACATTAAGTTCTAAAATTCATCCTGGATGAAAAAGTCCATGTTCTCAATAATTAGATCTGTGGTAATTCAAACCTTCCAATTAACTTATTTATACCTAGAAAATATTTATCTAAACATCATTATCTCAATGTTAATGATTAACTTAGGGTTACGTTGACATAATAAAAATATCATATTTCCATGAAATCATTTTTTGATGTCTTGATCACCATTCAATTTGAATTTTCCAATCATTAATGAAAGCTTATATTGAAAATACTTATATATTTCACAATTAATATTACATAAATCCTGAATTCCAATACAAAAATACTTTTTTCTTCCAACATTAATCATAAATCATTCCCCAGGGCTCATCAAATCATTATTTAATACATATTTCCTATAATAATTAATTAAAATAATTTATTATGGTTAGTCAAGCTCAATTTAATCATGCTTCTTATGTTTAATGTTAACAATACTGAAAGAACATCACATAGGTTTGCCATGTTTTTTTCAGTCTCTTTTACGTGAAATGTATAACCAGTACTTTTATCCCATTCTATAAAACATTTTTTTTAGATTTGTACTTAGGATGTTAATTATCATAATTCTCGTACATTCCACATCTGAAAAAAATTAAATTTTAACAATGTACTTTTTATTTCTCTCCATTGACTAAAATAATAAATAATAGTGTGAGTAACACTTATCATAGTGGAAAACCATATAATCATGAAAAATAATTAATTATAGGATGTCTAAATTATGGGACATTCATTAAAACATGAAACCTTATTTATATCTGTAGAGACCCGAAGCCTGACATACATGGACTTTACATTACTTTTGCGGAATACTTAGTACATAACAAAAACACACACACAAGGATCGTAAAAGTTTAGTGTCTTTGGAAACTCGGAATAAAATCTTCTAATCGTGGTGAAAGATCTTCAACATCTCCCATAAAGATCATCCTTTTTTTTACCTAAAACCTTTCTTTATATCCTGGGGAAAAGAAAACATAAAAGGGTGAGCTCAAATGCTCAGTAAGGGTAAACAAAAGAAATATCAATCACATCATATTCATAAGAACATAACATTTTGGAAATCATATCCTGCAAAAGTGAGCATAATTTCATAACATGGGATAAATCATGGTAGTAAAATGTAATCACAATAATCATAACTAAAAACATGAAACTTTGTGGTATTCACACATAATCATAGAGAATCATTTCTTGTTAGTCAAGACTCATTGCCAAGACTATCTTAGTGGACAAAGTCCCTTTCTGAATCGAGTAACCCTCGTTTCAGTCCTGTTTCACTGAACCGGTATAACCTACCATTCCAGCCATGTCTATCTTATGAGATATAAAATCTTTACCCAATGCATTGGAGGTAGATATAGGTCCCACCCATCTCTTAATGATACCATTCTTATGTGTGCCACCAAATCATATACCATACATTATTGCATAACCCATGTAATGAAAATGGGAATCATAAACATCATGACATCATAAAACAATTCATAAATGATAAAGGGATTCATAAAAATAATTCCATCACAACATAATCAAGTCAATGTAATAATAGGGATAAAAACAGAACCCTTTATTATCTTAGATGGAAAATAATTTTGATAAAACACTTGAACTCCATTCTTGAGGTAAATATCCTTTCTTTTTCAAAAACATTTTTCCTTTCATAACATGTCATACGACTTTAAAATAAGAGAAGTTTATTAAAAGTAAACATGAAAACTTGTAAAGGAAGATTTTGGGAAATAATGTTTTAAAAATCCATTCATGCCGTATAAGTTAAAAAAAACATTCTTCTCGTACTTTTGTCGGAAAAGTCAAAAAGTTCCTCGTATGAAAAACGAAAAAAGATTCCTTTCATATCTTTTACTAAAAACTCACCGAAGGGTAAAATTGGATTTAAACAATTGTAGGTGGATGTAAATAACATTACATATTGAGGAAACATGGATGTGGATGATAAAATATACCCCAGTAAATTTCAAAGTACAAACAATCTCAGATAAAAATGAGATTGCGATATTTCCCTTACCTTAGTTTCGATTTGCTTCGTATGTGTCTGAACCTCATGTATAATGATTTAAATAATTTCATTGACTTATTAAAGAATCATATTCATTGTTATGATATCATATATGGTTCACTTATGACTTTATATTACCCGTTCTTTTGTAAATTCCATGTTAAAGAAGCGTTTTGGTTAAAATCGTTTCATTTATCGTAGGTGTTTTGACTTGTTGTTCTTGACATTATTATTACTTATATCATGATTTACATACTTCCAGAATATAAAATATGATTTATATATCATATATATTCAGTATATATATATATATAATAAATAGATAAATGAAATGAAAAACACCGTTCATGGAGACGGTAGTCCGTACGTACGCATGAATGCTATTTTCCTTTCCTTATTGTATTGAATGGAAGTAAGTAGATGACATACATATATACATAAATCCAGTAGCTTTATAATGTCATATATTTCATTATTATTTCTTATATATACTTTTTAATCATTCATAAATGTTTAACATGGAGAATGAATCTCATCGCGTCGTGGAGACGGTAGTCCGTACGTACGCACGAGCGATGATATCGTTCCCATGGTCGTGGAATTGTTTTGAAGTGTATGTATACTATTTCAGTATCAATATAACTTTATAATAATCATATATAGTTACTCATTACACCATTATGCCAATCCAATTAAGGTGGTGACGGAAAATATATTACACCACGGCGTGAAGACGGTATTCCGTACGTACGCACTAGCGGTGATTTCATTTTTCCGTAGGATGGATAGAAGGTGAGTTAGAGTTGTTTAATATTTATAATAACATATCAGTATATAAGAAATACTGATGTTATTACTTTATCATGAAACAACTAAAGAAGAAGAAGTTCAAGAAGAAAGAAATTGAAAAGATCTGTAATGGATATTACCTCTTCTTTGAAACGCTTCTTTGAATCCTCCACTTAGGGAACTAAGATTGGACTTTGAAGAAGACCAGGACCTCTATGATTATTCTAGGGAAGTGGATAAGGGATTTTGACAGGGGTTGGACGAGCTTGAGTGCTCAAATTGGTGTGAGGAGGAGGGGGAGGAGGTACCCTTTTATAAGGGAGGAGAGTGGCACCTTAGCAATATCTCAAAATATTATTTTATATTAAAGTCAAAATCGGTTTATAATGGTTCCAAAGGGTCTTATTTCGAAGCTAAAGTGGGGATGGGTCGAAATCCTATCATCCAATAGGTTTTACACAAGTTTAGGGTATTATTTTAACCTTATCAATTAGATTTAACTCTAAGTTAAATAATTTAACTTTTACCGTGTCTTTTTGTTTTCTTTCACTATATGGTTAATACACTTACTATAACATGCCAAACGAACCCCAAATTTTTTATTATTAATATATATATCCTTATCTATGTCATTTGGCCGATCCTTAGATTTTAGGAATAAAATAACAATTAATAATATAATATTTGATTTAGAAACTATTTTGTGTCAATTTTGACACTATTTGATATATGATTTTTGTGAAAGTCATAACAGAATTATATGTTCGAAACAAGTTGATTAAAGCAACACTAATATATCATAGTAACCTATAAAATTAGTGGAATTCATAAAAAGTCTCAAATTACATTCATTTGATCATTTATAACATCAATTATGTTAATATTTCCTTAAAAGGGTAATTACTGCATCATCGTTGTGTCATAGATAAATTAATTTATTTAAAGTCTAAAAGTTATAAATAAAATATCATTATGTAGGAAATATTTTTAGCTTTCTAATGAATCTTTATAGTCGAATTTATCTTATGTATAACCCCATATTAAAAATGTTTTAGTTATTAAACTTTGATTTTAACTATTTTAACTATTCATTAAATAAAATAATATTAAATGTCATAATCTAATCCAAGTGGACCTAAATGGTCATATTATATTTATAAGGTTGTTTTTGGTCGAATTACACTTATCCAATAAAATTAGGACATGTGTTTGGGTAATAGTAATATCATATTTACCCTTAGTTACCCTATTTACTATTAACCGTGTTAAAAAAAGTAAAAAGTTACTATTCACCAAAAATTATTTTCATCCCATTGAACCACATTTTAGTCCTTGATATTAACCGTGTCTGTCGGATTTTCGAAATTCCATTCACAGAAGCGGTAAAATTAAGTTTTATGCAAAATTCAGTTTTTAACCTACCACTTAGTGGTTTCACTATTCATCAAAAATTGAAAGTTTTCAGAAAAATGCCAAAATTTCATCCTAATCTATATTTCATATTCCAAATTCAAAAATGAAGTCTATTTTACCAAATTCATAACATAGAAATTGCATTAATTAATTTTATAATTAAATCCCGCTGTTAAAACAAATAGCGTGTTTTTAAGAAACAATATCTATCAAAAGATTGACAATTGATTATGTCTGGTTTAAATGTGAAATTACATCCAATGACCAACATTGTATTAATTGTAAAAATATATTCTAAATATACTTTAAAACCACTCAAATTAATGATTTATCACTATTAATTATTTCAATTAAAAAAAGTTGTTTTTAATTATAATTTAGTAATTTTCACTATTCATCAGAATATGAAAGTTATCCGAAAAGTACCAAAATTTCACCTTAGGCTAAATTCGATACTCCGAATCCAAAAATGAAGTCCATTTTGAGAGCTAAAATTTCTAAAATTTAAAAAGTGGTTATTACTATTCATAACAGCTAGTTTTAATAATATTTTAATAGCATATCGTTGTTTCGTGAAACTCAGTATTGTGTACTACACACGCTATCGAGGAAGGTTGTGATTGCGTGCAATGCAAGGCAAGTCAAGGATGCGTGTTGTGCAAGCTCCTTTTTGTGTTGCGTACAACACAAGACATTAGTGAAATTAAAAAGAATATTTTTCATAAAATCTTGGGCTGTTACATTCTACCCCCCTTAAAATGAATTTCGCCCTCAAAATTCGTCGGGGTTATAAATGGTTTACTATTCGAAAGTTTCTATAATAGAAACCCACATCGTAAAAATGAATATCAAAACCAATCATTAAAAACAAAAGTATGAAACGTAACAGTTACCCAAATAAACTAATCATTGGGTTTCCACATAGGTGAAAATATGGATATGGAAGGGAAATCTAAGCATCATGTTCTGATGGAGAGTGGTAGAGAACATGGCTATGGAAAATCCAGTAATCACAAAGCTATAAATTTGTGACGATCTAAGGTACCATCTGATTCATCAGATATAAGATCACTAGGACAACATTTTTGGATTTCAAGATCGTTTCCCTAAAGTTAAAGAATTTGAATTAGAATAAATACTTACTTTATGTTGGTACAACCTCACTGTTGTTCGTGCCTTTAACAATTTCCACTTAATCTCTTAAATAAATGAAGTTGAATTTGTTATTCGTGAAGTGTTAGCAGATCATGTGATAGAATGACGGGTCATTCCATCTGTCTCAAAAGGTTAGAAAAATTTATATACATAAGTCTATCCATAGTGATATTAATCATATATGGTTCCTAAAATGGACTTATACTTTATATATCATACTTATTAATATAATGAAACTAGTTTCTACTAAACAGAGACTTCCTGTAGGCCAGTGGTAGGCGATAAAGGCCAGTCGCACTTCGGTTGTGGGTTCGATTCCCACAGCCTTGTCCGAAGCGATGGGTTGTCGCCCGTCCTGCAGGTTGTCCTTTTTCTAAAACTACATTACTATAACATCCCATCAATAATATCGAAAAAAAACTTCTATCCTTAAACAATACTCACTTATGTCTAACATAATCCATTTAAATCTTTAGGCTTATCCATAATACTGCAGTCCACTCTCATAACATAGTGAAAACGATTACCAGAGATTTAATACCATCGTTGATCCCCATATATCATAAGATATGTTTTGTTGGTCACATTCCAAACATTCAAAGTCCTTAATCATGTATTCTCTTGAATTCCTTAGTGAAAACATGAATGCGGTTTAAAGTTAACACTTTCCACATACCAAAATCCTCAAAATTCTATATACTCAAACCATGATATCACTTAGTCCTTATATCAATCATGAGCTCATGAATACTATTAAACATTTCATTTTCTCGTTTTCCCTTCATTATGCGCATATCATCTTATTTCCAAAAAATATCTCAATCACTTTGAATACCACATCAATAAATATTGCAATACTCAACGATACAACATTATTTGGGAATCCCATTACATAAACACTTAATCATTCCACCACATTGTTGTCATATTCAACATTGCCAATAGTGATCGCATGTGACTTCCCTTTGTCCTTTGCCTTCAGTAGTTGCTCATGTTGATCATCACTAACCCTTGGATTAGGGCATTTATTAGCATAACGCCCCATTTCCTTGCACTTGAAGCATTGAAGTGTTGGTGGTGCATTCTCTGCAGTGTTTGCTTTATTCACATCATTAGAAACCCTTTTTCCATTACTTCGACACTCAGCTGCTCGATGACCTTATTTTCCACACTTAAAACATTTTCTAGTCCCTTTAAGACAATCCCCACCATGCTTCTTTCCACACTTTGAGCATAAGGAAACATTCATTTTCTTTTCACCATTATTCTGAGATTTCTCCTTGAACTCCATCTTTCGTTTCTTTTCAAAACCATGAGATGGATATGTAACACCAACTTCCATTTCTACCGTCATAGCACAACGCACAATTTATTCATAGCTACTGAAGTCTCGTATAGCTAATGCCCTCCGAAGACTTGGTTTTAAGCCACTGAAAAATCGATCAACTTTACTTTCAGGTTGGATGATAATACCAGAAGCGTACCTTGCAAGTCTTGTAAAATTTTCTTCATAGGTACCAACAGATTCATCATCCCTTTTCTTCAATTCAAGAAACTCTTTTTCCATCTTTGTTCGAAGAATACGAGGGAAGTACTTACTGAAAAACAAGTTCTTGAACTCGTCCCATTCCATGGACTCAATTTCATCTCTTTTCCTCGTATTCTTGATAAGATTACACCATTGATCAGCTTCACCTTCCAAACGATATACTGCTAAGATGACTTTATCATGCTCAGAACATTGAAGAACTGAAAATATCATTTCAGTGGTACTGATCCATTGTTCAGCAACAAGTGGATCAGAAGACCCACTGAAAGAAGGTGGATGTTGCCTCATGAAGGACTCAATAGAATATTGTTCCCTTCTCTGCTCATTTGGAAGTCCAGAATGATTCATAGCTTGTGTAAGTATAGCAATAAGATTTTGCACTCCATCTCCCATAACATTTGTTTGTTCAGGAGGGCAATCATTGCATTGTCCATTGCATTGATCAACACGGTTCCTTCGGGTTCCAGCCATCGTCTAAAACCCAAAAAGAATAGTGTGAGAGGCAAAAATCATGCTAGGGAAAACAACATAATAAAGGGGGAGTACCTTCAATATCTAACATCTTAGGTTTAATTATATGATCTTTAGCGTAATTCTAGTACTATAACCTATACGTATAGTTAACCTTAGGGACATCCCTAGAAATACCTTAGAAATATCTCTAGGGATATCACTAAAGTTCTCGCATCCTAGTTTCCAAAGGTTGACTAAACCTTTCCTCTGATACCAACTGTAGAGACCCGAAGCCTGACTTACATGGACTTTAGATTACTTTTTCGGAATACTTAGTACATAACAAAAACACACACACAAGGATCGTAATAGTTTAGTGTCTTTGGAAATTCGGAATAAAATCTTCTAATCGTGGTGAAAGATCTTCAACATCTCCCATAAAGATCTTACTTTTTTTACCTAAAACCTTTCTTTATATCCTGGGGAAAAGAAAACATAAAAGGATGAGCTCAAATGCTCAGTAATGGTAAACAAAATAAATATCAATCACATCGTATTCATAAGAACATAACATTTTTGGAAATCATAACCTGCAAAAGAGAGAATAATTTCATAACATGGGATAAATCATGGTAGTGAAATTTAATCACAATAATCATAACTTAAAACATGAAACTTTGTGGCATTCACACATAATCATAGAGAATCATTTCTTGTTAGTCAAGACTCATTGCCAAGACTATGTTAGTGGAAAAAGTCCCTTTCTGAATCGAGTAACCCTCGTTTCAGTCCCGTTTCACTGAACCGGTATAACCCACCATTCCAGCCATGTCTATCTCATGAGATATAAAATCTTTACCCAATGCATTGGAGGGAGATATAGGTCCCACCCATCTCATAATGATACCATTCTTATGTGTGCCACAAAATCATATACCATACATCATTGAACAACCCATGTAATAGAAATGGGAATCATAAACATCATGAAATCATAAAACAATTCATATACGATAAAGGGATTCATAAAAATAATTCCATCACAACATAATCAAATCAATGTAATAATAGGGATAAAAACAGAACCCTTTATTATCTTAGATGGAAAATAATTTTGATAAAACACTTGAACTCCATTCTTGAGGAAAATATCCTTTCTTTTTCAAAAACATTTTTCCTTTCATAACATGTCATACGACTTTAAAATAAAAGAATTTTATTAAAAGTAAACTTGAAAACTTGTAAAGGAAGCTTTTGGGAAGTAATGTTTTAAAAATCCATTCATGCCGTATAAGTTAAAAAAACATTCTTCTCGTACTTTTGTCGGAAAAGTCAAAAAGATCCTCGTATGAAAAACGACAAAAGATTCCTTTCATATCTTTTACTAAAAACTCAGAGAAGGGTAAAATTGGATTTAAACAATTGTAGGTGGATGTAAATAACATTACATATTGAGGAAACATGGATGTGGATGATAAAATATACCCCAATAAATTTCAAAGTACAATCAATCTCGGATAAAAATGAGATTGCGATATTTCCCTTACCTTAGGTCCGATTTGCTTCGTATGTGCCCGAACCTCCTGTATAATGATTTAAATAATGTCATTGACTTATTAAAGAATCATATTCATTGTTATGATATCATATATGGTTCACTTATGACTTTATATTACCCGTTCTTTTGTAAATTCCATGTTAAAGAAGCGTTTTGGGTAAAATCGTTTCATTTATCGTAGGTGTTTTTACTTGTTGTTCTTGACATTATCATTACTTATATCATGATTTACTTACTTCCAGAATATAAAATATGATTTATATATCATATATATTCAGTATATATATATATATATAATAGATAGATAAATGAAATGAAAAACACCGTTCATGGAGACGGTAGTCCGTACGTACGCATGAACGCTGTTTTCCTTTCCTTATTGTCTTGAATGGAAGTAAGTAGATGACATACATATATACATAAATCCAGTAGCTTTATAATGTCATATATTTCATTATTATTTCTTATATATACTTTTTAATCATTCTTAAATGGTTAACATGGAGAATGAATCTCATCGGGTCGTGGAGACGGTAGTCCGTACGTACGCACGAGCGATGATATCGTTCCCATGGTCATGGAATTGTGTTGAAGTGTATGTATACTATTTCAGTATCAATATAACTTTATAATAATAATATATAGTTACTCATTACACCATTATACCAATCCAATTAAGGTGGTGACGGAAAATATATTACACCCCGGCGTGGAGACGGTATTCCGTACGTACGCACGCGCGGTGATTTCATTTTTCCGTAGGATGGATAGAAGGTGAATTAGAGTTGATTCATATTTATAATAACATATCAGTATATAATAAATACTGATGTTATTACTTTATCATGAAACAACTAAAGAAGAAGAAGTTTAAGAAGAAAGAAATTGAAAAGATCGGTAATGGATATTACCTCTTCTTTGAAACGCTTCTTTGAATCCTCCACTTAGGGAACTAAGATTGGTCTTTGAAGAAGACCAGGACCTCTAGGATTATTCTAGGGAAGTGGAGAAGGGATTTTGGCAGGGGTTGGACGAGATTGAGTGCTCAAATTGGTGTGAGGAGGAGGGGGAGGAGGTACCCTTTTATAAGGGAGGAGAGGGGAACCTTAGGAATATCTCAAAATATTATTTTATATTAAAGTTAAAATCAGGTTATAATGGTTCCAAAGGGTCTTATTTCGAAACTAAAGTGGGGATGGGTCGAAATCCTATCATCCAATAGGATTTAGACAAGTTTAGGGTATTTTTTTAACCTTATCAATTAGATTTAACTCTAAGTTAAATAATTTAACTTTTACCGTGTCTTTTTGTTTTCTTTCACTATATGGTTAATACACTTACTATAACATGCCAAACGAACCCCAAATTTTTTATTATTAATATATATATCCTTATCTATGTCATTTGTCCGAACCGTAGATTTTAGGAATAAAATAACAATTAATAATATAATATTTTATTTAAAAACTATTTTGTGTCAATTTTGAAACTATTTGATATATGATTTTTGTGAAAGTCATAACAGAATTATATGTTCTATCCAAGTTGATTAAATCAACAATAATATATCATAGTTACCTAGAAAATTAGTGGAATTCATAAAAAGTCTCAAATTACATTCATTTGAGAATTTATAACATCAATTATGTTAATATTTCCTTAAAAGGGTAATTACTTCATCATCGTTGTGTCATAAAAAAATTAATTTATTTAAAGTCTAAAAATTATAAATAAAATATCATTATGTAGGAAATCTGTTTAGATTTCTAATGAATATTTATAGTAGAATTTATCTTATGTATAACCCCATATTAAAAATGTTTTAGTTATTAAACTTTGATTTTAACTATTTTAACTATTCATTATATAAAATAATATTAAATGTCATAATCTAATCCAAGAGGACCAAAATGGTCATATTATATTTATAAGGTTGTTTTTGGTCGAATTACACTTATCCAGTAGAATTAGGACATGTGTTAGGGTAATAGTAATATCATATTTACCCTTAGTTAACATATTTACTATTAACCGTGAAAAAAAAGTAAAAAGTTAATATTCACCAAAAATTAATTTCATCTCATTGAACCACATTTTAGTCCTTGATATTAACCATGTCTGTCGGATTTTCGAAATTCCATTCAAAGATGCGGTAAAATTATGTTTTATGCAAAATTCAGTTTTTAACCTACCACTTAGTGGTTTCACTATTCATCAAAAATTGAAAGTTTTCAGAAAAATGCCAAAATTTCATCCTAAGCTATATTTCATATTCCAAATTCAAAAATGAAGTCTATTTTACCAAATTCATAACATAGAAATTGCATTAATTAATTTTATAATTAAATCCCGCTGTTAAAACAAATAGCGTGTTTTTAAGAAACAATATCTATTTAAAGATTGACACTTGATTATGTCTGGTTTAAATGTGAAATTACATCCAATGACCAACATTGTATTAAATTGTAAAAATATATTCTAAATATACTTTAAAACCACTCAAATTAATGATTTATCACTATTAATTATTTCAATTAAAAAAAGTTGTTTTTAATTATAATTTAGTAATTTTCACTATTCATCAGAATATGAAAGTTATCCGAAAAGTACCAAAATTTCACCTTAGGCTAAATTCGATACTCCGAATCCAAAAATGAAGTCCATTTTGAGAGCTAAAATTTCTAAAATTTAAAAAGTGGTTATTACTATTCATAACAGCTAGTTTTAATAATATTTTAATAGCATATCGTTGTTTCGTGAAACTCAGTATTGCGTACTACACACGCTATCGAGGAAGGATGTGATTGCGTGCAATGCAAGGCAAGTCAAGGATGCGTGTTGTGCAAGCTCCTTTTTGTGTTGCGTACAACACAAGACATTAGTGAAATTAAAAAGAATATTTTTTTATAAAATCTTGGGCTGTTACAATATCATATAATATTCATAGGAAATATTAATTTAAATATTTTATAATGGTTTATGAAGTGTTTGTGAATTCTCAAAGCATATCCCTTGGGAGGGTCAAACTAGGTGTGCAGTATGGGCCGTTTTTGTGTACTAGATTACCCCGAGTCAGCAATAGAACATCTTATCAGAGTTATTACCCCTAGGTATCTCTATTATAAAGGCACATCCACTTGTCGTATATATATTGGGATATATTTCTAGGAAACCAATCACTCTCTAATTTACCTACATTAAAATACATTTTACTAAATGTTAACTTATCCTTATAAATATCATTAGAGACATCAATAGACATATCTTTATAAATTTACCAATGGTTATTTCTAATGTTTTATCATCCATGTTTCCAATGGTTTACTAAGCCTCTGCTTTGATACTGACTATAGTGACCCAGTAATAACATACAAGGATATTACATCATTTTTAATTAATATTTATTATATTGAAAATATTCATGCATGAGGATGATAAATGTTTTGTGTCATTAGAAAACAAAAAAATATATTCTGGTGAAGAATCTTCAACATCTCCCAAAAATATCTCAACCTTTAGTACATGTACCTAATGTATTTCCTCAAAACCTGGGGAAAGGAAACATAAGAAATGGGTGAGATCTGATGCTCAGTAAGGGTATATGAAGGAAATTCATATTCATGACATGAAAAATGGTATGGAACTTGAGCATAACATTGCACGATCAAAACCTTTACAATTTGATATTGTAATAAATATTGGGTGGTCATAGGATATGAATCATAATAAAATAATGAATTTAATCCAAGACAGTATAACAATGAAATAAAACCTATAATTATGGAAAAAAATAAACATATACAAACCCTATGTCAAGGTGGCCTACCAAATCCTTTATAGCATTTTAATATTGGGTTAATCAACCATGTATCTGCTATATTCATGGGATTCCCCCCCTTTTACCCTTTTTTTCGGGCTTGGGATGTCATCCCATGTACCCTCTTTTATCAGGACTGGGATTTCCTCCCATGGCACTCTTGTTTTAGGAATAAGATGTTATCCTATTTACCCTCTTGTTTTGGGCTTGGGATGTCCTCCCATTTACCCCCTTAATTTATGATTGGGATGTCCTCCCATTTACCATCTTGTTTCAAGCTTGGTATGTCTTCTTGTGTACCCTCTTGTTATGGGATTGGGATGTCCTCTCATGTACCCTTAGAGTTCAAAAAACATTTATCATTATACAATATATTTAAGGGAGATATTTCTCAACCATTCACATAATAAAATAATACCTATATGCCGCACAAAACCACCATCATATCATGAACCATGAAAAGAGTTGGGTTTTATATTCTTAAAACCACAACCCATAAAATGAGATGGGTATCATTAACATTTCTTTACATAATAACCTATGGAAAATAGTTAGGTTTCATAACCATTTCATCAATGCATAAACTGTGAAAATAATTGGGTTTTAAAATTGTAGAACCCATGGAAGAGAAATAGGTCTCATAACAATTATTCCTTCAAAACATAAACCCTTCATGAAATAATATGAATGTGAGATTTAGATCATTTACTTAAAATGAAATAGAAACATATATACATTTCATTTTAGACGGAAAACCAATTTTAAATATCTTTCGAAAACATTTCATGACAAGAATATAGATTTTTTGAAAAAGTATTTTTAATGCATAATACCATTTGAATATAATTTTCTTATAAAACACCATGAAAACAAATATTAAAAACATGAAATCATTTTGAAATTTTATTTTCCATGAAAAATTATTTAATAAGATTGAAAACATTTTACTTCCATTTTTTATTGAAAAAACGTTAAAAACATTAAAAAAATTATTGAAAACGTTTTGAAAACCATTTAACTTAAAATACAGTTAAAGCTAATAAATAAACAAATATTGATAATGTATTGAAATACATTTATTTGAAAATAACTTTGAAAACTTATAAAGAACCCATGATAACATTTTAATGACCATTTATTTGAAAATGAAATTGAATACCTATATAGAAATCTTAAAACGTTTTTGAAAACCTTTTTACATTAATAATTATGAAATAAGCATGAAGACATTTTGAAAATGATTTTCCAAGAGAATTAATTTAAAATAAATTTTCTTACAAATTATCCATTTAATGATGGAATGAATTCTTCGCATAAATGATGATGTGTAAATCAGTGTATGCCATACGAGATAAAAAGAATACTCCCTTTTCACATTAAAAAGTTATGAAAAACACATTGTTTGGAAAGCAACATTAAGCTTTTTTTAAAACATTGGTAAAAGAAAAAAATGGTACGTAATTATATTAATGATTATAAGATAATAATAGAATATTCTTTTAAACCCTTTTTAGAAAACATTTTTTTGAAAGAACTCAAATTTCTGTCCAAAGAGAGATAAATTCAAACTTCTGTAAAAAAACTATATTAACTACCATATATAACAAAGCATATAAAAATAGTACAAATATATTAATTTATAATTAATAAACATAGGAGGTCAAATTACCTGAGTTTTCTCAAGAGCTGGATCATAATATTTCATCAAAAGGAACATAATCATAAAAAATCATGAAAATTGAGGACATTATTTCAATAAACTCTATCCACTTGGTAAAATTGAAACATACTCCCAATTTAATAAAATGAAACTAAAAGAATATTAAAATATCATTAATATAAAATTATTCAAGATATAACTTTTCTAAGGCAGTATGTACACACCCTACAAAAATATAGTTGTGTAACGTGACATGTGTCTCAACGAAGTGAAATTGAGATAAAATAATTCAACTGATTTGGTAACATTTTAAACAACGTTTCCATTAAATAAATTTAATAAAATGTATATTTTAATACCCATAAATTTAATTAAAATAATCATATAATACATTCACATGTACTATCCACAAGACAAAAATGGAATGGGTGGTGAATAAAGCATATATCTCACAGAAATAAAATGTTAGATAAAATCCCCTTGCCTTGTGTCTTCACTCTCATCTTACTCATTAAAATGTACAGTTTAATAAATATAGATTTATTACACATATTTATAATGAAAATATTATTATATCTAATACCATATATGGATTTATTATGTTATTATTTTACCCAGTTGTTATAAATTTCATGTTAATATTTTGTTTCAAATAATAGTTTCTCTTTTTTTACTATTGTCTTATATTTTTATATCATCGGTCCTCATACTTATATCATGATTTATAAAATTTAAAACATTATATAAATATCATTTATATTTATTATACTTTTATTATAATAATCTATAAAATATAGAAGTATGAAATGAAATAAACTTTTCATGGAAACAGCAAGCCGTACCTACACAAGAAAGGCTTTCCATTTTTTATTATAGTATTGAAAGAAAAAATGTACCTGAAATATATTTATACATATAATTATTAAATTATAATTATTATATCTTATATTTCATATAAATTTCCAAAAACCGTCCATAATACATTCCTTGTAATATGTGAATGAATCATATCTCTTGGAGGGGGAGATAGTCCACACTCCCTCAAAACAATTATCATATTTACACCAATAGGAATGTAAAAATATATCTATTCAAAAATGAATAAATATTTTTAAATAAATATTAAATATAATATATAAATATATAAATATATAATCTATAATATTTTCTACCATGAGAGGTGGGAAATGAAAAATGAACAATCATTGTTTAGTAAGTCGGTAGTTCACCAAACACATAAATAGTGTGTTCGTTACCCATTAGATGGATGCATGTGTAAGGGAAGGTAGAAACCTTTTTATAAAAAATAATAACATATTATTTATAATTGTGTTCTTATACAAGAATTTAATAAATTTAGTGGAGGGGTGGAGAAGGAAAATAGAGGGAGATTGAGAGAAGAGGTTATTTCTTTATTAGGTAACTTTTTTGGGATTGTGCTAGAAGGATTCCATGGATTGATACCCTCTAATTTATAATCTTATAAGGGTAAGGTTGGTATGTTGATAAGTGTATTGGGATGATATTGGAATAACATATGAAGGTTTATTTGTGTGAAGAATAGGTAGAAGTGGTGTCATATTTTAGGGAAGGAAAAGGACTCAATTGGAATTTTTGAAGACAATTTAGGTTTACACATGTCATTACCTAAAAAAATTCATTTCAAACCAACAAAAATAAAAAATATAAGGTTAATTAATGATATACGGCTATAAAATATATTTTTCACAAGTTTATTGGTCATTTGGGCCCCTCTGATTAAGGTTTAGTCCCTAATTAATCTTCATTTGACCAAAATCACGGTGATTAAATTTAATCACATTAACTATTCATTTGGAACAAAATTTAACTTGATCTTACTGAAAAATAAAAGTAATACTGATTAAAATATTTTATATCCAATTTTTCAATTCAAATTAAATTTTTTTAAAAAATGAAGATTATTACTAATCCCACATACGAGACGAAGTAACATGATTTCAATGAAGAAAAATGTTTGAATGTTTGTTAAGTTTTTATATTCAATTTCAAAGTGAAATTAATTATAATTACCATTTTTATTTTAATAAATTTATAATTTATCGAATTATAACTTAAAAATAATTTAATGTATAATTTAATGTTAAAAATTATTTAATATAAAATGAATTTTTTAATCAAAATACAGAATTGTTCACAGTTCATCAAAAAATTACGTTTATCTTGAAAAACTCAAAAATCCACCTTAAGTTAATTTCAGAATTATAAATTTAATAATGGAGTTTATTTTATCGAATGTAATTTCTATATATATCTAAAAATATTTTTTTTCACAAAGGACATTAAAATCTATTCATCCTAGAAAATAGTATTTATAAAAATGTAAAGACTGTACAAATAATTAAAATTTTCATTAACAATATTTTTTAATAATATAAAATCATTATAAAAATATTTTAAATGTTGTTATTAATTCTAAATTTATTTTTTTTATTTATAGAATATAACTAACTCGATTATTTAATTATAATAATAAATTGATGTTTTGTAATAACTTGGTATTGCGTGTAACATTTACCAAGTTGATGTTTTATGTTTGACATGCTAAGTCAGTGTTTCATGTATCACAAGCCATGTGTTTAATTTAGTACTATACATTTTGGTGTCGTGTGAGAGGAAAGTTTCAATTAATGTTCTAATATATATATATATATATATATATATATATATATAACTATCTCTAGTGTCATGTGAAATGAAAAATATCCAAAATATAAATTAATAGAAAAAAATATTTCACACAATATTGCGGTGTTATTGAAAAAATCATCATTTCTTAGAAGATGATAGTTTTTCTACACAATGATTCCATTATGTTATATACAATCACTGTATAGATTGATTTTCCTATCATTATTATTTACAATAGGAATAAGTGCTCCCTAAGGAGAAAGAATTGGTTGAATAAAAGTATTCTCTAAAAGATCTTAATATCACTGGACTAATTCCTCTAACACCATATATATATCGTTTTATATAGAGTCTATGATATTTTCAATTATCTAAGTATGAGTTCACTGGAGAACTCTACATTTCATTAATGGGTAGTTTTATGAAGATCTTTAAGAAATATATATAGTAATCTAGAATAATGGAAACATTTTTAATTATTATACATTCATTTTCTATTCCCTCTTCACTAATAATGTTCATAAAGAAGGATTTAATAGGTGATTCCTTGAATAATCTTGGATGAAAAATGTATCCATAAAAAATAACACTAGGTTTTCAATTTATGAACATTGAAATTTTCTTTCTTCTTAATCTAATATTACCATTATGATTTGATAGACAGTCCACCACTATTATAGTGTTGAATTCTACAATAGGAATGAATACACGATTTTCAATGATAGTTTACTCTCTGAAATTGGGACTAGAGTTTTTACAATCTATTTATTCTAGGATAATACCTTAGTGATTCTTAACTAAAAACACTACTTATTTCATTTAAGGTTATGATTCAACATTCATTGAAAACTTGGTTGATATAATAAAATGCATAGATCTAGTGTCCAGAAAATTACATCTATCTTTAAGAGAACAATGTGTGTACCTGCCACTACATCCTTTAGATCATCTACTTTAACAATCCAAATAATGATATCTCGACCCTTCAAGATTGTTTAATGATGAGGCTGATGGTGATTTCCTTCCACTGTATTTTGATTTAGAAATGGATTTCAAAGTGACTATGCTATCTATAATGTAATAATTTGATTTTGGAATGTGATTTCACCATTTACCATTTTTTATTTTATTTGATACGTTGAGGATTCAGCCCAATATGAGAGTATTAAGATATATAGACATCTCTTATACACTTTTATCACTTTACACACCCCTGAAAGAAATTACATAAATATTTCTTCCCACATTTATTACATGTGGTATGTTGCAGTTTATTCACACCTATACCACGATCGATGTTAATTATTGACTTTGGATCTATTTATCTCTTATTTTCATTCGGACTATAATACCATTACATATCTCCATGATATATTTCAGCCTGACTAGAACTCCATAGAATATCATTTTATATTTTATAGTCACTATTTTATAGATTACTTGATAGATGGGGTCCCAGTTTTCCAACAAACCTTTAAACCATACCCTTAGGATCTATATAAAATCTAGAGGTGTATTGAGAAACAATTTTAATGTTAATTTTATAGGACTCTAAAGATTCATTATAATTATTATTTAGTTTTAATAATCATTTCTCTATTTTTGTTCCTAATGAACATGGTAAATATTTATTGGAAAAATTTATTCTATTATCTTCCCACTCCATAGTATTAATCTCACCTCTTATCTTCAAGTTCTTAATCAGTTTCCACCACATATCAACCTCTTATTCAAAGAGGTATACTTCCAAGTAAAATTTCTATAGATATAAAAAATAGAGAATAAAAAAAATCTTTTCAATAGTGAAAATCCATTTTTCAATAATTAATGGATCTTCAAATCCACTAAAATAAGGTGGTCGTCGACACATCAATGACACAAATACATGTTTTTTCCATTTTATGTAAATCTGATGCTCAATATGATTCATATTATTATTCTTTGGACAATATATTTTATTAATCATTATTATGAACTTTTCCAAACCATCATAAATCATGTTAGGAAGTTCATTGTTACATAGTCTGTTACAATCATCATTTACACGGTTCCTCCTATCATCCAAGATGATTATAAATGAAGAAACCCATAATGTGTATCATGTCAATTTCAGTAATATTTTTATTATAAATGTATTTTATGTGATAAAAATCAATCTTAAAGAAGATATTATTTAATATCTTCTCATAATAATTATATTTTCTATTTTTCCTTTTTGGTTGTTCAAAAAAATAATATAAATAAATAAAAATATCCCCCACTAATCAAGGTGTACAATAAGGACTCTATGTCATGCACTGAGTGATGATCATGTTAATACACAATTTACCCTTTTTTGGGTTATTAACATTAGGTACGACTATTCTATAACCAAATCCACTTATAGTATCCCGAAAAGGGTTTTATTTCATAGAAAATACTTAATTAATACATCAAAAATATTTCAGGATGTATTCATATATTTAGATTTATATATAAGTTTCAAATAAATGTTATCCAAACATAATTTCAACAAATAACTACTCATAACCTTGATACCATCAATGAAATCCCACCTTTTCTAATACATTGTTTTTTCCTTACATGGAAATTAATTAATAATATAGAGTATCTTTTGATGTTTTTTATCATGAATATTATTAATGTAAATTTTGAAAAATATACAAATTATTCTAATGTAGTTAAAATACTTCATCCTAGGTTCATATTATGTTACATTAATTTCATCTCAAATATCTGCGACAAACATCTGAAAAATGGTGTGAGAATAAAGCATACTAAGAGAATAAAAAACGATATAGTTAGCAAGTGGCAATGAGGAATATAAATAGGGAACAGTTATGAGAGCATGTGTCATATCAGAATATAATGACCTAGAATCACAAAATGGAAGTTTGGATACAATATAAAAAGTAGAAATTCATAATCATATCACTAAGGTTTATCGATAAGTTGTCTTAAATCATAATTACCAAGGTTATTTACCAATGTATCATAAAAAATGTAATCACTATAGATCAATTATTTAACTAATAAAGTGGATATATATAAAGTAAAACCCTTAGTAATTATTAATTCATTTGGTCAATAATGATAATAATATATAATATAAAAAATTTCCCTTGGAGAAAATGAATAGGTATCGTATAAAATCAATTAGTATATAAGTTATCGCTGACATGAAAATTTAATCATTTTTATACCCATGAGAATGTAATGTGGGTTTAATAAAATTAAATATTAAATTAATAAACTACGTTTACAGCTAGGTGAATAACCATATACAAAGAAGATGTTTGGGTATTCTAAATATAAAAATTACACATTTAAAAGAGAAAAATTTAGGACAAGAATTCGACAACATGGTGTGAATACAACATTGATTAAAGAAAGGGAATAATGAGAGTAAAAAGGTCTCCCATTGGGAAAATTGTATTTTGATATTAATTGGAAAATAAAAAGGGTTGTAAAATATTTTAATTAATTATTTATAATACATGATACAAAGAGGAACTTTAATAGAAAATAAAGAAGGGGAGAGTTCTATGGACTTGATGATTTTCTTCCTAAAACATGATTATAAAACCATAGGACCATAAATACACATTATATGAATTATTTGGGAGGTGAAATAAAAATATATTTTTGCGTAATGGATTTTTAGTGGACTGGAATTAGGGATGGGTGAGCATGTATAATAAAAGAGGTTGAATTGTTTAATAATTCCCAAATACAATTCCTAGAATTCTAGGTTTTAAAAAATGAAAAATCATTGGATTAACCACTGGTTTTCCAACTTATTTGGAAATTAATTCATTTTATTAAATTTTTCAATCAATTAGAACTGAAACCCCTTTTTTATATTACTTTGGACATGGAATGGTAATTTTTCTACAAAATATAATTTTTAAAATATTTTTTAGCATTTTTAAAGTCATTTATCAGTATGTAAATTGATATATTTCCATTAGAAACATTATATTTAAATAATATAACAATTTTTTCTTATGTATTATGTTTAGTTAAATTATAAATCATTAATACATTTGTATGAATCTGTAAAACATCCTAAAAACACAAAATTTTATTTTTAACATTCATTAAAAAATAATGTATTTTAAAAAATTATTAATATTTCAGCATACCTAATTTTTTACATGATTATTTCATATATATATTTATTTTATCAAATAAAATATCAAAATATAATAATTTTAAATATTAAAAAATCTTTATTTTTCAGAAAAATAGATTATATAATATAATTTACCTTATAAAACTTATGAATATTTTCCATGGTATTATTGAATTATATTATCATTTAAACTTAAATAAATATTTTTTAATAAAACTATTTCATGAAAAAAAAATATTATTTATAATAATTGAGTTTATTAAAAATGTGTATATGTTTTTTGAATATAAAATTATGTTATATATATATATAAAATATATTTATCACCTTCATATTATATTCATCTATATTTTATTTAGTATCATAATAATAAAAAAAAATTCTATAAATAATTAATTTGTAAAATGGAAATTAATTATTTATGATACTATGGTATCAATACAAAAACCATTATTACATTGTTTTACACCATAAATGTATAGGTGGGAAATGGTGGTAGATTCATGGCGTAGGTCAGATAATATTAACATATTTGGAGATCTCTAGTAACAGTAACCTCTCCCATAGGAGATTTCATTCTTAGTATAGTTGTTGAAGCTCTTCATGGGACTGTTCAAGGGTGAACCCCAGTGATGCAACCTCCCACAAATGTTATGAAAAATGGGATTCAAAATGAATGAATCTTCTAGTTTTGTAAATAATTTATCCTTTACTATATCAATTATCATTTCTCATTACCATTTGAAAACAATAATTAAAAATGTAACATTATTCCCATTGGTAATAGTGTTAAAACTCATATTTTCAATTAATATATAGACCAATGATCATACCGAACAATGTTCAAGTAAAATCACATCCCAAAGGCCACCTTCCCTTTTATACCCTATATACTCTCTTAAATTTATCAACATTTACTACTTCACTAACTAATTTGATTAAATTTACCTTAATAGTTTCAATTATGTTATTAATGGTTGTTTTTATTTAAACAGTTTTCAAGGATGGTTTAATATTCATGGAAGAGTTCCATCCTATGAAGTATACGAGTGTCTAGTCAATATTTTTTGGGGGTTTATATATATATATATATGCTAGTATTAGATATAATAATTCTTATAATTAGATTACATGTTTGTTTTTCTATAATAGTATGTATATGAACTTAAAATTTTTATAAATAATAAAGTAGTAATTGTGAAAGAATAGAGATCCTTTATTAATCATATAATAAATATTTATCACGTTATGAAATCCATTAAATGTTACTCAAATTATTCATAACAAAATGAATTTTGACAAAAAATAGAATCCTCAAGGAATAAGTAATTAGTGTGAAATATGATTTACCCCTAAAATAATTTTTGAAAAAATTCCTAAAATAATCATTAGTTATGATTGTTCAATGTTTACAAATAACATACAAAGAATATTTTAAGTGGCTCAACAAAGATATTTGAGTTTGAAAAGCCCTTACTAGATTTGTAACAGTGGAATCAAAATTCTTGTAGAGGTATTACATTAAATTTAATAATAATTTACCTAAATTATAATAGTTGAATTTTACAGAATGGAAATAAGAAAGGTTTTACAACATTATAAAGGAATCATGGTGTATATATTAAACATATCTCATGGAATTTAGGTTTCAGACAATGAAACCATTACGAAATTAGAACTATCAAATCTAAAACCCATGAATAATATAGAAAGTATTTAATAGTAAAATACCATGATAAAAATACAATTAATTAAATTATATCTTAGAGAGTTAATATATGTTGAACATAAATGAAATTATGTCCATAATATCGAACATGTCTCAATGAAAAAAGCTTTGAATTAAAAAACCCTTTCCTTTTTTCATAATTGATCACACTCTATCCTGCTGTAAAAAATATAAATAACCTAATATCCTATTTCATAACCTTAGTCAAATATTTTACACTTTTATAATATTTATTATAATTTGTTATTATGAATACATTAATTAGTTATGACATATTATGATCATCACGTGTTAATTATATTAACTGTCTTGCACATGCTTATCAATTTAGATATAGTTCAAAATTAATTGATAACAATTTATTTTTTAAATAATAATATTATTTATTGTATAACTTATATTGTTCTAAAATGTTCTTATATAATTCCATATGTGTTCTGGTTTTGTTATATGAAAACTGAATTGATAATGGCTTATTTATGTAATCATAGTAAATGAAAATGATACAATAATGAAAAGTCAAATAATTTATATAAAAAATAGAAAAACATGTAGTTATAGTTATTTTTTTGTAGTATAATAATATTGTTTTTCATGTTCACATTTTCATCCAAAATATATTTTTATTGCATCATTCATATTGGTGGTTAAACCGACAATAACATAAATACACTTTAACTCATTCAGTGAGTATGGATAAAGAAGTGTTTATTTTGAAATAATTTCAATATAATAGAAAAGTTATTATATTTTTATGGTAAACCAAATTTTAATATTTTATGATAAATAATGAAAAACTAGAGGAAAAATGAAAAATGTGTCTTTATGGAGGCTATAGTCCACATACACTTATGATGGAGGTAACTTTGATTTTCAATGTATTTTGAAATTATTAATGGTGTTACCATTAATATAAATACATATCAATTATATTATTTTACTAATGTAATTATATTATTACGGTGATAAGATATTTTTTAGATTATGATTAAGATGAAAAATGTAATAAAGAGAAAATACTATCATTGGATACTTGATTTTTTTGTTGGATGTTCCATTAAAATTGATTAGATTAGGATTAAAATAAGTGAATAAGGGATTAATGTTTTAAATATGATTATATTAATATTAAAATATCATAATTTCAAGGTGGAATTCATTGGATTGGTGTATGTTTGAAATGGTTTAAGTGATTCCCTTTTATAAGAGAGGAAAGTGGAACTTTCAGAAGCACCATTTTGGTTTTAACAGTTCAATGTCACAATTCCAAGGATAATGGATTGAAATATTCAAAATAATATAACTTATGTTGTAATTTGGTATAAAAATAGTGAAAACATGTTTTAAACATGTTATAGGGTTTCTACCATTATGTTGTAACATTTTACACTTTTTATTTTAAAAATGCTTACTAGTTTTTACCTAAGTGTTTTTTTATTAAAAATATAACATAATATAGATAAAAAATATAGGTCCGTTGGAATAAAATTTATATTATATTTAATTGAATACAATTTTAAAAGATTATAAAACTACTATTTCAATTATAAAATAGAATGTATAGAAAAACTGTTTTAGTAGAAAAATTTCATCTTGACCATTATGGATTCTTAATGTTATTTAGTTTTAATATATAACTAAATGAGTGTTAATATTTCTATTCAGGTGTTTATAAGTCATATTATAATTACTATATAATTTTTTACATTAAACATATTAGATATAAGTTCCTTAATATAAATAGAACAACGATTTTAAAATAATTGTTTCACCTTTATCTTGATAATTATCATTAACCCCCCAAAAAATAATTTTATTTCAAAAATTTAAATTATTAATATTAAATACTAATAATGTTATAATATAAAATATTAGAATATTTTTATAAAATTAAATTTCTATATTTAGGAAAACTAATCTTAATGTTTCTCCGGGTAATGTGTAAAAATCTTTTTTTAGAGAATTGTATTTTTAAGCACAATGTTATATGTATAGTGAAAAAAATTGAAATTTTATTGATATTGATGATATTAAGAAGATTATAATTGTTTATATGGGGGTTATACTACATTAAAATAAATCTAACTTCTATTTTAATGATTAATAAGTTTAAATTGGAGATATATGATAATAGTTTTCATTAAATATTACTTGATTTTTAAAAATGATATTCATGGATTTTTTAAACTGATGGTATCAATTTTAATTTTTTTATATTAATATATATATATATATATATATTGTATATAAAAATGATTACAAAAAAGTATATCTTAGATTGAATTTATGGTATTATTAATATCAGTATTTTTACTATTCACCTAAAATAGAATATTTTAGAAAAATATAAAAAATATATCCCAAGTTAACATTTATATATGGAATTATAAAGTAAATCTTATATTTATCAAATATATATTTAAAAAATTTTACATTTATATTTTTAAATTATGATATATAATATTAATCATCTTCTTAAACCTTTGAGGCAATTCCTATAGTGATTCTTCCCGCATTTTTGATAAATTATATTTAAAATATTTTTTCCTTAATCATATTTATTACATCATCTTTCATAAAAAGATATATTTATCTACTGTAGTGAATTTTTGAATTCGACTATGTTCATATTATTAATCAAATTTCATGATATTATATTTGTCATAATCAAAAGGTTTATCATTCCATCTCTAAGTCTAATTGTTTATTCATTGAGGTAATCTCCACCATATCCTTTGAACCCTTAGTTAATTTTTGTTCCAGCCCTTACAAAAACCAAAAAGGGTGATATGAGTGATGTGATATATAAAATCTGGTGATATTATCATGACCATAAAAGGAAATTACATAGCAAAACATCATGTTCTATTACATTATAATTTTGGACTATAGTAACTTCAATTAAACCTATATCAATCTTATATTAACTTATGTTATATTAAGTTGGGTTTTCACACGCTTCCCAATGTAATCCCTCAAAATAACTAGAAAATAAATCATTCATTATTTTTTATAAAATTCACATGTTATGAAAAATCATATCCTCAGGGAGTGTTTAGCTAGGTTAACAATTATTGGTCTACTAATTACTCACTAGGGTTATAATCAAATCGATGCCCAACCAAAAAATTTTGTTGTGATTACCACAAGGAATATATATGCCACAACCACATCCATATTCTAGTACACAGAAATGGATTTCTTTTTAGGTAAAACACTTAACTAAGACATTACCTATTTTTTTGATGTAATACTTTTTTTAGACTCAACATTAGGGTTTTCATGGAGGTTTCCTAACAAAAACACTAAAGGTAATTAAAATAACATCCAATGTAACAAAACTAATATTCTAAGATAAATAAACCCTATATTAATAAAAACTATAATGACCCATGATAATGTTTTTATAAATATTAAAATAATATCAATATTTAAATAATACCTTTCCTAAAGAGTCACATAACCCAATGGCTAATAGTTTATTATCTTGGATACTAGGTACAAAAAAATTTAATTTACTATACTAATGAGAATTTATATATAAACATTTTATAATATACCCATTACTACATATTTTACATTATATAATCATCTTAATAACCTGGTCATTTAAAACCAATCAATGTATTGAGCTCATATGCTAAATAAATCAAAATATATATAATAACCTAAATGAGAACATTACAGAGACATAAATATCATAAGAAAATACCATGAGACCATATATGATAATTTTGGAATATATTATTGAATAATAATATCCTTAAATGATACTTAATATAGAATAAAAGATATTAACTAGCTCTAAATATATCTTAATTGTCGTATAAAATGAGAGCATGACATAAAACTATGAGATAATTTTAAAAATAAGACATAATATTGAGACCAAGGAATGTCATGGAAAATAAATGTATATTGAAAATATAATATAACATTATAAAAATATTGAAATGTGTTATATCTTGATAAAATTAAAAATATATCACAAATAAAAGAATATTATAATTCTGTGAGAAATATCATTATACTAACACTTATGTGAACTAAATCATTATATCCATGTCTGAAAATTTTATCAAAACCATCCTATGCATGCCTATATATGTTATACCATTATTCACATTCATATATTTCTCATGTGATATTATCTTAAACTAATTCATTATATTGTGATACAAGACCATGCATTTTTTTATCATTAATACATATGTGTTCTTCTTTAAGTCTATCATCATCACAACATAAATAACCCATTGAAAAATAATAATATTTGTAAACTTATCCCATTTCATAAACATAATAAATCATCAAAATATAATTTTACAAAACAATTAAATCAAAATAACATATAAAGGATGATAAAAACATCAATCCATGAGAGAGAAAACATGGATGAATATTTTACTTGAAAATAAAAAATCATACAAAAAACCATTTTAAAAATTATAATACATTATTAAATATAAATTAATTTTAAAATAATGTTTTTACAGAACTAATATATTATTTTTGTAAAATAATATTATCAAATTTTCCAAATAAAATATATGTGAAAACTTATATGTTTTCCAAAATGAGATGCAAAAATACATTGAAAACATTTACTTTTTATAACAATATTTAATAATAGAAATTTGATAAATACATAATGAATTTGAAATGGGAATGTGGAATTAATTTAAAAATATTTACATTTATATATAACAATAAATAATGTATGCTTGAAATGAAATAAATTTTATCAAAATAAATATTAGATTTGATGATAAATCCTTTTAATTTGAATGGATTGAATAAAAATTTGAACATTTAGAAATTGTCTTGTTAAAAAACCACATAATTAAAAGGAAATTGAGACTATTTATTTAAAATGAATAAATTGTAATAAAATAATAATTATTGACAAAAATTGATTTTATATTAGTGAAATTAGAATATTTTTGGAATGTAAAAACATCAAAATTGATGGAAAATCAAATAACAGTAAGGGGAATTATTTTTAAAAAATCGTTCTAAAAAAATAATAATATATTTAAGGTAGCATAAATTGGGTTGAAAAATGATTTAAATGATAAAATAAGGTGTAATTACATACTAAAATAATGACAGTTCAGGATATATTATTCTTGAAAAATAATAGAAAAATAAGATTTATTATGATAGAAGAAAGATATTTGAGTCTCAAAAACCCCTCACAGTCATTGTTACATTAAAATAAAAACCCCATTTGAGGTAGAACATTAAATAGAAAGATGAATATCACAATATATAATAAGATAACTTTAAAAAATTAATGTATGTAAGAATTTATAAAACTAAAAAGGAAATATGGTATATATCCTAAGAATATCTAATGGTATTTATTTTTTAGAGAATGAAACCCTTACGGATTCAATTTTTTTTCCAAAACCCATAGAAAAGTATATATTTTTAACTAAACAAAGAATAAAATGATTAATATAATTTCCATGATATTATATATGAAATAGGAATAATATTGAAAAAATAAAGGAAAATATACCAATAATACCGAAAATGTCTAAACGAGATGAATTTTGAGAGGAAAACAATTTACCTTGTTTTCATTCATAGGTAATAAAACTCTAACCACTTATAAAACAAACATATCTAACTTAATATCCTATATAATAAGATTACTAATAAATTTACCATTTTATAATCCAAATTATATTTTTTTATCATGAGGAAATTTGTTATAGCATATAATGACCATCATGTGTTAATAACTTTAATAGTTTTGTACATTTTTATTAATTTAAATAAAATTACACATAATTTGACACAATTTTAATTATTTATATATCATTTAATATTATTTAGTTTATAAATTATGTTTATATAAAATTTTATTATTTAATTCCACTTCTGATTTTCTTACATTTTGTGGAAACCAAAATTATAATGACTTATTTCGATAATTTTAGCAAAAAATGATATATTAATAAAAATTTAAATTCTTAGTATATTATTTATAAAAAATTTTAAAAATAATTATTTTATTATTATATTTTAATAATATTATGTTTCATGTTCTAATAATTATTGATAATATGATTTTGTAGCATCATTATTTTATTTTGTTAAACTGATCCAAGAAGGAATATACATTAAATTGTTTAAAGAGTATGCATACATAAATGTTTCTTTCGATAAAATATTATTGAAATAATATCATTACGATATTATTTTTTATTTTTTTATGATGGTGAACGACAGTTGAATATTTTTGGATAAATTATGAATAACTAGACCATGTAAATGATTCCTCATCAAGGAGGTGGTCTACATACACACATGATAGACATTACATTGTTATTATTAGAAAATGGAAATGAATAGCTATGGGGTGTATCATTAATATAATGATGTATCATTTCCATAATTATTTTTAATTTTTCATATTATTATGGTAATAATATATTTTTAAGTGTTATATTAAAAATTAAAAATTTGTAAAAAGATAATACTAATGTCTGAGACATAATTTTTTTTAGGAATTTATCTTGAAATTTAAGGGATTAGGACATGAAAGGATTTCATATCGATCTTCACTCTACAAGAATGTCAAATCCCTCTCCTTGTGTTTTTTGATTTCCACTGAGGAATTGATAAATATCTACATCTGTTCATTTGGATTTGATGAGTTTCTATGGAATCCTAATTCTATAGATCATTTCTGACATATCTAGATGATTTTCTATCCATAAGTATTCAATGAGGAGTTCTACCAATGCCACTTCCACCCAAAATTATACATTATAGTCATCAGGTTTTCCTTACACCCTTACCATGTGACCTTTGATAACCACTCATTCCTCAATTCTCATAGTGATCATAGTGGTGGGACCATTGTTTTATTTTTGAGTATTCAATGTCGGTTGTCACCTGATCGGGTTTCCTCATAGATTTCGGAATCTTTATCATTTCTTACATAAGTTCATGTTTCAATGTGAATGATTTAATGTGTCTAGTGACTTCATGGGATCATGTGATTGTTAGTGTGCAGAGTTATAACATGTTTTTCATGTGGAGATCTTGATGGATTATGGTGGGTGTTTCCTGTTGATTTTTGGGTGCTATGTAGGTGTTCTAATTATTTCATGGATTGTAGTGTCTTCCATTAATGGAGACCTTAGTGTATTTTTTGGCAACTGAATAACTTCTGGTGGTTTTCAGGTTGATTGATGATATTTTTTTAGATATCAATTTCTATGAGGATATATAGTTAATTCAAATTTATTGGTTTAAATAACCATTTATTAGGAACTCATACTAATTTTTAGAACTATTTATTTCCTCGTTCACAGATGTTTTTGTGAGAATTGGATTTTTTCTCATTGCATTTGTTAGGTGATTTTACTTATTTTTGCTACCAGTGGGTGGGATGTTTCAAAAGAGGGATGTATGTGATATCACACATAATTTATCCATATTTACTAATTTATCTATGGATCAATGGGAACCCTATGATTGATTACTCTAAATTGTTTTCAGTCTGGTTTTGTTTTGCATCGGGTAGATAATGTAGTGAGTTTCAGAGATTAACTGTCAGTTGGGAGGACGAAAAGATAGTTAGTTGTGATGGAACCTTTCATCTATTCCTCCTTCCTCTAATGGATGAGAGTGTCACTCTTCCATTTTTTGGACCATTATGGTATAACTTCTTGGCATTGTGGGTGGGGGGGTGGCACAACATTCTTCACTGATTCCATTGTTCCATTGTCTAGAGGAGGGATAATGAGACTTTAACTTATTATAATATTCTTTTTGTTTTCTTTCATTTTATAATAAAAAACATTGTTAGGACCTTTAGGTAATGTTTTTAATGTTATATTTATCTCTCTTATTCTAATGGGTTCCCTCATTTCCATTTTTTCGAATGTGGTTTTGTTTTTTTACAAAAAGTCTTCTTAAACCACAACCTATAAAATAATAATAATGTGGTTAGTATAACTATTAGTGAATAAGGTATTATTTTCATTTTTTAGGGATATAAAAAGTTTAATAGGTAGTATTTTCAATTATTATTTCGAAGAAGTTGTGTGTTTTAAAGGGTGTAAGTAATTCAATTTTTTGAGAGTGGAAATGGGGAATTTTCAATACAATAATTTTATTTTTAAAATGGAATTTCACTATTTGATTTTCAGTGGATACAAAGCATTGAAATAATTGTTTAGGGATTTTTTTGGTTGAAAAACCACCAGAAATTCTTTCCGTACATGTTTTAAACATTCTATATGTTGTTGAGCATTATGTTTTTTTATATTTTACTACACTTTTGAAAATAGTAACTAATTTTTATACAGATGAGTATATGTTTTATTAAACATATAATGTATCCCATATACCAAACGATGGGTTCCATTGAACTAGACTTATCCTCTGTTTATTATAATTAAATTTCTAAAAATTATAAAATAAAAAATAAATTAAAACATATTTTTTTTAATAAAACTATTTTATTAGTAAAATGATTTTTTGAACATTAAGGATTCTTAATAATATTTATTAACGATTAATAATTCACTAAGTGTAAATATGTTTATTTATGTTTTGATAAATCATATATTTTTAATTACTTAATTTATTTAAATTTAACTTATACTATATAAATTCCTTAATATTAATAAAAAATAATTGTTTAATAATTATTTCACCTATATGAAGGTACTTAACGTTAATCATAAAAATATAAATTTAGTACAAAAACTTAAATAATAAATATAAAGTAATATTAATGTTATATCAAATATAATAAGCATAACAAATTAAATTTCTCCGTGTAGTGAAATTTATCTAAATGTAAGTGCATTTAACATGTAAAAACATATTTTTTTAAAAGTTTTTTTTCAATACAAATTTATATTCATATGAAAAAATTATCAATGTTATTTATTATAAATAAATAAAAAAGACTGTAAAATTTTAACGTATAGTTATATGACATTTAAATTAATCATAAAACAATTTTCCCATTGTGTAAATATAATGAGATAAATAGTGAAAAATAGTTTTCATAAAATATTACTGGATTTTCAGATTTGATATTCAGGGGGTTTATAAATATTAAATAATATTTTCAAATGATGTATATTAATTTTTTAATTATATAATTATTAATTAAAATATTCTTCCAACAATATATATGTCATCATAAAGTGACACTATTAGTAAAATAATTATTTTAATACTATTCACATATAGAGTGTTTATCATAGAAACATCTAAAAAATACATACTAAGATATATTTTTATGAGGAATTTAAAAATAAAAGTTAATTAAAAAATTTATAATCTAAAAATTTTATATTTTACATTTTTATAAAAAAATATATAATATGAAGAAAATAAATGTTTTTAAAAATAAAAATTTCAATATTAAATAGTAATAATTAGATACTATATAATGGTAATAACTTTTAATGGTATAAAATCAAAGTGTTTTTTATAGATTGATTAATTATTCATTACTTGAATGTTCTAGTTTTATATGTTAGGCCTTGTATGTGAGAAAATTTAATGTAAATAATATGAATTAGAAAGGATCAAAAATCGTAAGTCATTTCAGTACTCCAACAAGGTATAAAAGACAAATATTTTAGTTTTAATGGTATGTTTGTATTTATTATTATTCATTTACTTATTGGTTCTGATGGCGAGTGATTAAAAATATTGGTGGTTTTGTTCAATTGCCAATATCATTTAATCATCATCCAAAACCCATGATCATTTCATTTTGATTTAACAATGTCATATAATAAGTCTTGAAAAATCATTATTTAAATTATATCTTTATATTATGTAATGTGATATACATAAAAGAATAAGATAATCATTTTTTTACATGATATCTTATAAAATATACCAGATCATACTATATTATATCATATATTTTTAGGGCGCATTCCATTTAATCCGAAACATCACCAAAGCTAAATAAACTATTTTTTTCATTTATAATTATATCATATCATATACGATATCTTATCAAACCATATCTAACAATCATATTGAATAAAATCCATTTTTTTTATAAAAAAGTCATCAACTTCCCCACAGAACAAATAATATTTCAGTCCTTTTGAATAACAATGAAAAAATCCCCATGGATAAACTATAAATACATTTAGAGTAGATCTTTCAGTTTTGTAAAACACAATCCACATTAGATAAAATAATATTATAACCTCATGGGTCTATATATCATTGAGAAAAATATTAATTTCATAATTCATTAATTTAAGAAAATGGTGTCTTATGGTAATGTATTAGTTTTACAAAATCTATAAATGGATTTGGAATAATCTATGTCAAACACATGTTTCAACATTCCCATATCCACTGGATACCTTATATGAAAGTATAAATAATTATATAATATTTGTTTCATTTAATAAAGTAATTTTGTGAAATTATGTATTTCAATCCCACATAACCTCCTCACACATTCTTAAATTTCCATGTATAGAGTATCTAAATTGAAAACTGCATCACATATCATCCATCATAGATATTTAGCACTTGTCATGACACTCACCAAAATTTATATGCATGTAATATGAATTAAATTTGTACAACCATAATATATGAATCCAATTATTTCTTGATTTAATAATGTTTATAGAAGTCCTTGAGAAAAAATGTAGGATTTTATCCTATTCATTTGTCGGATCTCAGAATCGAGAATCGTCAGTCTTGTGGGATCCGCCCCAGTTCATCATTAATTTATCATTTTATCTAGATTTGAGTCAAATAAGAAGCTGATACTAGATGAAAAATCTATTACATACCTATGGTAGGTGTTCTCATACTATTCCCTCTATTTCTAGTTATATATATATATATATATTTATATATATTTCATTGTACAGTGAACCTAATATTTTCCAATTTTAGCCTTGTAAATGGAATTTAATATATTATTTAAGTATATAGGTATGACCTATGTAATTAATGAGACCCACTCATAATTATTAAAGGATGTCTAATTTTAATAGGAACCACCCCTTGGGTGTATGGTATAATTTATTGGACCACTATGGTGACATATTATTTTGGCAACATTTTAGGTGCTTCGTTTAGCCCTTTTCATGGGATGTTAAATGATTATTTGTAAATTAAAAATAATAAATTTAATTTATTAAAAGAAGGGAATGGAAGACCATGTCCCTAGGATGTGGCCATGCATTTTCTTATATAAACATGTGTTTTTTATAATGAAATTTCCTTTTGAGACAATTATTAGGTCAAACCCTCTAAGCATAGCCCATTACACAAGAAACCTTCTATGGAAAGGATTAATTGAATTGATTAAATAATATGGATTAAACATTTTTATATTCATTGGGTGACACATGGGTTTATATAACAATTCCATGGATGGACCCTTTTGGATAATTCCATGCTTAAGCTAGAGTGACACTTAGAATCCCTAGAGGACTTAAAGGATGGAATGAAGGGGGTTGAGTGTTATATTCCAATGTGATGTTTAGACTCATTATGAATATATATTGTTGTACTTGGAGGAAAAACTATATAAACCCCCGATTAATACATGTAATCCTAATATATTTCATAGGATAGAATCTGAGGTTAATTTATTATATACTCGATGGGTGAAAACTAGGATTCCCTTGAGAGCCACCATGTATGGACACAATGGGTAGGGATGTAATACCACATCTAGCATGATACAAGGATTTTAATGACAAATTTTGTTGATGGAATTATAGGGTGTTTGGTTCATGTTATTACAAGTGTGATACTTCTATGCCAAATTCTGAATTCCAAGTACATGCTCATGTTCTTGATTTAATAAATAATGAAATGATTTATATGATGTGTGTGCTAAGACATAGCATAATCTTGGATTCAGATAGTGGCTTACATATTCATGATAGCCTGGTTAGGCATATCTTGATCTCATATCATTATTAGGGTCACTAGTCTATGTACTAGGTCTGAAGAATTATTAATTTAAAGGAAGTGATTAATGAAAATTAAATTATTAGTAAATGAGATATGAAAAACTGTTTATTCAGATACTTTCTGAAAAAGGACGAAGCATGTTGCAGCATACTGGTGTCCATGGGAACCCAAACCTTTATATGGTTTTTTACTTTCAGTAATTACATTACATATTATACCACTAAATGAAAACTATTACTATTATATTTTAACTAAATTAATATAATTAGATACATTAGTGGTGGAATACCATTATTTTATCTCACACCCTACTCAGTGGGCCTTTGGTACCGAAGAAGATTATATGACTACTTGTATTGATTTGTGAAAGAAGCATACTATAGGTTCATTGTTAATATTTAGGAGTAGGGGGCATAAGAATGAGCTGAGGCTTAAGATTCATCATAGAGATAGATATTTTTGGCCATTTTGTACCTTTTGATTTATGTATTGTACACATTCCATGTATACCTATTTTGTATTTTTTGTAGTCATATGACATGATCAACAGTGTATATGATATTCCTTCTGGTATTGTTTAATATATCTATCTTCGGATGTTTATCTTCTCTTTAGTTTTCTATTGATTTATTTATTGAATGATTTAAATATTGAATTGTATGATTTTTATCACTATGTTACACTTTAATAAGAGGGAATAGCCTCCCCATAGACACACCACATATCGTCATTGCTATTTAGAAACCTCTGGCATTAGGGTAGATGTACTTGAGTCCATGTATCCAATTGAGCTTGGCCACATTTGAGTGGAATCATGGTCGAGGACATTAAAAAGTCATATCATAGGGGTTTTATATTTTTGGATTATGATTTAGAAACAATAGAAAGGTATATGAAGGTATATGGATTTGGTAATGAGTTATTCATGGGTGTAGATAACCCATGTATAGGAAACCCCATGTTTCCTTGAATGAAAATGGGTTTTTTATGATTTTATCCATTAAAGTTGATTTGATTCCATAATTGGGGGATTAACTTGAATTGTGATGGAATCATTGACAGGATTATGGGTTCTATTTTATTGCAACTAGATAATATGAGTGTATTTTATCTCATACATCATTTTAAAAAAATTTCTAGATTTACATACTTTTCATTATGCTATTCCACATGGGATGCATTTCTTAATTTCAAGATTTTGTGATATGTGTCATGGTTGATATACCAATTACTTAATAAATGATTATGTATGGAATTGGAGATCATGGTTGGTACTTAGACCTCCAAACCTATTCAAATCAATTTTTTCTTTATTGGGATACAACATACACCATATAAAACCAATTGTGGAATTTTTAGTCATGGACCATAAGCCATACGTACAGGAACATGTCATTGTATGGATTAGGTGGAATCCATATCTCATTTTATAAATATTATGAGAACTTATAGACTTGAAGTGGTGAACCATTTGGTTCATCAATTAAAAAGAAATTTGAAATGAATATATGGATACGATAGAAATAGTATTGTTTATAGTAGAGAACTTGACCCTCACACAACCTCAGTAGTTGGAAGTAGGAAGAATCTCAAAATTTTATATTATTTGTATATCACCCAAACTAGAATAAAGGATTAGGTAAAGGGGAGTAATTCTTATATGGGAAGGATTGTTCCTCTCTAATTTTAATATCTATTCCTTTAGTGGTTGTATAATCTTGATCTGAGTTGTGAACATAGAATTGTAGAGATATTCCACCATGATTGTAACGACCCAAAGTTTTTCAATTGAAATTCCCTTCTTTTATATATTTTATGTTAAAACACAATATAATTAACTAAAAAGTGCTAAGTGACAATTAAACATAATTTTGTCACTTTTTTGTTTTGAATTTCAAAAATCCGACATACATAGTTGTGTTCAAGATGTTTTTTGGCGTCTAATAAATCAAAAATAATTTTTGGTGAATAGTAATGCACTCTTGTGAATAGTATCCTACCCTTATGAATTGTAATATGACCTTTATGAATAGTAAAACATCCGACATAAGAGTAACCTTACCCATTAATAATTAAATAAAATTTAGAAATCTTAGAAAGTGACAATTTGACCTTAGTAAACGTTTTTGTATTTTGTAAGTCATAAATAATTAATTTAAATAAATTAATTAATTTAAAAAATTAATTTTATTAAAATGTGTTCATTAATTATAAAATAAATATCTTTTAGTTTTAAATAATTTTATAAGTCCTTACCTAATTTTTGAAATCACTATAAAATCAGTTTTAATTTTAAAAACTGTTTTTATAAGTAAATTATAATTTTAATTAAATAATAAATTAATAATACCTTGAAAATTATTTTTGAATAATGGACTTAATTTTTGGATTCTACAGGTCGAAAAATGGATGTGTTAATATTTTGGGATTTTTCTAAAATAGTTGAATTTTTGATGAATAATGAAATACTGTAATTTACAAAAATAAGCTGAATAAGCTAATTATAGAGTCTTGTGTGATTATATGCAGATGTAAGCCCACTTGGTTCGGGATCACATGATAAAATTACTATTATTGGTCCTTCAAGACTCACTATTACTTGTCTTAGGAGAAATTAATAAACTAATGAATTTTATATTAAGGAAACCCCTCTCCCCTCCATTATAAATACCACCCTTCACTCCATCAATTCCTCACATCTCCCAAGCTCCAAGCCTTATCCAATCTCTACCCAAACCTCTTCCCCAGACCCTCCCCCACGTACAAGAGCTTTTGGTCTCATCAAAAGACCATGCTATGGCCCTTAAGGAGGTTCTCAAGAGAAGGATTCAAGATGAAATTTCTCTCCTTCTTCTCCTTTAATTTCCTTTCAAGTTCAAGTTCATTTCTTGATCTATCCCCACCTATCTTCATATAAATTGTATTGTAACTCTAGTATTATATATATACTGGAATATTATGATTCTAATGGGATATTATATCAACCACCCCCTTTTCTTTCTTTCTTTTATTTTATTAAATAGAAGGTTGTTCGTGAGGTGTTAATTTATCACCTTCAAGAACGACATGCTTTCTTCTTACATTTCTACCTTTAGATATGGTCATGAAACCATTTTATTGGTTGCAACAGAATACTTTATATGTATTATCTATTATTTAATGTTCTGGAACTAACTTATGGAAATATTACTAATTAATAAATTAAAAGAAGTTCGTTGTGATCGAAAAACCGCCCAAAATAACCGAAACAATAATCATTTAATTCATATCTAATGATTCATCCAAACAGATCTAATATAATTCATTATAAGATCATTATAAATCCTGTAATATGATTAATAACTTTGTATTTCAGTTCTGTATGTTTACCCATGTTCTACACAAACATCAATTTAAGAATACAAGTGAATCACTCTAGAAAGTAATAAAAACAAACATTCCCAAACAATGTTTTTTAAACTCTACAACTCATCCAAAGGAACAATAAATCTCTTTATGAATCCGTGATTTACCATATTAATTCACACAAAGGTTCTGGATTTCTAATTAATGAATATAATGTCATTATACACGATATTAAAGAGGAGGAAGCATTCAGATACCAGGTAAGGTGAAATTATCGAACCCAATTTTCTTTTTTCGGGTTCCCCCAATTTCACTCCATTTTTGATACGGCTAATCCTCAAAGATAATTTTTTCATCATTATCTTTACTTTTGTAGGATATACATGTTTTTCACTGTTTTTTTTATGTCAAACAACATTTTTTCCAAAAGAACTCCTCTTTTATGAACACCCCCTTTACTTCTCACTCAAAGTGGACGGTTCTTGTAACATGTATGTTATTCCTTCTTTCTTTTGGGAAACCAGAGCTTATGAATGTGTTATAATGAGATGAAACCCATTTAATTCCATGGGTTAGTTATGTACATTTTTTATATGTGTTCTCTGTTGCAAGAATAATGATGATAATGTTATGATGTGACGGGTGCACCCAGAATTATATAGCGCAATATGATTTTTTCAATGTGATGGGTGAACCCAGAATTGTACAGTGCTCCAATGCATTGGGTAACGTGATGAATCTCATGATTAAATGTGAAATAATGTGTGAACAATATTATATCTTGGTTCTCAAGTATGTGTGTTATTTAACCACTAAGACATGATGTTTCATTTTTATGCATTACCACAGTTCAAGTCGTTTATTTATGCTCCTCTCATGTTCATGATCATTTTTCCATGTTATGATTATGCTCAACCCATTCTAAATTTTTCTTATCTATCTTATTACTAGGCTTCTTGATAACCGCTTTTGATGTATATCCTCAGGTAGAAACATGTATTAAGTAGATGACAAGTTCCAACAAGAAGCTAGATAAGAATAAATTAAATAAATGTTTATGCTTAATATTGTAATTGATATGTATGCTCTTAGTTTTCCCAAGACACTAATCCATTGGATCCTACATGTGTAATACTATTAAGTTTTTTATCTTTAATGTTATGAAATAGTAATTTAATAAAAGGTAGGGTCACTATAGTTGGTATCAGAGGGAGGTTTAGTTAATTTGGGAATTAGGATTAGTAAACCCTAGAGAAAACCTATATCATGAGACTAATTACAAATATGCAAATAAGAATATTTAAATAGGGATCCCATATTTTATGTTTCCGGTATATATTTTTTAAATGAATACATTATTCATGAGTTGCTCACTTATGTTTTTTTCTAACCCTTTTATATTTTAGAAAATGGTGGGAACCCGGAGAAATCAGGCCAACAACTCATGCGAGGGCCAATGCAATGATTGCCCGAACAACATCACCAATGATTTGGGAGGTGAAGTTCAAAACTTCATGGTGATGCTTACCCAATTATCTCTGGTTATGAACAATAACCATAATAATGGGGAATGTCATCCTTCACCAAAGAGGTAGAAACTTTCAATCGAATGTTTTATGCGGCAAAGACCACCAACGTTTAGTGGATCATCCAATCCACTAGTTGCGGAATAGTGGGTCAACTACATAGAGAAGATATTTTTTGTTCATCACTGTTCTGAGATGGAGAAGGTGATTCTAGCTATTTATCGTCTAGATGGAAAATCCGATCAATGGTGGGATTTGAATAAGAACACCAATCCAAGGGAATAAATTGAAGAGATGGAATGGGAAGTCTTTAATATAATGTTTTGTAATATGTATTTCCCAAGAAATATTCACACGAAGATGGAGAGATAATTCATAGATCTCAAGCAAAAAGATGGAGAATCGGTCACAACCTATAAATATAATTTCACAAGGTTTGGAAGGTACTATTCTGGATTTGTTATCAACAATGATAGAAAAAATGATAGATTCTTTAATGGATTAAAAACACACCTTCGAAAGGTTCATGAAATTCCTGACTTTGGGAGTTATGAAGAAGTTGTTTGATGTGCCCTCAAAGTAGATATGGAGTTTGTAGAATTTTCTCATGGATATGGGGATAAGAAATGAATGATAGAGTTTCAAGCTGGAGGATCTAATGACAGAAGTGGTAAGAAAACTCAACAACCCACATGCCAAAAATGTGGGATGTTGCACCCTAGGAACTGCCTCAAAGGGAAGTGAAAATTATTCAAGTGTGGTAAAGAAGGACATCATTTTAAAGAGTTTTGGAAAGTCAAGAAAAGAAAGGATAATGTAGCCGATGAAAGGAGAGAACAACCCATGGTTCAATGACTGTTGGGAGCTAGGGCACTATGCAAACCGGTGCACTAAAACTCTAGTTCTCGAGGGTAATCACCGTCAGTAGCCACCAAATCCAAAGGAACAAGGGGTGGCTTTTTCCATCACTAATAGAGAGGTAGAGCATGATAATGCAGTCATAGAAGGTAAACTTCCTATTCACTCACGAATGGCAAAAGTCTTATTTGATTCTTGTTTTACGCATTCCTTTATATCTTGCAAATTTTATTGAACTATAGAATCGAATCCCTAAAACCTTAAAGTAGAGATATCAGCAAAAACACCAAGTGTGAAATCATTGAAACCCAAGTGTTTAACTCTTCTCCTGTTGGCGTAAGTGAGAATATTCTTCTGGAAAATCTCTTAATACATCCTTTGGTGGAATTTGATGCAATAATGGGAATGGATTGGCTCTCTTTATATAAATCACATATCAACTATTAGGAAAAGGAAATATATTTTCATATTATGATCCATCCAATGATCCTCTAAAAATTCAAGGAATATTGTGAATGTCCTTTAAAAAATCCTTCAATGGTGTGGGTGTTTATTCCCTATGAAGAAGCATACCTTGCCCAAATGGTTGAGTCGAAGGAATGTTCCAACCTTGAGGAAATTACCATCGTGAGGGAATATGTTGATGTATTTCTTGAAGAGTTACCCAAAATTCTCCCGGATCGTGAGATAGAGTTATCAATTGAACTCATACTTGGAGCTAATCCTATCTCGAAGTGTTCCTAGAGGATGGATCCTATCAAACCTGAGGTGTTAAAGATGCAGCTGCAAGAGCATCTGGACATAGGGTTCATACGCCCTAGTGCATCACCTTGGGGTGCACCAGTGCTCTTTGTGAAGAAGAAGAATGGAACAATGCGGCAGTGTATCGATTATCGGGAAATCAACAAGATCACCATAAATAACAAGGATCCTCTATCAAGTATAGACGACATGTTCGAATAGTTAAGAGGTGCTCAATACTTCTCAATGGTGGATCTTCATTCTGGATATCATCAAGTAAAGGTGAAGAAGGAAGATATTCAGAAGACTGCCTTCCAAACAAGGTATGGGCACTCTGAGTTTTTGGTGATGCCCTTTGGACTTACTAATGCCCCTGAAATCTTCATGGATTTTATTAATAGAGTATTTAGACATTACCTCGAAAAATTTGTTGTAGTGTTTGTTGATTATATTTACATATACACCAAGAGCAAGGAGGAACAAGAAGAATATATAAGACTTGTGTTGGTGATATTGGGAACGAAGAATTTATATGCCAAGTTCAGCAAGGGTGACTTTTGGATGAAGTAAGTCATGTTCTTAGGAAATGTGATCACAAGTGAAGGAATTTTTGTGGATCCTTCAAAGACAAAGGCGATTGAAAAATTCCCTAGGCCCTCTAGTGTTACCTAAATCCGACGTTTTCTTGGATTAGCTGGGTACTACTGACATTCTATGAAAAACTTATCCCAATTGTCAATCCCACTAACTAATTTAAGAAGGAAAGGGGTAAAGTTTGTCTAGACGGAAGAATGTGAGGGAAGGTTCAAGGTGCTAAAGAGAAGGCTGATCACTACACCTGTACTCACACTACTGAAATGTGGAGAATGTTTTTGGATATACAGTGATAATTCAATAAAAGGCATGGGTTGTGTATGCATGAAAAATGATAATGTGATAGCCTATGCCTCACAAAAGTTGATGATCCATTAGAAGAACTCCCCGAAGCATGATCTAGAGCTGGTAGCAGTGATTTTTTCCTTCAAAATCTGGCAGCACTACCTTTATGGTGAGAAGTGTGACATATACACCGACCAAAAGGGCCAAAAGTATATATTCACACAAAAAGAAATCAACATGCGTCAAAGGAGATGTTTAGAGCCAATTAAGTATTATGATTTCTCTATTAACAATCATCCTAGAAAGGTGAAGAAGGTAGCTGATGCTCTAAGAAGAAAAGAACCTACTACTCTATCCTTGCTCCGGATTGAGAAAGACCCTATCTTCATGGATATGCAAAGAATGGATTTGGAAATCATAAGGGTAGGGGATATATTCTACCTTTCCCAAATGACTGCGCAACCATCCATCTAGGAGAAGATTAAAGAAGCACAAATGGATGAGGTGGAGCTACAAAAGAGGGTGAATGCAGTAAAGAAAGGGAAGCTGCAAGAGTTCCATATCGACAATGATTGTGTGATTCAGTTTGGAACTTGGCTTTGTGTGCCTTCATCACCTGGGATAAAGATTGAGCTACTAGAAAACGCACATAGCTCAAAAATCCCTATCCATCCCAGGAGTACAAAGATGTATCGTGATCTTCGAGAACACTTTTTGTGGGATAACATGAAGAAAGAGATTGCGGGATATATATCAAGGTGCTAGGTATGTCAGCAAGTTAATGTTGAGAAACAAGAGTCCAAAGGTATGATGCAGCCATTGCCTATACCCATGTGGAAATGGGAAAATGATAATATGGAATTTTTCACGGGTCTCCCAAAGATGTCAAAGGGAAATAATGCGATATGGGTTATGGTTGACCGACTCACCAAGACTGCCCATTTTATCTCTTTTTGGGAAGACCTCTTTCTTGAACAACTTAAAAAGATATATGTGAAGGAAGTGGTGAGACTGCATAGTGTTCCACTGTCAATTGTCTCTGACCGTGATCCAAGGTTCACATCTAAATTCCGGAGGATCCTTCAACATTCTTTGAATATGGAATTAAATTGCAGCCCGACCTATCACCCCCAAATTGATGGCCAGTTTAAAAGAACTATTCAGATGTGTGAAGATATGCTAAGTGCATGCCCTCTAGAATTCAAAGGAGGATGGGATCGACATCTCCCAATGGTTGAGTTCTCATACAATAATAGCTTCCACTCAAGTATTCATATGGCTCCGTATGAATCTCTTTATGGAAACAGATGTAGAACTCCAACTTGTTGGGATGAAGATGGAGAATGAAAGCTAATTGGAACTGATCTTGTTTAAGAGATGATAGAGAAAGTTCAAGTCATCCAGAAACACATCAAAGAAGCTCAATGTTGGAAAAAGAACTATACTGACAACCATCAAAGAGACATGGAGTTCAACGTTGGAGATAATTTCTTCCTTTGAATATATCCATGGAAGAGAGTCATGTGACTCAGGAAGAAAGGGAAGCTAAGCCTAATGTATATTGGCCCCTTTGAGATCCTTGACCGTATAGGATCTGTGGCCTATAATCATGAACATCCACCGAATATGGCTCAAGTTCAGGATGTGTTTCATGTATCACTACTGATTAAGTACATACCAGACCCCTTGCATGTACTAAAATCAGAAGTGGTGCAGCTGGAAGATGATCTATACTAGGAGGAAAAACTAGTAATGATTCAGGATCAGAGATACAAGGTTCTACACAACAAGAAAACCCATATTTTCAAAGTGTTGTGGAGGAACAATAGGTTTGAGGAAGCAACTTGGGAACCAGAAGTGGCAATGAAGGAGAAGTACCGTCACCTGTTTGTGTAAAGTGAAATTTTGGGGGCGAAATTTCATAAGGGGGGAAGAATGTAATGACACAATGTTTTTCAATGGAAATTACCATCTTATAAATATGTCATATGAAAACACAACATAATGAACCACTAAGTGTTAAGGGGCCTTTAAACATAATTTTTTCACTTTTGTGTTTTGAATTTTGAAAATCCGACATACAAGGTTGTGTTCAAGATGTTTTTTGGAGTCTAATAAAACAAAAATAATTTTTGGTGAATAGTATCGCACCCTTGTGAAAAGTAACCAGCCCTTATAAATATTAATCAGACTGTTATGAATAGTAAATCATCCAATATAATAGTATCCTTACCCATGAATAATTAAATAAAATGTAGACATCATATAAAGTGACAATTTGACCATAGTAAACGTTTCTGTATTTTGTAAGTCAAAAATAATTTATTATAATTAATTAATTAATTAAAAATAAAATAAATTTTATTAAAATGTGTTCAATAATTATCAAATAAATATCTTTTATTTTCTTTATAATTTTATAAGACGTTAGGTAATTTTTGAAAGCACTATAAAATCAGTTTTAATTTTAAAAACAATTTTTTTAGTAATTAATGATTTTAATAAAATATTAAATTAATAATATCTAGAAAATTATTTTTGAAAATTAGAAAACATTTTTTGATTCTACACATAAAAAAATGGTTGGAGTAAAATTTTGGGATTTTTCTGAAATACTTGAATTTTTTATGAATAGTGAGATACCGTAATTTACAAAAATAAGCTAAATAAGCTAATTATAGAGTCATGTGTGATTTTCTGCTGATGTAAGAAAACTTGGTTCGGTATAAAATGATAAAATTATTATTATTGGACATTCAATACTCACTATTCAATGTATTATGAGAAATTAATAAACTAATGAATTTTATATTAAGGAACCCCCTCTCCCCTCCACTATAAATACCACCCTTCACTCCCGCATTTCCTAACACCTCTCAAGCTCCAAGACATCTCTAAACTCTGCCCAAACATCTTCCCTATCCCCTCCCCCACGTCCAAGAGCTTCTGGTCTCATCCGAAGACCATGATTAGGCCCTTAAGGAGGTTCTCATGAGAAGGATTCAAGAGGTAATTTCTCTGCCTCTTCTCCTTTATTTTCCTTTCAAGTTCAAGTTCATTTCTTGATCTATACTCACCTATCATCATATAAATTGTATTGTAACTCAAGTATTATACATCTTCTATAATTTTATGATTGTAATGGGATATTATATCATCCATACCCCTTTACCTCTTCAATTATTTATTAAGGATAAGGTTGTTCGTGAGGCGTTAATTTAACACCTTCAAGAACGACATGATTTATTCTTCCATTTCTACCTTCAGATCTGGTCATAAAACCATTTTTATGGTTGAAACATAATATTTAGTATGTATTATCTCCTATTTAAATTTATAGAACTAACTTACTTACATATTATTAAGTGATAAATTAAAACAAGTTTGTTGTGGCAAAAAAACTGCCTTAATTAACCCAAACAATCATCATTTAATTCTTATCTAATGATTCATCCACACAGATCGAATATAATTCATTATAAGACCATTAAAAATCCATTAATATGATTAATAACCTGTAATATCAGTTCTTGATATTTACCCATGTTCTACCCAAACATCAATTTAAGAATACAAGTGAAGCACTCAAGAAAACCATAAAAACAAACATTCCCAAATAATGTTTTTAAAATCTATAACTCATCCAAAGGCACATTAAATCAAATAATGAAACCATAATGAACCATATTAATTCAAAAAAAAGGTTTTTTATTTCTAATTAATGAATATAATGTCATTATTCAAGTCATTAAAAAGAAGAAATCATTTAGATACAAGGTAAGGGGAAATTCTCGAACCCAATTTTCTTCTTTCAGGTTCTCCCTCTTTCACTCCATTTTTGATATTGTTACTCCATAAAGATCATTTGTTCATAATTGAATTTACATTTTTGGGATATACATGTTTGTCACTGGTTTTTTTATGTCAACCAAAATGTCTTCCAAAAGAACTCCTCTTTTAAGAACACCCCCTTTACTTCTCACTCAAAGTGGATGGTTCATGTAACATGTATGTTATTCCCTCCTTCTTTTGAGAACCCAAATCTTATGAATGTGTTATTATAAGATGAAACCCATTTCATTACATGGGTTATTTCTATAAATTTTTTATTTTCTTTCTATGGGGAAATCATAGTGATGATAATGTTATGATGTGACGGGTGCACCCGGAATTATATAGCGCAATATGAATGTTTCAATGTGACGGGTGCACCCAGAATTATACAACGCTCTAATGCATTGGGTAATGTGAAGAATATCATGAGTAAATGTGAAATTATGTATGAAAAAGATGCTATATTGGTTCCCAAGTATGTGCGGTAGTTAACCACTAAGGCATGATGTTTCATTTTTATATATTGTCACATTTCAAGTATTTTTTTACGCTCCTCTCATGTTAATGATCTTTTTCCCATGTTATGATTATTCTCACCCCATGGTATATTGTTCTTATCTATTCTATTAATAGGCTTCTAGTTCACCCCTTTTTATGTATATCCTTAGGTGGTAACATGTATTAGGGAGAAGACAAGTGCTAATAATATACTAGGGAAGAAGAAATAGAATAAATGTTTATGCTTGATGTTGTAGTTGTTATGTATGCTCATAGTTTTCTAAAGACTCTAAACCATTGGATCCTCTATGTGTAATACTATTATGATTTTTATCTTTAATATGATGTAATAGTTATTTAATAAAAGGTAGGGTCTCTATAATGATGTCCTCCAGTCACACTCTATGTGGGTGGAGATAATGATGCTTTGAAAGAGGTGGTCCAAAAGATACCATTATATCCTTCAGTAGTACAAAATGAGGTTCCGATAATGGTACACAAAGTGGTGGTAAATCATAGTTCCATAAAGGACTTATTCATTTCATGCTGACCATCTAGGGGCACAACGACCTGCCCCGACCATGATAGAGTTGTACATCAATTAAAGCAGTAACATCCACTCATGTTTTTAGGGGATGACATACGACAAGCTGTGAAATCATGGTAGATTCCATGATATATATATTTGATCATCTTCAGAAAACTTTCGATAGGGGGGTAAATATCTCTATTTATATGATGAATAATTTGACCAAGAGATGGTTGGATGTTATTACTCAAATGGATCATCCTTAGTAGATGTTTTGGATGTATTTTCATAAAAACCTATATTATTAACTCCATATCTATCTGTTGAGGGCAGATAGATCCCAAGAGTTCATTTACATAGATGAGGTCATGTTACTAGTTATGGATTAATTGGACTATTTACAAGGCTCCAGTTCTTGACACAAAATATATTTGAAAATGAGTTATCTAAATCCAGGTTATTTGATGGTTGTATTTGGTATCAAATTATATTATAGGTGAATGTATTTCAACTGAATACCATTTTGGAAATGTGATTCGTTCACTTATCATAGAATATAACCTAAGTGAGGCTGGGGGTGCAATACTGGTTAGTTTGGAACCTAGACCTAGTGTTACATTGGCTAATATTAGGAAGCATCATCTAGAGCATCCTCGTGGTGATATTAGTAATTATAGAACATATTAATGTTTTCAAGTGAGGTTACCCATGTGTTGATGATTGGAAAATATGAGACCTCATTTATTGAGAGATCAATTCAAGTACCAATACTATGGAAATATGGGCCTTCAATAACACTTTTGTGGAAATTTTCCTCTTGGAACCAGTGAGAGAGGGTCTGCACTGAATCCACATGAAGGAGCGAGATCATAAGATTCTCAACAGGTAGGTAGATGAAGTACAACTGGATGATCAGGTAAAGGTGATGGTTGTGGAAATGGTATTCAGACTACAGATTTATAGTTAAAAAATCATATCTTCTTAGTATATCCATGATATATCATAGTGTCCAAGATCAGGATTGATATACATAGTGCAATAGAACCCAAAGGAGGAAAACTCTGAACCTTATATTGTGAGAGATACTATTATAGTATACTATACATTATAATCTTATCTTTTTGATACATGAACTGATCATGGATTTATATCTTTTCACATTGTGAAGAGTTCTGAACTATACATTCAATGTTTTGATGGATTTATGATGCTTGATAATCAATTGGGGGTTCAGATTGAGGATTTATATCAATACAGATAGTTACCCATTGATATTGGAGGGTTAAAATTTATATGGGACATCTTTTCCCCCATGAGATGATATATTTTTACATCATTCCCAGGATGGACTGGTTGGTTTATATTCATGATTATGTCGATAGCTATCATCGACGGTTTACCTTCACATAACCAGAGGGTAGAGAGATTATTCACAGGGGTGAATGAGGGTGTCTATGTGAGATGAGATGGACCCTAGCATCATGGGATAGGTGGGATGACAAAATTGATTTAGAGTTTAGGTCTTGATGATTAAGAAACACATCCGGAAAATTTCCCTCCAATGGTTGATCATTACACGAATTTTCTTCTAGGATGAATTTTCTAGATTACCTTTAGTGCGTTAGGTATAGTTCTCTATTTAGATAGTTCTAGGAGCTACACCAGTATACATTCCTCAATATAGGATGTCTAATACTAAGATACATGATCTTAGGAGGGAGTTATATAATTTATAAGAATATTGGTTTATCCAAACTAGTAATCATTTATGGGGTTCATTGACCATTTTGTTCAAAAAATTAAAAAGAAAAACTCAGGATATGTGTGGATTACTCTAAGTTGAACTAAGCGATGGTTAAAAACTAGTTTCCTCTATCTGAGATAGAGTATATCTTCATCATGATCTATACATCTCATGTATTCTCAAGGATTCATTTGTGATCTGGTTAACATTAGTCATGTGTTAGACCATCACAAAATCTTCAGAAATCCTTTTTTTTAACAGGTATAATCTATATGTTTATTTGGTCATGTCATCCAGTCTTACAAATGTGCCAAAAGTTTCTACGACACTAATGGAATGCATTTTCTAACCTTAAATAGATTCAATTTTCATGTTATTCTTGGATAATATTTTTTTATTCTCACACTCAACATGACCATTCCAAACATATTCACATCATATTAAATACGCTGAAAGAACATTAGTTATATGCTATGATAACAAAGATCATTTTCTAGATTTATCATGTTCACCTCTTGTTCCACATCATCTTAGAGACAAGAATATCATTTGATCAAGACAAGGTGGGAGATGTAGTTTCTTATGGGAAGACCAAGAACATATTTGAGTTACACTATTTCTTGGGGATTGTTCGATATTACATGAATTTCATATAGGACTTCTCAGGAATATCAGCAATGCTTATGGGACTCAATAAGAAGGGTGTGATGTTTAAATGGACGAATACCAGTGAGAAAGAAATCAAGAGATATAAAGGAGTATGAATTCATCATCGATACTGATTTTCCCTAATCCATGTAGGAAAGAAACTTTTTACTATAATGCATTAGGTGTTAGGATAAGAGTAATTCTTTCGTATGGGGATAGAATCATGATATATGGGTCTATGTAGTTGAGGCCACATGATAGTAATTACCAGATGAATGTTATTAAGTTAGATTCACTTGTACATGACATGCAATGTTGGAGAAAATATTTAATCGGAGAACATTTTGTGGTGTACAAACACCAAAAAATCATCAAATACATGTTTACATAACATGATCTGAATATGAGGAATTGAAGGTGGGATGAGTACATAGTGTGTTTTGACATAGAGTTTTCCTATATTCCTTGAATGGGGATTGCTATGGTTAATGAATTGTGTAGTATCACATAGATAAAAGTAGTTCAGGATGATAGAAGTGGGTGAAAACATAGAGATTTGTTCTCTGATGTGCACTTGGAGGTGTAGGTCTGTCAGTGGATGACTTATCTTTCATCCTTAGTTGTGAACTCTACCCTTCATTATAGGGTGGGGATAATGAAACTATCAGATTCATTGGGCCTATTCCTATGGGAGAGTGTGGTAGGGGAAGACCCTCCTTCTAGTCGGACCATAGGTGAGGAATAAATTTGGCCTTTAAATGGTCAGATATAGGTTTTAGCATACATTCATGAGGAGTTGATGTGATACTTCCATGACTCAACATGTTTAGTGCTTGATAGTGTCACCATGTGGTATTAGGATTTAATCACCAATACTGGTGGCCAGGTATGAAAAGATATTAAATTGGGGTTTTTATGAGATATTCCACCTATCATTAGTTGATGGAAGAGCACCAATGACCAATAAGAATTTTACTACTGTTTCACAATCTTGAGTGGAAATTGGATGGCATTTCTATGTGTTCTATGACAAGGTTAAAAATTTCACCATGAGGTAATGACGACGTTTGGGTTTTTTATAGGATATATAATATTTATCAATTACTGCCTATCAAATAGACCATTTTATTATCTTTGGAGGTTTTATGTCTATGAGGTTGAATGACTCTATTGGGTCCCTCATACAATCATTCTAGATAGGGGTACTCGATTTACTTCCTGTCTTAGTAAAGGTTTGCTTTGGGGGTAGGGTATATAGGTACTTCTCAGCACAACATACCTCCCTTTGACCAATGGCTAGTTAAAGTGCATGATACTAGTTCATGAAGACACGTTATAGGAATTCATCCTAGATTTTTGGGGCTCTTAGGAGAGACACAAACTCAGGGTATAATTATCCTACAATTATAGATTTGAGGCTACTAAAAAAATTCCTCTTTTTGATTCATTATACAGTAAGACATCCCGATCACCCCTGTTCTGGATAGAGGTTGGAGAGGGAGTTATGCTCTGACCTCATCTTGTCTAGGAGAGTACGGAGTAGGTTTAGTTGATTTGAAAGAAACTGGATACATCATAGTCTAAGAAAATCATATTTTGATCATAATTGATGACCTATATAGTTCACAGTTGAGGATTGAGTACTTTTTACATTTATCACCGAGGATGGAACACAAGAAGAACATGAGACATGGTAATCATTCACCATGGTAGGTCATGCAATTCATGATTCTAGAGAAAGATATGCCAGTAGCCTATCAGTTGTAGTTACCTCAGAGGTACAAATACATGCACAAATTCTTCCACATATATCATATGAGATAGTATCATCCTAACCCATATTCATATTATCATCATTATGAAATATATTTAATGGTTTATGAATCCTTTAAGGAGCATACTATACATATTGTGGATCAAAGCATGATAGTTCTCCAAGGATGGTCAGTTCATCATGGTTATACCTTAAATTCAAGGTGCTTATATATATTTCATTATGATGGGTACATGATTTTTCTAAGAACCTCTCTATAATTGGAATTTAATCCTTCACTAAAATATATATGTATGACTTATATAATTAATATGAATAATTTATAATAATTAAATTTTATGCAAATAGATTTTGAACCACCCCTCGGGTGTGAAGTATAATTAATTAGACCACTATGGCTGGCATATGATTTTGGTTACATTTTAGGATTTCTCTTTACCCCTTCCCATGGGATGTAAAATGAATTATTGTAAATTGTAAATCGATTGGAATATGAGATGGGAATGGAAGACCACATCCCCAAGATATAGACTTATATTTGCTTATTTAAGCATGATTTTCTTTTTATAATGAAATACCCACATGGGATAATTAAGAGGTTAATACCACTAAGATTATCCCATTCCTTGAACCCCCATCTATGGTGAGGTTTAATTTAAATGATAAAATGAAATTGATTGAATATTTATTATATGCCTTGGGTGACCCAATGGTTTATATATGAAATCTATGGATAGAGTCTTTTGGAAACTAGCTTACTTATGCATGATTGATACATGGACACCCTAGTGGTCTAATAAGGACATATTCCTTGTGTCTGATTATTATATGCTCTACTGATACATTGAATCCTTATGGATTTCCATTGATGGAATCAGGGGGTAAAATATCTATATTCTTAAGCGATACTTGTAATCCCTATAGATTTCTAATGATAGAATCAGTTATTTTGAAGATTATATAAACCATGTGGTACCCTTGGGATCTCATAGTTGACCATAACAAATGAACACAGTGAGAAGAGATTTGATGTAACACTTGGAGAGATACTCTTATTCTAAGGAGGAATTACTATGATGAACTTGTAGGGTGGTTGGTTCATGTTATTAATTGTGAGATACCTAGATTCTAAATAAGTAATGACAATGATCGTCTCTGATTCTTGACTAAATTAATAATGAAATGATTTATATGAAATATATTCCATGCTCAAGTACATGATTTTATTCGATCAGTGACATATATATTCATGATTTCCAGGTTAGGAATATCTTGATCACATATCTTCACGGGGGATGTTAGGCTACATGCTAGGTCCAAAGAATTATTTATTGAAAGATAATATTTAATTAAAGGTAACATACTTTTTAAATGAGACAGGACTAACTGTTTATTTAGTTACGTTCCAACAACAATTAATGTGGGAAGTAGAGGATTTGTGTCCCTGGGAACACGGACCATTTTGGGGGTTTCAGTTTTAGTTCCTCCATCACATATTTGATAACTATTTCCATGTTGTTATTATTATATATTCACTGACAGGATGAAATTATACACATTAGTGAGGGCCTACAATGATTTTTTCTGACATCCTACTTAGGTCTCCTGTAATAGCCAAGATGAATATATGACTATATATATGGATTAGGTCCAGATCTCGGGTATAGGTTCTTTATTGCTACATAGGAGAAGGGGAGAACATTACTATTATGAGAATCATGATGCTAGTAAGAAATAAATCATTTTAGCATTTTTTTACCTTTTGATATATGTATTTTACTCATGCCCTCTATAAATATTTTGGCTACTTTGAAGATATGTTACATAATGATTAGTGTGTATTGGATTCTTTCTGGAATTTTTATATATCTATATTTATATGCTTATCTACCAATCATTTTTCTATCTTTTGATTTATTTAGTACTTAAAATATTGAGTTTTATATTTTATATGACCATTTTATACTCTGATAAGACGTCATAGGCTCCTAAAAGACACACACTAAGACATAATTTTTGGTGAAAGCTACTGGAATTAGGTGATATTTACATGATCGCATTTATCTATCTATTCATAAGGCAATATTGAGTGTATCTAGGTCCCAAATGATTCACATATTATTCCTCATTCTACCTCAATTGTTGTACTATATGTTTTACTCTTAATTCAAGTGAACAAGTCCAACATTTATTAATCCCCACCTGAAAACATGAACAATAACAAACCCAACCACCCATAGAGTTGGTAATCCTAAACGAATACATAAGAAATATATCAATGTACAAAGGTTATAATGTTAGGTATATCTCATAACCTCATGTCTGGGTATTTATAATGAAACATGCACTCTTAATATACCAAATATAGAGTTTATGACACTCTATGTGGTATATACATGGTGGGTGATCCAGTACATCAAATACATAATCAACCGTAAAATTTAATATATCGATACAGGAATCTAACTTACACTAACCGTAAAATTTAATCATAACTTATAACACTCCATAATGAAAACCGTATAGAGTTAACTCAATGTTTCACTTTGGTGGGCCAATCATTAATTAAGATCTTGACACACACACACATGAAGAAAAAATTAAATAATTTTGATGTAGAGAAGCCTTTTTTATGACAATATATATTTTATTTTCTTCCCAACTATTGTGATAGTTTAGATAGGGATGACTGTAATGGTGTGATGCATACTCGGGTTTGTAAGGTGGGCCTCTCTTGAGCTGTCTTGTACTATTTACTTTTTTATATAATCTTTTTTTGAGACCAGGCTTCTGCCTGTCTCTCGGACTTTCTGGGTATTTTTACAAAACCACACAAAAAATCCTCTTTAACATCTAACATATGATAGACTATGAGATAATTATTATATTTAAAAAACATTTGGGGGTTTGTTAAACATTTTATATATTTATTTAATTTCTTCCAAATATATATTTGTCCACCTAAACAATCCTTCACTATAAACAAATTAACTTGTGGCATCTATAAGTAATTCAATTTTGTATAAATTTAATGCTTAGGAATAATAATCATAATGTTTTACTCATTCAACATAGCCTTGAAACATCTCTACTAAAAAATATAAAATGTTGTGTGGTTATTTTTATTGTTATCTATATAACACTCTTATATTTTCATCAGTCTAATTATTCAAACCATTTACATCCATAATATAACATGAAATTTATTGGTATGTAATTTAACTCTTTACATTAATATTTTTCTCACATAAACCATACCTTTTAGGATTTTATGTCACTTTCAATTATTTTTTACTATTATAATCCATTAATTGATAACTTTGAACTTCTTGATGTCTTAAAATACTCCCACTAACCCCATAGAAACTATATTATCCTTGAATTTTCATGATGAGAAAAAGATTTATTTATTCATAGTAAAAATACATTTTATATTTTATGTGAATATTTAAAATTAATTTTTTATCAATATCATATGTGTTTGGGAAATTATTTAAAAACAAATTGTAGTACTCTAATATTTTAAATAATATATTTTCATTTAAAACCATATGTGTTCATGAACATTCTTCACTAGTAATAATTAACAAAAATGAACCAAATAATATTAGGTAACCTTGAAATTTTTTCCATTGATTTGGTGAGTAAATATAGTGGTTAGAAAAGTATGATATATTTGTAGAAATGAAAATAAAATATATTTTTATACAAATGGATTGATGAAATACAATTATTATAGCTAAATATCAAATAAAATCATTTTATGGAAATAAATATATTTTTCATAAAAATTAACATTTAATTTTCTATAAAGTTAATTAGGTTATGGTTAAATAAGGGTTTAAATGGAATTTATTGATAATATATGTAACTAATGTGGTTAATTTTAAACTAATAGTTATCACATGGAAATTAATAAATTTATTTTATGTTTAAAACATACTTTTTTCTAATATTGTTTTATAGGTTATGCACACTTATATTAAAATTAATGTTTACCAATTTCATAAATTGAATCAGATAATATTTTATTAATGTATTAAAAAATTATTATAAAGTATTTAATGTTTTCAATTTCATTTTTTGGAATAAAATTATGTTACCATGGTAAATAATAGTTACCACAGTAAAACAATTATTTTTTATGTAATGACAGTTTTATAAATATTTTGATATTAAACTAAATTGATCTATTTTTAATTAAAGACCATAATATTATTTTAATATATATATATATAAATAATTTAACACTCATTTAATTTGCAATCAATGTTAAAATTTTTTTCCAAAACATAATGGCTGAAATAAAATTTGTCTATAAAGACATTTTTTTTCAACACCTTATATATTTTAGTTTAAATGGAAACATTATCATATTCAAGAATTCAATTAGAATAAATGGTGAATAAACATAGATTCATTCTTTAGAAATTTTGTATTAAGGGTTATATTAAATTTTTTGTAAAAAAATTATTACATGGGTTAGATTTTAATAAAGAATAATAATTGGAAATAATGTCTAATCTAATGTGGCTTTATATTCAATAAATTAATTTGACAGCCAGACCTTATAGAATTCTATTTTTAGATATTAATTAAATGAAAACTTGTCTAAAATACATTTAAACACATAAACAATATAAATATCTTTCAGTTACATTCTTACCTCTTACCTAACATTTTTTTCTGAATATTTTTCACTCATTTTAAACTATATAAGGGCCTCACTCTGAACCACTTCAAGGCACACCCCTGGATATAAATACCAATGAACATATACCCAATATAATTATTATATATTCCATATAACATTTTTCTATCATATATACACAAAAAGTACCTCCACTCCTTCTTTAAATATGATACTTTATGAGAAGATCAAATTTCTCAACATAAGTATTACATACACTTTAACATCCTTTTTTATACTTCTCATCAACCCTCACCCAAAACCATTATAAAATTTTGAATATGATAACTAGTATTTAATTAATATATTGAAATGTTTTTATGTTTTTTGTATAATGATATTCAATCCCCTCCCATTATGTTGAAAAAAATAAAAAACATTTCTTAGGTGTGTTTACGAACATCTGCCTCCAAGAATATCCTATTTTTTCATCACAAATATAAACGGATGGTTATATAAATTTATTTAGTGAATATATATGTTATTTATATAATTAAATATATTCATTAAATAAATATTATGAATTATATATGTAATATTATAAATAAGATTTCATTATAAAACTAACAGCCTAAAATAGAAAAACCAAGATGGAAAATTATTCATTTATAGGTGAACAGTATATTTTTCCATTACCTAATTTTTATAAAACTCTAAAATTATTATTAATGATATTAATAATGTCAAAAATAATGTTATTATACTCTAGGGGTAATTATTTTATAACAAAATAATCTCTACCTTATCCATACTCACACGTAAACTATAAAATGTTATTATTCGGTATGTTTGAACACCAAGAGAAAAAATGAAATAAATTTTTACCATGATTGAATTTTTAAATGTAAATTTTTTTAATAATAAGTAAGTTATTGTTTTTTTGTAAATGGTAATATAAAAATTTAACTTATTAATTAAGAGAACACTGTTAGCTCACTATAAATTACCTAAGCGATATCATCACCAACTTTGTTAACATGATTAATATAAAAAATACTTATAAAATGGTGTTATAAAATTAATAATAATTTTAAAAAATAAATTATAGTACATTTAATGTTATGGGAATGATTAAAATTGGAAGATGAATGGTGACAGACACCACTATTGTCAATCTAGTTCATAATGATCAAGCTTACTCATATTCGATATAAAAAGTAAAACATATCATATTAATATATTTTTATAGAATAATTATAAAAAAGTTTTCTAAATTTTTATAGATATAAAAAAGGTTTTTAAATTTGTGTTTAAGATATTTATATTTTTTATATGTGATATTTATGTTCTTTAATGGAATCTATGAGTTATGTTAAGGTTCTCTTCATCTCAAATTTAATTTCTTGAGGCAAATTTATTATTGTAAACCAAGATATATTTAATATGGTTTTATTACATCATAATGAATTTGATATAATATATTCATATAATTAATGGTGTATCATGTTCCATATAATGTTATTTACATAAATAGAGTATGATTATATCAATGTTGAAATAGTTCTGATTATCAGAACTCCCTTCGTTGAGTTAAAATGCTTCTTATTGTAATTTTCTTTTCAACATCAGTTTATTGCACCATAGTATTTTATTTCATAGAACATTATCCTCCTCTCTGGTGGAAAATGATATTTTAATTCAAATAATTTACCCTAATACATTTCATTCCCAAAAATTACAACATTATTGAGAATAATTCACATACATTTTAATGTTTGTATCTCTTATTTATTCATATTTTCCTTCACAAAAATGATATTTTTATATCTGAAAAAAGAATTTTGTTTTATCTAGAAAGACATTCACATCTAACTTCTAAACTATTTACAGCTAAATTTTATTTATTTATTTATCATTTATGATTTCAGCAAAGATAATTTAAATTGCTAATTTTTTTCATTTCATAATGATTTCTTTTATCCTCAAATCCACATTTCCTTGTGATAAATTGTAGATCTTTTTCAAGGATCTACTATGGATGGCTCCTTTTTTAAAGTAAAATATTTCCCAAAAATTCACTTCACATGTTTGAAAAAATATGTCAAAATTTCCCCAGAACATCCTCTTTTATTTATAAAGTAAAAAAAGTTTTTTAAAATAACAATTCATGTTTTTATTCCATGTGAATGTATCCTTTCAATTTTAGGATAATTCCTTCTAATAATGATGTATTTTTTTAAAAATTATTTCTTAAATAAACATAATTCTTTATGATTTTAAAATTTAAAAGGGTTTTTCCTCTATTTTCTTTAGGGAAATTTAACCAATGATTTTGAAATGGTGTCGGCGGTGTTTAGATTATTTGTAAGTCACTCGTAATAATACATTATGTATTGGGGTTCAAATCCCATTGGATGTTGGTTATTATATAATCAATATATAGGGACTATAGAACCATTATATCTGTAGTTCCAATGACACTACAGTGGATGCATACATTGTAGCAGGAATTGTAGCGGTGGAAGTATTGTATCAGGTATTATAGTTTCCCGTGTATAATGGTAGTAATATTTATTAGAGGGCTTTGGGTGACAAATTAGGGACTCCGTTTCCATGTAATGGGATTTAATGATCGTATAGGCCTATGTGACCTATAACGGGTCTCATATACAATGAAAATAAGTCCTTTGATTATGTAAAAAGAGGCTTTGACCATAACATAAAAAATGATATTGAAAAGGTATTTTCCACTTCTGGATAAATCCTATATTCTATCCAATAATTTTATTTTATATTACCACCCCCTTTATTTTTCAATATTTTTTATGATCCTGTTTTGTATTATCATGAAACCCATTACTTTCTTGGGTTAATTATGACTTAATGGAATTATGTATGATTTATATATACAAAATATATAATATTAGACATATAAATTGTGTGATTAGTTTTCACACCAATGAAATTGGTAATTAATTAATCTCTAGAGATGAAATTTTGGATGATACCTTAGAGATATGCCATTTTAATGTTTTAGGATACCTTGGTGATCAACCAGGTTAATATGAGGGGTGATCCCTAATAGAAATATAATGCATTAGGTAAAAATTTGATCTCTATGTGTGACCTTTTTAAGATACCTTGTTAATATGATTTTATGACACCTTAGTAATGATCACTGGTGATATTATAATGAATTTCTCTTGTTTATATTGTATCCCCATTTCCATGTTATGATTTGTATAAATATGATCATGTTATGCTGCAAGAACTTATATTCACATTATTATGTACATATTATTATATAATTCCCTATGTATTACCAATGTTATGTTATGATTTCATTTTTAATCATTTAATGAGTATCTACGATCACCCATTTCTTATGTTCCCTCTTAACCATATTATAAATAAGTGTATTATGTACGATGTTTCTAGAATATTTTTTTTGAAAATTATTTGTTGTATTTTTTGAATAATTATTATACATTAAATAGTAGCTTGTATAGTGGAAAACATTTTCCTATTAGTTGATTATGATATACGATACATTAGTTAATGTTTTTTCATAATTATCTAGAACATTATTCCGAAAATATCATGAAAATGTATTTTAATGAAATATTTATTTTATGTAATGTAATTAGGTAATTACATCAAAGAGGTGTCATAGTTTTTGTCTATGTAGAGTTTCAAAAACATTAGATACTAGGATGTTAGTTAATGATAAAAAATCCAAAATATTTTATGGTTGATATTCATTTCAATGGTATCGATAAAAATTTAGTTTAGTTTAAGTAATATAGAATATTGTTTTGATTAAGTTAATAAAAATTTAGTTTATTTTAAGTAATATAGAATATTTTTTTAATTAAGTTAATAAAAATTTAGTGAAAACCCTACGGATGAGTCTATAAGATGTGTATATAAATAGGATAACATAATGATGTTTTATAAAAGTAGAAATTATATGGGTCTCAATGAAATTTCAACCGTGTATGGATATAAAAATATATATATGGTTGTATTACAGATTCACCTAGGGGAAATAAAATTGAATAATTTCATTTATCCACTCAATCTTTACTCTATTGAATGATGAGTGATCCTATGACATCACACCTAGATAGAATCTCTCAGAGGATTATATATTGTTAATCACATTATTTTTACAAGACATTGTGAAGGATTTATTATCTTACAGAATTATTTTAAGGAATATAAAATAACCTCATATAAAGAAACATTTATTGAATTGTGAATGATTTAGATTGAAATAAACTTAATTTAATATTTTTTATGAATAAAACATTTTTAGGTTGAAATTTTATTTTAATTATCATAAAAAAGTATCTTATTGTTTTCATCACTCACGTTAAAGACTTTTTGCTTTAGTATTGGATTAAGCTTGGAGGAATCATGTTAACAGTGAATTCTATTGATAATACAATGATTTATCGAATTGAAAAACTAAAAATATAGTTGCTAAAGTGATAAATATTTTGATTAAAAGAAACAATATATCAATAAATAGTAATAACAATATAAATAAAGTGGTATTCCATAACAAACCAAAGAAGAGAATGATTGAGTATGCTGGATTTTTAGGTGATAATAATGAAAATGAAAATTAAATCAACTTACATTGTGTCAAGAATGTGTAAAGAGGAACCCATGTGAATATATGAAATGAACAAAAAATGATTCATGTGTGGATAATGAGGGCATAGTGAAACATGTTTCCTCAATAAAATGAAGGAATTAAATATCAAAATTTATTGTAGATCCCCTCAACTAATATTTTTTGGGGGAGATAATTAAAATTGAAAAGAAATAATTTATTTATGAAGGGGGGAATGTATTACCTTGAAGCTTTAAATTATAGATTTTACTATGAAGCAAATTTTTTTTCAATATCATGATTTACAAGCAACACCAAAATAAAAATGCTGAAGAACTTTTTATAACTATTAAACTATTACCATTTAATTAGAGGGTAAATATAAAGTTATCAAAAAAATGAAACTTCTATTTTAATAAAAATAAATATCATCTTTTAGACAAAGGACTTGCTAAATATCAATTATTCTCTTTAGATAATAAATTATATCATTTTATTAATAGAAATATATTTCCATAGAAAATTTCATTCTTGTGTCAAATTATGTTAGTAATATTATCATTACGTAATGGGGTAAAAGGAATGTACTGATAATCTATATTTAAATAAGTTACAATCCATCCAATATTTATTACTTGGAATTAAATAATTTTTTTATTATAAAAAGGCACCCTTTTCCAATAATTTTATTATGCATTATGCATACTTATATTCAATTTAACTACTACACAATTTTTAAATTGAATTAAATAAAACAATTTTTATATTTATTATAATTTAAATCAAATTTATTAATAGTGAAAATTTCATTTTTGGGTTTAAAATTATTTTACCAATTTAAACAATGGATACCATGGTAAAATATTTATTTTTCATGGGGTAAAATTTTCATTAAATTTATTGATTTTAAATTAAATTAAATTATTTAAAAATAAAAAATTTAATATGATTTTTTAAAATATATAAAAAAATATTTAAAGTAATCTAATATAAAATAAATGATAAATTATATGAAGAGACACTTAAGGATAACAATATCATTTTTATTACATAACAGTTTTTCAAACATAATATATTTTTTAATTTAATAGTTAATTTTATCATGTTTATGAATTAAATTAGTTTAAATAGATTCAAAATTAGAATTAGTCACATAATAATTCTGAAATAAGGTATATATTATATATTTTTAAACAAAATAATCACCGTGATTAAATTTAAATCAAGATTAATTAATGTTAAAATTGCTAATCTAATGTGGGTAAATTTTTACTAAATCAATTTCAAACATATAACTTATATAATCAATTTTTTATGAAATAAATTAATAATCACATTAATCACCAATATTTGTTCACCTAACAATCATAAATCTCATGCATTTTTATTCTTACCCCTTATCAAACATTATTTCCCAGTAATTTTCCCCTATTTTTCTCATAAAAGGAGCTCACTTTCACACATTTCCATATGGACCCCTAATTTGTAATTACTATAATATCATACTCCATTTAATTCTTCTAGATAATTTCTACAAAGGTTTTATCCTCTACCATAAGAAATTTTTCCCAGGTCTTTCATTTCTAGAGGATACGTCAATAGAGTATCAAAATCCTCAGCCTATGTATTTCTTACTGTTTGAAGTTCTTTATTTTTTCTTTACATCCAACCTGATCCCAAAAAATCCTAAATATTTTTATATTAGGAAATAAAATTTCAAATAATTTTCTAATAATCTATTATATTTATGGTATAACCATTTTCCCCCAATGATTCAATTGAAAAAAATGAAAATATTGATTATGTGTGTGTGAAAACAACCACCTCCAATAATGAAATATATATTTTTTTCCCAAAAATTAATGTTTCATTATATAAATGGTATTAGTGAATATATGTTTTATTTATGTCATGATTCATATTCTATAGAAATAAATCTGGCATTCTATAAGTAATATTGCTAATAATTGATCATCATAAAACTAATTTCATAAAAAGAACATGCCAAGAGGAAATGAGATTTATTTATAAGTGATAACATCTTCCAAAATTATTTTATTATTATAAATAATAAAAATCCTTACTAATCACTTTAATAAAATATAAATCATGTCATTTTGTTTTCGTGATATTGAAATTATAACATAGAAATCTGTTTTATATCCATACACAAATGTATATTATACCATGCTCATATCGGGTTAGTTTAACCATATAAAAATTATATATATTTTTAAAAAATATATATTTATAAAAGTAATATTTTATATTAGTATTTAAATAATTCTTTGTTTCCTTAATGGTAATATTGATATTTTACCCCTTAGTTAGGACAACACTATTCCTTCATTATAAATTACCAAGACGAGCTCATTCCTAAAATTATTATCTTGAAGAATAAAATAAACACTTATTAAATGACTTTATAACATTATATTTTATTATAAAAAATATACTATAATAAATTATATTATTTAGGAATGATGATTGTATAGAGAATAATGATGAACAACCAAACTATTATGAAACTAGTTGAATAGTACCTTGATTACTTAAAGCCTGTATTGAAAATTAAAAATAAATAAATAATATATTTGTAGAAAATAATTATAAAGGAAGTTTGTAAGAGGTTATAGATATGGAAAAGGTTTTCAAAAAAGTTATTTATATAGTTAAATTTGTTATATTGAATATTCAATAACTTTAGTTGAAGTTAGAATTAAGGTAACAGATTCCTCGTCCAAATTTTAATTTCTTGAGAGATAATTTTTATTTTAAAAAAATGATATCTTTAATGTGATTAAATTAATTAATAATTAAAATATCAGAAAATATTAATTTAAATCATAGGGTTTTCAATATCTATATCATGTTATTTATTCAAATGGATTTCAATAATACTAATGTATAAAGTGTTTTTCTTAACTGAATTCCCTTCATTAAGATATAATAATTATTATTATTAAACATATTCTTTCAAAATTTGTTTCCTACAACCTAATAATAAATAATAGAGAAACATATCTTCATATGAATTATAAAATTATCTCTTGAATTTCAATTATTTGCAAGATTATTTTCTTCTTCAAATGTATAACATTTTTTAGAATAAATCGCATCCTCTTAAATGATGATTTCCCTCCATGTCCATATTTTCCAGCCCATCCATGTTAATATGTATATTTGAAAACATAATTATGTTTTAATGATGAAACCTCCAAATTTATATTATCTTATTTTTAATGTTATGTTTTGTTACACTTTTTATGAGGTGGGATTTTAGAAAAAAGTATTTTATTATACTATTTTTTTTCATACCCACTGTTTTTTTATTCCAATTCATAATTACTTACCTTATTTTATCGTTATTTATCAAGGAAACATTTTTTATGTCTAATTAATTAAAATTAAATGTTTTCACTTTAATGTTTTGAAAATTACATTTTCAAATGACCCATAACATTATCTGTTTTTAGATAAGGTTGAAAATGTTTTATAAAATATATTTTTCTGATTTCCTTCCATATGAACATATCATTTTTTCATTATAACCATTACATTCACAAAAAAATTCATTCAATTTTTTAATATGTTTTTATAAATAAAAAATATTTTTAATGGTCTTAAAATATTATGTTGTTTTTCCACGAATTTTTTCATTTCGATTTACCGAAATATTTGGAAAAGGAATTTTACATATATGTTAGTATAATTTATTAATTTATATGATATTTTATGATGATACCATCCACATTATTTCCATTTACAGATTATTAACATGTTTTTATTACCATATAACTGATTTCATTCATGGATTAGTTGTTTATATATATATTTTGTATCATTTCATTTTATGCAACACATAATGTTATACATATGATAGATGAACCGAGATATCACTCTAATAATATGGGTAACGAATTAATCACTAGAGATGAAATTTTCACGATTCCTTAGAGACATTCCATGGTATTATTTTGGGGAAAAGGGTATTCTCTTATTGTTCTCCAATTAATTGCTTACACATTTTATTGGATATTTTGATGACCATATATGGATTTAATTTTTTTATATAGTGGGATAAATTTGTGTTAGTCAAAAATGAATTGGATTCAATTGATTATTTTTTTTCACTCTATCTAAAAATGTAAACCTAAAATATCATGTGAATGTACTATAATCCAATATTTACTTTAAGGCATGTGATTATATGGTTTCAATCATGGGTTTTTACAAAAACAATTTTCTCTTTTTAAACATGTGGTTGAATTAGACTGTTCACAATAATTTGAATGGAAACAATATTCTCATTTATTTATTAAAAAACCATTAAAAAACAATAATTATCTAATAATGGTTATATGGGGTGAAAATAACTTATTATTTATCATGATTGAAATTATCGTTGTGTTATCCATTCCATCCAAAACCTCGATGTAATAACAAATATATCTTGTTTTCAGATGTACATTTGAAGTTTCAATATATAATATTTCATTAATTTTTAACTTATTTATACATACAACACTATTGAAGAATGTATTATTCAGCACTTATAATTCAAAATCGAATAATTTAATTCTGTAAAATTAGTAATATATATAGAATCCCTATAGATTTTTTAGTAACACTTCAGGTATTCTGGGTAGTTCCTTTTCTAATAGACATGTTTTCCAAAATGAAATCACATACCTCCCTTACATTTCATTATTCTAGAAGGAATTATTAACTCTCCATGACATGTATTATTATCCTTCGATCTAAAACCATTAAAATTTAATTTTTATACCATGACATGGAACTTGACCCTAATCCTCCCATGACATGTTCAACAATCCTCAACATATTTGAGGGGGTGAGGTAAACATTTATTAAACTTATTAATTTTATATTTTAAAATTTAATTTTAGAACATTCATAAAAAGTCTTTAGAATCATGTCTCTATCTTGAACTATCTTAAGTGGTGAATATAATCTATTTAATTCATTGACATGCCTAATCACATTGAGTACATGATCAAAGATTGATGTTTCTTCTACTATATTACACGAAAAGAGTTCCTTTGAAACCCCAGTCATCTCAATTATTTCTAATTTATGATAAATACTTCTAAGGATATTTATGATCTCATATGCCTCAATATTATATGTTTCTTCTATAAATTGGGATATACTATTTCTATCATTAAAGTAGACAACATTAGCGAGTCCTTTATAGTTTCTTCGTAGTAATTTATATTAAATTTTCAAATAGGTTTACTAGCTCCCTTAAGATAAAAGGTTTTCTAAAACACATAAAATTTACCTTTTTTTCTTAATATTTATTGTTATCTAATAGTACTTGTCATGGAAATTACTATCACCATGATTTTATTTAACCAAGATGGATCTCAATGTCATTCTAGATATGAAGATGATTATATTATCTATAAAATTATATTTTATTTGATTAGTATCATTCTTTACATTAAATTAATAAAAAAAATTAAATTATCTCCCAATAAATTGAAACCCCCATTTAAACTCATCGTATCCATTAGTTGGACAATATTGATATTTCACAATGAAATATTCACACATTGTAATTTTGGTCACCACATAGTTATTTTATTAGGGTATTATCACAATCATATCACAAGTGAATCTTATATAATTGAAATAATAATTATTTACCAAATCCTCCATATGCAATATAATAGATCTATTCCCTGAGAAACCTAATTTTATTAGGGACTTCTAACTAAGTGTATCTTTAATTTAATACAATGAATAGTTACATAATCTTATTAGGGTAACCCTTTTAATATATTCCTTAAAAAATGTTATTCAAGGACACTAAATTATAGAATAACCTACCATGTTGTATGATATGTTCTTGAAAAGTGTCTTATTGGAATAAATTTGACCCGTAACATTTTCTAAGGGATTTAATTACATTATATGGTGTCATTTATTCCCCTTATAGGTATTCATTCTTATATTTATTTATCTTGGACTAATATGCAATTCACGAAATAAATTTGTTAAATCTATATTGATGCGTAACATTGTACATAACTCATAGATTGGGTTACTAACACAAACTGAAATTCATTTATATTTATAAAGATCCTAATGTTTCCTATAACACCCCATCATGAAGCTCTCGATCTGAGGAAAAGTAAAACATAACCTCAAACTTTCCTCCATATATTAAAAAGGCTATCCACTAGTGATGGGAGACTAAATTAACACATGTTGACTATACCTTTCGTAATCGTATCCCTCATATATTATTACAGTATAACTATAAGTAAAAAATAGGAAAGTGGAATAATAACAGAAATAAATGCTACAACATATGTCATGACCAATCACACATATGTAATCAATAGAACCACAACATGGAAGGAGAACAAGTGTTATAGAACCATTGGAAAATATAAATAAATAACTAAAATAACTATGAAAACTATACATTTTTTGTCACAATACCACATCCATCTCCCAAATCCATGCTCCTTAGTGACCAATCATAAAGCCCTGTCCCTTTTGTAGTTGTCTACTCATGAATTCTATACATGCACCAAGATTTCCATTTAGTGTTAAATTGAAATCCTTGTAAGACAGAACCAATATATCCTTAACATAAGTGCAAATATATATAAAATTGAATGTCATGAAAAAAGTCAATAAGCACCTAAGATTAAACCAAATCATACACCAAAAGGCTGTGATTTAACCAAGACACAAAAAATCCTAATTGTACTAGATTCTGGACAATGATGGAAGATTATTATAGCATTACCATAAAATTTAGGTCATTTAAATTAACCATGTTCACCTTTAAGGGAAAAACCCACACTAAAAATTACGGGAATATATCTACAACATTAAAGATATGAATATCTATCCACATTTATGAACTATCATGTTCTACATTTAAGGAACAACTCTACACCCACCGTTATGTGTATTTCTTCCCATGCATCAAGGTTACCTATTTCCATATGATGGTATACTTGTATATAATACCAATAAAATTTATAATATCTCTAACTCAATGATGTTCTCCATTTTTAGATCACACTAGAATATATGGTAAATACTTTAATGCTGATATTTAAATCCCCAATGAATTACAAGATAAATTACTAATAATCATATCAAATACATAACTAATGAGTCATATTAATCATGCTCCTCCACTAAGGAGTCTGCTAAAAGTATTAGGACCACATTTAAAATAGAAACAAAAATATATACTCCACTAAATATACACAAAATAATATATAATGTAGGATGTTCCAGGTAATTATATAACTTCAAAAGTAATTCCATAGGAGTGGAAATATTGAAAAATTAATTAAAGACATAGAACATAATACACAAGACATACAAAGAAACCATTTATGGCATATGTATCCATATCCAATCACACTTGCACACACATATAGTAAATATTAATCATGTATCACTTGGGATACACTTGAGGGCATACCAATCATTGAAAAAAACTCAATAAAATGGACCAATATCATCAGGACTCATTACCTTAATCATATTGATGTCAACCTCAATTTTCACCAAAAGCATCATCACCCAAACTATAGTACAACACCAACTCGAAAAATATATGATTCCAATAATTACTATAACTGTTTTAAATCTAATATAACATAGGTTCTGTTATGAGTTCATCTAAACAACCTATTAGACAAGGATTGTAACTAGTCTCTAAAAATACCATAATTGAATTTGTGATTCCCATGGGTAGGATGGTAGAATATGGGCATCCAACAAAAATTAGTTGAAAAAAATTTCCCAAAAAAAATAAAAAACATGGAATATATATTTAGAAAGGTAAATAGAACAAAATAATTCCTTAATAAAAATAAATAAAAATGGCTGTGATATAGTAAAGGTAACCACAAAATGATATTTAAAAAAAATCCCAAAATGAAAACAAAAACATAAAAAAACTACTCCACGTTATATATAGGAAAAATCAAAATATATCTCCCATAACTACTATTTTGTAGCTAATATAAACATTTTCATATCAATATAGTACATTTACTTTAAATATATTAGAAACAATGTGGTGCATGAACCCCTAAGGTAGTGTACATGTTGTGATAATAATAGAACATTTGGATCCCACCCAAATATTCCCTAGAAAGTATCTATCTAATAATATTAAGTTATTCAATAAATTAAAAACATGGAATGGTAAATAGTTTTCAGGATTATATCAAGAAAGTTGGAAAAATGTTTCTACGTTTCAATGTTCAAAAATAAAATCCATTTCATAAAGTTTAAATACCATTTCAAATAAGATATTGAACAATTATCAAAGTAGACACCATATATTGTGTCAAATCCAAAACAATAATAATAAAACAACAATAGAGATCACCCTTTGGATAATATAGGTATAGGATATCTAGGTCACCCATTTCATAATCAATAATTAATATTTTTTCTCACTATTATAAACATAATACAATAATGTCTATTTAATATAGTAAAACACCATGAGTAGACCACATAGGGTGTTTGAATCAAGTTCCATGTATAATAGGTCTTTGGTAATAGAGGAATTCTAGTTGTTTCCGAAGTAGTAGAAGCTAGCATTAGTGGGTTGAATATTAAAATTTGTTTTAATAATCACAACCTGAAACCATGAGAAAGGATATTTCATGTCAAATGAATATTTAAGGTATTTAATATTTGGAAAAAATAAATACCTCTACTTTGTAAATTTTTTAGTTAATTAATTTTGATCATCCAAAATTACCCTTTTGGGTCACCATAATTGTAATATAAGGATCCAAGGATAAAATCCTTCTAGTAGTGATGAAATTATGCTCCAATGATCTTCATATAATAACACTCCTTCTCCATGTTCTAACATGGAGAATAAAATTTGTTTCTTTATTTTTTCTTGATCACTCATTCTTTGATCTTGGAAAATATATATACAATTTCTGATTATTAAAAAGGAGAGATGTGGATGAATCGAGTGGGAATTAATTATGTGAAATAATTCTCTAATCTCAATTTTTGATGCAATAAAAATAGAAATAACCATCCATTTTTATAGTTATGTATAAGGTTAAAATATTATATAATTGCATGTCAGACATTAAAATAACATTTTAAACCTTCAATAAACCAGTTTCCGCTTAATAATAGTCATAGTATTATTGTGTGATTCACCAACTAGGGCAAATTGATAAATAATATTTATCATCTAGTAAATAATTATTCTATCGCTAGTGGTGGTCTTATTCAATTTAGACTCCCTGAAAATTATTGAAATCTAGAATAAATATTTTATTCAAAAATAAATATTTCATTCACATATCATCAAAATAAATAACTATTACATAGTGAATAATATAAATAAATATTTTCTGATTCACATGATGGTGAAGAAATAATTATTTAATCTATGTGATGATTATGACATGAATAAAATTTTTCATCGATCTTGAGAATAATATTTATTCCATCAATTAGATTCTAATATAATTTTATTAAGATCAATGGAACCACTTAGTGTGTGAACCAATATGATTATTTATCCTTAGTATTAGGTGGGATTTCATAATGTCCCAAATTACTATCCAAAAATGGGTTAAGAATCCCCTGGGAAAGAAATTAATTTCAAAATCTTGAAAAACACATAAGAACACTAGTTTTGTAGTATAATCCATTTGTCTCAATATCTCATCAGGAGGGCTGCACATATGTGCCAAAAACCGGTATTCTCAATATATATTTATTTGAATATTGGAATAAATAATAATTACACCATGTATATGGAATTTATGAAGATGTTTCTATACCAATGAAAGATTTGAGATATCATCTTCCGTAATCATGTATTGGACAAAACCGTCCTTGAAAAATTATTTAATTACATGTCAATTATGATTCACCCAAGGTATACGACATCCTAATAATATATTATAATCATTTTTTTAAATATAACTAATTTTTTGATTTGAAACATGCATTAATAATAATAGTAAAGTATAAACACCATCACACCCACTCATATATTGGAATATAGAATGACCAAAAAACATACAGAATTTTTACTGGCAGTTTTGTTCTCCTAATATCCCATCATTGAGATTACCAAGTTAAAAATACAAGAATCGAATACCCATATTCTTATAAATAATTACACTTGAAAATTTATGTACTATGAGTCCCATCATAAAATGTTATCCATCCATCGAACAATATTTATGAATATCATATTTGAACATAAAGGTTCTCATTATGGAAGAGAACTGGTATGACCCTATCTACGTGACATATAATCTAGGATATTATTACATTAGATTCATGAAGAGAAATGAATTAAATATAACAAGAACTTGTATTGATATTTAGTAAATTTAATATACATGTAATTAAAGTAAAAATTACAAGTCATTAGAATCCAACTCTATCAAAATCCCAATTGGACTAGATCGAACTGCCTGTGACTATTAATCCTATTTTCATAATTATTCAATAATTTTTCATCAAAGTCATGGATTTTTTCAATGATTCCCCAAAATTTTATTCATGAGAAATACATCTCACTTTAACATTACTTGTCTGAAAAAATTCCATTAATAGATGATACTTTGAAAGAATGTGATTCATCTGTCGATGTGACATTGTACCTTTAACAAGATCCACTACTGTAATATTATCAAAATAGAGTGTGATCTGATATTTATTTCTAGGTAGGACATAAAATAATTGTATTATGTTCTTCATCCATAAAACTAATTTAGTTACCTCATAATCCATAATATACTCAAAATAGAAGGTACAATATTCCATTATAGCCTGCTTTGATCTCTTCCGGCTCCCAACACCTTAATTCCAAGTGAAGATGTATCTTGTTTGTAACTTTATTTCATCTTGATCAGTTTAAAAACATGCATATGTATATATATAATAACAAATTCCTCATATCCTCTATAAACCGTGAACATATCCTTTTAACTCCATAAATACATAAGGATAGTATTGACTTCTATCTAGTGGATTTAATTAAGATCAACTTGAAATATTCCTACCAAAATTAAGTTATAAGAGCCATCCAGGAAAGAACATCATAGGAAATACATGAATGACCCAATCACTAAAAATTAAGGAATATATTCCTCTTTTTATTTTCTCATGTGTTTGAGGAAACATTTTCATTGAATGATGAATTCTATGTGATGTTGGAATCAATCCCCTCTTTTTTTGTTCCATAATAAATCCTTTTAATTTATAGTCAATGTATTTGGTATTAATTATGCTATGAATCCTCTTGGATATATCATAATATATTTTAATTCCATTAATATATAATTTCCCACCCAATTAATTTATAGATAATCATTTACTCAACCATACCATAACAGAATGTAAGATCAGAATTTTGTTTCCAATGAGCTATATGCCATCAATATATACTGTTAATAAAACGACTACATTCCCACTAAATCAATTATATACCCATATCTCACATTCATTATTTATAATGTAAAATTTTATTAAGGTCTCATCAAAATGAGTATTTGATGACCTGGATTCTTTCTTGTATCCATAAATGGATCTTTGTCACCTACAAAAGTGTTTTGAATCCTTTGGAGTCACAACCCCTCAAGGATCATAATATATAAATATTCATAATGTTTCTCATTAATGAAGTAATATTTAAAATCCATTTTCAAAATATATTAATCAAGAGTGGTTGTAATGGAAAGTATAATTCAAATGGATTTCTGAATTGAAAATAATGAAAATGTTTCTTTATTGTCAATTCTTTGATGCTTTAAAAACCATTTTTCAAACTTTCTTAACTTATATGTATTCAATTGTCCATCAAAGTCCATTTTATTATTTAATTCCCTTTTTCACCCAATGGTATTTATATCTAATGGAGGTTATACCAAAATCTATACTTCAGTTTGGTACATGGAATCAATTTTTGAATTTATGGATTCTATCCAATTGGAAAAAGTTGTTCCACTTACCACTTAATTATAGGTTATAAGATCATTATTATCAACTAATATTGAGTCACTATGCTCAGTGACAATAAAACCATACAATTTTGGTTCCCTAACATCTTTTATACTCATAAATAAAATTGTGTCTCTCAAAAAATGTATTCCTCAACAGGGATTTGTAGAATATGATCACTTGCCAAAACTTTTTTATATTGATATCGAACATCATAAATGTCTATTTTTATCCCAAAATCACTTTTGGAGATAAAATCATCTTCAATAAATTGGGTAAGTGTATCAACCAAAAACTTTTTTCTATAGTATTGTATAGGTTGTACCCCTTTGGTTTATTGTGATATCCAATAAAGATACACTTTGTGCCTCATGGTGAAATCTTTTCATATGAAGAGGCCTTATCGAATGATTCACAGTCTAGATAATGTAATTAAGACAATTTGGGTTTCTTTATATTCCATAATTTGTATAGTATAACTTACATTACTTCATTTGGAACTAGGTTTTGTTTGTATACTGTTGTTTCTATTGTACATCCCCAAAATGAGAATGTGAGACTCACATGACTCATCATTGATATCACAATTTCTAATAAGGTGTGGTTCATCCTTTACCTTACACCATTCAACTGAGGAGTATAATGTGAAGTGAGTTGAGATAATATCCCAAACTCCTGTAAATAATCAATGAACTATTATTATGAAATTATCCACTATGGTCTGAGTGTATTTTATATATATTATTACTAAACTATTTATCAAAATCATTCTTGTGTTCTTTGAATGTAACTATGTAGTCTGAATTCTACCTCATTAAGTAGACATATCCATATCTATGAAATTCATTAGTAAATGTTATGATGTATGAGAACCCACCCCTTCCCACAATATTGAATAGTATAAATAAATTGGCATGAACTAATTTCAAAAGATGTTAATCCCTTCACATATACCATTAAATCATGATTCCATCATTTTTTATTATACAAATGTGTGACATACACCATGTGGTTTTAGTTCAAAAGAATCTGATTATCTATCTTGATTCAATTTAGTGTAGGGTTTTTAATTTACATGACCTATACAATGATTCTAAACTTTGGTGCAGTATGAGTCATGTGAAGAAAAATCGTTATCGATTTCCATTACTTCGTGTAATCCAACGCTTAATGATCAGTATTTAAAAGTGAATTACCATAACAAATTCTATCCTTATAAAAGAAGAAATATTTATTCCAAAATTTTAAAATAAATACCTCTTAATATTGTATGGATCTATAAAGAATTTTTTTTTAAAAATGGAGGTGCATAAATAAAAACTCTTCAATGAAAGATCATTCTGATCGGAAATGTGAGGTTGTAGTCCCCTATAGCTACGATAGCTAGTTTAGCTCTCTTGGCTGCTCATATATCAACCTCCCCTGGTAAATATTTTGGAATCTACTTGTTTCCTTTATTTGAATACATATTTGACAACCATAAACTATATTTAACACCAAATTTTTTGAAATAGATAAATTTCATTTGATAAAAGACAAAAAAAATCTTCCCATTTCTTCTTGGTATGGGTGTAGTTCTTCATTAATTGGGCCATCATTCCGTATGTGAAAAAGAAACCATCTAGTTCCATTGTTTTACAATTTATTATCCTTTTCTTGGAAGGGTTTGAAGAATATTTGGGATAAAATATCTCCACTTTCCATTTCTGGTATTTCACCATAAGGATGGAAGGTTTTTCTCATTTCGAATCCTTATCTACTCATTGAATAAGAGTAATAATATCTTGAATATATTTCTTAATGTTGTTCATATTAAATTACTCAACAATTACTATGACTCTCTGAGAATGTTTTAACCCTATTGCCTTTAAATGATAAATACAATGAATGATTCAGACTATATGAGGTCTAGTTTGGGAACCCCTTATATGAATTCTCCAAAAGAGTTCCTTGTAAATATCAAACCATTTTACTCTAGATATATTCTGGTGAATACCATGGATTTGCTCAAGTATTATATACACATCAATTTTAGGGAGTTTATTAGTTCGGTATACATCTATGAAAGCATTAAACATTTAATGTGGAATGAATCACACAATTTTTTTCATATACAATTAACTCTTCATCAATCTCAACTTTTGCTGGTGGATGATGCATTACAGATTATATAAAATAAGATTTGTATTCAGGTATTAGCTCAACTGAAGGTTTCAAAACCACCCCTAGAAGTTATTTTCATTTATGAGGTCTTTTTTCTCAAATATTGATCATAGGTTTAGTGCATTTGATGAGATTTAAATATTATTCTAGAGATAAATGTTGAAATTTTTAGTATTATTTATTCATTTCAAATTATGTGAGAAATAATAAATAAATTGTTTTATAATATACTGAGACATGAATTGGTCACCTAAACATATTACCGTATGAAATTTATTAAAAAAAATTATGGTTACAATATATTGATTGAGGGGTAACGAGCTTACTCCATCCAGGAATTGAGGGAGATAACTGCTGAAGTGGCATAAAAGAACATATAATATATTATATTGAATTATAATTGTATGAAAAGAGTCTAACATCAACCTATAAATAATTGCATAAAATAAGAGAGCAACTTCATGTGAATGTAATTTTTGTAGGCAGTCTTTCAAACTGTTGGTTTATAGCTCCATGGTCCGTTGAGTGGATTCCCATATACTTAATACCTAACATGGATTTCCTCAACACTTGCATCCAATTGTTTTTGAAAAAAAATTGGCTGTTAAACTTAGTATAAGTTTGGTTAAGTCAACCCAAAAATTATCAGGATAACCCTATGATAAATGAATGTGTCTACACATTGGCCATGTACTACACTTAGTTATATGGTTTCATTCCTAATCAACTAATGAAATGATTATCCAGGTTTAATTTTAGGTTGATTTAATTTAATTAATTTATATATAAATTTAATCTTGTTTTATCCTTTATATGTCGTGTTAATAGTAAATGGATTTTTCATAATTAATTAAAAATATTGGATAAAGAATTTATCAATAAATCATTTATTTTTTACATATATTCATATTAATGAATTATTTTATGTGACTACAATACTAAATACATAATAATAATATATTATTTAGAGAAATAAAATAAAATATAAATAAACCTATCAATAGATTATCTTATTGTTGATTTAAAGACCAGACATTGAATCAAACATTGATCTATGGAAATAACTCGATTTCTAGACCATGAAATGAGTTACAACATTCCACTGGTATATTTTTTTATCACCATGATGGTATCATATTCATTCTATCTTGAATGTCCTCCATGGGCCTTATTATGATCTATAAATGATAAGTATTTTTCCTCACACACGAGTGGGGTAACCAAAGGATTATTTTCTAGGGATTACATAAATATCCTTAGACACACATGTCCTATATAATAATGTAGGGAGGAAATACACATCCGAAAATATTTAATTTAGTATTATATAATTTTAAAACCATTTTATAAAATTAAACTAAATAAATTCCAACACATTCATAGGGATTGGTCAAGCTTATGACTAGTTATTCATGCAACAAATCCACAAAACTATCAAGATAGAATTAATTTTTAATATATTATTTATTATTAATATATTTTGAATTGCATTAATTTATTAATTAAATAATTCCCAATAATCATAATTATAATCCAATATTAATTGTATATACTCATCATTTATCGAAATCATTGAAAATAGACAGCTCAACAAGCAATGAAATATTAATTAAAATCATTTATTTAAGAATTTATTTTTTTAAAACCACTATTTAATTTTATAAAACGCATATATTTTCCAATAAATAAAATATGAATTTAATGCAACTATTATATATTTAATGTAATTTTTAGTTTAATCTTTTATAGGTAGACTACATAGCATATATAGCCATGTTACATGTATTGTACCTCAGTTTTCATGTATCTGAGGCACATGCTTGCGACATTGGAACATTAATTTATCCAAACTACACGACATGCACATTTCATATACATGACATGTATCAGATATTCATATTACATGTTGTCATAGTCATCATTCGATATGCAATATATGAACATCATGTAACTAACTATTTGGCGTATCTTGGTATTATGAGTGTGGGTACATGGAATGTACTCTAGAAGCATTATTGTAACCTAGTTTTACTAGCCAATGATTTGGCATTTCTCTATGGCATGCATGTTTTTTTTCATCAATATTTAACCATTAAGAAAATTACACTATGAATTAATATTACAAACATGTCTAATCATGTTAATTAAAATAAGATTGAATAAAAAATAACATGATATTAAAATTCATCCATGATTGCGTATGGACCAGAGATCAAATAATTAATTATAAATTTAATCACGACCACTCTAATATAACTTTTTGGTTCCAGGAATAGTGGAGACCTGAATTGGTGGGAGGGAAATTACAATTTTTTCAATAATAATTTCCCAAATAAATGAGAGAGTAACTTTCAGGTATAATTTATAATTAATTCATTTTATATTTGAAGAAATAAATACCTGGTCTACATAACTCTATTAATTGATGAAATTTGATTACCTAAAAGTAATTTTTCATAATTACTTAGTGCTTTTGTGATTATCCATGGATTGAATCCATCTAGTAGTGATCCACACATTCTCTAATGATCTCCCAACACTTTCACTCGATCTCAAGGTGCTAGCTCAAGGAATAAAATTTCTTCCATTATTATTTCCTGATCGTTCTTTCTTTAGTCTTGAAGAAATATCCATTGTACTTATCTTTATTGACAGGGATATAGAATGATGATTTTATAGGGAAATTGTTGAATGATAAATTTTTTATTATAAAATTTGGATGCAATAAATAATAGAAATAAATATTTATGTATATATTTATCATTCTGATAAAAATATGTTTTTAATTTAATTTCATCCCTTATATAATATTTAAAACCATTAATAAAACCTCTTCCACAAAATAATAATTTTATAATGTGGTATTCCTAACTTTGAAAACTGAATTATAATATTTCCCAGCATGAATATAATTATTTGACCAATGGATGCAGTCTTGATCAATTCAAACTCCTCAATATTTATTGAATACAAAAATTAATATTTCATCCATAAAAAATATTCCATTCACATGCTAGATTATTATTATTTATTAAATAATGAATAAAACAAAACAATATATTTTTATTCACATTCCAATGAATAAAGATTTATTTAATTTATGTGATCAATATGACATGAATAAAATTATTCCTCGATATTGAGAATAATATTTATTCCATAAATAAAATTCAAATAATATTTAATTAAGATCAATGAAAACAATTATTGTGTAACCCTCTAGGATTATTTCTCACTAGCATTAGGTGGTATTTCCTGAAGTCCATGATTAATATCTACAAATGAGTTATGGAACCCAAGATAATGAACATAATGTCACAATGATGAAAACCATATACAAATGCTCACTATGTAATATAATACCATTGTCTCAATATCTTATCAACCTGGTTGCACATCCATGTCACTAACCTATATAGTTGATTCATCTTTCTTTGAATATTTGAAATAAACAGGTTATTTTACCATGTCCGTGGAATTTTGGTAGATGATTCTGTTTTAATCAAAGGGCCAATATAACATCTTACATAAAGGTGTAAGGGATAAAACCATCATGAACATATTCTTAATTAAATTTCACTCATGATACACCCAACATATAAAAATTCTCCTTGAACTATCAATATCATAGTTTATTAAATACATTTATGTTCAAAAGTTGTAACAATCATTATTAATAATGTAAAAGACTAAGGTACATCACACAAGCTCACAAATAAAAATATCTGATAAAACCAAAACATGTGGAATTACTAATCGTGGGTCATTTCTCATAATATCCCATATTAGGGACTACCATGTGAAAACATCATGAGAATATTACTCATCTTTTTATAATACCTTCACCTAAAAATCTATGTAATATGTGTCACAACATTGTACATCTTCTAACATGTAAACATTATGTATGAATATCGTCATAGCACATCAGGGTTGCCATTATTATGGGGAAATAATATGAAATTATCAATGTAATGTATACTCTATTAAATTATTACATTAGTTTTATGCATAACAAAAAACAATTTGATATAATATGATTATTATTTTTTAATACATCAGATGTACATGAAATCAAAGTACAAATAATTTGTTTTAGAAATCCACCTCGAACAAACACCACATAACTGAATATCCTATGATTACAAGGATATGGAGAAAAAAATAAAACCACCTACTAGGTATTAAAGGCTCTCATGAACATAAAAAATTAAATCAATTTTCATTTCCTTGGAATGTCAAATTTCATAAATAATTTTCCAAACCACCAGTTTAAAAAAAATCTGAAAACCAATTTCAAATACCATTTCATAGTACCATGAAAGAAATATTTAGTTTAAAAAAACATGTGTAAAACAATGTTTTAACAAAATTCATTTACTCATTCATTCTAAAAAATCAAGGATAATTCCGTCCATCATTTAGAAAACATGTTAGAATACAAAAGTTATTAAAATTCACCAAATAAATTCTAGAGATGGAACTACCTACCCATAAATTTGTTCACAAACAAACTGTAGTGTGATCAACACACAAAAAGGAAAAGGCTAACTAAATAAATCAACATGATAATATAAAAATTTATTCCCACATATTATAATCATGTACTCATATGAAATATATTAGTATAGAAGATATATCAACACATACCTTGATAGTCACACAATCCACACCATAAATGAAACAAGATCCAACAACTGACTGTAAAATATATTTAATATCAAAAAGCGATGTTGATAGATCAAGAATCAATTGACGTATTTAAAATATGTGAACTTGAACCATTTCTAATTCTATATGAAAAGGAGGAAACATGAGGATCTTAGTCGAACATACCAATGTGTGAACAAATGTTCAACCAAATATCAGTTCTCCTTAAAAATTGGTTGAAGAGAGACAAAAAAACATATAAATTATATTGATAATTTTCTTGTGAATTAGGTTTGATGCAAGAGATTAAAAGTAAAAAAAAGTGACATGGGGAGATAAAGATACTAATTATCCCGTAAATTTATGTATCTTTGACGATTTAATCGGCTATCTAGTGGCCCTCATCAACTAGATGATGGCCCTAGTAGAGGAAAATACACCTCTTCTATGCCCACTGACTAGATAGTGGAGTGTAAACAATTATAGACCATCTACTAACTAGCACCAAAAAGCTAGTTCTATCCACCAGTTTTCCGATGGCCTTTAATAACCACCATTTTATCCATATTTATTTCCACATCTTCTAAATACCCAAAGCATGATTTTATATCCTATTAACATGATTAACAACACATAAAATAGGGATGAAAATAACAATTAAAGGGATCATATCTAATTTTAAGGAACGATGGTACAATTCACCACACTATATACTTTTTAGTGGCCAAATATCCATGAGGATGAAGGATGATCTAGAAAATGGTGATGATACTACTCCCTAATAAATGATAAATTATCAAAATATTTTGACAATATGAACCATGTTTCCATAAAAATTTATCGAATGATATATATTAACCTTACATAATATTCACATTCAAGTCAATGATCTCCAATCGATTATCCACAACCAATACATATGGGTAAAAATCTATTTCCGCCCAATTTGGAATATGGGATGGATCATGATGCTATATATTATGTTGTGATATTTGAAAAAAATAACCAAGAAATGAGATGGAAATTCTAATAGATAAGAAACCTGTCTATTATGCTCAGTGATACTAAATGGATCAATATTACTCAAATCCAACATCCCCTTTTACCCTACCATTTGGGAATCTTACAAAGGGAAAAATATGAAGAAAACTCGATCACTAATAGTAAACTCTAAATGACAGTTTTATCAATCCAAAAAATATTTATTATAACTCTAAGCTATAACCAATAATCAAAATATGTCATGAATTGTTTCTAATATCTCTTGAATGATACTCAACCCCATTAGAGAGGACTCTCCCACCTATTACCAATAAAGAGGGTTTCTACATGGATGAATAAATAAGGAATTTAAAAGCGATATTTATATTAATAAACATTTAAATATTATTATATGAAAACATAACCTGTCGAATATGGTTATAGAAATATCCCAAAAAACTGTAATGCATATGATCCAATTATAAATTCCATAATCTAAAATTAATGCATTATCTGGAAGTCCATTTGTGGAAGATAATCTATACAGATCCTAAAATGAATCCCCACCACCCCTTATAGACCGTTTTAGATTTGGGTATTTTGATATGGATCCTGGTTAGAGATAATAGAGAAGGCAACCCCATGAAATCATTCAATTTATTACAAATATATCTTATTAAGATCATCAACCTAGGTGGTGTCCCTAATATGAATGAAATGATCCAATTTCATCCATAGATCAATCATCAAATATATAATATTATTCCCACATGGATTTTTTGGAAATCAAACAATTATTTCCATGGATACTTTATCCTATTTCCATACAATAACCAGAAGAGGCTGACAAAAAATAGAGGGTTTAGGTAATCTACTATTATCTAATAAAATTTGTAATTGCAAAACACAAAATACACAATTTAGTGACTTATAACCAGCCATATGAATCACCATATTATTTTATCATATATCTTAAAGGTTATAGGATGAAAAAAACTTTAATAACTAGGAAAATAATATATCATTATATTTCTAAAAAATAATGGTATGACAAAATGATTCCCAAAATGAATATTTCAATAAGAGGGAAGTGTTTATCTATTAGTGGTCTTCCCCCATAAAAGTGTTCCTAGATTCTTATGATCTCATTTTCCTTCTCCTATTCAAAAGGAATCGAATGAAGTAGAGGTGTTAATAACTAAACAATGGTTAGAACTATACAATATTCCTCCATATCTACATCCAAATGTAACTATTAAAAAAGATACATATAGTTTCACCATTATTTTGACTCCAAGAAAGCATGAGGTGGTAATGTTTTGTTGAGAGCATCAATAAACGCATTCCCCTTCCCATGGGTATATGATATGTCTATAAAAAATGTCTTGAGGTACTCTACCCATTTCCTCTTCCAAAGGATCATTTGTTTTTGAGATAATATATAACTCAATTTCCCATTATCAAATTAGATCATGAATCTCTCACTTGAAACATATTGTCATAAACACTTAGTATCATACATGTTATTGGTGATCTCCAAGTCATGTGTTGGAACCCATAATGGACTAAATAAATGCAGTATCTTAATGAAATTATATGGTTTTTACCATGAACACAAAACCATCACCTTTTAAGAATCAACATAGAGGGAATTTTCTGAAATCATGTTCCACAAGAACATCATCTCTATGATGTAGAAATTGGATATTGAGAACTTCATATAAATTAGATGAATCATCATGATTCCCAAAATATTATTCATATGATAGCCAGGTTATTTCTTAGTTCATGAATAAACTAGGATATCAACCACAAATTCAAAAATATTGATATATATATATATACTAGTGTAATATTTAGTATATTAAATCCATAATAAAATAATAGCATTAGTTTTACAAAATTATATTAAAAGATATTCATTTTGGCCATACCTTCTCTTAAAAATAGTCTCTAGAATGTAAGATTCCTTAACACTGAGCTGATGATAACATGAGAAAAGGTCAATTTTTGAAAACCACTATTCCATCATTAAATAATCTTGTAGGTCATCTGCACTGGGTTGTAGATATTTATTCTTACTATTTACCCAATTTATCTGATGATAATTAATGAAAAGATGAATTGAACTATCTGAATTCTTGGTAAAGAGAATATGGTCCGAGCATGATGAAACACCAAGAAAAACAAATATATTCTCTAAAATGTTGTTAAATATGATCGTAATCACATTCAACTAAACTATTTATACATGATACGTGGGTATACAAATTTTATTGTTACTAGAAACCAAATCGAGGGACAAATCATCCTCCCTTTTTGAATGAATTCCAAAAATAGAATCATGGAAAACTGAATGAAAATAATAATAAAATGGATAGATAAGTATAATAAATTATATCATCAATATAAAAAAATATTATTAAATAGATTCCCAAAAATTATATGAGAATTTTCTATATGATTAGAACTGAGGTCCCACTCACACAGAAACACCTGGGTGCCTCTATTAGTAATAGAGAGTGAAACAAACTGATGTTAACAATCAATATAATCATGGTGAGATATAAACCAATCCATGTTTATTTGAAAATAATTAGAATATATATCAAGAAACATATTTTCCTAGACCAACTCAACATAATCTACCAAGAAAGACAATGTCAAACAACTAAACCACAACTCATTTCTCTCAACATGAGGTGTTCAATCTCTATAACATATTCCATGAGCTCCATTTAAAGATTAAATGAATCAATAAAGGGTATATAAAAATGATTGTAAGGAAATCCTATCAAGTATATATTTTTTTATAAATTATACAAAAAAATGGTTCCTCTAATTTTATATATCCACAGATCAACCTCCACTAGTATCTCCTCAACTACATGAAATGTCTTCACTCCTGAGGCATGTGGTTGGATCCCTATAGAATTTTAATTTTATGATATATCCATAGTTACATTTCGAGAAGATGATCCCTAAATATATTTACATGTAAAATGATCCTGGAAGAATTTATACCAATAATATCAATGACTATATGAAGTACATGTTATCAATGTTATTGGGAAAGATCAACAGGTGTCCCAAATAATTCTACATTAGTAGTATGTCAAGTGTAAATTACTATCCTCTATTGAAGGAGTATGAGGATTCTAATATAAAGATCCACCTCTCACACCTATAAAATTATTATTCCAATTCCCCTTCCTCTTATGCATGCCAATTGATTTTTCTTTAAGTTGAAGGGGTAATCTAAACATGTCTGGCTAACAATATCATTCTTGACCATCATAGCTTTTTCAAAAATTTCATCCTAGGTAGTGAGTTTCATCATATATACATATGAATATACATAGAGTCAAAATCCATGCAGGTATTTATGATCTAATATTTTATGAATCAGAACTTCCTTAGGAACCGAACAAAATTACCAAGAAAAACTGTTGGGGTACAATGTCACTAAATGACCATCCTGCAAAAATTGGAGAAATTAACTAGACTTTTCCATCATAATTATTTTTTTGGGACTAATAAAACAAAATGTCATTGATTCCTTTCAAATCTAGGCACACATAAAGATTTCCCTAAACAATAGAGTCCCATCACTTCATTCTAGGACCCTCGATCTTAAAAGTCTCACACTTCAACTTAACCGATCCAAGCATATCTGAGACACCAAATACCATGTTATTTCATTCGAGCATGATATCTACCTTATAAGGATCATTATTTATTAAATACATTAGATTCTAGCACAAAAACTCTTACACTTTATCCTTGTCTACCATAGCACTTGCTTGTTCCTCTTTAGCACAATTCTATATAGAGATCACATTATAATCCATGAAATGAACTACCCATACGATATCTAGAATAATATTCAAATAAAAATGAGTATTTTCGAATTGAAAATTTCAAAATATATTCGCCAAAGGTATCCTTATCCGAAATCGTAGAGTCATGATTATATATACCAATAATAGATAGGTATAATTAGATAATGAAACAATATTATTTTGACCAAAATACCATTAGTTGAATCACCAATCTAGATCAAAACCCATAACTTGGGACACACAACCAACATCTTTGTGGTGAATATAGTATTATTATGGAAACAGTGGTAAAGAAACTCACCACAACCTACCATTCAAGACCTAAAAAATCATATCACTTATCAATCAACTTCACAATATTGATAACAAAATTCTTTTATACTAAATTTTCACAAACCAGTATAGAAAACACATCAGGAATTACTGTAAACTATACATTTATAAGACTCGAAGGGTCTTCTTGATCTTTACAGGAAGAGTATATACACACTGGAATTCAATAATGACCCTAAGGAATGTTTTCCAAAACCAAAAATGACCAAAATAACACAAAAATATATATCAAGATTACTGAAAAGGAGATAATGAATAATTTAACGGAACAACAGTGGGAGTGATAAAACCTCTGTAAAAAGACAAATCTAAATAATATTACCTTGAAAATAAAAAATAAAAATGTTTAACCTAAAATACCAATATATACTCCATGAGAAACGTGGGAAACGTCCCACTATCTACCCATGCACAACTGACATAAACCTCACAACCTTACTATGATGCCTTTATCTTTACGATGTCAGACAAAACAAGGTCTAGAAACCCCTAATAGATTTTGAAGTGAGTGAGAAAAACAACATAGAAAGATCCCAACAATGTTTTTTAATCGAAATTCTAGATCTAATAATCTGGTAATTTATAATACATTAAAAATATGTCATGATCAGATAGGTTTTCTTTTTATAACAAAAGAATGTAAATAGATTCCCCCTTTTTATAGTTCTCAAATAAAATATAGATAATATACGTTTAATGCATATTTCTAAGAAAACACATTAAATTTATCAAAGCATGAACTATATATCATATAAATACCATAAAAGAGAAGTAAATGCGCAATGTTGATAACTCCTAGGATAACATAGATATAGGACAACTAGGTCACTCATACCTCAAATATCAATAAAAAATATTACACTATAAATAAGACCCAATTAAAAAAAAGCCTTCAGAACAATGGAATACCATAATAGTGAAACCCCTATGCTGTTAAAATAATGTTCCTTGAACAATAGGGCCTAGATAAAATAGTAACACCACTTGAGTGAACCCCCTATGGAAAGGTTCCAAGTGTAGTAGAAGTGTATGATGGGTGATTCCCAACTTTTGTTTTTGTCATGATTGATGATCATTCCAATGTTTACACAATGATAACTGTCGTGACATATAAAATATAATTAATGAAAAATACAAGGGATACAACACTATAACTAGAGAGAAGACATTCAAATCATATTTATAATAAAATGAATTAATTAAAAAATTACCTTATTTGAATTTTTTTCTCATTGAGGGATATAGTAGTAGAACAGAATTTTATTGAAGTTTCATTGTAAGAATCAAATTAGATCCCCTCTAGCGGTGATCTATACATTATCCAAAAATCACTGAATGCCACTATATGAATTTATATGTGCTAGAATAGTAGATGCTATCACTTAAATCATCCCCCTTTGATCATCTTGAGAACCTATTCCAAATCATTATCCAAGAACTATCTTGACATGAGTGTGAGAGGTGGAGGAAGATCACTCTCAGCTCTTGGGAGAAATCATAGAGACGATATGTCAATTTCACTTAAAAGGATTATCCTATTAATTTTTCCATAACCAAACAAATGAATTTTCTTTCAGAGAAGATAATATAATTTTTTTATATATTTCTATGTTAAAAAATAAGAAATTGCAAAAGTTCTTTTAATTATTTATTTAATACCAACAGAACCCCATGTCAAATAATAATAATAATAAAAATATTTCTCGGTATGTGATTATCTTGATAAATAAATTAAATAATATGTAATAAAATAATATTAAATATTTATAATTTCTCAATAGTTCATTAAACTCTATCTGCCATTTCTCAAAAATATTTATCCAACCTTATACTATGAATATTTATTGGTTAAATAAATATATCTTTATTATTCTATAATAAATAGATATTATATTCACTAAATAAACATTAAATATTTATTAAATATTCTACTCACATTATATTCTCACAAATAACGAGTTAACGATGCAATCGAAAAAACACTTATAATTATTAAACCACATTCTAGAATAATTTTTATTCAGATTTTTAAATAATAAATAATATTATCATTATTTAACTATGATTTTGGATACAATTAGACTGTAACCCTCTAGGGCACTTTCTCAGTGGAAATAGGAAATGAAACCCACAATCGAAGGGTATAGTCATTAAACATGCCAAGGAACCCATAGAGAGAGAAGGAAAATTCAAAAAAGATATAATACCTCACATGGAGACTTACTATATAATTTAATCCCTTTTTCTTGATATATCTAATCAAGAAGGATGCATGGTGTTGTCATCAATGTTTTTGTTGGATGTATTTTCTTTGACTTCCTATAACTTTATCTTACTTATAGAACACCATGGAAATAGATTTATTTTTGAAACAAGCTTTACATTAAAGAGAATAATATTTTAACTTCTATTATAGGAGGTAATGGGAAAATAATTTATCTCATTATTCCTTAATTTGATATCATTTGTGAAGCACCCAACATATCCTATCATGGAAAAAACAACTATTGTAAATTTTTTTATCAATAAATCAATGTACCCAACTCACAAAACTCATTAATAAAAATATAATAGTTTAAGTATAAAAAAAATGTCAACATATAGGAACATCCAATGACACATATAAATTTGGATTTCAATTTGGTGGTTCTCATTCACATAATATCATACACAGGAAATTACAAAGGATGAACACCCTGAGAAGGTGCCTCAATATCCAATAAGTCTGCACCCATGAAAAACTATATAATTAATTCCCTTAAATGAAATAATCTGGCTATAGAACATATAATTTTGAATAGTTTCTTAGAAATTCCCGGTTCTCATCATTGTTTTTAACTCTTATAACCTTTTTCTATGACATCTACTCTTTGGAAATTATCAAATACTATATTACATAAAAGAACAATCATGATGTGATAAGGAATTTTTTAATATTAAAAATAATGAATAAATGTTATTATAAAGTACATAGAAGTCAGTTCTAGGGGACCAACTCAAATATACTCTCACTTGAACTAGAGCCAACTGCTAAAAAACTTCATTCCACTACCTCTCACATGATACTCATCATTCTGGTGAGTTATATCTTTTCTCAAGGGGTATTATATGTTCATTTTCATTTGTACTCTTCTGAACCAAACTTCACCCCTTTGATCAGAATCCCCCAAGAGGTGATAATTATAGAGTATATTATTTTTTCCATTGGTGTGACCATGGTTTTTTTTATGATCCACTACTTTAATATTATCCTAATATAATGTGACATGGTATTTATATATAGATACCTCATCAAAATCATGGAAAATGATCTGTATCCAAACAACTTCTATGGATGCCTAAAATGCCAATAAATACACAGAATTTTCTATAGAATCCACAACAACTGGATTTGTTGAACTATTCTAGCTCATAGATCCACCGTTGGTACATAAAACATATCCAAATATCAGATGTAGGTTAGTATGATCTATCTGAAAACATGCATCATTATAACTCCTAATGTAAATCTTTTCATGTCCTCTATACACCAAGAACCTATCCTTACTTATTCTTAGATACATAAGGATAACCTTACTATCATACCAATTCTGTTCTCCAAGATCATATTGAAATATACCTACCATAATCATTGCATAAGAAACATCAAGTCTAGTATGTAGTAAGGGAAACAAAAATTGATCCAATGGAGTAAGTGTATGAGATTTTACTCATTCTCTCATTCTCATTCTGTGTCTTAGGACAATTTTTTTTAAATATGTAATCCATGTTACACTAGAACCAATACCTTCTAGGTTTTTCCATTCTAAATCCCTTTAGTACTTGGTGAAAATGAATACTTTAATTTATTCAAAGAATCCTCTTTATCTAACATTAATAACCATGATCCCTATAATATATGCTTCTTTACATAATTCCTTCTGGGAGAAACACATTTTTGACCAGTCCTTAACAGACATTATGGCTATTATGTCAGTTCCAATAAGTAATAAATTATTAAAATATACCCCTTGGATAATGATGACATTCCCACTGAACCTATTGTAAACAAAATAATCACATTCATTCTTAATAAATGAAAAATTATTTTATAGATTCGTTGAATTGAGTGTTACATCACCTAAATACTTGCTTCAATACATAAATGGGTCTTCGCAACATTAAAATCCACTTGGCATCACCTATTGAAATAGTGGGTACCCTAGACCCAACTATTTGGTGATTTTGATTACCATATCGTGTATACAGTAAGAATTGATGATGTCATCTTACCATTATAGTGTAGATTTTTCTGTTTCCACTATATAAATGGTAATGTCCAAAGATTAATTATCGTATCGAAATGTTATACCAGATCCCAGGCTATAATGAGAATCTCTAGATACTATGACATTAATCTTAAATATATGTTATATGGTCTAGAGAAATCTTACTAATTGGACATAGTAGATGTCTGACCATCAGGTGCTGGGGGCTAAAAATCATTGAGACTTCTTCTCATGAAGTTCACACTTGGTGATCTCTAGTAGTGAGATCATGAGGACTGACCCGCTAATAGTAACTCCACATGTTTTGGGTGTCATTGGACATTACTATCTACAATCATGTGTAATGGTCTTCTGACTTGAGATCATTACCAATGTATGTCATTTGATTGTGTACATTGATGCAAGATGAAAACCATGGCAATGAATTCATAGAGATTAGTTTGTGTCGGGTGCGTCATTGGTGGAATGACATTGGTTGAATGGACAAGAAAAGATTTGTTTCTTCTAGGTTATGGAAGTAATATATCTCTCGCCATGTTGATATGGATAGAAGTACCTTTATAAGTCCATGGCCAAGGCAGTCAAGGGTAAATCCATCCAGTTACTAAAACAAACAATAAAGAAAGAAAAGGGTGATGACACGAGAGTGTGTCCTTCTTTATGAGATATTATAGACATAGAGATTATATTACACAGTGCGTGTTCGTAGGTTGGTTGTCACTACTGTGACAATCCTTATTGCTTCAGGGGACATGATGGGTTGCTAGATCCTGCTCTTGGTCTGTGAATACTATTCACGGCTATCGAAATAAGGGCCTAGAGGGTCACACACAATTGCGTATTCAAAAATCTACCCTATTCAGTTGAATATGAAAATTGGACATAGTGGGCCCCACCACAAGGGTCCAGGAATTGTCCAAAGTTAAATGATCATCAATGCAATAAATAAATTCATATTATTCGAGTTTAGAATAATGAGTATTGAATTTATTTATTAAATGTAATTATGAGTTTTAAGTAAATACATGAAAAAATATAAATTGACTAATATTAAATTATTCAAGTTTGAATTAATATTTATGGGAGTGACGAGTCGGGTTAATGTCTTTATTATTATCATGTAATATATTTTAATATATTAAAAGTAAATGATAATAATATTTATGCCTCATTTTAGTAGTCATAAAATGTCGTTAATAGTGCGTTAATTATTCCGGGCCGGCGAGGTGATACCAGGTATTTAAATTGATCACTATAAATAGAAGAGGAGGGGCATTTTCCAAACACTATTCATAGAGATTATCTACCCTCTCCTCTCTCCAATATTCTAGAGGGAGATGCTCTGGATCCATGTAGCTCCGATGGAGCTCTCTCTTGGGCATTGCTAGCGATGCGATGTGGTGGTCGTTGGAGCATTGAAGGCATCGTCGCAAATCCACGCTAGCACATAGATTATGATGAACGAAGCTCCCGCGGATTCTTTGAAACATGTGTGGACGATGTAGAGGAATACAGCATCGGGTTCTTCAAGCAGCGATCGCCAACGACGAGTAGAAATCGTGCGCGACTTCATATTTAAACCAGGTATTTTACGTGTTAATATTGTTCTCAAAATCCTTCACACGGGGTCCTCGGCTAAGACCGGGGTACTCTTCTCTGACGTCGACATGTTTACGTTGACCATCAGTTGAATTTTTTTAAAACCCACCTGTTTGGGGCTTCCACTGCATGCCCAGTTCCAACATCACCATGAGTCACAAAACATGTAGGGTTTTTCAAATATATATCTTCTTGAAGTTTCCGCTTAAGGAATTAAGTTTTGACATCCATCTCCCAAATCTCATCGTCATGTTAAGATTCAATCAAATGTATAATTCTAATATATTTAAACTGGAAACCTATAAAATGGTTTCATCATATTAAATTCTTTGGTTTTCTTTAAAATCTTTAGCCAATTGACTTGCGTTATATATTTTTACATTACCTTCCATGTCTAGTTTCCACTTGAATTCCCATTTATGTCCAACATTATTTGCATTAGTTGGTGCATCGACTATAAGCATAAACTTTTTATGATAGATAGAATTCATTTCAAGAAAATTGTCTTCTTTCGATTTTATAGATTTTGATCTCTCTACTTCCTCGTTCTAAGAGATAGGCTCATCATTATCAACCAATAATGAGTCACCATCTCTAGTTACTAGAGAAATATATCTCTCTTTTTATCTTACCTTTCTTACAGTCCTGTAAAATAGTTGTGTTTTAGGAAGTACATCGTCTAAGGGGACCTATGGAATTTTTTCCAAAAAAAACTCTTATGTATCTTGATCATCAACTTCATTTATGTCAATATATATCACTGTATCATTTTTGAGGATGTGCTACTCCTAAATAAATTTGAATTTTTTGTGAAAATCACGTTCATTTCTGTGGGGTTGTAATGGTAGTATCCATTTTCTTTCATAGGATACATAATAAAAATACCCTTTGTTCCCTTGATGGATTTTTTAATGAGATGGTGTTAAAAAAAATCATCACAACCCCATACACATTTGTGTGAAAAAATGGGTTTCATTCAACTCGTTATCAAGAATAGAATTCCATTTTATGCTTTAGTTGGTAATCAATTTAATGTGTCGGGTGCGTCATTGGTGGCATGGCATTAATTGAATGGTCAAGAAAGGATTTGTCGCTTCTAGGTTATGGAAGTAATATATCTCTCGCCATGTTGATATGGATAGAAGTACCTTTATAAGTCCATGGCCAAGGCAGACGAAGGTAAATCCATCCAGTTACATCAACAAACAATAAAGCAAGAAAAGGGTGATGACACGAGAGTGCGTCCTTCTTTATGAGATATTATAGACGTAGATATTATATTACACAGTGTGTGTTCGTAGGTTGGTTGTCACTACTGTGACAATCCTTATTGCTTCAGGGGACATGATGGGTTGCTAGATCCTGCTCTTGGTCTGTGAATACTATTCACGGCTGTCGAAATAAGGGCCTAGAGGGTCACACACAATTGCGTATTCAAGAATCTACCCTATTCAGTTGAATAGGAGAATTGGACATAGTGGGCCCCGCCACATGGGTCCAGGAATTTTCCAAAGTTAAACGATCATCAATGCAATAAATAAATTCATATTATTCGAGTTTTGAATAATGAGTATTGAATTTATTTATTAAATGTAATTATGAGTTTTAAGTAAATACATGAAAAAATATTAATTTACTAATATTAAATTATTCAAGTTTGAATTAATATTTATGGGAGCGATGAGTCGGGTTAATGTCATTATTATTATCATGTAATATATTTTAATATATTAAATGTAAATGATAATAATATTTATGCCTCATTTTAGTAGTCATAAAATGTCGTTAATAGTGCGTTAAGTATTCATGGCCGGCGAGGTGATACCAGGTATTTTAATTGATCACTATAAATAGAAGAGGAGGGGAATTTTCCAAACACTATTCATGTAGATTATCTATCCTCTCCTCTCTCCCACATTCTAGAGGGAGATGGTCTGGATCCATGTAGCTCCGATGGAGCTCTCTCTTGGGCATTGCTAGCGATGTGATGCAGTGGTCATTGGAGCATTGAAGGCATCGTCTCAAATCCACGCTAGCACATAGATTATGATGAACGACACTCCCACAGATTCTTTGAAACATGTGTGGATGATCTAGAGGAATTCAGCATCGGGTTCTTCAAGCAGCGATCGCCAACGACGAGAAGACATCGTGCGCGACTTCGTATTTAAACCAGGTATTTTACAGTTTAATATTGTTCTTAAAATCCTTCACACGTGGTCCTCGGCTAAGACCGGGGTACTCTTCTCTGACGTCGACATGTTTACGTTGACCATCAGTTGAGTTTTTTTAAAATCCACCTGTTTGGGGCTTCCACTACTTGCTCAGTTCCAACATCACCATGAGTCACAAAAAATGTAGGGCTTTTCCAATATATATCTTCTTGAAGTTTCCTCTTAAGGAATTTAGTTTTTACATCCATCTCCCAAATCTCATCGTCATGGTAAGATTCAATCAAATGTATAATTCTAATATATTTAAACATGGAAACCTATAAAATGGTATCATCATATTAAATTCTTTGGTTTTCTTTAAAATCTTTAGCCAATTGACTTGCGTTATATATTTTTACATTACCTTCCAGGTCTAGTTTCCACTTGAATTCCCATTTATGTCCAACATTATTTGCATTAATTGGTGCATCAACTATAACCATAAACTTTTTATGATAGATAGAATCCATTTCAAAAAAATTGTCTTCTTTCCATTTTGTAGATTTTGATCTCTCTACTTCCTCCTTCTAAGAGATAGGTTCATCATTATCAACCAATAATGAGTCACCATCTCTAGTTACTAGAGAAATATATCTCTCTTTTTATCTTACCTTTCTGACACTCTTGTAAAATAGTTGTGTTTTAGGAAGTACATCGTCTAAGGGGACCTGTGGAATTTTTTCAAAAAAAAACTCTTATGTATCCTGATCATCAACTTCATTTATGTCAATATATTTCACTGTATCATTTTTGAGGATGTTCTACTCCTAAATAAATTTGAATTTTTTATGAAAATCGCGTTCATTTCTGTTGGGTTGTAATTGTAGTATCCATTTGCTTTCGTAGGATACATAATAAAAATACACTTTGTGCCCTTGATGTATTTTTTAATGAGATGGTGTTAAAAAAAATCATCACAACCCCATACACATTTGTGTGACAAAATGGGTTTCATTCAACTCTTTATCAAGAATAGAATTCCATTTTATGCTTTAGTTGGTACTCAAATTAATGTTTATTCCTCATTTTGTAATCCATTTCTACAAGTGTTGATGATTGGGACATATGCGACCTCATTTCATGAGAGATCAATTCAAGTGCCAATACTATGGAAATTTGGGACTTCTATTACTCTTTTGTAGAAATTTTCCTCTTGGAAACAGTGAGAGAGAGTCTGAACTAAATCCGAATGAAGGAGCGGGATCATAAGATTCTCAATAGGTAGGGAGATGAAGTACAACTGGCTGATCAGATAAAGGTGATAGCTGTGGAAATGGTATTCAGACTGTAGATTTGTAGTGAAAAAAAAGCATATCTTCTTTGTATATCCATGATGTTTCATAGTTTCCTAGATTAGGATAGATATACATAGTGAAATAGAACCCTAAAGAGAAAATATCTGAACTTTATCTTGAGACATATACTATTATAGTATACTCTATATTAGAATCTTCTCTTTTTGATACATGAACTGATCATTGATTTATATCTTTTCACAATGTGAAGTTTTTTGAGCTATACATTCAATGTTTTGATGGATTTATGATGCATGATAATCAATTGGGGGTTTATATGAGGATTTATATCAATAAAGAGAGTTCCCCATTGATATTGGAGGGTTAAACTTTATATGGGACATCCTTTCCCCCACGAGATGATATATTTTGATATCATTCATAGGATGGACAGGTTGGTTTACATTGATGATTATGTTGATAACTGTCATCGACAGGTGACCTTCACATCACCAGTGGGTAGAGAGCTTATTCACAAGGGTGAATGGGGGTGTCCATGTGAGATGAGATGAAACCTAGCATCATGGGATGGGTGGGTTGATAGAATTGATTAAGAGTTTATGTGTATATTATTAGTTAAGACATCAGGAAAACTTCCCTCCATTGGTTGATCATTTCGAGGATTTTCTTATGGGATGAATTTTCTAGATTACCTCTAGTGAGTTAGGTAGAGTTCTCTATTTAGATAGTTCTAGGGGCTACACCAGTATCCATTCATCAATATAGAATGTCTACTACTATGATACATGATCTTAGGAGGGAGTTAGAGGATTTAGAGGAATACGTGTTTATCCAAACTAGTAATTATCTACGGGGTTCATTGACCCTTTTTTTCAAAAAAAGAAAAAAAACTCAGCATATATGTGGATTAATCCAAGTTGAACTAACTGATGGTTAAAAACTAGAGTCCTCTATCTTAGATATATTATATATTCATCATGATCTACTCAGATCGTGTTTTCTCAAGGATTGATTTGTGATCTTGTTATCATTAGTCATGTGTTAGTCCATCATACCTTCTTCAGAAAACCCTTTTTAGTAGGTATGGTCTATATGTTTATTTGGTCATGTCATCTAGTCTTACGAATGTGCCAACAGTATCTATGACACTAATGGAATGAGTTTTAAAAACTTAAATAGATTCATTTTTCATTTTATTCATGGATAATATCTTTTTTTATTGTCACACTCAACATGACCATTACAAACATCTTGAAATCATATTAAAAACACCGAAAGAACATTAGTTATATTCTATGATAACAAAGATCCTCTTCCCGATAGATCATGTTCACTTCTTGTGCCACATCATCTCAGAGACAAGAGTACCATTTGACCCTAACAAGGTGAGAGATGTAGTTTCTTACGAGAAGACCAAGAACATATTTGAGATACACAGTTTCTTGGGGATTGTTCAATATTACATGAATTTCATATAGGACTTCTCATGCTTAACAGCAATGTTGATGGGACTGAATAAGAAGGGTGTGATGTTTAAATGGAAGAATACCAGTGAGAAAAAAATCAAGGGCTAAAAATGAGTATGAATTCATCATCGATACTGATTTTCCCTGAACCATGTAGGAAGGAAGCTTTTTACTACAATGCCTTAGGTATCAGTCTAGGAGTTGTTCTTTTGTATGGGGATAGAGTCGTGATATATGGGTCTATATAGTTGAGGCCACATGATAGGAATTACTAGATGCATGATTTTGAGTTAGATGCACTTGTACATGACATGAAATGTTGGATAAAATATTTAATGGTAGAAAATTTTGTGGTGTACAAAAACCAAAAAATCATAAAATACATCATTGCATAGCAAGATCTGAATCTAACGAATTGAAGGTGGGATGACTACGTATTTTGTTTTTAAATAGATCTTACCTATATACCTTTAAAGGTAAATGCTATGGTTAATGAATTGTTTTGGAGCACATAGATAAAAGTAGTTCAGGATGATAGAAGTGGGTGAAAACATTGGGATTTGTGCTCTGAGGTGCACTTGGAGGTGTAGGTCTGTCAGTGAAAGACTTATCTTTCATCCTTAGTTGGGACTTCTACCCCTCCTTATAGGGTGGTGATAAGGCAACTATTAGATTCATAGGGCCTATTCCTATGGGAGAGTGTGTTAGGTGAGGACCCTCCTTCTGGTTGGACCATAGGCGAGGAATAAATTTGGAATTTATATGTTTAGATATAGGTTTTAGCATACATTCATGAGGAGCTGATGTGATACTTCCATGATTTAACAGGGGTAGTGCCTAATAGTGTCACCAAGTAGTACCAGGATTTACATTGCCAATACTGGTGGCCAGGTATGAAAATATATTAAATTGGGTTTTTTCATGAGGTATTCCACTTATCATTAGTTGAAGGGAGAGCACCAATGACCAACCAGAATTTCACTAATGTTTCACAATCTTGAGTCGAAATGAGAAGAAATTTCTATGTATTCTGTGACAAGGTTAACAATTTCACCATGGGGCAATGATGACGTTTGGGTTTTTTATATGATCTATAATATTTATCATTTACTACCTAACTAAAAGTCCTTTTAATTATCATTGGAGGTTTTATGTTTGTGACATTTAATGACTTCATTGGGTCCCTCATACTATCGTTCTAGATACGGATGACCAATTTACTTCATGGCTTAGAAATTTTTTTCTTTGGGGTCAGGGTATATAGGTACTTCTTAGAATAACATACCCCCCTTTGACCAATGGCTTGTTACAGTGCATGATACTAGTTCTTTAAGACATGTTATAGGAATTCATCCGAGATTTATGGGGCTCTTAGTATAGACACAAACCCATGGTATAATTTTTCACAAATAATAAATTTCAGGCTACTAAAAATATGTCTCATTTTGATTCAATATACAGTATGAAATCCGGATCACCCCTGTGTAGGATAGTGGTGGGAGAGGGAGTTATGCTCTGACCGCATCTTGTCCAGGAGAGTACGTAGTAGGTTTAGTTAATTTGAAAGAAGCTGGATATATCATAGTCTCAAATATAAATCATATTTTGATCATCATTGACAACCTATATAGTTCACAGTTGAGAATTGGGTATTTTTTACATGTATCACAAAGGATGGGACACAAGAAGAACATGAGACATGGTAATAATTCACCACGGTAGGTCAAGCCATTCATGATTCTAGAGAAAGATATGCAAGTAGCCTGTCAGTTGTAGTTACCTCAGAGGTACCAAGACATGCACAACATCTTCCACATATCTCATATGAGATAGTATCATCCTAATCCATATTCATATTTTTCATCTTTAGGACGTTTATTTAAAGGTATATGAATCCTTTAAGGAGAATACTATACATATTGTGGATCGCAGCAAGATAGTTCTCCAAGGATGGTCAGTTCATCATGGTTTTACCTTATATTCATGGTTCTTATATATATATATATATTTCATTATGACGCATAAATGATTTTTTTAAGAACCTCCCAAGAACGTGAATTTAATCCTTGATTAAAATATATATGTATGAATTATATAATTAATAAGAATAATTGATAATAATTTGATGTTATGAACATGGAATTTGAACCACCCCTCGGATGTGTAGTATAATTAATTAGACCACTATGGATGGAATATGATTTTGGTTACCTTTTAGGTTTTTGTTTAACCATTCCCATGGGCTGTGAAATGAAGAATTAAAAATTGTAAAATGATTTGATTATGAGATGGGAATGGAAGACCACATCCCCAAAATATAGACTTATATTTTCTTATTTAAGAATGATTTTCTTTTTATAATGAAATACCCACATGGGATAATTAAGAGGGTAATCCCACTAAGATTATCACATTCCATGAACCCCCGTCTATGTTAAGGAATAATTGAAATGGTAAAATGAAATTGATTGAATATTTATTATATGCCTGGGGTGACCCAATGGTTTATATACAAAATCTATGGATAGAGTCTTTTGGACACTGGCTTCCTTATGAATGAGTGATTCATGGACTCCCCAGTGGTCTACTAAAGACATGTTCATTGTGTCTGATTGTTAAATTCACTAGTGATACATTGACTCCTTCTGGATTTACATTGATGGAATCAGAGGGTAAAATCTATATATGCTTAAGTGATACTTGTAATACCTATATATATTCAATGATAGAATCAAATATTTGTAGATTATATAAACCATAGAGTACCCTTGGGATCTCATTGTAGACCATAAAGGAAGAACTCAGTGAGATGAGATTTTATATAACACCTAGAAAGATACTTTTATTCTAATGAGGAATTCCTATGGTGAACTTGTAGGGTGGTCGGTTCATGTTATTAATTATGAGATACCTAGATTCGAAATAAGTAATGAAAATGATGGTCTCCAATTCTTGACTTAATTAATAATAAAATGATTTATATGAAACATATGCCATTCCCAAGTACATGCTTTTATTCGATCAGTGACATATATGTTCATGATTTCCAGGTTAGGTATATCTTGACAAAATATCTTCATGGTGGATGTCAAGCTACATGCTAGGTATGAAGAATTATTTATTGAAAGAGTATATTTAATTAAAGGTTACATTCATTTTAAATGAGTCAGGACTATCTATTTATTTAGTTACTTTCCAACAACAGTTAAAGTAGGTAGTAGAGGATTTGTGTCCATGGGAACATGAACCATTTTGGGGGTTTCACTTTTATTTTCTCCTTCACATATTTGATAACTATTTTCATGCTTTTATTATTATATATTCGCTAACAAGATGGAAGTATACACCTTAGTGGGGGCCTACAAGTATTTTTTCCCACATCCTAATTAGGTCGCCTGTAATAGCCAAGATGATATATGACTACATATATGGACAAGGTCAAGAGCTCAGGGTGTTGGTTCTTGATTAAAATATAAGAACATTGGAGAACATGACCAATATGAATATCATGGTGCTAGTTAGAAATAAATCATTTTGGCATTTCTTACCTTTTGATATATGTATTTTACACATTCCATGTATAAATATTTTGTCTACTTTTAAGATATGTGACATGAAGATTAGTGTATATTGGATTATTTCTAGAATTTTTATATATCTATCTTTATATGTTTGTCTACAATTCAGTTTTATATTTTTTGATTGATTTAGTACTTTGAATATTGAGTTTTATGATTTTTACGATCATTTTACACTCTGATAAGAGGGTATAAGCTCTTAAAAGACACACTATAAGACCTCATTTTTAGGTGAAAGCTACTAGAATTAGGTGAGATTTACATGAGGCCAGGTAGCTATCAAAGCTTAAGGCACTATTGAGTGTTTCTAGGTCCAAAATGATTCACATATTATTCCTCATTATACCACAATTGTTGTACTAGATGTTTTACTCTCAATTAAAGGGAACATGTCTAACATTTATTAAGCCCCACCAGAAAACATGATCAATAACAAACCCAACCACCTATAGAGTTGGTAATCATAAAGGAATACATAAGAAATATATTAATGTACAAAGGTTATAATGTTAGGTATCTAACATAACATCATGCATAGGTATTTAAAATGAAACATGCAGTCTAAATATACCAAATATAGAGTTTATGACACTCTATGTGGTATATACATGGTGGGTGATCCAGTACAAAAATAAATTTTGTGCCTCATGTTTATATTAAATATATCGATACAGGATTCTAACATACACTAAACGTAAAATTTCATCATAACATATAACACACCATAATGAAAACAGAATAGATTTAACTCAATGTTTCACTTTGGTGGGCCAATCATTATTTAAGATCTTGACACACACACACACATGAAGAAAAAATTAATTAATTTTGTTGTAGAGTAGCCTTTGTTATGACAAGATATATTTTATTTTCATAAAATGTTAAAAATATTTTAACAAACCACACATAAGATCATATTTAATAACTAAAATATGATAGACTATGAGATAATTCTTATATTGAAAAAAAAATTGGGATTTTATTAAACAAGTTATATCTTTATTTAATTTTTCCCAAATATATATTTTACCACCTAAAAAATCCTTCAATATAAACAAATTAACTTGTGGCATCATTAAGTAATTCAATTTTGAATAATTTAAATGCTTAGGAATCATAATCATAATGTTCTACTAATTCAAAATATTCTTGAAACATCTCTACTAAAAAAATAAAATGTTATGATGTTATTTTTATTTTCATCGATATAACACTCTTATATTTTCATCACCATCATTCTTCAAACCATTTACAACCATAATATAACATGAAATTTTTTGGTAAGTAATTTAACTCTTTACATTAATATTTCACTCACATAAAACACACCATTTAGTATTTTATGTCACATTCAATCATTTTTGACTATTATAATCCATTAATTGATAACTTTGAACTTCTTGATGTCTAAAAATACTCCCACCAACCTCATATAAACTATATTATCCTTGAATTATCATGATGAGAAAAAAAATTCTTTATTCCTATAAAAAGTCATTTTATATTTTATGTGAATATTTAAAATTTACTTTTTATCAATATCATATGTGTTTACAAAATTATTTAAAAATAATTGTAGTACTCTAATATTTTAAATAATATATTTTCATTTAAAACCATATGTGTTCATTATCATTCCTCAATTGTAAAAATGAACAAAAATGGACTAAATAATATTATGTAACCTTGAAATTTTTTCCATTGATTTGGTGAGTAAATATAGTGGTTAAGAAATTATGAAATATTTGTAGAAATGGAAATAAAATCTAATGTTATAAAAATGGATTGATAAAATTCAATTAGTATAGCTAAATATCAAATAAAATCAATTTATTGAATGAAAAATATTTTTCATAAAAATTAACATTTAATTTTCTATAATGTTAATTAGGTTATTGTCAAGTAAGGGTATAAATGGAATTTATTGATAATATATGTAATAAATGTCGTTAATTTCAAATGAATAGTTATCACATGGAAATTTATAAATTTATTTTATGTTTAAAATGCACCTTTTTCTAAAATTGTATTATAGGTTATGCACACTTATATTAAAATTAATTTTTACTAGTTTCAGAAATTGAATCAGATAATATTTTATTAATATATTCAATAATCATGAGAAAGTATTTAATGGGATTAATTTAATTTTTTGGAATAAAATTAAGTTACCATGTTAAATGATAGTTACCACAGTAAAACAATTAATTTTTAAGTAATGAAACTTTTATAAATATTGTGATTTTAAACTAAATTGATATATTTTTACTTAAAGACCCTAATATTATTTTAAAATATATATAAAAATAAATTAACAATCATTTAATTTTTAATCAATGTAAAATAATTTTAACAAAACCTAATGGATGAAATAACATTTTTCTACAAGGAAATTTTTTTCAACACATTATATATTTTAATTTAAATGGAAACATCATCATATACATGAATTAAATAAGATTAAATAGTGAATAAACCTAGATTCATCGTTTAAAAATTGTGTATTAAGGGTTATATTAAATTTTTCTAATAAAATAATTACATGGGTCAGATTTTAAAAAAGAATAATAATTTGAAAAGTGTTTAATCTAACGTGGATTTATTTTTACTGAATAAATTTGATAGTCAGAACGTATAGAATTCTATTTTTAGATAATAATTACATATAAACATGTTTAAAATATATTTACACACATAAACCACCTAAATATTATTCAATTATATTCTTACCTCTTAGCTAACATTCTTTTCTAAATATTTTTCACACATTTTATACAATATATGGGCCTCACTCTGAACCACTTCCAGAGACACCCCTGTCTACAAATACTAATTAACATATACCCAATATAATTATTATATATTCCATATAAAATATTTCTATCCTCTATACACAAATATGTACCTCAACTCCTTCTTTAAATATGATACTTCATGAGAAGATCAAATTTTTCAACATAAGTATTATATACCATTTAACATATTTTTTGTGTCCTTCTCATCAACCCTCCCCCAAAACCATTATAAAATTTTTAATATCATTACTTATATTTAACTAATATATTGAAATGTTGTTATATTTTTTGTATAATGATTTTCAGTCCCCTCCATTTATGTCGAAAAAAATAAAAAACATTTCTTAGGTGTGTTTACGAACATCTGCCTCTAAGAATATCCTGATTTTTTAACAAAAATATTCAAGGATGGTTATATAAATGTATTTAGTGAATATATATTTTATTTATAAAATTAATTATATTCATTAAATAAAAATTATTAATTCTATATGTAATATTATAAATAAGAGTTCATTATAAAACTAACAGCCTAAAATAGAAAAACCAAGAAGGAATCTGATTCATTTGTAGGTGAACAATATATTTTTCCATTACCTATTTTCTTAAAACTATAAAATGATTATTAATGACATTAATAATGTCAAAAATAATGCTATTATACTATAGGGGTAAATATTTTATAACAAAATATTCTCTACCTTAGCCATACTCACACATAAACTATATAATGTTATTATTCGGTTTTATTGACCACCAACAAAAAGAATGATATAAATTTTTACCAAGTTTGAAATTTTAAATGTTCAATTTTTTAGTAATAAGTAATTTAAATTATTGTTAATGGTAATAAAAAAATTTAACTTATCAATTAAGAGAACACTGTTAGCTCACTATAAATTACCTAAGCGATATCATCACCAACTTTGTTATCGTGATTAATATCTGAAATACTTATAAAATAAAGTTATAAAATTATTAATAATTTTAAAAAATGAATTTTAGTACATTTAATGAAATGTTAATGATAAAAATTGTGAGATGAATGGAGACTGACACCACTATTATCAGTATAGTTCATAATGATCAAGCTTACACATATTCGATAATAAAATTTTAACATATCATATTAATATATATATAAAGAATAATTATAAAAAATCATTCTAATTTTTTATAGATTTTAAAAAGGTTTTCAAATTTGTGCTAAGGATATTTATATTTTTTATATGATATTTATGTTCTTTAGTGGAATCCATGAATTACGTTAATGTTATCTTTATCTAAAATTTAATATCTTGAGACATATTTATTATTATCAACCATGATATATTTAATATATTTTTATTACTACATATTGTGCCTGATATAATATATTCATAAAATTAATGGCTAATCTTGTTTCATATCAAGTTATTTGCATAAATAGAGTATGATTATATCAATGTTGAAATAGTTTTTGTTATCTGAACTCCCTTCGTTGTGTTATAATGCTTCTTATTGTACTTATCTTTTTAACATTGTTTTATTACACCATAGTATTTTATTTCATAGAACATTATCCTCCTCTGTGGTGGAAAATGAGAATTTACTTCAAATAATTTAACCTAATAAAATTCATTCCCATAAATTATAACATTATTGAGAACAATTCACATACTTTTTAATGACTATATCTCTTTTTTATTCATAATTTACTTCACAAAAATGATCTTTTTATATCCAAAAACAGAATTATGTTTTATCTCTAATGACATTCACATCTTACTTCTAAACTATTTTTAAGTATATTTTAATACTTTATTTATGATTTATGATTTAAACAATGATATTTTAAATTTATAATTGTTTTCATTCCATAATAATTTCTTTTATCCACAAATCCGCATTTCCTTGGGATAAATTATAGATCATATTTCAAGGATATACTATGGATAGCTCCTTTTTATTAAAGTAAAATATTTCAAAAAAATTCACTTCACATGTCTGAAAATATATTTCGATATTTTCCCAGAATATCCTCTTTTAATGATAATGTAAAAAAGTTTTTTAAAATATCATTTTATGTTTTTATTCCATGTGAGTGTATCCTTTCAATTTTATAACCATTAGTTCTAATAATGATGTATTTTTTTAAAAATATTTTCCTAAATAAACATAATTCATAATGATTATAAAAATGAAAATGGTGTTTCCTCTATTTTATCAATGAAATTTAACTAATGATTTTGAAATGGTGTTGGTGGGGTTTAAATTATTTGTATGAAACACGTAATAATACATCATGTATTGGTTTTAAAAACACATTTCATGTTGGTTATAATATAATCAATATATAGGGACTATATAAGCATTCTAATAGTAGTGACAATTACACTGTAGTTGAGGCATACAATGTAGCATGAATTATAGTTGTGGAAGTAATATATCAGGTATTATAGTTGCCCGTGTACAATGGCAGTACTATTAATTATAGGGCTTTGGGTGAAAAATAAGGGACTCCATTTCCATGTAATGGGATATAATGAACATATGGGCCTATGATCCTTATAATGGGTCTCCTCTAAAATGAAAAAAAGTCCTTTGTTTAAGGAAAAAAGATTCTTCGACCATAATATAAAAAATGACATTGAAAAGGTATTTTCCACCTTTGGATAAATCCTATATTCTATCCAATTATATTATCTTATTGTACCGTCCCCTTTATTTTTCAACATTTATTATGATCATGTTTTGTATTATCATAAAACCCATTGATTTTTTGGGTTAATTATGAATTAATGGAATTATGTTTGATTTACATATACAAAATATATAATATTAGACAAATAAAATGTGTGATTAGTTTTCACACCAATGAAATTGGAAATTAATTAATCTCTAGAGTTGAATATTTTGATGATAACTTAGAAGTATTTCATTTTAATGTTTTAGGATACCGTGGTGATCAACTAGTTTAATTTAGGGTTGATCCATAATAGAAATATAATGCATTTGTTAAAAACTTAATCCCTAGATGTGACCTATTTAGGATACCTTGGTAGTATGAATTTGAAATTTTTTATGATCCCCTGGAGAATAACCTTGGTAATATGATTTTACGACACATTATTAATGAACTTTGGTTATATTCTAATTAATTTCTCATATTTATGTTGTAGCCACATTTCCATGTTAGGATTCATATAAATATGATCATGTTATTCCTCAAGAACTTATATTCACATTATTATGTACATATTATTATATAATTCCCTATGTATTACCCATGTTATGTTCTGATTTCTTTTTTAAACATTTCATTAGTATTTAAGATCACCCATTTCTATGTCACCTCTTTCCCATGTTATAAATAAGGGTAGTATGTATGATGTTTCTAGAATAGTTTTTTTTGAAAATTATTTGTTGTATTTTTTGAAGAATTATTATGGATTAAATAGTTGTATATATGGTGGAAGATATTTCCCCATTAGTTGATTATGATATATGATACATTAGTTAGTGTTTTTTCCTAATTATCTAGAACATTATTCATAAAATATCATGCAAATGCATTGTAATGAAATATTTATTTTAATTAATGTAATTAGGTAATTACATCTAGGAGGTGTCATAGTTTTTATATAAGCAGAGTTTTGAAAACATTAGAGATTAGGATGTTAATTAAGGATAAAAAAATCCAAAAATATATTATGGTTGATAATAATGTCAATGTTATAGAAAAAATATAGATTAGTTTAAGTAATATAATATACTGTTTGGATTAAATTAATAATCATTTAGTGAAAACATTATGGATAACTATATAGGATGTGTATATGATTAGGATAACATCATGATGTTTTAGGAAAGTAGAGATTCTATGGGTCCCATAAGAATTTCAACCATATATGGATATAAAAATATATATGTGGTTGTATTACAGATTCACCAAGGGGAAATAAAATTGAGAAACATTGTTTTCATCCACACAATCTTTACTCTAGTGAATGATGAGTGATCCTATGACATCACACCTAGCTAGAATCTCTCAAAGGATTATATATTATTAATCACATTATTTTTACATAACATTATGATGGATTTATTATGTTAAGGAATTATTTTAAGGAATATAAAATAACCTAATATAAATAAACATTGATTGAATTCAGAATGATTTAGATTGAACTAAAATTTAATATAATATATTTTCAGAAAAAAAAATTTAGGTTGAAATTTTATTTTAATTATCATAATAAAGTATCTTATTGTTTCATCACTCACGTTAAAGACTTTTGTTTTTAGTATTCGATTAAGCTTGATGGAATCAAGTTAACAGTTAATTCTATTTATAATACAAAGATTTATCGAAATGAAAAACTAAAAATACAGTTTCTAAAGTGATAAATATTATGATTATGTAAAACTATATATCAAGAAATATGAATAACAACATAAACAATGTGGAATTCTTTAAAAAACCAAAGAAGAGAATTATGGAGTATCCTGGATTTTCAAGGGATAATAATAAAAATGAAAATAAAATCAACATACTTTGTGTCAAGAATATGTAAATAAGAACCCATGTGAATATATCAAAGGAACAGAAAAATGATTCATGTGTGGATAATAAGGGAATTATGAAACATATTACCTTAGAAAAATGTAGTAATTGGATATCAAAATTTATATTAGATCCCATAAACTATATTTTTTAGGTGTAGTAATTAAAATTGTAATGAAATAATTTATTTATGAAGGGGATAATTTATTACCTTGGTGCTTTAAATTATTTATTTTACTTTGAAAGAAAATTGTTTTAATAGCAATGTTTTCAAGAAACACCAACATAAAAATGCTAAGGAACATTTTTTAACTATTAAACTATAATCGTTTAATTAGAGGGTAAATATAAAGTTAACCAAATAATGAAATATCTATTTTAATAAAAATAAATATCATCTTTTAGACTAATGATTTGATAAAAATTATTTATTCTCTTTAAATAATAAATTATATCACTTTATTAATAGAAATATATTTCACTAAAAAATTTCTTTCTTGTGACATATTAAGTTAGTAATATTATGGTTATGTAATGGGGTAAAAAAATGTACTAATAACATATATTTATATAAGTTATAATCTATCCAATAGTTATTACTAAGAATTAAATAAATTTTTTTACTCTTAAAAGGCACCCTTTTCTGATAATTTTATTATGAAGTATGCATAATTATATTCAATTTAACTACTACAAAATATTTAAATTGAATTAAATTAAATGATTTTTATACTTATAATAATTTTATTCGAATTGATTAATGGTGTAAATTTTATTTTTAATTATAAAATTATTTTACCAATGTAAACAATGGATACCACTGTAAAACTTTTATTTTTCAGGGGGTAATATTTTTTTTAAATTTTTTGATATTAAATTAAATTAAACTATTTTTAAATAAATACATTAATTTTATTTTTAAAAAAATATAAAAATATATTTACAGTAATTTAATTTTTAATCATTGATAAATTATATGAAGAGACACTTAAGGATTACAACATTATTTTTATACCATAACAGTTTTTCAAACATAATATATTTTTTAATTTAATAGTTAATTTTATCATGTTTATGAATTAAATAAGTTTAATTATATTAAAAGTTAGAATTAGTCACATCAGAATTTTGATATAAGGGACATATTATATATTTGTAAACAAAATAATCACTGTGATTAAATTTTAATCAAGATTATTAATGTTAAAATGGCTAATCTAATGTGGATAAATTTTTACTAAATCAATTTCAAAAATATAAATTATATAATCAATTTTTATGAAATAAATTAATAATCACATTCATCACTAATATTTCTTCACCTAACAACCCTAACTCTCATGCATTTTAATTCTTACCCCTTATCCAACATTATTTTCCATTAATTTTCCCCACTTTTTCTCATAAAAGGACCTCACCTTCACACAATTCCATAGGGACCCCTAGTTTGAAATTACTATAAAACCATAATCCATTTAATATATCTAGATACTCAATACAAATGACATATCCTTTACAATAAAAAATGTTTCTCAGGTCCTTCATTTCTAGAGGATACTTTATGAGAATATCAAAATCCTCATCCTATGTATTTCTTAATGTTTAACGTCATTTATTTATTCATTACATCCAACCTCATCCCCAAAAATCATAAAACTTATTATATTAGGAAACAAAATTTCAAATAATTTATGAAAAATCTATTATATTTATGGTATTACCATTTTCACACACCCATTCAATTGAAAAAAAGGAAAATATTAATTATGTGTGTGTGAAAACAACCACCTCCAATAATGAAATGTATATTTTTCTCCCCAAAATTAATGTTTCATTATATAAATGGTATTAGTGAATATATGTTTTATTTATGTCAGGATTCATATTCTATAGACATAAATCCTGTATTCTATAAGTAATATTGCCAATAAGTGATCATTATAAAACTAATTTCCAAAAATGAACACACCAAGAGGAAATGAGATTTATTTATAAGTGATAACATCTACCAAAATTATTTTATTCTTATAAATAATAAAAAACTTAAATAATCACCTTAATAAAATATAAATCATGTAATTTTGTTTTTGTGATATTAAAATTATAACATACACATCTCTTCTATATCCATACTCAGACGTACATTGTACCATGTTCTTATTGGGCCAGTTTAACCATAAATAAATATATATATATATATATATTTAATATATATATATATATATATATATAATATTTTATATTATTATATAAATAATTTTTTGTTTCCTTAATGGTAATATTGAAATTTTACCCTTTAGTTAAGACAACACTGTTCCTCATTATAAATTACCAAGAAGAGCTCATTCCTAACTTTATTAACTTGAAAAACAACATCAATACTTATGAAATGATTTTATAACATTAAATTAAATTATAAAAAATCAATTATAATAAATTATATTATTTCGGAATGAAGAAATTATGGAGAATAATGATGAATAACCAAACTATTATGAAACTACTTGAAAAGTACCATGATTACTCAAAGCCTATATTGAAAATTAAAAATAAATAAATAATATAATTGTAGAAAATAATTATAAAGGAAGTTTATAAGAGGTTATAGATATGGAAAAGGTTGTCAAAAAGGTATTTATATAGTTATATTTGTTATATTATATATTCAACAACTTTAGTTGAAGTTAGAATTAAGGTAAAAGATTCTTCGTCCGAATTTTAATTTCTTGAGAGATACTTTTTATTTTGAAAAATGATATCTTTAATGTGATAAAATTAATTCATAATTAAAATATCAGAAAATATTAATTTAAATCATGGGGTATTTAATATTGATATCATGTTATTTATTCAAATGGATTTCAATAATACAAATGAATAAAGTGTTTTTCTTAACTGAATTCCCCACATTAAGATAAACTAATTATTATTAAGCTTATTCATTCAAAAAAAATTTCTTACACCCTAATAATAAATAATAGGGAAATATATCTTCATATGTATTAGAAAATTATCTCTTGACCTAAAATTTTTTTTTCATGATAATTTTCTTCTTCAGATGTATAACATTTTTGAGAATAAATCACATCCTCTTAAATGATGATTTCCCTTCATGTCCATATTTTACATCCCATCAATGTTAAAACTTATATTTGAAAACATAATTATATTTTATATGATGAAACCTCAACATTTAAATTTTCTTATTTTAAGGTTTTGTTTTATTACTCTTTTTATGAGCTGGGATTTTAGAAAAATGTATTTTATTAAACTATTTTTTTTCTTTTCATGCCCACTAGTTTTTTATTCCACTCTATATTTCCATAGCTTATTCTATAATTATTTATCACGGAATCATTTTTTATTGTTAATTATTTAAAATTAAAATTTTTCACTTTAATGTTGTGAAAATTACATTTTCAAATGACCCATAACACTATCTATTTTAGGATAATGTTGAAAATGTGCTATAAAATATATTTTTCTGATTTCCTTCAATATGAACACATCATTTTTCTATTATAACTATTACATTATTAAAAAATATCATGCAATTTTTTAATATGTTTTTATAAATAATCCTTATTTTCAATGATTTTAAAATAATATGTTGTATTTCCATGAATTTGTTCATTATGATTTACCGAAATATTTGGAAAAATAATTTTACATATATGTCAGCATAATTTATTAATTTATATGATATTTTATAATGATACCATCCACATTATTTCTGTTGATGGATTATGAACATGTTTTTATTACCATATAACTGATTTCATTCATGGATTAACTGTTCATAGATATAATTTTTTATCATTTCATTTTATGCAACACATAATGTTATACATATGATAGATGAACCCAGATATCACTATAACAATATGGGTAAATAATTAATCACTAGAGATGACATTTTTATGATTCCATAGAAACATTCCATGGTATTATTTTGGTGAAAATGGTATTCTCTTATTGTTCTCCAATTAATTGGTTACACATTTTATGGGAGATGTTGATGACCATACATGAATTTAAATTTTTTATATAATGGGATAAATTTGTGTTAGTCAAAAAATAATTGGATTAAATTAATTTTTTTTCATTTTATCTACAACTGTAAACCTAAAATATCATGTGAATGTACAATAATGCAATATAAACTTTAAGGCATGTAATTATATGGTCTCATTCCTGGGATTTCATAAAAAAATCCCCTTTTTAAACATGTTGTTGAATCCGTCTTCTCACATTAATTTGAATGGAAACAATATTATCATTTATTGATTAAAAAACCCTTTAAAAAACAATAATTATCTAATAATGGTTATATGAGGTGAAAATAACTTATTATTTATCATTATTGAAATTATCATTGTGTTATCCATTCCAACCAAAACCATGATATAACAACTGATTTATGTAGTAGTTAAATGTACATTTAAAGCCTTAATATTTAATATTTCATTAATTTTTAACTTCTTTATATTTACAAAACTATGGAAGAATATTTTATTTAGCACTTACTATTCAAAATAGAATAACTTATTTATATAAAATTAGAAATATATATAGAATCTCTATAGATTGTTCAGTAACACTTCATGCATTCTGGGTTGTTCCTTCTCTAATGGCCATGTTTTCCAAAATGATATAACTTCCCTCCCTTACATTTCATTATTCTAGATGGAATTATAGAATCTCTATGACATGTATTATTATCCTTCGAGCTAAAACCATTACCATTTAATTTTTATACCATGAAATAGAAATTGACACTAATCCTCCCATGACATGTTCAACAATCCTCAACATATTTGAGGGGGTGAGGTAAACATTTATTAATCATATAAAATTTATATTTTAAAATGAAATGTTATAACATTTGTCAAAAAGTATATAGAATCGTGTCTCTATCTAGAACTATCTTAAGTGGTGAATATAATATATTTAATTTATTTACAAGCCTAATCACATTGAGTAAATGAACAAATATTGATGTATTCTTTTACTATATTACACTAAAAGAGAGGCTTTGAAACCTCATTCATCTCATGTATTTCTAATTTATGATAAATACTTTTAAGGACATTTATGATCTGACATGCCTCAATATTCTAATGATTCTTCTATAAATTTTGATATATTATTTCTATCATGAAAGTAGATAAGATTATCGTGTCCTTTATAGTATCTTCATAGTTATTTATATTAATTTTTTCAAATATTTTTACTAGTTCCCGTAACATAAAGGGGTTTCTAGAACACATAAAATTTACCTTTTTTCTTAATATTTATTGATATATTATAGTACTAGTAATGGAAATTACTATCGTCATGATTTTATTTTACCAAGATGGATATCAAGGTCATGCTAGATGATAATGATGATTAAATTATGTATACAATTATATTTTATTTCATTAGAATAATTCAATACATTAAATTAATAAATAATTTTTTAAATTATATCCCAATAAATTGAGAACCCCATTTAAACTCATCAAATCCCTTAGTTGGAAAATATTTATATTTCACAATGAAATGTTCGCAAATTGGAATTTTGGTCACCACATAGTTATTTTTATAGGGTATTATCACAATCATATAACAAGTGACTCTTATATAATTGAGAAAATAATTATTTACCATGTCCTCATTATGCATAATAATAGATCAACTCCCTCAGTATACTAATTTTATAAGGTACTTCTAACTAAGTGTATCCTTAATTAAATACTTTGAACAGTGATATATTCCTATTAGAGTCACCCTTTAAATATAATCCTTAAACAAGGTAATTCATGGGCACTAAATTATAGATTAACCTACCATGTTGTATGATATGTTCATTACAAGTGTCTTATTGGAATAAATTTGACCCCTAATGTTTTCTAAGGGATATAATTTCACTATATGGTGTCTTCTATTCCCCTTATAGGTATTCATTATTATTTTTACTTAGCATGGACTGATATTCAATTCATGAAATAAATTTGTTAAATCTATATTGATGTGTCCCATTATACATAACTCATAGATTGGGTTACTAACAAAAACTAAAATTCATTTATATTTATAAACATCCAAATGTTTCCTATAACGCCCCAACATGAAGCTCTCGATCAGAGGTAGAGTAACACATAACCTCAAATGTGCCTCCCTATATAAATATGTCTATCCACTAGTGATGGGAGACTAAAGTAACACATGTCGACTATACCCTTAGTAATCATATCCATAATAGATCATTAGTGTTTAACTATAAGTTAAAAAATAGTAAAATGGAAGAATAACATAAATAAATGCTACAACATATGTCATGACTAATCATACATATGTAATCAATATAACCACAACATGGAAGGAGAAAAAGTGTTATAAAACCATCGGAAAACATAAATAAATAACTAAAAGAACTACGAAAACTATCCATTGTTAGTTGCAATACCACATCCATCTCCCCAATCCATCCTCCATAGTGACCAATCATAAGGCCCTTTCCATTTTCTTGTTATCTACTCATGAATTCTATACATGAACCATGATTTCCAATTACTATTAAATTGAAATCCTTGTAAGACAAAACCAATAAATCCTTAACATAATTTGACATATATATAAAATTTTATGTCATGAAAAAAGTCAATGAGCACCTATGATTAAAACCAATATACCAAGATATTGTGATTTAATCGAGAAACCAAAAATCCTAATTATACTAGATTCAGGACTATGATGGAAGATTATTATAGCTTCACAATAAAATTCAGGTCTTTATAATTAACTATGTGCACCTTTAAGGGAAAAACCCACACTAAACCTTAAGAGAATACATCTCCAACTTTAAAGACATGAATATCCTTCCACATTTATGAACTATCATGATCTAACTTCAAGGAAAGACTCTACACCCACCATTATGGGTCTGTCTTCAAATGAATCACGGTTACCTATTTTCATATGATGGTATACATGAATATAATACAAATAAAATTTATAATATCTCTAACTCAAGGATGTTATCCATTTTAAATAACACTAGAATATGTGGTAAATCCTTTAATGATGATATTTAATTCCCCAATTAATTACAATATAAATTACTAACCATCATATCAAATATATAACTAATGAGTCATATTAATCATGCTCCTCCTCTAAGGAGTTAGATAAATGTATGAGGACCACTTTTCAAATAGAAACTACAATATATAATACACTAAATATACACAAAATAATATATAAGGTAGGGAGTTCCAAGGAATGATATAACTTCAAATGTAATTCCACAGGAGTGGAAATATTAAAAAATTAAAAAAAGACATAGAACTTAATACAAAAGACATACTAAGAAACAATTTCATGCATATGTATCCATATCTAATCACACATGCACACACATGTAGTCAATATTAAACATGTATCACTTGGGATACACCCGAACAGAGACCAATCATTGAAAAAAATTCAATAAAATGGACCAATATCATCAGGACTCATTACTTTAATCGTATTGATGTCAACATCAATTTTCCCCAAAAGAATCATCACCCAAACTATAGTACAACACCAAATCGAAAAATATATGATTATGAGAATTAGTAGAACTATTTTAAAACTAATATGACATGGGTACTATTATGAGTTCATCTAAACAACAAATTAGACATGGATTCTAACTAGTTTGAAAAAATACCATATAAGAATTCCTTATTCCCATGGGTTGGAGTGTAGAATATGGGCATCCAATAAAAATTAGTTGAAAAAAATTTCACATAAAAAAGACAACATGGAATATATATTGAGAAAGGTAACTATAAAAATATAATTCCTTAATCAAAAGAAATAAAAATAGTAGCGATACCACCTAGGTAACCATAAAAAAGATATTTAAAAAAATCCAGAAATGAAAACAAAAACATACATAAACTAATCCACGTTATATATTGGAAACATCCCAATATCTCTCACATAAATACTATTTCCTAGCTAATATAAACCTTTTCCTATACCTATAGTACATTAACCTTTACTATATTAGAACAAATGTGGCGCATGCACCCCTGAGGGAGTGTACAAGTTGTGATAAGAATAGAAAATTTGGATCCCACCCAAATATTCCCTATAAAGTATCTATATAATAATATTAAATTAATCAATAAATTAAAAAAATGGAATGGTAAATATTTTTCCGGATATGTCAAGAGAGTTGAAAAAATGTTTCTACATTAAATGTTCAAAAATAAAATCCATTTCATAATGTTTAAATAACATTTTAAATAATACATTGAACATTTATCAATGTAGACACCATATATTATGTCAAATCCAAAACAATGAAAATAAAAGAACAATAGAGATCAACCTTTAGATAATATAGGTATTGGATAGCTAGGTCACTCATAACTCAATCAATAATTAATATTTTTTCTCACTATTATAAACATAAAAAAATAAGGTCTACGTAATATTGTAAAAAACCCATGAGTGGACCACATAGGGTTTTTGAATCAAGTTCCTTGTATAATAGGCCTTTTGTAATAGAGGAATACTATTTGTTTCTTGAGGAGTGGAAGCTGGCATTAGTGGGTGAAATATTGAAATTTCTTTTAAAAATGACAACCCAAAACCCTGAGCAAGGATATTTCATGTCAAATGAATATTTAATTTATTTAATATGTGAAAAAAATAAAAACCTAGACTTATTAAATTTTTTAGTTAATTAATGATGATCATCCATAATTACCCTTTTGTGTTACCATAAATTTAATATAAAGTTCCAAGGATAAAATCCTTTTAGTAGTGATGAACTTGTGCTCCAATGATCTTAATATAATACCACTCTATCTCCATGTTCTTACATGGAGAATAAAATTTGTTTCTTTATTTGTTCTTGATCACTCATTCTTTGATCTTGGAAAATTTTTCTTCTATTTCACATTCTTAAAAAGGAGAGAGGTGGATGAATCGAGTTGGAAATCATTATGTGCAATAATTCTTTATTCTCAATTTCTGATGCAATAAAAAATAGATATATCCATCCATTTATATATTTATGTATATGGTTAAAATTTTATATAATTTCATGTGAGACTTTAAAATAACATTTAAAACCATTAGTAATCCCTTTGCTGCTTAATAATAGTCGCAGTATTTTTTTTGGTGCACCAACTTTGAAAAATTGATAAATAATTTTTATCCTCTAGTAATTAATTAATTTATCACTTGTGGTGGTCTTGTTCAATTTTAACTCCATGAAAATTATTGATAACATGAATAAATATTTTATTCAGAAATAAATATTTCATTCACATATCATCAAAATTAATAATTATTAAATACTGAATAATATAAATAAATATATTTTTAATCACATGATGGTGAAGAAGTAATTATCTAATCTATTTGATGAATATTAAATGAATAAAATTATTCATCGATCGTGAGAATAATATTTATTCCATTAATTAAATTCTAATATAATTTAATTGAGATCAATGGAATCACTTATTGTGTGAACCTATATGATTATTTATCCTTATTATTTGGTGGAATTTCATAAAGTTCCGAATTACTATTAAAAAATTGGTTAAAAACCCATGAGAACAAAATTAATATCGAAATTTTGAAAAACACATAATAACACTCATTTTGTAGTATAATCCAAATGTCTCAATATCTCATCAGGAGGGATGTAGATATGTGCCACAAACCTTTATTCTTAATATATTTTTAAATGACTATTGGAATAAAAAAATCATTACACCATGTATATGGAATTTATGGAGATGTTTCCATTCCAATCAAAGAGTTGAGATATCATCTTCCATAATGATGTAAGGGACAAAACCTTCCATGAAAAAATCATTAATTACATGTCAATTATGATTCAACCAATGTATCCAACATCCTAATAATATATTATAATCATTGTTTTGTAAATACATCTAATTAATTGATTTGAAACATGAATTAATAATAATAGTAAAGTATAAACACCATCATACACACTCATAGATTGGAATAAAGAATGACCCAAAAACATACAGAATTCCTACAGGCAGTTCTATTCTCTTAATCTCCCATCATTGAGATTACAAAGTTAAAAATCTATGAAATGAATCCCTATATTCTTATGAATAATTACACATGAAAATTTATGTAATATGAATCCCATAATAGTATGTTATCCAACCACCGAACAATATTTATGAATATCATATTTTAACATAATTATTCTCATTATAGAAGAGAACTGGTATGTTCCTATCTACATGACATATAATCTAGGATATTATTACATTAGAGTCATGAAGTGAAATGAATTAAATATAATAAGAACTTTTATAGATATTTAGTAAATTTAATATATATTTAATTAAAGAAAAAATTGTAAGTCATTAGAATCCAACTCAAACAAAATCCCAATTGGACTAGATCGAACTGTCTGTGACTATTAGTCCTCTTTTCCTAATTTGACAATAAATTTTCATCAATGTCATGGATTTAGTCAATGGTTTCACAAAATTTTATTCAAGGGAAATACATGTCACTTCAACTTTACATGTCTGAAAAAATTCACTTAGTAGATGATACGTCAAAAGTATGTGATTCATTTGTCGATGTGACATTGTACCTTTAGCAAGATCCACTAAAATAGTATTATCAAAATAGAGTGTGATCTGATCATTATTTCTAGGTATGACATATAGCAATTGGATTATGTTGTTCATCCAAAATACTACTTTAGTTACCTCATAATAAACAATATACTCAAAATCTAAGGTAAAATATTCCAATATAGCCTACATTGAGGTCTTCCAACTCCCAACACCTTAATTCAAAGTGAAGATGTATCTTGTTGGTAACATCATGTGATCTTGATCCGATTAAAAACATGCATATGTATATCCTATAATAACAAATTCCCCAGATCCTCTATAAACCGTGAACATATCCTTTTAAATCCTTCAATACATAAGGACAGTATTGACATCTATCTAGTGGAATTCATTAAGATCAACTTGAAATATTCCTACCAAAATTAATGTATAAGAGCCATACAGGAAGGAACATCATAGGACATACATGAATGACCCAATCACTGACAAGTAAGTAATATATTCCTTTTTATTATTTCCTCGTGTGTTTGAGGACACCTTTTCTTTGAATGATGAATTCTATGTGATGTTGGAATCAATCCCCTCTTTTTTTGTTCTGTAATAAATCTTTTTAATATTTAGTCAATGCATTTACTATAAATTATGTTATGAAACCTCTTGGATCTATCATAATATATCTTTATTCCATTAATATATAATTTCCCACCCAATTACTTTGTAGATAATCATTTACTCAACCATAACATAATAGAATGTATGATCAGTATTTTGTTTCCAATGAGTAACATTTCATCAATATATACTATTAATAAAATGGCTACATTCCCACTAAAACAATTATATACCCATATCTCACATTCATTTTTTATAAAGGAATATTTTATTAAGTTCTCGTCAAAATGAATGTTTATTCACCTGAATTGTTTCTTGAATCCATAAATGGATCTTTATAACCTAATTTTTTTTTGAATCCTTTGGAGTCACAACCCCTTCTGTTTCATAATATAGAAATATTCATAATGCATCTCATTAAGGAATTAATTTTTAACATCCATTTTCAAAATCTCCTAATCAAGAGAGGTTGTATTGGAATGTATAATTCTAATGGATTTTAGAATTGAAAATGATTAAAAGGTTTCTTTATAGTCAATTCTTTGATGCTTTAAAAAAAATTCATCCTTTATTGACTTATATGTATTGAATTTTCCATCAAAGTCCATTTTATTATTTAATTCCCATTTTCACCCAATGGTATTTATATCTACTGGAGGTTATACCAAAATCTATTCTTCAGTTTGGATCATGGAATCAATTTTTGAATTCATGGAATCATTCCAATTGGAAAAATCTGTTCCACTTACTACTTCATTATAGGTTATATGATCATTATTATCAACTAATAATGAGTCCCTATCCTCAGTGACTACAAAACCATACAATTTTGGTTCTCTAACCTCTTTTATACTCATAAAAAAACTGTGTCTCTCAAAAAACTTTATTCCTCAATAGGGATTTGTAGAATTTGATCAATTGACAAAAATTTTGTATGTTGATATCGAACATCATCAATGTCTATATTTATCCCAAAATCTCATTTGGAGTTATAATCCTCCTTAATAAATGGGGTATGTATATCAACCACAAACTTATTTCTATAGTATTGTATAGGTTGTATCCCATTGGATTATTGTGATATCCAATAATGGTATGCTTTGTGCCTCATGGTGAAGTCTTTTCATATGAAGAGGCCTAAACAAATGATTTACAGTCCAAAAAATGTAATTAAGACAATTTGGGTTTCTTTCTATTCCATAATTTGTATAGTATATCACACATTACTTCATTTGGAACTTGGTTGTAAAGACCCGTAAATTTCAATGAAATTTTTTTCCTTAATTTTCTTTGGAATTTCACAAGAGCGCAGTTTCTGACGGCACCTGATTCCGAGACCCGGTGTGCCCGGAATCATTTTCCGAAGTTTGGCTCGGGTACGTTCAGTGAACGGATGAGCGGGGTTTTCTAACTTTTGAACCGGTGCCCGGAATAAAATTCTGAGGGCACCGATGAAGTCGCAGCGCCGGTATTCGCTTAGAAACGTCTCTTCTGGAGTTGTGTTTGCTCGGGTGTGGTTTTTAATTTTCGGGCTTAAAGTTAAGAAATATAATAATTTTGCGACAACTTTATTTTATTTCACTTAAGCCACTTGGAAGCCACATGAAGCCACTTAAAGGCGGCTTGAACTGAGTTAAACCGGATAGGATGCTATACAGAAATATCCTACCCCCTTGGTAGGATATTTGTGAGGTGGGGCCCGCACGAGCCCCGCCGTTTCTTTCTGCTAAGAAACACACCCGCGAAAACTCGTCTTTATGAAAGTCAACTGACGCGTTTCTTAAAATCATAACAGACCATTTAATTGGGCTGTTTATTTCGTGAATTAAATGGGCTGTTTCTTTCGATGAATTAATTCAACGAATTAATTAAGTCGTTTCTTACCCAGTTTTCAAATTCGTTGGCGTAATAATAAAATAATCCCAACGCATGACCTCTGGTTATTTGCGCATTGGGAAGATTTGAGAGGACCCTCGTATCTTCTTCTCCCTTGTGAAGAACGCGAATAACGCGAAGAATGTGAAGAACGCGAAGAACGCCGAACCCGGAAATCGACGACGCTCCCATCCGAGACGTTCTTCCCCGCCCCGATCTCCGATCACCATGCATTTGAGGTGAGTGATTTCGGGTTTCCTCTAAAGGTTCTTTTTGGTTTTAAATAAAACACAGATTTAATTATTTATAATTTAAATCTGTTGTTCTTGGTCCGTTGAGCTCGCCGACTCAACGTCGGATTCCGCGACGACGCGACTCCTTCCCGCGACGACACGACGATTCCTCTCTTTTGCGATGAGCTTTTCCGCGAAGAACGCCCGCGCACGACGTCCAACGAGGTAGGGATTTATTTTGGGAATTACCCCTTTTTAATTATTCCCGTACGTGTTTCTTTAAAAAGTTAAAGAACCGGTTTCAAACGAACAATTTTATTTTATTAAAATTGTTGGTTCATGTGTTGAACAAAATTCTCCCGTTTGTTTATCTCTAACGCGGAGGGTGCATGCCAAACGAACACGGCCCGACGACCCTCCGCCGTTCTTCATTTTGTGCGGATTTGGCGGGCGATTACGGAACATGCCGAAATGGATGTTTGACGATCCCGCAGTGAAGAACGACTCCCCGGAGGAGCAATGGCGTAGACGGGAAGAGAATCGGACCACCGGAGCGATCTCGGTGGCCCGCGGAACTCGCAGGCGGCGCGGGTCGCTGGGAGCAGCGGCGCCCCGGCGCGCCGCCGGACAGGCCGCTGCGGCTAAAGCCGCGGCGGCGGTGGCGCCCGTGGACCCGCGGCCGCGCGGGTCCGGTGCCCTCGGATGCGGCTGAAGCCACGTCCTTGACTCAGCGCGGCCCCACGGGGGGGCCGCGGCACCACCAGGCCGCGGGGGCGGCGCCCCGCGTGCCTCGGCCGAACCGGGCCAGGCCGGTCCGACCGGACGGGCCGCGCCCCAGCCGGACTGGACCGGTTCGGCTGACTCCCGGGGGGGTCGGGCCGGGTCGGCCCGGGCCCGTACCCCCCGTCTTTGGACAATTTTCGTTCAAATGGCCGTATCTTGAGCTACGGGCCTCCAAACGACCCGCCGTCAGTGGAAAAACGATCCTTGGATTGAGACGTTCGTTTCGGTATATCTCACTCAAGGTTTCGGAATACTTTGACTTCGGCTGGGTTGGTTCGTAAATGAAACCAACCGGGCCCTTGGAGCGGAAACGCTCATATCTTGAGCTACGAACGTCCGATTGACGTGCCGTCAGTTTTGTTGAGTTCCTATTTGTGAGACGGATCTTTTGTCTTACTCCACCCGAGGTTTGGACGCAGGTGGAGTATGGTCGGGTTGGTTTTTCCTTAAAAAGCAACCGGGCCCCTAGGACGAAAAAGCCAATAACTCTCAGACCGGGCGTCCGATTGACGCACCGTCTACGACGTTGAGTTCCTGTTGACGATACGGAACTTTTGGATACATCAAATTCGGACTTTGTGTCAGTTGATGTATCAGCCTCTCGGCTCGTGGAGCGGACCCTCCGTACGAGCTTGCTGTGTGCGGGAACACTAGAGCTGGCTGCGACTGCTTCCTCGACAGTGACGACTGTGCAGAGATCCTCCGTGGACTCCGACGACGACTGTGCAGAGATCCACAGTGGATTGCAACGACTACGGCACTCAGTGATCCTACTTGGATCAGTGCTACAGGTCCTGTGTGGGCCCGATCCTGTGTGGGCCTGATCCTGTGTGGGTCCGATCTTGTGTCAGTCAGCGCTCAGCGGTTCTGTGTGGGCCAGCACCTACAGGTCCTGCGTGGGCCTGGTCCTGTGAGGGCCCGATCCTGTGTGGGTCATTGCGGGGGTTAGTTACCTATCGATCCTTCGTGGGTCTGACGACTTAGATGGATCAGTGATCATCTTTATCATCATCCGAAGAAGTATACCTGTGTGAGCTGAATCTTGTGTTTCTCTCCTTTGTGGATTGTGTTGAGCTATCCTGTGTGGATTTACTGTTTACTCTCCTTTGTGGATTGTGTTGAGCTATCCTGTGTGGATTTACTGCTTACTCTCCTTTGTGGATTGTGTTGATCTATCCTGTGTGGATTTATAGTTTACTCTCCTTTGTGGATGGTGTTGAGCTATCCTGTGTGGGTATACGTTTTGCTTTCCTGTGTGGACTGGGTTGTGCTTGGGCTCGGACGTTGGAGCCGAACGGAAATTGATGACTTAGGTATATGTATGGCCATATACCTAAGCCGTGTCAGATGTTACTTCGTGATTGTACCTTTCCTTTGTGGATTATCCTTTGTGTATTTCGAGAGACCTTCGGGGGTCTCGGGGTCCCTACTGAGTAGCTTATACTCACCTCTGCACGGGCTTTGCCCGCACTACGTTGTGTTGGTTGCAGACGACGGACAACGCTGATCGTGGTGGAGGCGTGCGGAGCAGGACAGTACCTGGAGGTAGACCACTAGGCGGGACGTACTCGGAGCGGTCAGGTGGACCCGAGGAGCAGTGGAGGCTATCCGTACCCACCCTTCAGGTGGGACTTCTAGAGGATGGCTCGACGCTGCAGTTTTCCCTTTCAGTTGCTGTTTTTCCTTTCAGTTGTACTTTACTGTTGGGCTTGTATTTCTGGCCCCTTTTTACTTTCAGCACAGCTTGTACAATTTTTACTCAGTGTTTACTTTTCCGAATGCTTACTCTGTGGTTCTAGTTTACTTTTCAAAGGCAATGCCTTCCCTTTTTGTTGGGATTTACGCCTTGGTGCTAGTCGCCAGCCCCTGGCCTATGGAAGGTGGGTTTGGGGTAGTCACGACACGGGCCCCCAGGACGGGTCGTGACAAATTGGAATCAGAGGCGGTCGGTTCTACCGCAGACTCTGATCTTTCTTCTATGTGAAGCAATAGTGTTTAGCGTATTAAGTGTGGTTATCAGTCCAGGGAGTCCAGTGTTGGTGCGGTGGCCGACGTATCCATACACCAGGACCCTGACTTCTGAATTCCGACATAATGCACGAAAACATTGATTGCATGTTTGTTTCAAGTTTTCTCTGTGATTACTTATGTCAGCTCACCAGGTATACTGTTCTGACTGTGGCATACTTGTTTCCTTTTCAGGATTGAAAGACGACATCAACCAGCTAGGGTTCCTAGAGTAGAGCGCGACGACAGCCCGCCGAGCGACGAGGCCTCGGTACAGGGCTCGTTGACAGCAGAGGCATCGGCAGTACCTTTACCCGCCGAGCCCCCGATGCTTCCAGCACTAGCAGCTGACGACGCACGACGCCTCGGAGCTCTGCACGAGTTCCAGCACTAGCGACCACCCAGGTTCCGTGGGGAGTCGGACCCCCAGGCAGCCGAGGACTGGCTCGAGGCGGTCGTCCGAGTTTTCAGGCTAGTGAGGACACCAGCAGACCTCACGGTGATCGTCACGGCGAGCCTACTGCACGCAGCAGCAGGGTGATGGTGGAGCCTGATGCTCCAGGTACACGATGAGGCCTCCCTCATCTGGACAGACTTCGAGAGCCTCTTCCGCTCAGAGTTCATCCCGGCCACCCTCTGTGCGGTGCGCATCCAGGAGCTTCTTCAGCTGCGGCAGGGCAGCTTGACAGTCGCCCAGTACGCGGCGAGATTCACCGACCTATCTCGCTACTCGACCGACATGGTACGTGACCCCTTTTTCTGGGCCCAAACCTTCGAGCAAGGATTGAGACACGAGATCAGGGCATTGCTGATCTCCCTCAGCATCCCGACCCAGGCAGGAGTGCAAGAGCGAGCCCTTCTGATCGAGAGCTTCCTGGCTGAGTCCACAGCGAGACCTACCGTAGGGCGGCAGATAGCGGAGTCTTCAGCAGAAGGTAGCCGACAGATGACTCAGGGTTCCAGGTAGACCAGGCCTTCCGGCAGACGTCCTCGGGACACTGGCTCAGCGGTGCGGGGCACACAGCGCGGACCCAGCCTTCCGAGAGGCAGACATTGCTACGAGTGCGGCGGGCAGGGCCACATGGCTCATGAATGCCCGACCCGTCGTACCGAGGGGAAGCAGATGGTGGAGGGACCACCCAGGCAGAGGCAGAGGGTCAACCATGGCGGTCCGCAGGGAGGAGGTGGACGAGGCAGAGGATCTGGCCGAGCAGCAGGTGGTGGGTGATGCTTTGAGGCTCTACCACCACCACCACCAGGAGGTCCACCCTGACCGCAGGGAGCTGGCGGGCAGAGACAGGCTCAGCTCCAGGCAGCAGAGGCCTATGATCACGGAACTCCAGATATGATTCGAGGTACGATCTATGTCTATTCCACCCTTTCTGCAGTTCTGATAGACACAGGAGCGAGTCACTCTTTCATAGCCACTGCCCTTGTTCGGAGCTTGGAGATTCTGACAGAGCCGTTGGCTCGATCCTTACGGCTAGAGACTCCTACGGGAGAAGACTCGATGATTACGCACTGGTGCCGGCAGTGTGAGCTTACTCTAGGAGGCGAGACCTTCGGCTGGGATCTTCTTGTAGCGAGGCCTTACGATGTCATCTTGGGCATGGATTGGTTATCTACGGTCCATGCTCAGATTGACTGCATTAGGCGCAAGGTGCGATGTGTGCGCACCGACGGGAGTAGGTTCACCTTCACCAGCGAGAAGGGAGCCTTAGCAGCACAGGATGGACTCACACAGAGGAGAGGTCAGCCCATCACTCATCAGTTGGCTAGCCTCATCCTGGGAGCAGTTGACGTGCGAAGTCCCAGTTTTCCTGCAGTGGTGGATCAGTACGCGGACGTCTTTCCCGACGACGTTCTAGGAATACCTCCTCGCAGAGAGGTATACTTTTATATTGACCTGTACCCTGGGACATCCCCGATATCCAATCCAGCATATCGGATGTCCCTCGCTGAGCTTTGAGAGCTGCGGGTACAGTTGGAGGACTTGCAGGGCAAGGGGTTCATCCGACCCAGTGTTTCACCCTGGGCTTCCCCGATTTTGTTCGCCAAGAAGGCGGATGGGAGCTTGCGACTCTGTGTCGATTATCATCGCCTGAACCAGGTGATAGTGAGGAACAAGTATCCGCTACCCAGGATTAATGACCTCTTCGATCAGCTCAAGGGAGCACGGTGGTTCTCGAAGATAGACCTCAGGTCAGGCTATCATCAGCTCAGAGTTCAAGACGAGGATGTGCAGAAGATGGCTTTCAGGTGTCGGTATGGCCACTACGAGTTCTTGGTTATGCCTTTCGGAATGACCAATGCTCCAGAAGTGTTCATGAGCCTCATGAACAGGATCTTCCAGCCATACCTCGATCGATTTGTCGTAGTCTTCATCGACGACATCTTGGTGTACTTGACCATGGAGGAGGAGCATGCCTACCACTTGCGTGTTGTACTAGACACAATCTGAGAGCACCAGCTTTATGGAAATCTCTTGAAGTGTCAGTTCTGGTTACGTGAGGTCCACTTCTTGGGGCACGTCATTTCTGAGGCGGGAGTTGCAGTGTATCCCGCGAAGATTGAGGCAGTGCTAGCTTGGGAGCCACCCAAGAGCGTGACAGAGGTGCGAAGTTTCTTGGGCCTAGCCGGATACTATCGAAGATTTGTGTCGGACTTCTCCAGAGTTGCGGCCCCACTCTCAGCATTGACGAAGAAGGGGAAACCCTTCGTGTGGTCAGACAGATGTCAGAAGAGTTTCCAGGAGCTGAGGAAGAGGTTAACCGGCGCACCTATCTTGAGGTTGCCTGAGGATGGAGTTGGATATGTAGTCTACTGCGATGCATCAGGGACTGGACTCGGGTGTGTCCTGATGCAGGAGCGGGACGTGATTGCCTATGGATCACGACAGCTGAGGCCTCATGAGCAGAACTACGCTACCCATGACCTGGAGATAGCAGCAGTGGTCTTCGCCCTGAAGACATGGCAGCACTATCTGATGGGCGAGCGCTTCACAGCCTTTTCTGACCACCAGAGTCTCAGGTACATCTTCTCTCAGAAGGACCTGAACCTGAGATAGCGGCGATGGCTCGAGTTCCTCCAGGACTATGACTTTGAGATAGTCTATACTCCTGGGAAGGGGAACGTGGTAGCCGATGCCCTCAGCAGGAGGACGAACATCCAGCTACTTGAGGAGGCGACATAGCAGCTAGCCGCCTTGCGGATATCCTTCGTGGATAGAGACGGATCAGCCTTCCTTCAGTCTCTCACAGTCTCTCCTCCACTTCTATAGCGGGTCAGAGAGGCACAGCATGGGGATGCTGACTATGAGACACGGCGTGCACAGATATTCTCGGGACAGGCACCTGATGGTGTCTCCATTGGAGTAGAGCACGACGTCCTTTTCAGAGGACGTACCTTGGTACCAGTCGCTCTACGAGAGGAGGTGATGAGAGAGTTTCACACTTCTCCTTTGGCTGTACATCCTGGAGTGGCGAAGATGTACCAGGATCTCAGACGACAGCACTGGTGGCCGGGCATGAAGAAGGCTGTGGCAGAGTTCGTTTCACGGTGCCTCACCTGCCAGCAGGTGAAGGCAGAGCATCAGGTACCAGCAGGCTTGGTATAGCCCTTGGAGGTCCCAGAGTGAATGTGGGATGGGATATCTATGGACTTCGTGACTGGACTTCCACGCACTTCTAGAGGTCACGATTCCATTTGGGTGATTGTTGACCGGCTCACCATGTCGGCACACTTCTTACCCATTCGAGAGTAGGGCTCAGTGGAGAGCATGGGGCGTCTCTACGTTCAGGAGATTGTATGGATTCACGGTGTGCCATCTACTATCGTCTTTGATCGGGACGCTCTCTTTACTTCCCGACATTGGAAGGGGTTGCAAGAGGCGTTCTCGACGCGGCTACGTCTGAGCACCACCTTTCACCGACAGACGGATGGTCAGACGGAGAGGACTATTCAGACCCTCGAGGACATGCTCCGTGCATGTGTCCTCGACTTTGGTCGCAGCTGGGAGGACCACCTACCCTTGGGGGAGTTCGCATACAACAACAGCTACCACTCCACCATCAGAATAGCACCCTGTGAGGCGTTGTACGGCAGGCCTTGCAGATCTACTTTGTGCTGGACAGACCCAGGGGAGTCAACACTTGTGGGACCAGAGATGGTCCGATCCACGATAGAGAAGGTCCAGGTCATCCAGGAGCGGATGAGGACAGCACAGAGCCGGCAGAAGTCATATGATGACAGGAGGTGGAGGCCACTAGAGTACGAGGATAGCGACCACGTCTTCTTGCGTGTCTCACCTCGACGTGGGTTGCAGAGATTTGGTCGGGGCGGCAAGTTGTTTCCATGCTTCATCGGGCCTTTCCAGGTCCTCAACAGGATTGGCGGGGTGGCTTATCGCCTGGCTCTACCACCTCAGTTGCACCGGGTGCACGACGTTTTCCACATATCCCAGCTGAGGAGATACGTGCACGACCCGACGCACATCATTGACTATGGGGAGCTAGACGCGGATGATGGGGTGACTTTTGCGGAGGTCCCAGTGGAGATAGAGGATAGACAGGAGTGGGTCCTACGTGGGCGATCGATTCCTCTTGTGCGCATCAGATGGCAGCACGGGAACCTCCAGGAGAGCACTTGGGAGCGGGAGGCTCAGATGCGTGCTCAGTACCTACATTTGTTTCCCTAGTTTTTGATGTATCTTTACGGGGACGTAAAGACCCGAGGTGGGAGTAATGTAAAGACCCTTAAATTTTATGGAAATTTTTTCCTTAATTTTCTTTGGAATTTTACAAGAGCGTAGTTTCTGACGGCACCTGATTCCGAGACCCAGTGTGCCTGAAATCATTTTCTGAAGTTTGGCTCAGGTACGTTCAGTGAACGGACGAGCGGGTTTTTCTAACTTTTGAACCGGTGCCCGGAATCAAATTCTGAGGGCACCGATGAAGTCGCAGCGCCAGTATTCGCTTAGAAAGGCCTCTTCCGGAGTTGCATTTGCTTGGGTGTGGTTTTTAATTTTCGGGCATAAAGTTAAGAAATAAAATAATTTTCCGACAACTTTATTTTATTTCACTTAAGCCACTTGGAAGCCACTTGAAGCCACATAAAGGTGGCATGAACTGAGTTAAACCGGATAGGATGCTTTCCAAAAATATCCTACCCCCTTGGTAGGATATTTGTGAGGTGGGGCCTGCACGAGCCCCGCCGTTTCTTTCCGCTAAGAAACGCACCCGCGAAAACCCGTCTTTATGAATGTCAACTGACGCTTTTCATAAAATCTTAACAGACCATTTAATTGTGCGGTTTATTTCGTGAATTAAATGGGCTGTTTCTTTCGTTGAATTAATTCAACGAATTAATTAATTCTTTTCTTAACCAGTTTTCAAATTCATTGGTGTAATAATAAAATAAGACCAACGTAGGACCTCTGGTTATTTGCGCATTGGTATGATTTGAGAGGACCCTCATATCTTCTTCTCCATTGCGAAGAAAGCGCAGAACGCGAAGAACGCGAAGAACGCGAAGAACGCCGAACCCGGAAATCGACGACGCTCCCATCCGAGACGTTCTTCCCCGCACCGATCTCCGATCACCAACCATTTGAGGTGAGTGATTTCGGGTTTCCTCTAAAGGTTATTTTTGGTTTTAAATGAAACACAGATTTAATTATTTATAATTTAAATCTGTTGTTCTTTGTCCGTTGAGCTCGCCGACTCAGCGCCGGATTCCGCGACAACGCGACGCCTCCCCGTGACGACACGACGATTCCCCTCTTCCGCGACGAGCTTTTCCATGAAGAACGCCGGCGCACGACGACCAACGAGGTAGGGATTTATTTTGGGAATTAACCCTTTTTAATTATTCCCGTAAGTGATTCTTTAAAAAGTTAAAGAACCGGGTTCAAACGAACAATTTTATTTTATTAAAATTGTCGGTTCATGTGTTGAACAAAATTCTCCCGTTTGTTTATCTCTAACATGGAGGGTGCGGGCCAAATGAACACGGCCCGATGACCCTCCGCCGTTCTTCATTTTGTACGGATTTGGTGGGCGACGACGGAACGTGCCGCAACGGATGTTTGACGATCCCGCAGTGAAGAACGACTCCCGGGAGGAGCAATGGCGCAGACGAGAAGAGAATTGGACCACCGAAGCGATCCTGGTGGCCCGCAAAACTCGTCGGCGGCGTGGCGGCGCCGACAGCCGGGAGCGGCGGTGCCCCGGCATGCCACCGGACAGGACGCCTCGGCTTCAGCCGCGGCGGCGGAGGCAGTCGCGGACCCGCGACCGCGCGGGTCCGGTGCCCTCGGACGCGGCTGAAGCCGCGTCCATGATTCAGCGCGGCCCCACGCGGGGTGCCGCAGCACCACCAGGCCGCGGGGGCGGCGCCCATCGCGCCTCGGACGTTCGGCCACTAGGCCTAACCGGTCCAGTTCGGTCCGACCGGCCGGGCCGTTCCCTGGCCTGACCGGACCGGGTCCGCCCGGGCCCGTACCCCCGTCTTCGGACGGTTTTCGTTCAAATGGCTGTATCTTGAGCTACGAGCCTCCAAACGACCCGCAGTCAGTGGTAACGCGATCCTTGGATCGAGACGGTCATTTCTGTATATCGCACTCAAGGTTTTTCAATACTTTGAGTTCGGCCGGGTTGGTTCGTACATGAAACCAACCGGGCCCTCGGAGCGGAAAACGCTCATATCTTGAGCTACGGACGTCCGATTGACGTGCCGTTAGTTTTGTTGAGTTACTATTTGTGAGACGGATCTTCTGGCTTACTCCGCCCGAGGTTTGGACGCAGGTGGAGTATGGTCGGGTTGGTTTTGCCTTAAAAACCAACCGGGCCCCTGGGACGAAAAAGCCAATAACTCTCAGACCGGGCGTTCGATTGACGCGCCGTCTGCGACATTGGGTTCCTGTTGACGATACAGAACTTTTGGATACATCAACTTCGGACATTGTGTCAGTTGATGTATCAGCCTCTCGGCTCGTGGAGCAGACCCTCCGTACGAGCTTGTTGTGTGCGGGAACCCTAGAGCTGACTGCGACTGCTTCCTCGACAGCGACGACTGGGCAGAGATCCTCCGTGGACTCCGACGACGACCGTGCAGAGATACTCAGTGGACTGCGGCGACGACTGTGCAGAGATCCTCCGTGGACTCCGACGACGACTGTGCAGAGATCCTCAGTGGATTGCGAAGACTACGACACTCAGCGATCCTACGTGGATCAGTGCTACAGGTCCTGTGTGGGCCCGATCCTGTGTGGGCCCGATCCTGTGTGGGTCCGATCCTGTGTGGGTCAGCACTCTGCGGTTCTGTGTGAGCCAGCGCCTACAGGTCCTGCGTGGGCCCGGTCCTGTGAGGGCCCGATCCTGTGTGGGTCATTGCAGGGGTTAGTTACCTATCAATCCTTCGTGGGTCCGACGACTTAGATGGATCAGTGATCATCTTTATCGTCATCCGAAGAAGTATACCTGTGTGAGCTGAATCTTGTGTTTCTCTCCTTTGTGGATTGTGTTGAGCTATCCTGTGTGGATTTACTGTTTACTCTCCTTTGTGGATTGGGTTGAGCTATCCTGTGTGGATTTACTGTTTACTCTCCTTTGTGGATGGTGTTGAGCTATCCTGTGTGGGTATACGTTTTTCTTTCCTGTGTGGACTGGGTTGTGCTTGGGCTCGAACGTTGGAGCCGAACGGAAATTGATGACTTAGGTATATGTGTGGGCATATACCTAAGCCATGTCCGATGTTACTTCGTGATTGTACCTTTCCTTTGTGGATTATCCTTTGTGGATTTCGGGAGACATTCGGGGGTCTCGGGGTCCCTACTGAGTAGCTTATACTCACCCCTGCACGGGCTTTTCCCGCACTACGTTGTGTTGGTTGCAGACGACGGACAGCGCTGATCGTGGTGGAGGCGTGCTGAGCAGGACGACACCTGGAGGTAGACCACTAGGCGGGACTTACTCGGAGCGGTCAGGTGGACCCGAGGAGCAGTGGAGGCTATCTGTACCCACCCTTCAGGTGGGACTTCCAGAGGACGGCTCGACGCTGCAGTTTTCCCTTTCAGTTGTTGTTTTTCCTTTCAGTTGTACTTTACAGTTGGGCTTGTATTTCCGGCCCCTTTTTACTTTCAGCACAGCTTGTATAGTTTTTACCCAGTGTTTACTTTTCCACTTGCTTACTCTGTGGTGCTTGTTTACTTTTCAAAGGCAATGCCTTCCCTTTTTGTTGGGATTTACGCCTTGGTGCTAGTCGCCAGCCCCTGGCCTTTGGAAGGCGGGCTTGGGGTAGTCACGACACGGGCCCCGAGGACGGGTCGTGACAAATTGGTATCAGAGGCGGTCGGTTCTACCGCAGACTCTGATCTTTATTCTATGTGAATCAATAGTGTTTAGCATATTAAGTGTGGTTATCAATCCAGGGAGTCCAGTGTTGGTGCGGCGGCCGACGTATCCATACACGAGGACCCTGACTTCTGAATTCCGACTTAATGCACGAAAACATTGATTGCATGTGTGTTTCAAGTTTTCTCTGTGATTACTTGTGTCAGCTCACCAGGTATACTGTTCTGACAGTGGCATACTTGTTTCCTTTTCAAGATGGCACGACGACAGCAGCCAGCTAGGGTTCCTAGAGTAGAGCGCGACGACAGCCCGCCGAGCAACGAGGCCTCGGTATAGGGCCCATTGACAGCAGAGGCACCAGCGGTACCTTTACCCGCCGAGCACCCGATGCTTCCAGCACTGGCAGCTGATGACGCACGACGCCTCGGAGCTCTGCACGATTTCCAGTGCCAGCGACCACCCAGGTTCCGTGGGGATTCGGACCCCCAGGCAGCCGAGGACTGGCTGGAGGCGGTCGTCCGAGTTTTTAGTCTAGTGAGGACACCAGTAGACCTCATGGTGATCATCGCGGCGAGCCTACTGCACGCAGCAGCAGGGAGATGGTGGAGCCTGATGCTCCAGGTACACGATGAGGCCTCCCTAATCTGGACGGACTTCGAGAGCCTCTTCTACTCTGAGTTCGTCCCGGCCACCCTCCGTGCGGTGTGCATCCAGGAGCTTCTTCAGCTACGGCAGGGCAGCTTGACGGTCGCCCAGTACGCGGCGAGGTTCACCGAACTATCTCGCTACTCGACCGACATGGTACGGGACCCCTTCTTCCGGGCCCGGACCTTCGAGCAGGGATTGAGACGTGAGATCAGGGCATCGCTGATCTCTCTCAGCATCCCGACCCAGGCAAGAGTGCTAGAGCGAGCCCTTCTGATCGAGAGCTTCCTGGCTGAGTCCACAGCGAGACCTACCGCAGGGCGGCAGATAGCGGAGTCTTTGGCAACAGGTATCCGACGGATGACTCAGGGTTCCAGGTAGACCAGGCCTTCCGTAAGATGACCTCGGGACACTGGCTCAGCGGTGCGAGGCACACAACACATACCCAGCCTTCCGAGAGGCAGACAGTGCTACGAGTGCGGCGGGCAGGGCCACATGGCTCGTGACTGCCCGACCAGTCGTACCGAGGGGCAGCAGACGGTGGAGGGACCACCCAGGCAGAGGCAGAGGGTTGACCGTGGCGGTCCGCAGGGAGGAGGCAGACGAGGCAGAGGAGCTGGCCGAGCAGCAGGTGGTGGGAGACGCTTTGAGGTTCTGCCACCACCACCACCAGGAGGCCTGCCCCGACCGCAGGGAGCTGGCGGGGAGAGACAGGCTCAGCTCCAGGCAGCGGAGGCCTACGACCACGGAGCGCCAGATATGATTCGAGGTACGATCTGTGTCTATTACAACCTTTCTTCAGTTCTGATAGACACAGGAGAGAGTCACTCTTTCATAGCCACTGCCCTTGTTCGGAGCTCGGAGATTCCGACGGAGCCGTTGGCTCGATCCTTACGGCTAGAGACTCCTACGGGAGCAGATTCAATGATTACGCACTGGTGCCGGCAGTGTGAGATTACTCTAGGAGGCGAGAGCTTCGGCTGGGATCTTCTTATAGCGGCGTCGAGGCCTTACGACGTCATCATGGGCATGGATTGGTTATCTACGGTCCATGCTCAGATTGACTGCATTAGGCGCAAGGTGCGATGTGTGCGCACCGACGGGAGAAGGTTCACCTTCACCAGCGAGAAGGGAGCCTTAGCAGCACAGGATGGACTCACGCAGAGGAGAGGTCAGCCCATCACTCATCAATTGGCTAGCCTCATCCTGGGAGCAGTTGACGTGCGGAGTCCTAGTTTTCCTGCAGTGGTGGATCAGTACGCGGACGTCTTTCACGAAGACGTTCCAGGACTACCTCCTCGCACAGAGGTAGACTTTTATATTGACCTGTACCCTGGGATAGCCCCGATATCCACTCTTGCATATCAGATGGCCCCCACTGAGCTTCGAGAGCTGCGGGTACAGTTGGAGGACTTACAGGGCAAGGGGTTCATCCGACCCGGTGTTTCACCCTGGGCTTCCCCGATTTTGTTCGCCAAGAAGGCGGACAGGAGCTTGCGACTGTGTGTCGATTATCGTTGCCTGAACCAGGTGACAGTGAGGAACAAGTATCCGCTACCCAGGATTGATGACCTCTTCGATCAGCTCAAGGGAGCACGGTGGTTCTCAAAGATAGACCTCAGGTCAGGCTATCATCAGCTCAGAGTTCGAGACGAGGATGTGCATAAGACGGCTTTTAGGTGTCGGTATGGCCACTACGAGTTCTTGATTATGCCTTTTGGCATGACCAACACTCCAGTAGTGTTCATGAGCCTCATGAACAGGATCTTCCAGCCATTCCTTGATCAATTTGGCGTAGTCCTCATCGACGACATCTTGGTGTACTCGACCACGGAGGAGGAGCACGCCTACCACTTGCGTGTTATACTAGACACACTCCGAGAGCACCATCTTTATGGAAAGCTCTCGAAGTTTCAGTTCTGGTTACGTGAGGTCCACTTCTTGGGGCACGCCATTTCTGAGGTGGGAGTTGCAGTGGATCCCGCGAAGATCGAGGAAGTGCTAGCTTGGGAGCCACCCAAGAGCGTGATAGAGGTGCAGAGTTTCTTGGGACTAGCCGGATACTATCGGAGGTTTGTGCCAGACTTCTCCAGAGTTGCGGCCCCACTCTCAGCATTGAAGAAGAAGTGGAAACCCTTCGTGTGGTCAGACAGATGTCAGCAGAGCTTCCAGGAGCTAAGGCAGAGGTTTACCAGCGCACCTATCTTAAGGTTGCCTGAGGAGGGAGTTTGATACGTAGTCTACTGCGATGCATCAGGGACCGCACTCGGGTGTGTCCTGATGCAGGAGCGGGCCGTGATTGCCTATGGATCACGACACTTGAGGCCTCATGAGCAGAACTACGCTACCCATGACCTGGAGTTAGAAGCAGTGGTCTTCGCCCTGAAGACATGGCGGCACTATCTGATGGGCGAGCGCTTCACAGTCTTTTCTGACCACCAGAGTCTCAAGAACATCTTCTCTCAGAAGGACCTGAACCTGAGACAGCGGCGATGGCTCGAGTTCCTCCAGGACTATGACTTTGAGATAGTCTATACTCCTGGGAAGGGGAACGTGGTAGCCGATGCCCGCAGCAGGAGGACGGGCTTCCAGCTACTTGAGGAGGCGACAGAGCAGCTAGCCACCTTGCGGATATCCTTCGTGGATAGAGACGGAGCAACCGTCCTTCAGTCTCTCACGGTCTCTCCTCTACTTCTACAGCGGGTCAGAGAGGCACAGCGTGGGGACGCTGACTGTGATACATGACGTGCACAGATATCCTCGGGACAGGCACCTGATGGTTTCTCCCTTGGAGCAGAGCACGACGTCCTTTTCAAAGGACATACCATGGTACCAGTTGCTTTATTAGAGGAGGTGCAGAGAGATTTTAACTCTTCTCCTTTGGCGGTACATCCTGGAGTGGCGAAGATGTACCAGGATCTCAGACAACAGCACCGGTGGTCGGGCATGAAGAAGGTTGTGGCAGAGTTCGTTTCATGGTGCCTCACCTGCCAGTAGGTGAAGGAAGAGCATCAGGTACCAGCAGTCTTGGTACAACCCTTGGAGGTCCCGGAGTGGAAGTGGGACGAGATATCTATGGACTTCGTGACTGGACTTCCACGCACTTCCAGAGGTCACGATTCCATTTGGGTGATTGTTGGCCAACTCACCAAGTCGGCACACTTCATACCCATTCGAGAGAAGGGCTCAGAGGAGAGATTGGGGCATCTCTACGTTCATGAGATTGTACGGCTTCACGTTGTGCCATCGACTATCGTCTCCGATCGGGATGCTCGCTTTACTTCCCGGCTTTGGAAGGGGTTGCAGCAGGAGTTCGGGACGCGGTTACGTCTGAGCACTGCCTTTCACCCACAAACGGATGGTCAGATGGAGAGGACCATTCAGACCCTCTAGGACATGCTCCGTGCATGTGTCCTCGACTTTGGTCGCAGCTGGGAGGACCATCTATCCTTGGTGTAGTTCGCGTACAACAGCAGCTACCACTCCACCATCGGAATGGCACCCTACGAGGCATTGTACGGAAGGCCTAGCAGATCTCCTTTGTGCTGGATAGACCCTGGGGAGTCAGCATTTGTGGGACCAGAGATGGTCCGGGCCACGACAGAGAAGGCCCAGGTCATCCAGGAGCAGATGAGGACAGCACAGAGCCGGCAGAAGTCATATGCTGACAGGAGGCGGAGGCCACTAGAGTTCGAGGATGGCGACCATGTATTCTTGCGTGTCTCACCTCGATGTGGGTTGTGGAGATTTGGCTGGGGCGGCAATTTTTCTCCACGCTTCATCGGGCCTTTCCAGGTCCTCAGCAGGATTGGCGAGGTGGCTTATCGCCTGGCTCTGACACCTCAGTTGCACCGGGTGCACGACGTCTTCCACGTATCCCAGCTGAGGAGATACGTGCACGACCCGACGCACATCATTGACTATGGGGAGCTAGACGTGGATGATGGGGTGACTTTTGCGGAGGTCCCAGTGGAGATAGAGGATCGACAGGAGCAGGTCCTACGTGGGACATCGATTCCTCTTGTGCGCATCAGATGGAAGTACGGGAACCTCCTGGAGAGCACTTGGGAGCGGGAGGCTCAGATGCATGCTTAGTACCCACATTTGTTTCCCTAGTTTTTGATGTATATTTACGGGGACGTAAAGTCCTGAGGTGGGAGTAATGTAAAGACCCATAAATTTCAAGGAAATTTTTTTCCTTTATTTTCTTTGGAATTTTACAAGAGCGCATTTTCTGACGGCACCTGATTCTGATGCCCGGTGTGCCCGAAATCATTTTCCGAAGTTTGGCTCGGGTACATTCAGTGAACAGACGAGCGGGTTTTTCTAACTTTTGAACAGGTGCTCAGAATCAAATTCTGAGGACACCGATGAAGTCGCAGTGCCGGTATTCACTTAGAAACGCCTCTTCCGGAGTTGCATTTTCTCGGGTGTGGTTTTTAATTTTCGGGCATAAAGTTAAGAAATAAAATAATTTTGCGACAACTTTATTTTATTTCACTTAAGCCACTTGGAAGCTACTTGAAGCCACTTAAAGGCGGCTTGAACTGAGTTAAACCGGATAGGATGCTATCCATAAATATCCTACCCCCTTGGTAGGATGTTTGTGAGGTGGGGCCCGCACGAGCCCTGCCGTTTCTTTCCGCTAAGAAACTCACCCGCAAAAACCCGTCTTTATGAAAGTCAACTGATGTGTTTCTTAAAATCTTAACAGACCATTTAATTGGGCGGTTTATTTCGTGAATTAAATGGGCTGTTTCTTTTGTTCAATTAATTCAACGAATCAATTAAGTCGTTTCTTAACCAGTTTTCAAATTCATTGGCTTAATAATAAAATAAGGCCAACGCACGACCTCTGGTTATTTGCGGATTGGGAAGATTTGAGAGGACCCTCGTATATTCTTCTCCCTTGCAAAGAATGCGATGAACGCGAAGAACGCAAAGAACGTGAAGAACGCCGAACCCGGAAATCGACGACGCTCCCATCCGAGACGTTCTTCCCCGCCCCGATCTCCGATCACCAACCATTTGAGATGAGTGATTTCGGGTTTCCTCTAAAGGATCTTTTTGGTTTTAAATGAAACACAGATTTAATTATTTATAATTTAAATCTTTTGTTCTTGGTCCGTTGAGCTCGCCGACTCAACGCCGGATTCCGCGATGACGCAACGCCTTCCCTCGACGACGCGACGATTCCCCTCTTCCGCGAAGAGCTTTTCCGCGAAGAATGCCCGCGCACGATGACCAACGAGGTAGGGATTTATTTTGGGAATTACTCCCTTTTAATTATTCCCGTAAGTGTTTTTTTAAAAAGTTAATGAACCGGTTTCAAACGAACAATTTTATTTTATTAAAATTGTCGGTTCATGTGTTGAACAAAATTCTCCCGTTTGTTTATCTCTAACGCGGAGGGTGCAGGCCAAACGAACACGGCCCGATGACCCTCCGTCGTTCATCATTTTGTGCGGATTTGGCGGGCGACGACGGAACGTGCCGCAACGGATGTTTGACGATCCCGCAGTGAAGAACGATTCCCGGGAGGAGTAATGGCACATACGGGAAGAGAATCGGACCACCAGAGCGATCCCGGTGGCCCGCGGAACTCGCCGGCGGTGCCGGAAGCCGGGAGCGGCGGCACCCCGGCGCGCTGCCGGACAGGCCGCCGCGGCTGAAGCCGCGGCGGTAGTGGCACCCGCGGACCCGCGGCCGTGCGGGTCCAGTGCCCTCGGACGCGGATGAAGCCGCGTCCATGACTCAGCGCGGCCCCAAGCGGGGGGCCGCGACACCACCATGCCGCGGGGGCGGCGCCCCGCGCGCCTCGGCTGTTCGGCCGCTCGGCCGAACCGGGCCGGGCCGGTCCGACCAGCCGGGCCGCGCCCAGGCCGGACCGGACCGGGTCGGCCCGGGCCCGTACCCCCCGTCTTCGGACGGTTTTTGTTCAAATGGCAGTATCTTGAGCTACGAGCCTCCAAACGACCCACTGTCAGCGGTAACGCGATCCTTGGATCGAGACAGTCATTTTGGTATATCACATTCAAGGTTTCGGAATACTTTGAGATCGGCCGGGTTGGTTCGTACACGAAACCAACCGGGCCCTCGGAGCGGAAACACTCATATCTTGAGCTACGGATGTCCGATTGACGTGCCGTCAGTTTTGTTGAGTTCCTCTTTGTGAGACGGATCTTTTGGCTTACTCCGCCCGAGGTTTGGATGCAGGTGGAGTATGGTCGGGTTGGTTTTGCCTTAAAAACCAACCGGGCCCCTAGGACGAAAAAGCCAATAACTCTCAGATCGGGCGTCGGATTGACGCGTCGTCTGCGACGTTGAGTTCCTGTTGACGATACAGAACTTTTGGATACATCAACTTAGGACTTTGTGTCAGTTGATGTATCAGCCTCTCGGCTCGTGGAGCGGACCCTCCGTACGAGCTTGCTGTGTGTGGGAACCCTAGAGCTGGCTATGACTTCTTCATCGACAGCGACGACTGTGCAGAGATCCTCCGTGGACTCCGACGACGACCGTGCAGAGATCCTCAGTGGACTGTGGTGACGACTGTGAAGAGATCCTCCGTGGACTCCGACGACGACTGTGCAGAGATCCTCAGTGGATTGCGACGACTATGGCACTCAGCAATCCTACGTGGATCAGTACTACAGGTCCTGTGTGGGCCCGGTCCTGTGTGGGCCCGATCCTGTGTGGGTCCGATCCTGTGTGGGTCAGCGCTCAGCGGTTCTGTGTGAGCCAGCGCCTACAGGTCCTGTGTGGGCCCGGTCCTGTGTGGCCCCGATCCTGTGTGGGTCATTGCAGGGGTTAGTTACCTATCGATCCTTCGTGGGTCCGATGACTTAGATGGATCAGTGATCATCTTTATCGTCATCCGAAGAAGTATACCTGTGTGAGCTGAATCTTGTGTTTCTCTCCTTTGTGGATTGTGTTGAGCTATCCTGTGTGGATTTACTGTTTACTCTCCTTTGTGGATTGTGTTGAGCTATCCTGTGTGGATTTACTATTTACTCTCCTTTGTGGATGGTGTTGAGCTATCCTGTGTGGGTATACCTTTTTCTTTCCTGTGTGGACTGGGTTGTGCTTGGGCTCGGACGTTGGAGCCGAACGGAAATTGATGACTTAGGTATATGTATGGGCATATACCTAAGCCGTGTCATATGTTACTTCGTGATTGTACCTTTCCTTTGTGGATTATCCTTTGTGGATTTCGGGAGACCTTCAGGGGTCTCGGGGTCCCTACTGTGTATCTTATACTCACCCCTGCACGGGCTATGCCCTTACTACGTTGTGTTGGTTGCAGACGACGGACAGCGCTGATCATGGTGGAGGCGTGCGGAGCAGGACGGTACCTGGAGGTATACCACTGGGTGGGATGTACTCGGAGCGGTTAGGTGGACCCGAGGAGAAGTGGAGACTATTTGTACCCACCCTTCAGGTGGTACTTCCATAGGACGGCTCGACGCTGTAGTTTTCCCTTTCAGTTGCAGTTTTTCCTTTCAGTTGTACTTTACAGTTGGGCTTGTATTTCCGGCCCCTTTTTACTTTCAGCACAGCTTGTAAAGTTTTGACTCAGTGTTTACTTTTCCGCTTGCTTACTCTGTGGTTCTTGTTTACTTTTCAAAGGCAATGCCTTCCTTTTTTGTTGGGATTTACGCCTTGGTGCTAGACGCCAGCCCCTGGCCTATGGAAGGCGGGCTTGGGGTAGTCACGGCACGGGCCCCGAGGACGGGTCGTGACATTGGTTTTGTATGTGTACTGTTGTTTGTATTGTACATCCTGAAAATGAGAATGTGAGACCCACATGACTCATCATTGATCTCACCATGTCTAATAAGGTGTGGTTCATCCTTTACCTTACACCATTCAACTGAGGGGTATAATGTGGAGTGAGTTGAGATAATATCCTGAACACCTGTAAATAATCAATGAACTGTTATTAAGAAAATCTCCACTATTGTCTGACTGTATTTTATATATATTATTACTAAGCTATTTATCAACTTCATTATTGTGTTCTTTGAATTTAACTTTGTAATATGACTTCTACCTAATTATGTAGACATACCAATATATATGAAATTAATCAGTTAATGTTATGATGTATGAGAACCCACCCCTTTCCACAGTATTGAATAGTCTAAAAACATTGGCATGAACTAATTTCAAAAGATCTTAAACCCTTCACATATACAATTAAATCAGGATTTCTCCATTTTTTTATATAAAAATGTGGGGAATACAACATGTGGTTTTAGTTCAAAAGAATTTAATTATCCATCATGATTCAATTTAGTATAGGGTTTTTAATTTACATGACCTATACTATGATTTTAAATTTTGGTGTGGTATGAGTCATGTGAAGAAACATTGTCATCGATTTCCATTACTTCATGTAATCCAACACTTAATGATCATTATTTAAATGTGCATTACCATAACAAATTCTATCCTTATAAAAGAAGAAATAATTATTCCACAATTTTAAAATAAATACATCCTAATATTGTATGGATCTATAAATAATTTTTTTTATAAATGGAGGCGCATAATAAAAAACTCTTCAATGAAAGGTCATTCTGGTCGGAAATGTGTGGTGGTAGTCCCCTATTTCTACAATAGCTAGTTTATCTCTCTTGGCTGCTCATATATCTACCTCCCCTAGTAAATCTTTTGGAATCTACTTGGTTCCATTATTTGAATACATATATGACAACCATAAACTATATTTAGCACCCAATTTTTAGAAATAGATAAATATCATTTGATAAAAGACAAACGTAAATATTCCCATTTCTTCTTGGTATGGGTGTAGTTATTCATTAATTGGACCATAGTTCAATGAGTGAAAAAGAAACCATCTAATTCCATTGTTTCCCAATTTATTATCCTCTTCTTGGAAGAGTATGAATAAGCTTTGGGATAAAATATCTCCCCTTTCCATTTCAGCTTATTGACTATAAGGATAAAAGGTTTTTCTCATTTTATATCCTTATCTACTCATTGAAGAAGAGTAATAATATCTTGAACATATTTCTCAATGTTGTTCATATTAAATTACACAATAATTACTACGAAGCTCTGAGAATGTTTAAACCCTTATAACATTAAGTGATAAATACAATGAATGAGTCAGACTATATGAGGTCAAGTTTGGGAACCACTTATAAGAATTCTCCAAAAAAATGCCTTATAAATCTCAAACCATTCTTCTCTAGATATCTTCTTGTGAAGACCATGGATGTGCTCATATATTCAATACACATCAATTTTTAGAGAGTTTATTAGTTCGGTATACATCTATGAAAGAAATAAACATTTAATGTAGTCTGAATCACACAATTTTTTTTCATATACAATTAGCTCATTATCAATCAGAACTATTTCGGATGGATTATTCATTAAGTATTATATAAAATATGACTTTTATTCATGGATTATCTCAAATGAAGTTGTCAAAACCACCCATAGAAGTTATTTTGATTTATGATTTCTTCTTTCTCGAATATTGATCATTGGGTTAGTGTGTTTGATGAGAATTAAATATTATTCTAGAGTTAAAGGGGGAAATTTATAGTATTATTTATTCATTTCAAATTAAGAGAGAAATAATAAATAAATATATTTTTTAATATACTGAGGCATGAATTGGTCACCCAAACAAATTTCTCGTTTGAAATTTATCAATCAAAATTATGATTATAATACATTATTGACGGTTAAAAAGATTACTCCATCATGGAATTGAGGGAAATACCTTCTGAAGTAACATAAAAGAGCATATAAAATATTATATTTCATTTTAATTGTCTGAAAACAGTCTGACATCAACTTATAAATAATTGCATCCCAAAAAAGAGAGCCACTTCATGTGAATTTAATTTTTGAAGGTAGACATTCAAACTGTAGGTTTGTATCTCCATGGTCCATTGATTGGATTCCCATATACTGAATCCCTAACATGGATTTCTTGAACACTTGCCTCCAATTTTTTTTTGAACAAAAATTGGCTGTTAAACTTAGTATAAGATCGGTTATGTCAACCGAAAAACCATCAGGATATCTTTATGATTAATGAAAGTGTCTACACATTGGCCATGTACTACAATAAGTTATATGGTTTCATTCCTAATCAACTAATGAAATGATTTTCCAGGGTTAATTTTAGGTTGATGTAATTTAATTAATTTATATATAAGTTTAATCTTGTTTAATCCTTCATATGTCGTGTTAATAGACAATGATTTTTTCATAATTAATTAACAATATTGTATAAAGAATTAAATAATAAATCATTTAATTTTTTACATATTATAATATTAATTAATTATTTTATGTGACTTCAAAAACTAAATACATAATATTAATATATTATTTATAGAAATAAAAAAAATGTAAATGAACCTATCATTAGATTATCTTATGGTTGATTTAAAGACCAGACATTGAATCAAACATTGATCTATGGAAATAACTCCATTTTTGTACCATGGAATGAGTTATAACATTCCACTGGTATATTTTTTTTATCACCATGATGGCATCATAATTGTTCTATCCTGAACTGCCTCCATGGGCCGTATTATGATCTATTAATTATAAGTATTGTTTCCTCACACACAAGTGGGGGAACCAAAGGATTATTTTTCGGGGATTACACAAATATCCTTAGACACACATGTCATATATAATAATGGAGGGAGGAAATTCTCATTGAAAAACTTTTAATTTAGTATTAAATTATTTCAAACCCATGTTATACAATTAAACTAAAAAAATTTCCACACATTCATAGGGATTGGTCCAGCTTATGATTATTTTTCATGCAATGAATCCATAGAAGTATCAAGATAGAAAATAAATTTTATCTATTTTTTATTATTAATATAATTTTAATTTAATTAATTTTATAATTAAATAATTACAAATAATCATAATTATCATCCGATATTAATTGTATATACCCATCATTTATGGAAATAACTAAAAATAAACAGATCAAAAAATAAGGAAATATTATATAAAAAAATTTATTTTGGCATTAAATTTTTTAAACCACTATTTAATTTTAAAAAACACATAGATTTTCAAATCAATAAAATAAGATTTTAGTGCAAATATAATCTATTTAATGTAATTTTTAATTCTATCCTTTAACGGTAGACTACATAGCATATATAGCCATGTTACTTGCAATGTACCTCAGTTTCCATGTATCCGAGGCACATGCTTAGGAAAATGGAACATTAATTTAGCCAAACTACACGACATGTACATGTCGTCTACATGACATGTATTAGATATTAATATTCCATGTTTTTGAAGTCATCATGCGATATGAAATAAAGAACATCTTGTAATTAATTATTTGGCCTATCATGGTACTATGATCATGGGTACATAGAATATACTCTAGAAAAATTATTGTAACCAAGTATTACCAGCCAATGATTTGGCATTTCTCGATGGCATGCGTGTTTTTTCTTCATCAATTATTAAACCTTTATAAAAATTAAACTGTGAATTCATATTATTAATATGTCTAATCATGTTAATTCAAATAAGATTTAAGAACAACTAATAGGATATTAAAATTCAACCATGATTGCATATGGACAAAAAATCTAATAATTAATTATAAATTTAATCACAACCACTCTAATAAAACTTTTTAGTTCCAGGCATAGTGGAGACCTGACATTGTGGGTGAAAAATTACAATTTTTTCAATAATAATTTCTCAAAAACAAGAGAGAGTATCTTTAATGAATAATTTATAATTAATTCATTTTATATTTGAAGAAATAAGTACCTTGTCTACGTAACTCTATTCATTGATGAATGTTGATTACCTAAAAATAATGTTTCATAATTCCTTAGTTGTTTTGTGAGTATCCATGGATTGAGTCTATCTAGTGGTGATCCACACATTCTCCACTGATCTCTAAACACTTTCACTCAATCTCAAGGTGCTATCATAGTGAATCAAATGTCTTCCATTATTAGTTCCTAATCTTTATTGCTTTAGTCTTGATGATATATCCATTGTACTTCTTGTTATTGACATGGATAGAGAAGAAGGATTTTATAGGGAAATTTTTGAATGAAAAATTTTCCATTATAAAATTTGGATGCAATACATAATAGACATAAATATTTATGCATAGATTTATTGTTCTGATAAAAATATTATTTAATTTCATTTCATCATTTATATAACATTTAAAAACATTAATAAACCCTCTTCCACAAAATAATAAATTTTTTAGTGGTTTTCTAAATTTTGGAAATTGATTTATAATATTTACCATCCTAAAAATAATTATTTGACCACTGGATGAAGTCTTGATCAATTCAAACTCCTCAATATTTATTGAATACCAAAATTAATATTTCATCCATACAAAATATCTCATTCACACAATGGATAATAATTATTTATTAAATAATTAATAAATCAAACCAATATATTTTTATACACATTCCAATGAATAAATATTTATTTAATTTATGTGATCAATAGAACATGAATAAAATTATTCCTCGATATTAATAATAATTTTTTTCCATAAATAAAATTCAAATAATATTTAATAAAGATCAATGAAAACAATTATTGTGTAACCCTCGAGGATTATTTCTCACTGGAATTAGGTGGTATGTTCTGAAGTCCATGATCAATATCTAGAAATGAGTTAAGGAACCCAAGATAAAGAACGTAATGTCACAATGATGAAAACCACATATGAATGGTCACTGTGTAATATTCTAATATTGTCTCAATATCGTATCAACCTGGTTACACATCCATGTCACTAACCTATATAGTTGATTCATCTTTCTTTGAATATTTGAAATAAAAAGGTTATTTCACCATGTCCATGGAATTTTGGTAGATGATTACATTTTAATCAAAGGGATAAGATAACATATTCTATAAAGACGGAAGGGATAAAACCATCCTCATCTTATTCTTAATGTAATTTCACTCATGATACACCCAAGATATAAAATTTTCCTTGAACTATCATCATCATAGTTTATTAAATAAATTTAATTTTTAAAGTTGTAATAGTCATTAATAATAATATAAAATCCTATGGTACATCACACACGCTCATATATAAAAATATCTGATAAAACTAAAACATGTGGAATTACTATTCGTTGGTCATTTCTCATAATATCCCATATTCGGGACTACCATGTGAAAACATGATGAGAATATAACTAATCTTCTTACAATACCTTCACCTAACAACTTATGTACTATGTGTCACATCATTTTACATCTTCTAACAGGTAAACATTAGCTATAAAAGTCATCATAGCACATCAAGGTTCCCATTATTATGGTGAACTACTATTAAATTATAAATTCCATGTAAACTCCTTTAAATTATTACATTAGATTCATGCATTAAAAAAAATTTGATATAATATATTTTATTATTTTTTAATAAATTATATGTACATGCAATCAAAGTACAAATAATTGGTCATAGGAATCCACCTCCAACAAACACCACACGAGTGAAAATACTATGATTTCAAGGATAATGAGAAAAACTGAAACAACCTACTAGGTACTAAAGGTTATCCTAAACTTAAAAAATTAAATCAATTTTCATTTCCAAGGCATGTCACATTTCATAAATAATTTTCCAAACTACCACTTTCAAAAAAATCTGAAAAAAAATTCAAATACCATTTCATAGTACCGTGAAAACAATATTTAGTTTACAAAAACTTGTGTAAAACCTTGTTTTAACAGAATTTATTTACTCATTAATTTTAAAAAAATCACAGATACTTCAATCCATCATTTAGAAAACATGTTTGAATACAAAAGTTTTTAAGATTCAGCAAATAAATTATAGAGATGGAACTACCTACCCCTTTATTGGTTCACAAACAAACCATAGTGTGATCAACACACAAGAAGGAAAAGGGTAATTAAATAAATCAACATGATAATATAAACTTTTTTCAACATATTATAATCATGTACTCATATGAAAAATATTATTATAGAAGATATATCAAAACATACCTTGATAGTCACCAAATCCACACCATAAATGATACAAGATCAAACAACTGACTATAAAATATATATAATATCAACAAGGGGTGTTTATAGATCAAGAAACAATTGATTTACTAAAAATATGTGAGCTTGAACAATTTTTAATTCTATATCATAAGGAGGAAACAAGAGGATCTTAGTCAAACATACCAAAGTGTGAACAAATGATCGACCAAATATCAGTTCTCCTTAAAAATGGGTTGAAGAGAGACCAAAAAACCATATGAATTCTATTGATAATTTCAATGTGAATTAGGGTTGATCCAAGAGATTAGAAGAAAAAAATAAAGTGACATGGGTTGATAAAAATACTAATTATCCATTAAATTTATGTATCCTTGATGAATTAGTCATCTATCTGGTGGCCCTCATTAACAAGATGATGGCCCTAGTAGTGGACAGTACAACTCTTCTATGACCACTGACTAGATAGTAAAGTGTAAATAATTATAGACCATCTACCAAATAGCACTAACAAGCTAGTTCCATCCACCGGTTTTCCAATGGCATCTAATAACCACCATTTTGTCCATATTTATTTCCACATCTTCTAAGTATCCAAATTATGATCTTATATCTTATTAACATGATTGAATACACATAAAATAGGGATGAAAATAACAATTAAATGGGTCATATCAGAGTTTAATGAATGATGGTACAATTCTCCACACTATATAGAATTTAGTGGACAAATATCCATGCGGAAGAAGGATGCTCTAAAAAATGGTGATGAAAATACTCATTAATAAATGATTAATTCTCCTAATATTTTTATAATATTAACCACATTGACATAAAAATTTATCGAATGATATTGATTAACCTTACATAACAATCATATTAGGGTCATGGATCTCCAATGGCTCCTCCACAACTAATACATATGGGTAAAAATCCATTTCCTCCCAATTTGGAATATGGGATGGATCATGATCCTACATATTATGTTGTGATATTTGAAAAAAAATTAATAACCATGAAATGAGAAGGAAATTATAATTGATAAGAAACCTACCTAATATGCTTAGTGATACTAAATGGCCCAATATTAGTCAAACTCATCTTCCCCTTTTACCCTACCGTTTGGGGACCTAACTAATGGGAAACTATAAAGAAGACTCGATCACTAATAGTAAACTCCAAATGATAGTTTTATCAATCCAAAAAATATTTATTTTAACTCTAAGATATAACCAATAAACAACATATGTCATGAATTGTTTCTAATATCTCTTGAATGATACTCAATCCCATTAGAGAGGACTCTCCCCCAATTACCAATAAATAGGGTTTCTACATGGATGAATAAACAAGGAATTTAAAAGAGATATTTTTATTGAAAAACTTTTAAATATTATTATATGAAAACATAACCTGTCAAATATGGTTATGGAAATATCCCAAAAAATTTAATGCATATGATCCAATTATATCCTCCCTAATCTGAAATTAACGCATTATCTGAAATCCATTTGTGGATGAAAATCTATACAGATCCTAAAATGACTCCCCACCACCCCTTATAGACCATTTTTGATTTGGGTATTTTGATATGGATCCTTGTTAGAGATAATAGAAAAGGGAACCCCATGAAATCATTCAATTTATTAAAAATATATCTTATTAAAATCTTCAACCTAGGTGGTGTCCCTAATTTGAATGAAATGATCCAATTTCATCCACTGATCAATCAAAAAATATATATTATTCTTTAAATATGGATTTTTTTGGAAATCAAATAATTATTTCAATCTATACTTTATCTTATTTCCATAATATAACCAGAATAGGCTTACGAAAATAGACAACTTTAGGTTCTCCACTATGTTCTAATGAATAGTGTAATTGTGAAACACAAAGTAAACAATTCACGGATTCATACCCAGCCAGATAAATCACTATATTATTTTTTAATATATCCTCAATGTTATAGGATGAAAAATGTGAATAACTAGGAAAATAATATATCAATATATTTATAAAAAATAATGGTATGATAAAATGACTCCTAAAAAGAATATTTCAATAAGAGGGAAGTGTTTATCCATTAGCTGTATCCCCCCATATAAGGTTTCCTAGATTCCTATGATCACATTTTAGTTCTCTTATTCAAAAGGAATCGAATCAAGGAGAGATGATGATAACTAAACAATGGTTAGAACAATAATAGAATCTTCTATATCTACATCCAATTGTAACTATTAAAAAAGATACATTTAGTTTCACAATTATTGTGACTCCAAGATAGCATGAGGTGGTAATTTTTTGTTGAGAGAATCAATAACCACATTCCCCTTCCCATGGGTATATGATATGTATATATCAAATTTCTTGAGGTAATCCACCCATGTCTTCTTCCAGAGGTTTATTTGTTTTTGAGATAAGATATAACTCAATTTCCCATGATCAAATTAGATCATGAACCCCTCACTTGAATAATAGTGTCACCAAAACATTGTATCATACATGTTATTGGTGATATCCAAGTCATGTGTTGGATAATTATTATCATGTGGTCAAATATGAATACAATTGTTAACCACTATATGATCATCTTACAGAGGAACACAACCTAGCCCAAAAATAAAGGAATCCAAATAAACCACATTTCCCAAAGAAAGTTCTAGAAAGATCAGGATATGATCCAATTCCAGTATCTATATTTACTCATGAAAAGTGTCTATAAACTTATCATCCCATGATAATATAAACCCTTTCATTGTAAGAGCATTTTAAAGTGATTCAACCTTCAAGTAAAAATTTATATACCACTGATGACACCCAGAATGGACTAAATAAATGTAGTATCTTAATGAAATTATATGGTTTTTACCATGAATAGGAATCCTTTACTTTTTAAGAATCAACATAGAGGGCATTTTCTGAAATCATGTTCCAAAATAGTAACACCTCTATCATGTAGAAATTAGATTTTGAGAACTTCCTATAAATTCGATGAATCATCATCATTCCCAAAATAGTATTCAGATGATAGCCATGCTATTTCATAGTTCATGAATAAACTAGGATATCAACCATGAATACAACAATAATTATATATATATTCTAGTGTAATATTTAGAATATTAAATCTATTAAAAAAATAAAAGCATTAGTTTTCCTAAAAGAAATTAAAAGATATTCATTTTGGACATACCTTCTCCTAAAAATAGTCTTCAGAATATAATATTCCTTAACACTGAGCTGATGATAACCCAAGCAAAGGTCAATTTTTGAAAAACACTATTCCATAATTAACTAATCATGTAGGTCACTTGCACAGGGTTATAGATATTTATTCGTAATAGTTACCCAATTTATCTGATGATAATCAATGAAAAGATGAATTGAACCATCCAACATCTTGGTTTAGAGAATATAGTCTGACCATGATGAAACACCATGGAAAAAAATATATTCTATAACATGTTGTTCAATATGATCATAATCACTTTCCACTAAACTATTTATACAATATAATTTGGTATATAAATCATATTGGTATTAGAAACCAAATTTATGGATAAATCATCCTCCATTTTTGAAGGAATTCCGAAAACAAAATCTAGGAAAACCATAAGAAAATAATAATAAAAATGGATAGATCGGTATAATAATTTAGATCATCAAGATAAAAAAATATTATTAAATATATTCCCGAAAATTAGATGAAAATATTTATATGATTAGAACATAGGTCCCACTCTAACTGAAACACTTGGGTGCTTCTATTAGTAATAGAGAATGAAAAAAACTGACAATAACAATCAATCTAATCATGGTGAGAGAAAAACCATTCTATGTTTATTGGAAAATCCAAACAATATAAATCAACAACAATATTTTCCTAGAATAACTCAACATAATCTATAAATAAAGACCATGAAAAACAACTAAACCACATCTCATATCTCTCAACAAGAGGTGTTGAATCTCTATAACATATTCCATGAGCACAATTGAAAGATTAAATTAATCAAGAAAGGGTATATCAAAATTTTTGTAAGGAAATCCTAACAAAAAAATATTTTTTTTTATAAATTATACAAAAAATGGTTCCTATAATTTTATATAGACACACATCAACCTCCACTATTATCTCCTCAACTACATGAAATGTATTCACTCTTGAGGCATGTGGATGGATCCTTAGGGACTTTTATGATTATGATAGAACCATTGTTACATTTTGATAATATGATCCCTTAATATATTGACATGTATACTGAGCCTGGAAGAATTTATACCAATAATATCAATGACTATATGCACTGCATGTTTTAATAGTTATGGGGAAAGATCAACCGGTGTCCCCAATAATGCAACATTAGTAGTATGTCAAGTGTAAATTACTATCTGCTATTGAAGGAGTAGGAAGATTTTAATACTAAGATCCACCTCTCACACCTATAAAATTATTATATCACTTCCCCTTCATCTCATGCATGCCAATTAATTTTTATTTTAGTTGAAGGGGTAACTTAAACAAGCCTGGCTAACAATATCAATCTCTACTATCGCAGCAGTTTCAAACATTTCATCCTAGGTGGTGAGTTTCATCATATAAACATATGATTGTATATAGAGTCACAATCCATGAAGGTATTTATGATCTATTATTTTATGATTGACAACTTCCTTAGGAACCGAACTATATTACCAAGAAAAACTGTTGGGGTACAATGTTATTAAATGATCATACTGCAAAAAATGGAGGAACTAACTAGACTTTTCAATCAGCATTATTTTTATGGAACTAATAAAAGGAAATGTATTTGATTCATTACTAATATAGGCACACATAACGATTACACTTAACAATAGAGTCCCACCACTTCTTTCTAAGACCCTCGATCTTGAAAGTCTCACACTTCAACATAACCAATTCAGGCATATCTCAGACGCCAAATACCATGTTTGTTTTTTGGAGCATGATGTCGACCTCACAAGGATCATTAGTTCCCCTTATATACATTATATTAAACCATAAAAACTCTTACACTTGATCCTTGTCTACCATAGCACCTTCTTATTCCTCTTTATCATAACTCTAAATAGAAATCACATTTTAATATATGAAATGAACTACACATATGATATTCAAAATGGGATTAGAATAAAAATGAGTATTTTATAATTGAAAATTTCCAGCTATATCCTCCGAAGGTATCCTTATCATAAATCTTAGAGTCATGATTCTATACACAAAAATAGGGATGTACAATTATATAATGAAACAATATTATTTTGACCAAAATACTATTAGTTGAAACACCAATCTAGATCAAAACCGATCACATGAAAAACACAACAACATCTTGTGGTGACTATAGGGTTATTATGGTAACAGTGGTAATGTAACTCACCATGAACCTACAATACAAGACCCAATAAAACATATCACTTTTCAATGAACTTCCCAATATTGATAAAAACATTCTTTTATACTAAATTGACACAAACCAGTATAGAAAACCCATTGGGAATTACTGTAAAATGTATATTGATATGACTTGAAGGGTCTTCTTGATTTTTACAGGAAGAGTACTTACACCCTGGAATCCAATAATGACACTAAGGAATGTTTTTTAAAACTAAAAAAGACAAAAATAACAGAAAAATATATATATTGATTACGGAAAAGTAAATAATGAATAATTTAAAGGAACAAAAGTGGGAGTGATACCACCTTTATAAATAGAAAAAACTAATGAATATTAACATGAAAATATAAATGAAAATGTTTAACCTAAAATATAAATATATACTCCATGAGACACATGGGAAATGTCCCACTATCTACCCATGCACAATTGACATAAACCTCACCACCTAAATATTATGCCTTTATCATTACTATGTCAGACAAACCAATGTCTAGAAACCACAGATAGAGTGTAATGTCTGTGAGAAAAACAACATATAAGGATCACAACCATGTTTTTTAATCGTTATTCTATATCTAATAATCAGGTAATTCATAATATATTAAAAATATTTCATGATCAGATAAGTTTTCTTTTTATAAAAAAAGTATGTAAAAAGATTCCCCCTTCTAATATTTCTCATATAAATTATAGATAATATATGTTTAATGCATATTTATAATAAAACACTTTAAATTTATAAAAGCATGAACTATATATCATATAAATACCAAAAAGAGAGAAGTAAATTCACAATGGAGATCACAACCAGGATATCATAGATATAGGATAACTAGGTCACTCATACCTCAAATATTAATAAAAAATATGAAACTATAAATAAGACCCAATAAAAACAAAGCCTTCAGAACAATGGAACACCAAAAAAGTGAAACCCCTATGCTGTTAAAATAAGGTTACTAGAACTATAGGTCCTAGATAAAAGAGTAACACCACTTAAGTGAACCCCCTTTGTATAGGTTCTAAGCATAGTAGAACGGTATGATGGTTGAGGTCCAACTTTTTTTTTCATGATTGATGAGCAATCCAATGATTACATAATGATAACTGTCATGACCTAAAAAATATAATTAATGAAAACATACAAGGGATAAAACACTACAACTAGAGAGAGGACATTCACATCATATTTATATTAAAATGAATTAATTAAAAAATGACCTTATTTCAATTTGTTCCCATTGATTGATATAGAAGTAGACCAGAATTGAATGGTCGTTTAATTGTAAGAATCAAATTAGATCACCTCTACCAGTGATCCATACATTATCCAAAAAACAATGAATGTCACTATAGGAATTTCCATGTGCTATCATAGTAGATCCTATCACTTCAATCATCCACCATTGATCATCTCGAGAATCTATTCCAATCCTTATCCTAGATCTATCTTGACCTGAGTGTGAGAGGTGGAGGATGATTGCTCTCAGTTCTTAGGAGAATTCTTGGAGATGAGATGTCAATTTCACTTAAAAGGATAATCCAATTTAGTTGTTTATAACCAAACAAATTTATATTCTTTAAAATAATATAATATAATTTTTTTATATATTTCTATGGTAAAAAATAAAAAATTACAAAAGTTCTTTTTATTATTTATTTAATCCCAACAGAACCCCATGTCAAATAATAATAACAATATTATTATTATTTCTCGTCATGTGCATAAATTGATAATTAAATTAAATAATATGTAATCAAATAATATTAAATATTTATAATTTCTCAACTGTCCATTAAACTCTCTCTGCCATTTTTCAAAAATATTTATTCAGCCTTATACTATAAATAGTTATTTGTTAAATAAACATCTTTTTATTATTCTATAAAAAATAGATATTATATTCACTAAATAAAAAATAAATATTTATTAAATATTCTACTCACATTATATTCTCACAAATAACGAGTTAACAATGAAATCGAAAAAAACATAAATAATTATTAAACCACATTGTAGAATAATATTTATTCATCTTTATAAATAATAAATAATAATATCATTATTTAAATAATATTTTGGATATAATTTTTCTGTGACCCTCTTGGCCACTTTCTCAGTAGCATTAGGAAAATCAACCTAAAATCGAAGGGTATAGTCATTAAACATGCCAGGGAATCCATAGAGAATGAAGAGAAATTCAAAAACGACATAATACCTCACATGGAGACTTACTATATAAGTTAATCCATTTATCTTGATATATTTAATCAAGCAGGTTTCATGGTGCTGCCATCAACATTTTTGTTGGATGTCTATTTCTTTGAATTCCTAGAAATTTATCTTACCTATAAAAAACCATGAAAATAGATTTATTTATGAAACAACCATTACATTAAAGGGAATAAGATATTAACTTCAATTATAAAAGGTAATGCGAAAATCATTTCTCTCATTTTTCTTTAATTTGATATCATTTGTGAAGCACCCAACATATCCCATCTTGCAACAAGCATCTATTGTCCAAATTTTTATCAATATATCAGTCTAACAAACTCATAAAACTCATTAATAAAAACATAATAGTCTAAGTATAAAAAATGTCAATATATAGGAACATCTAATGACACATATAAATTTGGATTTCCTTTTGGTGGTTCCCATTCGCATAATATCATACACTAGAAATTACCGAGGATGATCACCCTAAGAAGGTTCCTCATTGTCCAATAAGTCTCTACCCATGACAAACTATATAATTTGTTCCCTTAAATGATATAATCTGGCTATAGAACATATAATTTTGAATAGATTCTTAGAAATTACAGGTTCTCATCATTGTATGTATCTCCTGTAACCTTTTTCTGTGACATCTACTCGTAGAACATTATCAAATAATATGTTACATAAAACAACAATCATGATGTGATAAGGATTTTTTTAATATTCAAAATAATGAATAAATGTTATCATAAAGTATATAAAAGTTAGTTCTAGGGGACTAACACAAATATACTCTCACTTGAACTAGAGCCAACTTATAAAAACCTTCAATCCACTACCTCTAACATGATACTCATCTTTCTGATGAGTTATTTCTTTACTCAAGGGGTATGATATGTTCACTTTCATGGGTACTCATCTAAACACAACTTCACCCCTTTGATCAAAATCCTTCAAGAGGTGATAATTATATAGTATATTATTTTTTCCATTGCTGTGACCTTGGTTTTTTCATAAGATCCACTACATTATAATTATCCCAATATAATGTAATATGGTATTTACTTATAGATACATCATCATAATCATGGAAAATGTTCTGTATCCAAACATCTTTTGTAGATGCCTACAAGGCCAATATATACTAAAACATTTCTATAGAATCCACAATAAATGGACTTGTTGAACTATTCTAGCTTATAGATCCTTCATTGATACATAAAACATATCCAAATATTAGATTTTGGTTAGTATGATATATCTAAAAACATGCATCATTATAACCCCAGATGTACATCTCTTCATCTCCTCTATACACCAAGAACATATCCTTACTTATTCATATATACTTAAGAATAAACATAATATCATACGAATTATTTTCTCTTAGATCATCTTGAAATCTAACTACCATAATTAATGCATAAGAAACATAAATTCTAGTATGTATCAAGGAAAAAAAAATTGATCCAATGGAGGAAGTGTAAAAGATTTTACTCATTCTCCCATTCTCATTCTGTGTCTTAGGACACAATTTTGTAGAAATATGTAATCCATGTTACACTAGAACCAATACCATCTAGGTTTATCCATTCTAAATCACATTAGTACTTGGTGAAAATAAATACTTTAATTTAGTAAAAGAATCCTCTTGTATCTAAAATTAATGATCATGATCCCTATAATATATGCTTATTCACATAAGTCCATCACGGAGAAACACATTTTTAACGAGTCCTTAATAGAAATTAAGGCCAGTATGTCATTTACAATAAGTAATACATCATCAACAAATACCCCTTGGATAATGACGTCATTCCCACCAAACCTTTTGTAATAAAATAGATCACATTTATTCATAATGAAAGAAAATTTATTTTATAGATTCATTTAATTGGGTGTTACATCATTTAGATACTTGCTTCAATACAAAAATTCATCTTCGCAACATTCAAATCCACTTGGCATCACCATGAGTCACAAAAACTTTAGGTTGTGTCATATATACATCTTCTTGAAGTTTCCCATTAAGGAATTTAGTTTTGACATCCATCTCCCAAATCTCATAGTCATGGTAAGACTCAATCAAATTTATAATTCTGATGGATTTAAACATGGAAACCTATAAAATGGTTTTATCATATTAAATTCCTTGATTTTGTTTAAAATCTTTAGCAAGTTGACATGAATTATATGTTTTTACTTTACCTTCCATGTCTAGTTTCCACTAGAATTCCCATTTATGTCAAACATTATTTACATTAATTGGTGAATTGACCATAACCATAACATTTTTATAATAGATAGAATCCATTTCAAAATAATTTTCTTATTTCCATTTTATAGATTTTGATCTTTATACTTCCTCCTCCTAGGAGAGAGGTTCATAATTATCAACCAATAACGAGTCACCATCTCAAGTCACTAGAGAACTATATCTCTCTTTTTACCTTACCTTTCTTACACTCCAACAAAATAGTTGTATTTTAGGATGTACATCATTCATGGGGACCTGTGGAATTTTTTCCAAAAATAACTCTTATGTATCTTGATCATCAACTTCATTTATGTCAATATTAATCACAGTATCCTTTTTGAGGATGGGCTACTACTAAATAAATATGATTTTTTTGTGAAAATAATGTACATTTCTGAGGTGTTGTAAAGGTATTATCCCTATGTTTTAATAGGATACACAATAAAAATACACTTTGTGCCCTTGATGAATTTTTTTAATGAGATGGTGTTAAAAAAAATGCATCACAACCCCATACACATTTGTGTGAAAAAATTGGTTTCATTCAACTCGTTATCATGAAATGAATTCAATTTAACGCTTTAGTTGGTACTGAATTTAATGTCTATTACAAATTTTGTAATTCATTTCCACAAATATATAATAGAAGATCTCCATGACTCTTTATCAACCTTACCATCTCTATGAAGGCAAGTTTCCTTCCTTCACTAACATCAATACACTATATTGTGTAAGATAGAATTAGTTGAGACAAAATCCCAAATTATCATATAGTGTAGATAAAATATTGTTTATGATATTCACCACCTTTATCCGATTAATGATTTTTTATAATATTCCAATGTTAATTATCTACTACATTATTGAATTCCTTGAATTTCTCATAGGACATGGAAATATATATCATCAAGTACATATATTGATATCCAGTCAAGTCATAAGTTAAATTCATGATGTACTAATACCCACCTATATATTCTTTTGGAATTGGTCCACACACATTAGTGTGTAAAAATTATAGAAGCTCTGTGGCCCATTTACCCTATCCTCCAAATGGTTGCTTTGTAATTTTTCCTTATAAACAATCATTATATATGTCAATTGTTTTATCGTATATGAATCTAAATAACCATTTTGAGAGATCTTGGTAAGATTATTCTCATTTACATGAATAATATGGTTATTCCATAACTAGGTGTTATATGACTCATGTAGAAATGATTTGTCATCAATATATAATATTTGGTTTTCCAAATTTAAAACATAATGAAAATTATTTAAATCTTCTATACTATAACATAAATTGTCTTTTTAAATGAAATTATTTGTAATTTTAAACTAAATATAAGCCCATCATCATATTGGAATGATACATAAGTTATGTTATTGGTAACTGTCAGTACATAATGAAAATATTTTAAAACCAAAATCATGCTTGTTGGAAGTGAAATATGGTTGTCACCAATGTCAAGGAAATAAGAACTCTCTAAATTTTTAACTCTCGGATACACCCTTCCTCTGAAAATATTTCTAAATATACTTTGTTCATGGTTTTGGATACAAATTTGAGAGCCACATGCCGTATCTAATAAATAATATGTAGATATGGTAAAGTTACACTTAATAAAAAATTTACTATTATCTTACCATTACACATGAGGGAATTCCACATCCATAGGCCTTGATTGCCACATGAAAAACATACTACCTTGTTTTTAATTTATTTAATCTCGGCCATTCTTTTCTTCAAAGGATGATGATCATGATATTTAGACTTGTTGTGAGCCCTGAGACCCATTTCCTTGCAATACCATTTCTTGTTCACCATATGTACCATGGGATTATCCCACCCCATATTCTTATCCACTTAAAAAATCAAGGTAAGATGTTCTGAAATACTCTTATCATTATTTTTCTTATTTTAACTAATAATAAAATTATAGAAGGCCTTGGATTGTGATGAAAGTATGATATTTTTATGCAAATCATCCTGGAATTTAATCCCTAAAATTTATAATAATTTAATGTAGATAATAATCATGACTAAATGAGCCCCATATGGTAATGAAACTCCAAGAATAGTGGTTAATAGAGAGTTTTAAATGTCATACCACTCTGGTATCACATTCTCTTGATAGAGACCCTAAAGTTGACACAACATTCTACACACATCCTTGTCCCCATGTGGCTTTAAAATCCCATTGGACATGGATGATAGCATGAAACATTGAAAAAATATAGAATCATTCAAATGTTTCTCAGAGTTTGATAACACTTATTCCATTCCCTAATTACCTAGTTTAATAAGTATATGTTCTTCCATCAGTTACAGTTTCCCTTCATGATGAAGGATGGAATGTAATATCCTTTTCCATTCTTGGAAATTTGTTTTGGTGAGATGGTTATCCATAACATTTTTGGACCATGACGATGTGTTTTATATCATTTTAATGTTGTTTCTATAAATAGTATGAGCATAATTATACTACTTTAACAAATACATTTTTGATAAATATATAAATATTTAATTTATGAGTGTCCCAATATTTTATCGCAACTTAATAGCCCTCAAAATTGGCCTTAAAATATCTATTTGCTTGGATATTCTAGTGGAAAGGATCCATATTACCCATCTCATTACCCCAAAAATGGTTGTCCAAGAAACATGAATGGTTTCACATAGGAATTCCAAATTCCATATACATTAACTCACTATTCTATGATTTGTTGAGTGGAATTCTCAATCTAGAAATCGTTAAATTGAATTGATTGAATACTTTCATATCAATTAATCTCCGTAATACTTTTGCATTTAACCCCAAATTTAAAATAATATAATATAACCCAAGAAAATTATTTTATAATTCCCCAATTTAAAATAATTTAATCCAACCCAAAAAATCATTTTAATCCTTTCATCTCAATTAATCTCCCTCAAGCACTTTGAACTAGGGTTTGATTTTAACTAAAGTAGTGGAAGGCTATATCTACATAATATTTGTAATTGAGGGATTTTATCCTTTATGTGTAAATTTCAAATAGTTATCTTTATCAAATGTTTTTTTAATAATAAGTTGACTTACATAAGTAATTATCCTGGTCTTAGATCATATTTTTAAAAAATCTATTTTATTTTATTTATATATTTCATGATTTTTAATTTCATTAATTTATGTGATCTTGAAAAAACAATGATATTGAAATAAACATGAAAATTGAAAGAAATAAAATATTAAACCAATATGATCATGAGATTTTATAAATGGTTGGATTTTATATCATTTGATAAAATAACATTTATGAAAGGGAGAAAACTTCCTATACAAAATAAGTTTCATCTTATAGATTTTCACATATCCAACTGTGTATCTCTCTTAGATTAGTTTCTCCTCAACTCTAGATTTGAACCTCCTCCACTAGCTTGGGAGCTCCATCCATTAGATATTATTTCAATCACACCCAAATGAGGGGAAATGGTTTTAATAAAATAATTCTTGGGAATATAGACCCTTAATTAATAACAGTAGAGAATGCATGCAAGCCAAAAATATAATTTAATAATTAATTAAATGAAACCAATCACCTTATGTGGTCTGATCTATACTCATGATCATCCACATACATAAAACGAATTAAAATTTTATAAAATAAGAATTCAATTTATAATCATTCATTTTTAAGATAAATCCTTCTTGAAAAAATTAATTATTGTCCTTTATTAATCAAATATTTAATTTTAATTCTCATTTAGAATTTCCTTTAGATTCTCATACATTATAATTTTAAACAAATATAATAAATTTCATTAATATTTATTATGTACATAAATGTATCATGGAGGAAACATGATGAATACCCATCCGAATACTCCCAACATGTAATATTATCATATTAAATTTACTCATGTGACATATTACATACATGATTTATTACATACTTTAATGAGGTGTAGGTTTAACTTAATGATTACAAAAATTACATGATTTTTCAATCATGTGTTTTTGTTCAATGCACATAGAGTATCAAATATTAATATAACTCATAAATTATACATATATATGAACATTACATTGATATTAATTGAATATATATATATATATATATAAAATAAAACTGATCACATTGAATCTCTTGTCAACTTAATGACCACAACCAACCACATATTTATAAGGTTTATATAGTATAATAAATTAAATTTAAATCTGCTTAATTTTTTATAAGTACAAGGCTTGTATAGCCGAGCTATAGGGAATGTAAATCATTCCCTGTGTATCCTAGGCACACACATAGGGAGTTGACATATAAACTCTACCTCTTAAAATTGGAGTACATGGCGTGTATAAAAGCCTACATGACATGTGTTCTCCTAATTACATGGTCACCAATCAGGTTGGCTATGTATGCCAATACATGGATCATATATGACTCAAAGGGAAAAAGTTATATGTATTTTTTCTAAACAACATGTTCTTTAGTAGACCATGTGCCACCCAAGAATTATCAACACATGTGGTAAAAAAACAACACAATGCGTGTCATCAGTGAAAACGATTTGAATTAATTTCCAAATTAATTCCTAATAAATTAAATACAAAGAACATGACATGTAACTCTAGTTACATTATATGTACTTTATTTATCTATTCATTATTCCTATCACCTATAGATGAGTATATTTATTTTATTTCATTTATTAAATTAATCATATTGATTAGATCTATGAGAAACGAAGGAGGAAGATGAAGATATCACAATTCAAATTGTAATAATTACTAAATAATAATGGAAAACTAAATAAAAAATGCGTAAATCAATCAACTATCATTAAAAAAATTAAATTAATTGTGTAACCCCTCTAATACCTCTTGAAGGCTTTAGGAAAAACAGAATCATGTGATGGGTCTTTCCCAACTTTTCTTTTTGTCATAATCGCTGATCAATTCGAGATTTACATAATGATAAACATCACGATCTAAAAAATTGTATCAATGAAAAAAGACATGGGATAGAATGACATGTTCAAGGAATGTATAATCACATATTACATTGAATTAATACAATTAATTAAATAATTACCATGTTGGAACTATTTCATTATTGATGGATCTGATAATAGATTTATGTTTTACAGTTTTTTCATTATAGGAATCAAAGTAGATGCCCTCTACCAGTGATCCACATGGGATCCCCAAATCACCAATCATCGATGTAAGAATCCCCATATTCTAGCATTGTAGATGGTATCACTATCATCCTCTTTATTTGATCACCTAAACATCCTCTTCCAAAGAACTGTTTTAGATATATCTTGACATGGGAGTAAGAGGTGGTGGAAGATCTATCTCCATTATTGGGAGCATTCTTAGAGAAGGGATCTATCATATTATTGATATGATGATTCAAATCTGTTGTGAAAAATAAAAAATTAAAATTGATCTGATAAAATCAAATAAAATTTGGTTTATATATTGCTAGGATTTGAAAAAAATAATTTTATATGCTCACATTAATATTTATTTAATCCTTGCAGAACCCCATGTCAAATAATAATAATAATAAAATTTATAGACATGAGATTATCTTGGGAATAAAATTAAATATTATTTTATTATGTAATATTAAATTGTTATTATTTCTCATTGGACCATTAATCATGATTCCCCATTCCTTGATAATATTTATCTAGCTGTAAATAATGTATTTTTATGAATTAAATAAATATAAAATCATTATTTTCTAAAAAAATTATATTTACCAAATAGAAAATAAATATTTATGAAATATAATAGTACATTATATTCACTCAAATAATTGTTGTTGAAATAAATATGATCATAGTAAATGGAATAATTATAAAACCCCATTCGGGAATAATATTTATTAATCAAGTATAATATTAAATAAAAAATATCATTATTTAATTTAGATTCTCAATACACTTAGTGTGTGACCCTTTATGAATCATTATTAATAAATATAGGTGATGCAACTTAAATTCCATGGTTAGCATCTTGAAACATAATAAGGAAACCATAAATAAATAAGTTAATACCCCAACAACATAATACTTCATACAGATGCTTAATAAGTAATATAACTATTTTATCATGATACCTCTAATCAAGCTAGTTGTATGCTAGTGGAATAACCCTATATTATCAATTTCTAATTCATTGAATTCAAGAAAATTTAATATATATATAGAATTCCATGTCCATGAATTTATTTAGTATATACCACTTCCAAAAAATGAATTGATATATTAATTTCTATTAAAGAACAAACGAGACAAATCCTTTCTTGAATTATTCATTAATGAAATATTATATGCAACACACCCAACATATCCTACCTCACTAAGAACATTTGTAATCGTAGTTTTCATCAATAAATCAAATTCTGTGAGTTATAATACACATTAATAATAATATAAAAGTCTAAGGATCAATACATGAATATGAATATAGGAACATACAATGACACATATAAATTTATATTTTCTACTGGAGGGTCTCATTCTTGTAATATCATACACTAGATATTACCAAGGGTGTACACCATGAAAAGATCTTCAATGTACTATGAGTTTCCACCCATGATAACCTATATCGCTTGAGTCCATGAAATGAAAACATCTAACTATAGAACATATATTTAAGAATAATTTTGTTTCACTTCTGTGCTCTCATCGTAGAAAGAAACATCAATTATGTTTTAGTGAAACAACTACTATTAGGAAATTATAATATACTATTTTATGTAGAATAAAAATAAAAATGTGATAAAGTGTTGATTAATATTTAAAACAATGAATATAGTTACCATATAGTACATAGATGTTTGTTCTTGGGAACCAAATCCGACACCATGATATCAATGATACAACCGAATAGTAAAAATTATTCTTAGGTTTCATAGGATTCCATGTTCTTTCAAAAAATAACTTTAATTTTCACGGACTTATCATATTTCATTAACAATTTTACAAACAACCATTTTCATCAAAATAAATTATTTAGAAAACAATTTCACAAACCATTTCATGGTTATTTGAAAACTATATAACCTTTATCAAAACTAGGGGAAAATTAATATTTTAACAAAATTCACATAAACAATCATATCAAAACATAAAATATCATTCCAAACATTATTTTGAAAATATGATATATAATGACATTGTATAAGTTTCACGAGGAATATTCTAGAGATGGATCCACCTAATTCTACACTCAGGTTGTATACCAACCACAATAGGAATCAAAAACATAAAGGAATTTGAAAAATAGAGTAATTTATATGAGGCCCTTAACATCAATTACAAAATCTTAGAATTGATTATACATAAGAAAAATCTCATTAGAGAAGATAGATTAACACATACCTCAAAGGGCACACACTCCATACCACATCAAACACAAGATCCATCCTCGATATACCAATATCATGGATGATCCAATAAGGATCAAGAGAGATAATGAAATGATAAATATATTTTGATAATATATCATATAACTGATTCTAATCCTAGGATAAATTGTGGAAATAAGATGAGTTTGGTCTAACATAAAAGTGAGAATAACAGATAGACTAGAGATTAATTTTACACACAAAGGTGATTGAGATATCACAATCCAACCAAGAGAGTCCTTATATATTTAAAAGATTAATTTGGGTTAATGTCGTAAATTATAAAAGTTTAATAGGGGTTTGATGTGTGAATAAATAATATCGAGTCATTAAATTTTAAATATCTACCATCATATCACCTGATAGTTAATGGCCTTGGAAGAATACACTATATCTCGTCCAGATACACTGACTTGTGTGTTGGGTATTTATAATTATATACCATTTCCTACTGAGAAATGTATTTATAGTGGAATAATGCATCCATTAGATAGTTATGACATATCTCCCACACTCTACAAAAAACTCCTAATTTTTTATATGATAAACATGATAAGATAACTAGAAAAAATGATAAAAATAACAATGAAAGGCTCATTCCTACTGGTAAGGTATAATGTATGAAGTTCTAGAAAAAGGGTCAAGAAATAATCAATACTTGTGATAAAACAAATTCACAAAATATTCTCATTTGGTAAATTATTTTCTTTATGTGATGTTGATGGAGGGAAAACTCCATCACTCAAGGAATAGTGAATAAAAGATAAGAGGTGGGGGTCTGAAAATTTTGATTCAACATGAACATTATCTAACTACTATGGTTGATTTACTAAAAAGTTAAAGAATGGGGAGTTTATATAATCATGACATTAAAATGTGTAACCCTAACATAAGAAGGGCCAAACATGTCGCACTGGGCCATCAGGATATATTTTGAAAGTCATATAGATTGAGGATATCATTGAGAGGGGAGTTATGAATAAATTAATAGTGAAAATGTACTGATTAATATTTTATTAAATACCCTTCATTTAAGATACATGAATTTATCTTTCAATACATTTTTCGTTTCATGTAAAATGTTTCCATTTGAGCTATTTTAACCATAACATGACCATCACCATGACCTCCTCCCCAACCACAATGTTATATTACACCATATAAAATACCACTACCCATATGGTGTTTTACTATTACACATTACAATATCACTCACTATGGGCTCAACCATAGGCATGGTGAGGTTTCCATTTCTATGGCCCATAGGAATTTCCCCAGCGCTCTATGCCTATGTCCACACCCATGATTGACCATTTCCCCATTTTTGTTTTACATAGATGTAAACTAGGGACCACCAAGGCCTATACAAAAAGGCTAGGGTAACTCATTTTTAAAAAATAATCGCAAAAAAATATAATACCCCTTAATATTCAATTTAATTCACTCATAAATGTCTTATCCTTAAAAATTAGGGAATGTGGAACAATATTTTTTCTATTAGGAACAAAAAAATCGAATTCATTATAATCTTCCCATATTAATACTTATATTAATTGGGATACAGATCTTGTAGTGTTTCTCAAATAACTCAGGAAATTGTGTTAAAACATCAGGCTCTTACTCTTTTTTTCCCATGGGTCAATCGATATTTCAATATGACATGAATAATTGGCCCCGTATTTGCATGAAAAACTATCTCACTCTTTTCTACAATCCACATCATGCACTCTAGAACTGGTGTTTCAGTTTTTATCTCAACATAAACATATTCAATCACATATAGAGAAATAATATTTTACATTTGAAGCTAATAAATATTAAACAAATCATAAATGACATGATAACATTGATAAATGTCTATTTTGAAATCTAGTGCTTCAATATATTCAATGATAAAAAATATCCCACAATTCATGGATCTAGATACATTTCTTCTATAAATGAAAATTCCATGACCGAGGAGACACAATAATGAAAACCCTATCACCAATAGTTAAATACAAATATTATCTCCTCTAGTTAAAAAATTGATCAGTGTCGACCCTAGGAGGTAACCAATTTATTCTAAAGAAACATCACTCTCTTAGAGGTCTTCTTCACATACTCATCATAACAATTACATGATCACAATTTTTATGACAACATAATGGTAATATTCGTGGCCATATATGGTGATATTAAACATTTTTATCTAAAAAGAATCCAAAAAACTATTTTATGGATATTAGAATAATCATTAGTGCTTATACCATGCCCCAGTAGAATCTGGTACACATGCATAAATCATTTCCTCAAGGACTGGAATAATCCTCTCTAAAAATCCATTACTATATGGATGATATGATGTACTTATCTTCAACTAAGTCCCTAAAGTCTTATTATTGCCTTTCCAAATATGGTGATGTGAAACAAGCATCTTTTTTAGATATGATACCGGTAGGCACACTGTTAATTAATATATTCTGTACTAGGTAAAACTTCCTCAACTCATTTACTAAAAGGATATCTCAAATTAGTAAGAAATATTCCACTTTCATCAACCAATAGACTATCACCAAAATAGAATTACAATTCCTCATTGTCCTAGGTAACCTTATCTGATATTCCATCGTCACATCATCCCACTTACACATAGGAATTGGATGTGGCTATATATAACTACTTTAATGTTGATTCTTGATCATTATCATTTGGAAGACCTAACATCACAAGAAAAAATAGGTGCTGCCTTTATTAAAATATGTCAGTCATACCCAAGGTATGATCCCCAATATTCCATTATAAATCCATCAATGAACCTCAAGGATTATTTAAGGAATAATCTCTATGTAAAATCATACAGAAGAAATGAATCTTTGTTTGGCTGCATTTTGAACCAGATCAAATGTTGAATTGATAGTCTACAACAATATAGTGGTGATAGTATGAATAATGAAGGGAATATACGTTGTAATATGGTGATTTCATCCATGGATATTGTGAACAAATCCATAAATCACAATAATGGAAACTAATTTAATATACAATAATTATAATTCAGTAGAATAAATCTTTTAAAAAAGAAACAATTAAATTGATCGACCATTCATTAACAATGTATAATATGAATAAAATAGTAGATAAATATTCCATTCATTAAATAAAAAATAATTGGGGAAAAAATAAAACAATCACAATGACCAAACACTTTTTGTGATTAATCCCCAATGAAGATGGTTTTTGTGTGCTCTGTATTGATGCTGATGTTGAGTTCTGATGAATTCATTCATTGATCCATGAATTTCTTTTGTTCGTTCATCAAATCTCATATCAACAATGTTTCTCAAAATTTATAGAGTTATTTATATTACACTAGGGAATTTTAATTGTAGAAATTATAAAGGGTATTTATTAACTGACTACCTATAAAAAAATAAAAAAATTATTTAATTTAATTAATTAAATTCCATTAATACACTAATTTGACTACACACTGACTAGGAGTCTAATGTGAACACCCATTAAGTCTTTCATATGATAAACCACAAATTAGGATTCATATGAATTTATCATATTTATCAACCATAATTCTAATAAATATAAATTCAATTATATCTATAAATATGTTCCTATGCATTTTAATATAAGAAATATTTTTAATATATAAATTTCAGAATACTGTGACACATATAACACTATGTTGACGTCAATGAAAAACCAAGATTAATATATAGAAATATTTGATGTGATCAAACTTCAAAACCAGAGTCATTGTATTTTTTCACTAACATGAACTCTCCAATATTAAGATGAAGATAACATTGAAGGAAGATGAGAAATAAGTGTTTTCTCTTATGAATTTCAAGGAGGGTGTAAATTAAAGGCCATTAGTTTCAAATTAAAAAGGAGGTTTCTTCAATAATACAAAAAGTGAATGGATTTTCAATGAGAAATTCACAAATTAAATATAAATACAAAGTTACTATGATGGAATTTAGAGAAGGAAAACTTGAGTCACACTTAATTTGTTTCATCCATAACCTTATAAATAACGAGAGGAAGAACAATTGAGATACGTTTTTATGGATAAGAAATAATGTAAAATAAGGATAAAATAAAGAATCATAAAAGAAGAAAAGGTTTATTAGTGGGATTCGACTCAAAAAAAACATGGTACCCAAATTAAACTCATAAATCCTAAGGATAGATTTTGAGATGATGATTTAATGAGTTTTATAACTCAAAGGGGAAACACTATGTAATGTATGTGGGTTTCATGAAAAGTGTTGTTCCACTATAACCAACTACAATTTTCCACTTGTGAATACAAAATGTCTCTATATCCCCATGGGTAAAATGTTTCTAAAATCTATTGGATGTGTACATGATTAAGGGGAAATATGATCCATGAGAAAATTATGTCTATAGAAGGTGTTTATAAACATGAATGAAACAAATTCAATATGTGGAGATAAAATTATTAGAGTTCTTCAAAGTAATATTTTCTAATATTATCTAATATGATTTCAGGCCATGATCTAACTCAAAAAGTTGTTTCAAGAAACTAATTTTTTTCTATGTCAAATCTAGAAATTATATGTTTTAATAATGAAGATTAAATGATGTAGAGAATTATTAATATTTAAACAGGTCTCAAAGATATCTTTGAATGTTAATTTGGTATCCAAAATCATTTATAAATAAAAATGTAATAATTAAATTTTTTAGTTGGTAGCTGATAACTATAGGAAGAAAAATAAAAATCTCGAGAGAAATTGGCCTTATTCATGATAAAATTAAGGTTTATTAATTATTGTACTAACATTGTGGAATATATGAGTTTTCTTTTGTTATTGAAATTTTTTGAGGGAATGAAATATAAAAACAATCAAATGGTTTTCCTATGTAGAATATTTCCTCAATAAAATGTTTTAATAATTGATGTCATTTTGGGGAAGTTGGTCAATAACACTCAACAGCTGGATTAACTCAATTGAAAAGATTAATAACTATATATAATTAGGATGAAAAAATAATTTTATACAACCTATTTATTAAAAACAAGTGGTATTAGTTAGTTTAAAAATTTGTATATCTCACACTCATGGTACATTATAGTTCGCATTCTATTTTTTAGAGAAAGTGTGACTATGAACAAAATAATTCATGCTATACCAATAAATAGCTCAAGCTACATGTTTTTATTGAAATAAGTGTCTGAACAAGATATATTTGATGTTGATGACTTAAAATATTGATTCTTATTCCATATGTTGACTAAATTGGATTATATAAATTTTTAATGACTTAATTTTATTTTAAAAAATCCCTCAAAAACTATACAAATGAAATGATGATTGCAATGGAAATTCAAATGAAGATTTCAAATTGGAATTCTAGAATTAATTTATTCAACAAGTGTAATTATGGATGAAGAAAAATATTTGGACTCCCATATGTTTTTAAAAGTTATAAAGGTTTAGAAAAAATGTCATTGGAAAAGAACATATTGGGATTAAGGTGATAAATAGATCCAATGGTAGATATGGTTGTTTATTGAAATAAAACAATGTTTTTATGGTAAAATTTTGAAAGGGTGATAATGTAAATTTTCGTGGATGAAAACCAGTCGTTTCAAGTTGGTTATGTAGAGGTTATAATTTTAATAAGGGATGGAAATAGACCAATATCAAGTGGAAATTGAAATAATTTCATTTCAAAGTGGTGAATATACTATCTTTATCGGGATTGAAGATGTAGAAGAATCATCTACACCAATAAGATCTTTGGGAATATTATTACATATCAATGGTAAGGTGGATTGGATATGGGGAGGCAGCACAATATAATTTAGTGATATAAGGGGGGAAGAACATGGATACCAATATATTGAATCAAAATTGACATAATGAATGAAAATAAACAAATAATGTTAAAGATGAACCATTTAATTTATATTTCAATAAGAGATGAAATAAAGGGATTATAAATCAATAACCCTAGATTTTATTAATTGAGGATAAAGTTATGAATGTTTTTTAAAATAGAAAAATGGGTAGAATTTTAGAAATAATGGTCTCTTATTTCTTAAATTTATTATTTATCACTAGAGTTATGATGTATTATAATGATGATGGAAAGGTTTCATGTATGAGATGCATGAAATATTATGGAAAAATATGGTTTGTATCAGTTTTTGGTGTAGCATCTTGACAATGGATCCAATTAACCCATTATCTAAGCTGGTGGGTCCCACAACCTCATGTAAACCTCCCCATATACTAGAGGCTAACAAATAGTAGTGAAGCTATAAAGGTGGTATGGTGGTGAGACATCACCATCATATTACTGTATAGAAACTGACACAATAATAAACATACAATAGTAGAAACAAATATAATTAAATATAATAAAGAAGAAGTACAGCAGAAATTTGAACAACTATATAATAATATATCCACCAGGTAGTGTTATAAACATGGATGCATGGAATGATAATATAAAAAAGGGGAAAAAAGGTAGATTCATATCCAATAATTCTATAAAAATCACTAAAAAATAACAAAACCATCTCTACTAGCATCTCAAACGTATAACCAACCCTCTACACATTTTCTTCATCTATAAGTAATGTACAAAAAGATTTTATGCAAGGAACTTTTTCTTATCTATACCTGCAATCATATAATATTATTGGGCACCAAAGTCACCCCTATTTGGGTGTGATATTGAAATTCAAGTATCACACCACCAACGGTGTATAAATGAAATCTAATTAATGATAATATCTTACAATTGTTAATGTATAAACAAAATAAGATAAAAGTGGTGAAACAAATAACCAATGATATCACATTACTAGAGGACACATGAATGATCTACTAGCTTCGGATCATGTTGGGGATGAATTTGAATCCAATCACTATTTACATACTAAAAATATATATATCATATTTATATACTACGTTCACCTATATGAAAAAGTACATGTTTATTTAAGTGGTCGTGTCCCAAGAATAGAATTATATAGTTGGACATAGAATAACTCAGATATCAATAACCAATATTGAATGATAATATATGCTCAATAAATAGTTTACATGACTTCTATACCATAAATTGTGTGATCTATCTTGATCAATACTCAGTTTAGTGAGTGTTCGATTATGTCATCACTCAAACAAGGGATGTGGTGTGTCACTCCAAATATCCAAATAGTGTCGGTGGTGTGAGAAGTCATGATCAACCCTAAATTTAAGGGAGAGTGTAACCTTCAGGCTTAACTGAACAATTACCATCATCTCATAACCTATATAAAGGAATAATATCTTTTATAATACCATAACGAGTCAATATATTTCATGCTTTTCAGTTGTTAATCCTAAATACAACAAGGTATTATAATTCATATTAAGAAAATGTTGAAGGATGTGACAATCAATATGGAATTTCCACACTTTATAATTCATTTCATTTAATGTCATGCAATTAATTTTACCCATTTATAGAATCTACAATATCATGAACATGTCATTCCATATAATCAATCCATTAAATTCACTAAAATAAATAAATTCAATTATAAGGCTCAATGAAAACATAGAAATTGACATTGATAATTGGGAAAATACCAATAATGGAAATTAAATTATTATGTTTGTCCAAGAACATAAGTGGTGTCTTGGACTCATTAAAAACTCAGAAAACAAAGGGAAATTGCATTTCAAAACTAAGAAAAATTCATATAATGAATTAAACGCCATAAACAAAATTTAACCATAAAAGGAAATTCGAGTGGAACTCTCAAAGAGAATCTGTAATCAAGTTAAACATAATTTAATATACTAATAAATAATCCAAAAGACATAAAATTAATGAAAATAAATTTAGAATAAAGAAATAAATTAAACAATGAAGCATGAAAATGAATGGCATGACTTACTATGAAAAACTTATGAAAACACAAAATATATTGTGTAAAATGATGAGATCAACTACCCCATGGTAGTTGATGACTCTTCATCAGATAGAGGAATTAGATTATATGTATGTTGAGATAAATTGAATAAATGGTCCATGTCACAAAAAATAGAGAAAAATAGATTAAACCAAAATAGAATAAAAGATCATAATATAATTTAAAATAGTAAGGGTGTGGATTGTAGATATTACTGATATCGATCTAATGCTTCTGATAGAGCTTGATTTAGACTCTGGATCAAGCTATTACCTTAATTCCTAGGTGGAAGGATATTATAACCAAATGGGAGGAGGAAAATAAAACACACACTATAAAGGTAGAGGAGGAAGAAATGAATTATGAAAATATATTATTAAGTGGAAATTATTTTTCACACATAGAATAGGGGGCACACTATTTGATAACACAGTTTGGGAAACCATGTGCCACCCATGCCCAATACACTCTCCAAGGATAGACCAGACAAAATTACTAAAACCATGCACAATTCTTGAGAATTGACACTATCAAAACTATATAGTTCTCTCATGGGTATACACCTGGAATCACACAGTTTCAGACAAAATGAATAGATAAGGATATTCCTATTCTTTTCCCCACACTATTATTAAAGACCATTCATGCTACGTGGCATGATTTGTACTAACTATGTGAACCAATTAATTTTAAAAATTTGTATTGTTATCAGCACCAAAAAATCCAAATACACACTCGTGACCCCAATGAATCCATTAGGTAACATTATAAAAATTCTTTAAAAGAATGTAAAAAAATAATGATCTATACGTTTGATAAAAGATGTCTTGTTACAAACTACCTTACATAAAAAATTTCATGATTGAGTTTTACTTATGAGGGTAATGAGGTATCACTTGAAATGTTCTTTTGATATTGAGCTCGAATATCAACATCCTTCTCTAAGGACATGTTCTAAAACCGTTCGTGCATCCATAGATCTCATAATAAATGAACTGACATATCTCGTAGTGTCTTCTTGATCTTATCAATAAAATGAGTATGATATTACTTGAAGGAAGAATCTACAACCAATTAAACATTATTACGATGAATGACTTGTGAATGGCCTAGATAATATCAATGAAGCTAAGACACATGAATGATATTATTCATTGACCAATATCTATGTTGAAGTGTAAATTAGTATTCTGATTGTCTGATCTCTTTTACAACCTCAAAGTGTAACTACCCTGGTATTTATAGAATAATACATTTTCATATTTATTTATATATATGAATAAGATATTAATTTGTTTCTGAAAGAATTATGTTGTTATGAATTAATAAAAAAGTCAAGTATGAATAGTGTCCAAAGTTGACATAATTCATAACTTAAAATATAAAATTGTTTATTAATTGATATTAAATTATGAAAAATATAATATTTGGCCATATTTTTAATAATAGTCCAAATATTTTATAAATAATTAATTTTTTGGGTCTTTTGACATGATATGGTAATTATATTAAACCATAATGGGTAAAAAACATGTTATCATAACAAGATTAAAAAGGGGGAAATAAGGGTTAAACCAAAAAGACAAGGATAAAAACATTAAAAACATGTCAAAAAAGTTAATGGATGACTTGTATTCTAACCCTCATAATATTATATTTAAAATAAATTACTTTGGGATTATTAGTAACCGAAAATCAAATTATAATAAAATAATATATCAAGATATTACTTAAGTGTCCCTCCTCCCTCTTATAAAAGGACAGCACATGTACCCATTTAATCAAACATCTAAAGCCCCTTAAATAATCCAAATTCTACCAAAATATTCTCCCACCATCCCTCCCTTTTTACTAGTATCCTTACCTTAGGAATAAGGTAATTCACCAAATCCATTTGGCTCAAATCAAAAGAAGTTACCATATTTTGAGGTAACGCCTTCTCTCAAGTTCTATTATTTTATATTCATTCACCACTACCTATTCTCTTCATGATAATTGATTAAATAAAATCCCATGTATCAAAAATATACTATGATGTTTTGGTGTGAATTATTTGAATAACACTTACACACACCTCCATCCAATTGATACGAACATACTATTTATGTGCATGATGGTCTACTCCCTCAAGAAACGATGATTGTTCCATTTTTCCAACCAAATCTAATGGTGTCCACGGTGATGGAACTATATTTATATATGATATATATTATATTAATAATTTCTCTATAATTATGTAATTTTTATTTACAAAATACTTTTAGGATTTCCATAATTTTCAAATCTGATAATTTAATTGGAAGAAGTGCGGAATACAACCCCCTCAATGTTATATAACTCCATATTGATTTAAATTCAACATATAAATGACGGAATTAATGAAATTATGTAACATATATATTATAATATAATTATTATATACCTATATATAATTCATATTTCATTCCATTAAATATGAAAATGAAATGAATGTAGCATCCAGGAATAGGTACAACTAACCATCTTCATGAATGATGCTTTTATTTTTTTATGAACAAATGTCATAAAATATTATAAATAAATATATAGTAGATCTAAATACATATATATTTGATATATATGATTTTTAAATCAGGAATATTACTCTGGAGATAATGAACCTTTGACCACAAGGAAAATTTGTAATTATAACAAGTTCATCTTTACTCAAGTACGAGACATCGACAGAATGACCAAAATGAAATTGAATAACTATATGATTGTAATAGACATGTAATATGTTATATAAAGAGAATAATAAACTTGAAAAAGGTTATTATGAATGTATAAATTAGCTTACATTCACTATTCATGTATATAATGATCAAACAAGACAATTCAGACTCAATGCAAGGGAACCTTTCACCCTCCTCTTTTAGTCAAATACTTATTTTTTGTTATGTATTTTAATTTGAATTTTATTATGTTGGGATATGTTATTATATATAATTATTACTGAAAATTTTACGTCCAAATGATGATATACCCTTTTTTCACTAATCAACTCATTTTTCAAATTTTTATGTGATGTCGTTAGGATTAGGAAATTTCATAAGGGATTTTTTAAACACAATTTCCACTCTTTGGGTATTAAAAATACATAGATGATTATATTATGAAAATATTATGTGTGGAATAAATAATTATTTATTTATTTTTTAATTTACACTTCCCTTTTTATTGATACTCTTTTTGCAACACATAATCACCCCATTGATAAATTATTACTTAATTTATATGAAATTGTTAAGGGAAATCATAGCTCAATCTAAATTTGTTGAGTTAAATATCCATGTCATTGGTATTGTTTTTCCAGAAATATGTGTGAATGAATTGGGATTGTTTTTCACATAATATTCACTTATATTGGGTGTATTTATATTTTTCACAGATAATTATATCATAGATTTATCTTTAATCTAATGATACGATATTGGTAAGGGATTTGGTCTCTATTTACATTCTATTGAGACTTATTTATTTTTATACACAAATTTACTTAATATGATGCATATATTTACCTTTGATATATTATATCATGGATATGCATATTATCATGATATTATAATCTTTGTTTAATGTTATTTTTCCATTTTTTATTCTTGTATTTTCTCTCGGGGTAAGGTATTTCGTCTCAATCTCCTTTAATTGAGGCATATTTTCATTATATACTCCTTTTTATTTTATACGGTTTATACTAAACCACTTTGACATTTAATTTCATTCAAAGGGAATCATTTTTTAATAAGTGTTTCACTAAATGAAAAAGGGAATGTTTTTAACATATGTGGTGGAAACATATTCTCTTCTTTCATAACCGTTATTGGATATATGGATTCCTATATAAGATAGATTGTATTTTTAAAAAAAGAAGATAAATACATTATTCCCATTTTGGGTGTTTTGCTATGGAAATTGGTTTTTGAAAAGGATAGAGTATTTAAATATATTTAAATGATTCCCTGTGAATGAAAATGAAGTGTTATTAATGAAATTTTTATATTTGAAATATTTTATATGTTGTGATTATAAAATTGTTCATGGGTATTTTCTAGGTGGGTACATGATAAAAAAATGGCTGGTGGTTATGTGGTAAACCAAATGATGGGTGTTTCTATGATAATCCATGGACTTATGGTTACATTATAACATATAATGTATTTGGTATTGAAGTCGATTGTATGGATATTCCATATAGTGATATACATGGAAGTAGAACATATGGTTATTCCATTTAAGTATGTTTATTTCCAAAGATACCTATATAATATATATATATTGATTTATATGAGATTTATGGTAATATTTTTGTTACAAAAATGGTATGTAATTGGCTAATATTCAGTGAAATGTTGTTGCTACTTTTTAAAGGTGAAAATTTTTACATTATGATAAAGTTGTCATGGTTTACATAATTTTGAATGAATAATATTCTTCACTCATTATGTGTCCCTTACTGGAATTTTTATGTTCTTCCTATGTTTTAATTTTTTATTCATTGGACATAATTATAAATATATTCATGGATTGTTGAAAGGAGATGGTATGCTATTCAAACATGAAAGGATGTCATGTTTTATTTGGAAGTGTTTTGTGTTGTGAATAAAATGGATATTGAGTAGAAGTGACTACATTTAATATTAAAGATGTTATGTATAAGTGATGATCTAATTCTATTATGTAATAATATTCATAATATTATCAATGTAAATTTTTTCATTTATGTCATGATTATGTAATGTTTATTGTAGGGGCCTTATAGTTGGCATAAGAGGCCAGTTTAGACAACTTCGATGTTCAATATGTTTTCTTAAGGGTTTTGAAATTTGTCATGGATTTAAAATATTAATGTATATTAGACATTAAATGTATTATAAATACCTTTTGAGGATTTATGATCTGATATATTGAGGTGATTAATGTAATTTTTGGAGACATTCACCTTTGATGAAATTATGGGTTGTTAATTTTTGGGACACAAAAAGTGATATATTAAATAACTATTGTGGTTAAAAAATGATATGGTTATTTTTGAGGATTTGGCCACATTTTGTTAATGTTATTACAACTATAATTTTTTTGAAAAAGGACAATATGTATACCATGTGACAACTCATCACATTAAACATTGCTACGAGAATCGAACCAACAACCAAAGTGCCACTGAGATTTATCACCTAGAAGTAGCCTACATGAAGTCCCTAGTTATTATGAAATATTATTTTTATTTAAATAATATAGTGGATAAAGAATAAGTTGATTTTGGAAACTTGTTCTTTTTATCAAATAGATATTCTTAGTATCAGAAAATGATTTGGTGATTAAGTGATAAATTTTATTTTGGAAGATGTTAACTCATTTCGGAAAACTGTATGCCTAAGGAGAAAAGAATAATTTGGGATTTTATTTGTGGAGTAATGGTTAGTTTGTAAGAATATATGTTTTTATTGCAGATATATTCTTATTCACGTTTTTTATGTACATGATTAACCAATTATATAGAATATGGGATTGGTTAATTTCTTTTCAGTATGAGACATTAAGAGCAGTGGATGTTATTTGGAGATAAATGTTAGGATTTATCGTGGAAGGCAATGTGATCAAATCATTTTAGATTTTGGGATTCATAATTATTTTTAGTTATTTGATTAATTTTATTCAAAATTGTGTATTGAATTGTCTTGGATGTTCTTTGCATATTTTTTGTCGAATTTTCTATATTAAGAGTAGTATTTATTTTTATAAAAGATTTTACTTTTTAGGGATATCTAACACTGCACTAAAATTTTTGTTTTTGGTTAATGTTTCAAGATAGGATGAATAGATAGTTTATCTTTTTAGGATTATGTGATTATATAAAAGATTATTCTAGAGATTTATGTGTGAACATGCCCTATTGAATACTCATTTTTGAGAAAAGATGAGTTTGTGGTAGAAATTTATTAAATGATGAAACTCTAATTGAAATGAAAGTATATTTCCTTTTGTTCTTAGTAAATCACATAATCAAATTATTCAATTTTATTAAAAGAAACGTAAAAAGGTTTTCCATTTACTTTTCCTACTGGGGAATCATTGACTATTTAAACCATCCCATATTTATGGTTTTTTGGAAGTTAACTTTATCCAGATCTTATTTTCTATCACTCTTCCCTAGAACATGATGGTTAGTTTCTCTTCTATATCAATTTTTTTCTCACATGTAACCGTAGTATGAGTTATCATAGGTGAATTTTTCTGTTCTCTTTATTTCTTTAAAAGAGACATTTTTATTGACACTTATCTAATGTGGGATTTTCAATGATGTTTCTAAGCCCAATTTTATAATTGCAAGGACGCAATTTCCAAAAGAGGGGAAGGATGTAACAACCCAAATATTTATAGAATAAAACATTTAAATATCTATTAATATTTATGAATAATATATTAATTTTATGTTAAAGAGGACACTTTTTCTGACATCGTACAGAACAAGGAACAACATGTTTCTTTAGAATCTTACGTTCCACACAACTTTTAGTTATACAAGAAAATAATAATATAATAATATTATTTAAATGGTAGTTAACACATAGACGTCGTATTACCAGAAATGAACATAACAAAGTACATTATGATTACACATTTATGTTTAATGTTTTTACATCTATCCAATAAATTTTAGTGGCTTAAAATAAGAATGAATCTAATTTTATGCATGAAAAGCTCTAATAATTTTAAAAGGTCATTTACCAGCTTCTGAATTATAACCCCTCTTAAATCTAATTTTTTTTCACTTTTATATGTTATATTTGAAAAAATTAACTTATTATATAGTAGAGGGACATAAATACTCATTTTGGATAAATATTTGGAAATTTTATGATAAAGTACACTTTTAATGAATAGTGAACAATACAACATTTTATGTCAAAAATACCTTTTCATATAATTTATTTATATAGATTAATTATTCATTTAATTATTTTTGAAGTTAAATTGAATTTTATTTTTATAATTTAATTCAATTTTTTTAATTGGGTGTAATTTAACTTTTAAATAAGACATAAAATCATGTCAATCTTTTGATAGTTAATATATCTTAAAAATACATTTTCTGGTTTTGATAGTTTGAATTAATTTTAAATTAATAACTGCAAAATTTCTATTTTGAATTGGGAAAACGAGATTCCATATTTGAAAACAAAAGGTTAAAAATTGTTTAAATAGATACCTTTTATTTATGAAAATTATGAATAGTAACTTCAGTAATAATATTATTTTCAATGGTTAAAGTGTAAATCTGGTAAATAAGGGTAGAAAATAATATTATCATAATATGAAAAAACCCTAAAACATGTACTAATCCAATGGGATGATATATTTCTAACAATGGTCATCATTTAGTCGATTTTGGGACCCCATGGATCTAGTTGGGTGTGATAATGACATGTTATATTAAGTAATTTAATGAATATAGAAAAATAACAAACAACATAACTCTTTTAAGAAACAAATTTTAATCTGGGGTTATATAAATTATATTTCTTACTATAAATAGTCATTAATTAAAAAATATTCAATACATCATGATATTTTATTTATAATTTTAATACATGAAATAAGTATATTTATATATGACCTAGTAATGATGTAGTGATTACAATAAAATGAATGATATAAATAAATGATATAATAAATGTTAAAATATATTTAATTTTGTTATTTTTATGTTATCCACTAAATTTATGAATGATATCGAAATATTGGATTTTAGTTAATGTCTTTGGTTCGACGTAATCAGGTTGTTATGAATTTATTAAAAAATCAATTATGAATGGTGTCCAAAATTGACCTAATTAATAACTTAAAATATAAAATAGATTATTAATGACGTTTTTTTCATAAAAAGTTATGATTCGGTAATATTTTTAATCAAAATACTAATATGTAATAAATGACCTTTTATTGGGTCTTTAATCATTATATGATAATTATATTATCCCACAATGTATAAATAACATGTTGTCACAGTAAGTTTAAAAAGGAAAAAATAAGGTACCCAAGATAATGAAACTCATAAATCCTAATGATAGAATTTTAGATGATGTTTTAAGGAGTTTTATAACTAAAAGGAGAAATACTATGTAATGTATGCAGGTTTTATGAAAAGGGTTGTTCCACTATAACCAACTACAATTTTCAACATCTAAATATAAAATGTCTCTATATCCCCATGGGTTAAATGTTTCTAAAATATATTGGATGTGTACATGATTAAGGGTAAATATGATCCATGGGAAAATTATGTCTAAAGAAGGTGTTTATAAACATTAATGAAAAAAATTCAATATATGGAGCTAGAATTATTATACTTCTTCAATGTAATCCTTTCTAATATTGTCTAAAATGAATTTCCGGCCATGATCTAACTCAAAAAGTGGTTTTAAGAAACTAATTTTTTTATAATTCAAATTTAGAAATTATATGTTGTAAAAATGAAGATTAAATGATGTAGAGAATTATTAATTTTTAAACATGTTTCAAAGATATCTTTGAATGTTACTGTGGTATCCAAACACCATTATAAATAAAAAAATGTAATAATTACATTTTTTAGTTGGTAGCTGATAACTAAAGGAAGAAAAAGAATAATCTGGAGAGAAATCGACCGTGTTCATGATAAAATACCGGTTTATTAATTATTTTACTAACATTGTGGCATATAAGATTTTTATTTTTGTATTACAAAAAATTGAGGGAATGAATTATAAAAAAATCAAATTGTTTTCCTATGATAAATATTTCCTCAATAAAATGTGTCAATAATTGATGTCATTTTGGGGAAGTTAGTCATGAACACTCAAAGGCTACGTTAACTCAATTGAAAAGAATAATACCTATATATAATTCATGATGAAAAAATAATTTTATACCGCCTATTTATTAAAAACAAGTGGTACCAGTTAGTTTAAAAAGTTTTTTATCTCACACTCAAGGTACATTATAGTTCGCTTTCTATTTTTTATAGAATGTGTGACTGTGATCAAAATAATATGGGCTATACAAATAAAGAGCTCTAGATTCATGTTTTCATTTAAATAAGTGTCTGATCAAGATATATTTAATTTTGATGAGTTACAAACTTGGTTTATATTCCATACGTTTACTAATTTGGATTATAGAAATTTTCAATGACTTAATTTTATTTTTTTAAATCTTTAAGAAAATATTCAAATTAAATGATTGTTGCAAAGGAAATTCAAATGAAGATTTCAATTTGGAATTTAAGAATTAATTTATTCAACAAGTGGAATCATGGATATAGAAAAATATTTGGATTCCAATAATATGTTAAGAGTTATAAAGGTTTAGAAAAAAAGTCTTTGGAAAAGAACATATTGGGTGTAAGGTGATAAGTAGACCAAATGGTAGATATGGATGTTTATTGAAATAAACCAATGTATTTATTATAAAAATTTTGAAGGGAAATAATATAAATTGTTGTGTATGGAAACTAGGGGTTTCAAGTTGGTTATGAAGAGGTTATAATTTTAATAAGGGGTGGAAATAGACCAACATCAAGTGGAAAATGAAATAATTTCATTTCAAATTGGTGAATATATTATCTTTATCCGGATTGAAGATGTGGAAGAATCATATACACCAATAAGATCTTTGGGAATATTATTATGTATCAAGGGTAAGGAGTATTGGATCTGAGGAGAAACCATAATAGAATTTAGTGATATAAGGGGGGAAGAACATGGATACCATTATATTGAATCCGAATTGAATAAATGAATTAAAATAAACACATGAAGTTGAAGATGAAACATTTCATTTATATTTCAATAGGAGATGAAAAAAAGGGATCATAAAACAATAAACCTAGAGTTTATTGATAGAGGACACAATTATGATAGTATTTTAAAATAGAAAAATGGGGAGAATTTTGGAAATAATGGTCTGTTATTTCTTAAATTTATTATTAATAACTATATTTATGATGTATTATAGTGATTAAAGAAAGGTTTCTAGTATGATATGCTTTAAATATTATTAAAAAAATATGATTTCTATTTGTTTTTGGTGTAGAATCTTGATAAGGGATCCAATTAACCCATTCTCTGAGATGGTGAGTCCCATGGCCTCAAGTAAACCTCCCCATATACTAGAGGCTACCGACTAGTAGTGAAGGTATAATGGTGGTATGGTTGTGAGACTTCACCATCATATTAATGTAGAGCAACCAATACAATAATAAATATACAATAGTAGAAACATATGTAATTGGATATAATAAAGAAGAAGAAGAATAAAAATCTGACCAACTACATAATAATATATCCACCAGGTTGTGTTATAAACAAGGATTAATGGAATGATAATATACAAAAGGGGAAAAAGGTGGAATCATATACAATAATTCTATAAAAATTACTAAAAAATAAACAAACCTTCTCTATTAGAATCTTGAACATATAACCAACCCTCTACACATATTCTCTATCTATAAGTAATGTTAATAAAAGATCTGATGCAAGGAACTTTTTCTTATCTATACCCACAATCATATAATATTAACTGGCACCAAAGTCACCCCGAGTTGGGTGTGATATTGAAATACAAGTAGGCCACCACCTATGGTGTCCATGAGAAATCAAATTAATGATAATATCTAACCATTGTTGTGGTATAATCAAAATAAGATAAAAGTGGTGAAACAAATAACCAATCATATCAAATTCTTAGATGACACATGAATGATCTACCAACTTCAGATCATGGTTGGGATGAATTTCAATCCAATCACCATATATATACTAATATAATATATTCCTTATTTATATATTACATCCACCTATATGAACATGTACATGTGTATTTTAGTGGCCATGTAACTAGAATAAAAGTATATTGTTGGACATAGAATAACTTAGAAATCCATAACTATTATTGAATGATCATATATGCTCAATAAATAGTGTACATGAACTCTATCCCATAAAGTGTGTATGCTATCTTGATCAAGACTCAGTTTGGTGAGTGTTACATTATATTAGCACTCAAACAAGGAATGTGGTGTCTCACTCCAAACATTCAAATATTGTCAGTGGTGTGAGAAGTCATCATCAACACACAATGTACGGTAGAGGGTAACCTTCGGGCCTAACTGAAACATTACCATCATTTCATAACCTATATAAAGGATTAATAACTTTTATTATATAGTAACGAGTTAATATATTTCATGCATTTCGTTATTAATCCCAAATACAACAAGGTATTATAATTCATATTAAGAAAACGTCGAAGGATATGACAATCAGTATGGAATTTCCACAATTTATAATTATCTTCATTTTATGTCATGAAATTAATTTAACCCATTTATGGAAGGTACAACATCATGAACATTCCATTCCATATAATCAATCCATTAAATTCACTAAAATAAATAAATTCAATTATAAGGATCAATGAAAACATAGAAAGTTCCATTGATTATTGGGAAAATACCAATAAGTGAAATTAAATTATTATGTTTGTCCAAGAACATAAGTTGTGTCTTGGACTCAATAAAAACTCACCAAACAAAGGAAAATTGCATTTTAAAAATAAGGAAAATTCTTAGAATGAATTACATGTAATAAAAAAATTTAACCACAAAGGGAAATTTGAGTGGAACTCTCAAGGATAATCCTTAATAAAGTTAAACATCATTTAATATACTAATGAATGATCCTAAATATGAATATAAATTTAGTATAAAGAAATTAATTAAATCGTGATTCATGAAAATTACTGGCATGATGTACTATGAAAAACCTATAAAAACAGAAAATATATTTGGGAAAATGATGAGACCAACTACCCCGTGGTCGTTGATGACTCCTCATCAGATAGAGGCGTTAAATTATAACTAGGTTGGGATAAATTGAATGAATGGTCCATGTCACAAAAAAATAGAGAAAAATAGATTAAACCTAAAGAGAATAAAAGATTATCATATAAACTAAAATAGTAAGGGCGTGGATTGTAGATTTTACTGATATAGATCTAATGCTTCTAATAGAGCTTGATTTGGACTATGGATAAATCTATTACCTCAATGCCTATGTGGGAGGATATTAGAACTCAATTTGAGGAGGAAAATAAAACATCCACTATAATGGAAGAGGAGGAAGAAATGAATTATAGAAATATATTATTAAGTGGAAATGATTTTTCACATTTAGAATAGGGGGCACACTATTTGACGACAGAGTTTGGGATACCGTGTGCCAACCAGGACTAATACACTCTCCAAGGGGAGACAACACTCAATTACCCAATCCATTCTCAAATCATGAGAATTGAAACTATCAAAACTATATAGTTCTCTCATGGTTATAAACCTGGAATCACACAGTTTCTGACAAACTGTATGGATAATGTTATTCATATTTTTCCCCCGCACTATTATTAAATACCAGTAATGCTACGTGGCATGATTTGTACGAATTGTGTGAAAATATTCATTTTATAAATGTCTATTGTTATAAGCTCCAAACAAGACAAATACACACTCGTGACCCCCATGAATCCATTGCATTACATTATTAAAACACTTTAAAAGAATGTAAAAAAATATAATGATCTATACCTTTGTTAAAAGTTGTCTTGTTACAACATACCCTCCTTAAAAAAACTCATGAATGATTTTTCCTTATGAGGGTAAAGAGGTATTGTTTGAAATGTTCTTTTGAAATTGAGCACGAATGTCAACTTCCTACTCCAAGTTCATGTTCTATAATCATTTGTATATCCATAGAACTCATAATAAAAGAACTGAACTATCTCCTAGTGTCTTCTTTCTCTTATCAATAAAATGAATATGATATTACAAGAAGGAATAATCTACATCCAATTCACCATTATTATGATTAATGACTTGTGAATGGCCTGGATAATATTGGTGAAGCTAAGACATATGAATGATATTATTCATTGACCAATATCTATGTTGAAGTGTCAATTAGTATTCCAACGGTCTGATCTATTTCACAACCTCAAAGTGTAATAACCCTAGTATTTATCGAATAATACATTTTCATATTTATTTATATTTATGAATAAGATATTAATTTTATTCTGAAAGAATCAGGTGATTATAAATTTATAAAAAAGTCAACTATGAATAATTTCCAATGTTGACATAATTCATAACATAAAATATAAAATCGTTTATTAATTGATATTAAATTCAAAAAAGTACAATATTTGCCCAACTTTTTAATAAAAGTCCAAATATTTCATAATTAACGTTTTTTGTGGGCCTTTTGATATGATATGATAATTATATTAAACCATAATGGGTAAAAAACATGTTATCATAGTATCATTAAAAAGGTTGAAATAAGGGATAAACCAAAAATAAAAGGATAAAAAATATTAAAAACGTGTCAAAAATGGTAATGGATTATTGTTATGTGAACCCCCCATAATCTTATATTTTAAATAAATTACATTTGGATAATTAGTAGCCGAAAATCAATTTGTAATAAAATAATATATCAAGATATTACTAAAGTGCCCCTCTTCCCTCTAATAAAAGGACACCACATGTACCCATTTAGGAAAACATATAAAGCTCCTTGGATCATCCACATTCTACCAAAATAATATCCAAACATCCCTCCCTTTTTCCTAGTATCCTTATCTTATGCATAAGGAAATTCAAGAAATCCTTTTGGCTCAAATCTGAAGAAGTTACCATATTTTGAGGTAACATGTTCTATCAAGTTCTATTATATTATATTCATTCACCACTATCTATTCTCTTCTCGATCTTTGATTAAATTAAATCCCATGTATCTTAAATATACTAGGATTTTTTTGTGATAATTATTCTATAAACACTTACACACACCTCCATCTAATGGATACGAACATACTGTTTATGTTCATGATGATCTACTCTCTTAGGAAACAATGATTGTTTGATTTCTCCCAAAAAACTCTCATGGTGTCCATTATGATAGAACTATATTTATATATGATATATTTTATATTTATAATGTCTCTATCATTATTTTTTTTTATTTACATAATAACTTTAGGCTTTCCATAATGTTCAAATATGATAATTTTATTTGAAGAAGTGCGGACTACCACCCCTCAATGTTCTTTGACTCCATCTAGATATAAATCCAATGTATAAAGGATGGAATTAATGAAATTATGTAAAATATATATTATAATATAATTATTATATTCCTATATACAATTTTGATGTCATTCCATTAAATATGAAAAAGAAATGAATGTAGCATTCAGGAATTGGTACGGCTAACCATCTTCATGAACGTTGCATTTATTTTTTTATCACCAAATGTTGTAAACTATTCTAAATACATATATAGTAGATCTAAATATATATATATTGGATATATATTATTTTAAATCATTAATTTAATATGATGATAATGAACCATTGACCAAATGGACAATTTGTAATTATAACAAGTTCATTTTTACTCAAGTACCAGACATCGACAAAATGACCAATATGAACTGGAATAACTATATGATTGTAATAGAAATGTAAAAAGTTATATAAAATGAATAATAAACTGGAAAAGGGTTATTATAAAAGTACAAATTCTATTATTTTCATTATTCATCAATATAATGGTCAAACAAGACAATTCATACTCCAATCAAGGGAACCTTTCACCCTCCTCATTTAGTCAAAAACTTATATTATGTTTTGTATTCTAATTTAAATTTTTTTGTTGGGATATGTTATTATATATATATTACTAAAAATTTTATGTCCAAATGATGAGATACCCTTTTCTCTCTAATAAGCTCATTTTCCAAATTTTTAATTGATGTCGTTAGGATTCTGAATTTTCGTAAGGGAATTTCTAAACCCAATTTCCACTCTTTGGTTCTTACAAATACATAGATGATTATATTATGCCAATATTATGTGTGGAATGAATAGTTTTTAATTTATTTTTTAATTTACACTTACCTTTGTGTGGATACACTTTTGCAGCACCTAATCACCCAATTGATAAATTCTTACTTCATTTATATGATCTTGGCAAGGAAAATCACATGTCATTCTCAATTCATTGAGTTAAATATCCATGTCATTGGTCTTGTTTTTACAAAAATATGTGTGAATAAATTGGGATTGTTTTTCACATAGTATCCTATTATATTGGTTGTATTTATATGTTTCAAACATAATTATTTCATTGATTTATCTTTAATCCAATGATACGATATTGGTAAGGGATTTGGTATCTATTTAAATTCTATTGAGTCTTACTTATTTTTATAAACCAATTTAGTTAATATGATGAATATTTTTACCATTGATATATTATATCATGGATATACATATTATAATGATATTATATGATTTCTTAAATGTTATTTTTCAATTTTTTATTCTCATATTTTCTCATGGGGAAAGGGATTTCGTCTCAATCTACTTTCATTGAGGCATATTTTGATAATTTACTAATATTTCTTTTATACGGTGTATAATAAAAAACTTTGACATTTAATTTCATTCAATGGTAATCATTTTTTTATGAAGTGTTTCACTAAATGAAAATGGGAATATTTTTAACATATAAGGTTGAAACATCCTATCATCTTTCCTAACTGTTATTGGATATATTTATTTATCTATAAGTTTGATTTTGTTTTTAGTAAAAGAAAAAAATCCATTATTCCTTTTTTGGGTGTTTTTCTATTGAAATTAATTTTTGAAAAGGATTGAGTATTTTAATATCATTAATTGATTTGTTGTGAATGAAAATGAAATGTTATTAGTGAAATGTTTATATTCGCAATATTTTATATGTTCTGATTATATAATGGTTCATGGGCATTTTATAGGTGGTTACATGATAAACAATTGACGAGTGGTTATGTGATAGACCAAATGTTGGGTGGTTCTATGATAAACCATAGACATGTGGTTACATTATAACATCCAATGTATTTGGAATGGATGTCGGTCGTATGGATATTCCATATAGTGAGATGCATTGAAGTCGACCGTATAGTTATTCAATTTAGGAAAGTTTATTTCCAAAGTTACCTTTATATTATATATATTGATTTATATGGGATTTATGGAAATATTTTTGTTACAAAAATTGTATGTATTGGGCTTATATTCAGTGAAATGATTTTGCATATATTTAATGGTGAAATGTATTAATTTATGATAATGTTGTCATGGTTTAAAACTTTTTTCAAGAATAATATTCTTCATTCATTGTGTATCCCTTAATAAAATTATTATGGTCATACCAAGTTTTGAATTTTTTTATAGGACATAAATATAAATATATTCATGGACATTAGCAAGGAGAATATATGCTATTCAAACATGAAACGATGTCATGTTTTATTGGGATGTGTTTTTATATTGTGAATATAATGGATAGTGAGTAGAAGTGATTACATTAAATATTAAAGATGTTACATATAAGTGATGATCTAATTCTCTAAAGAAATAATATTCATTATATTATCAATGTGAATTTTTTATTTATCTAATGATTATGTTATGTTTATTGTAGGGTTCTAATAGTTGGCATCAATGGTCAGTTTAGAAAACATTGATGTTTAAGATGTTTTCTTAAGGGTTAAGAAATTCATCATGGATATAAAATATTAATTTAGATCAGAAGTTCAATGTATTGTAAAATCATTTTGAGGATTTATGATCTTATATATTGAGCTGATTAATGGAATTTTTGGATAGATTCACATTTTATGAAATTATGGGTTATTAATTTTTAGGATGAAAAATGTGAGATATTAAATATCTATTGTTATTAAAAATGATATGTTTATTTTTGAGGATTTTGCCTCATTTTTTTATTTTTATTAAAACTATAATGTTTTTGAAAAAGGACAAAAAGTATACCATCTGAAAACTCATCGCGTCAGACAATGATACGAGAATCAAACCCCTAACGAAAGTGCGACAAGGAGTTATCACCTAATGTTATCTTACATGAAGTCCCTAGTTAGTAGGAATTATTATTTTTAGTTAAATTATTTAATGGATAAATATTAAATTGATTTTGGAAACTTGTTTTTTTATCAAATAGATATTATAGTATCAGAAAATTATTTGGTGAATAAGCGATAAATTTTATTTTGGAAGATGTTCTCTCATTTCGAAACACTGTATGACTAAGGAGAATAGAATACATTGGGATTTTATAAGTGGAGTAATGGTTAATTTGAAATAATATATATTTTTTTATTTCAGATTATTATTTGGGTTTTAATGGAAATGATTATCCAATCATAAAGAATATGGGGTTGGTAAAAAAAATTTCAGTATGAAACTTTAAGAGTAGTCGATGTTATTTGGAGATAAATGTTATGATTTACCGTGGAAGCTAATGTGATAAAATCCTTCCAAAATTTGGGTTTCATTCTTATTTTAAATTATTTTGAAGATATTTATTGACAATTGTGTATTGAATGGTCTTGGATTATCTTTGTGTTTTTTTGTCTAATTTTTTATATTAATAGTTGTATTTATTTTTATAAAAGATTATAATTTTTAGGGGTTATCTAATATTTTACAAACCATTTTGTTTTTGGTTAATGATTTAATATAGGATAAATAGATATTTAATTTATTTAGGATTATGTGTTTCTCTAGAAGAGGATTCTAGTGATTTTGGTGTGAAAATGTACTCTTGAATACTCATTTTGGAGAGAAGATTAGTTTGTGGTAGAAATTTATTAAATGATGAAACTCTACTTGAAATGAAAGTATATTTACTTTTTTTCCTAGTAAATCTCAAAAATAAATTCCTTAATTTTATGAAAATAATCTTAAAAAAAAAATTTCCATTTACTTTTCCTTCTGTGGAATCATTGACCTTTTAACCCATCCCGTGTTTATGGTTTTTTAGAAGTTAACATTATCCAGATCTTGTTTTCTATAACTATCCACTAGATCATGATGGTTAGTTTCTTTTCCATTTCAATGTTTTCTTACATGGAAACCTAGTATGAGTTATCTAAGGTGACTTTTTCTTTTCTCTTTCTTTCTTTAAAAGAGAAATTTTAATTGACACTTTTCTAATGGGTGATTTTCATAGATGTTTCCAAGCCCAATATTATAATTGTAAGGATGCAATTTCCAAAAGTGGGTAAGGATGTAACAACCCAAATATTTATAGAATAATACATTTTAATATCTATTAATATTTATGAATAATATATTAATTTTATGTTAAATAGGACACTTTTTTCTGACATCGTACTCGACATGCAACAACATGATTCTTTGAAATCTTACGTTCCGTACAAATTTTAGTTAAACAAAAAAAATAATATATTAATATTATTATTTAAATGGTAGTTAACACATATCAATTATATTTCCCGAAATGAACATAAAAAAGTACATTATGATTACACATTTATTTTTAATGTTTTTACACCTATCAAAAAAATTAGTGGATTAAAATTAGAATGAATCTAATTTTATGCATGAAAAGCTCTAATAATTTTAAAATTTCATTTACCACCTTTGGAATGATAACCCCTTTTAAATATTGTTTTTTCACTTTTATATGTTATATTTGACAAAATTATTTATTATATAGAATATGGACATCAGAACTTTCTTTGGATTAATTTTTGGAAATATTATGATAAAGTACAATCTTAATGAATAGTGAAAAATATACCATTTTAAGTCAAAATTTCCTTTTCATATAATTTATTTATACAGACAGATTATAAATTTATTTGTTTTTAAAGTTAAATTTAATTATATTTTAATAATTTAATTAAATTTTTTTAATTGGGTGTAATTTCACTTTTAAATTGGGCATAGAAACATGTCAATCATTTGATAGTTATTACATCTTAAAAACCCATTTTTTGGTATTGATAGTATGAATTAATTTTAAATTAATAACTGAAATATTTTTATATTGAATTGGGAAAACATGATTCCATATTTGGAAACAAAAGGTTGATATTCTTAAAAATAAGTACCTTTTATTTATGGACATTATGAATAGTAACTTCAGTAAATATATTATTTTCCATGGTTAAAGTGTAAATATGGTAAATAAGGGTATAAAATAATATTATACTAATATAAAAATACCCTAAACATGTACTAATCCAATTGAATGGTATGTTTTTAACAATGGTCATCATTGGTCAATTTTGGGATCCTATGGATCTAGTTGGGTGTGATAATGACATGTTATTTTAATTAATTTAAAGTAAATAGAAAAATAACAAAAACACAAATCTTTTAAGAAATTTTTTTAATATTGGGTTATATAAATTAATTTTTTTACTATAAATAGTCATTAATTAAAAAAATATTCAATACATCATGATATTTTATTTATAATTTTAATACATGAAATAAGTAAATTCATATATGACCTAGTAATGATGTAGTGATTACCATATTAATGAATGATTCAAATAAATGATATTATAAATGTTAAAATATATTTAATTTTGTCATTTTTAGGTTATCCACTAATTTTATAAATGATATCGAAATATTGGATTTGAGTTAAAGCCTTTGGTTTGACGTAATCAGGTTGTTATCAATTTATTAAAAATTCAATTATGAATGGTGTCCAAAATTGACCTAATTCATAACTTAAAATATAAAATAGTTTAATAAATTGTCATATTTTCAAAAAACGCTAATATTATACCATATTTTTAAGAAAAATACAAATATTTCACAAATGACCTTTTTTGGGTCTTTAAAAATTATATGATAATTACATTAACCCATAATCTATAAATAACATGTTGTCACGGTAAGTTCAAAAAGGGTAAAATTAGGGATAAACAAAATAGATAAGCATAAAAATATATTAAAAACATGTCAAAAAATTATTGGATGATATATTTTTGAACTAAAATCATGTTATATTTGAAATAAATTACTTTGCATCAATTTGAAACGATAAATATATTTATAATAAAATAATATATCAATATATTCATAATGTGCCCCACCTCCATCTAATAAAAAGACTATTTAATAACACATCAAAAGACCCTCATCTCATCCTAATTAGTAATAAATAATCTCAAAACATCCCTCCCTTCCTCCTATTATCCTTACCTTAGGCATAATGTAATTCATGAAATCATTTTATCTCAAATTAAAATAAGTTACTCGATTTAGATGTAACGTATTCTATCAAGTCATTTTGTTTTATTTTCAATCTCCACTACCTATGATATTCATGTTATTTTTTTACATAATTAAAACGTTATCCTCAATAAAGTAGGATTTTTTATCTGGAGTTTTCTAACTACACTTACACACACCTCCATCTAATGGAGTTGAACATACTCATTATTCGTACAGCGATCTACTGCCTCACGAAATGATGATTGTTTGATTTTACCTACCAAATATCAAGGTGTACATTATGATGGAACTTTATTTATATATTATATATATTATATTTTTGTTTTTCTATGATAATGTATTTTTATTTACATCATACCTTTATGCTTTCCATAAAGTTTAAATATGATAAATATATTTGAGGAAGTGTAGATTACTGCCCCCTCAATGAGATATGAATCGTTCATGCAATAAATGGAATGTCTAAGGGATTGAATTAATGAAATTATGTAACATATAGATTATAATGGAATTATAATATACATATGTATCATTTATTTTTCATTCCTTTAAATATGAAAAAGAAATGAATGTTTCGTTTAAGTGTACATACGACTTACCGTCTCCATGAAAAATGAATGTCATTTCTTATCTTAAATGTTATGGACTATTATAAATACATATAAACTAGATATATATGATATTTAAATCATGAATACGATTTTGGGGATAATGGACTTGTGACCACATGGAGAATTTGTAATTATAACAACTTCAGTTTTTACTCAAGTAAAGAACCTCCACAAAACAACTGATATGAACAAGAATAACTATATTATTATTATAGAAATGTAATAAGTGATATAGAAGTAATAATAATCCTGAATAAGGTTTTTAATAATGTTAAAATTTTCTTATGTTTATTATTCAGGAATATAAGGATCAAACGAGACAAGTCAGACTTAAGGTAAGGGAACCTTTCACCCTCCTCTTTTTGTTAAAGACTTATTTTATGTTATGTCTTTTTATTTCCATTTTCTTATATCAGAATAGGTTATTATATATCGTTATTTCTATAAATTTTATGTCCAAATAACAAGATACCATTTTCTCTACAATCAAATCATTTTTCGAATTTTTACATGATGCTGTCAGGCTGCTGAATTTTTTAAGGGAATTTCTAAACTCAATTTCAACTCTACGGGTCCTACAAACACATATATGATTATATGATGCCAATATTTTGTGGGGAATAAATGTTTTTAATTTTTTAATTTACAATTATTTTTGTGTGTATACATTTTTTGACACATAATCACCCTATTGAAAAATTCAAATCCCATTTATACAAACAATGTAAGGGAAATATTAGCTTAATATCCATTCAAGGAGTTAAATATCCATGTCATTGGTTTTGTTTTTCCAAGAATATGTGTGAATGAACTATGATTTTCTACACTTAATATCCACATATATAGGGGGTATTTATATTTTTCATACATAATTATGTCATTTATTTAACTTTAATATTAGGATAAGACATTTGTATGGGATTTTGTCTCAATTAATATTCCATTGAGACCTATTTGTTGTCATAAACCAATTAACTTCATATGGTGTATGTACTTCCATTTGACATATTATATCATGAATATCCTTATTCTCATGATATTATAATCTTTTTTAATGTTAATATATAATTCTTTTTATTCAAGTACCTTTTAAAGGTGTAAGGGACTTCGTCTCAATGTTCTTTCATTGATGAATGTTTTGATAATATACAACCCCTTTTTTATAGGGTGTATAATTAACAACTTTTACTTTTATTTTCATTCAAAGGAAATATTTTTTTATGATTCATTTTACTAAATGAAAAAAGGAATGTTTTTAATGTATTCGGTGACAATGGCTTTTCCACTATCTTAACTGTTGATTTATATTTGTCTTCCTCTATAAGCCTTATTATTTTTTATGGAAAAGAATTTTTTTTCCATTTTTGGGTATTTTGGAATTTAAAATGGATTTTCAAATGGTTTGAGTATTTTGATATCTTGAAAGGATTTATTGTTATTTTAAATGAAATGTTATTAGTGAAATGTTAAAATATTCTATATTTTATGTGTTATGATTATGTAATGGTATCTAAACATTTGAGAGGTGGTTACGTAACAATACAAGGTCAGGTGGTTATGTTATAACCTCCAATGCAATGGGTATCGAAGTTAGTCATATGGATTGTTCATTTAGTAAGATATGTGGAATTCGACCGTATGATTATTCAATTAAATTATGTTTATGTCCATAGTTACCTTTATATGGTATATGTTTCATTCTATGGGCTTTATGGTAATCGTTTGGTCACAAAAGGGTAATAAGTGAGATTATATTTAGTGGACTATTTTACTACGTCGTAAAGGTGAAATGTATTACATTATGATAAAGTTATAATAGTTTACATATTTTTACCAGGCTAATAGTTTTCAATCATTATCTATCCCTTTTTGATATTTTTATGCTCATCGCAAATTTTGAAATCTTTTTCACAAGACATATAGTTGAATAGAGTCAATGATGTGATCATGGAAAATTTATTCTATTAAAACACGATATTTTGTGTTTTTTCTTTTTTTAAGAGTTTTTGTTTTATGAAAAAATTTATAGTGAGTAGATGTGTCGACTTGTAATATCGATGATGTTACGCATATGTTATGATGTAATTCTTAAAATCTCTAAACATGAAAAATATCCCCATCTTGAATCCTTGATATAACCCAGGATTATGTAATGTTTAATCCTAGGGCCTTATACAAGGGGTCTAATGAACCTAGGTGAGTGATTACCCAGACTCTGGGTATGTATATGAACCAAACATGATGATACACACATGAGAACCCACTCTCCAACCTCAAACTCAAGAGGCCTCCGACATCTATTGGAATAAAAAATATATTTAGACTAATCATTCATCATGATATTATTGATTATATTGTAATAATATGTAGAATATAACATGATTTCTGTAAAAATAATATCTACATCGCCTCCCTCACCAATAAAGAGGGGAACAAAAACTCCTACCACATAAGGTTTTATAAGTATACAGCTCGATGTTATCCTGAATTCTGTAATTATAAGAGAACTCAATGAGGGGAATCTGTTTCTATTAGGAACACACAATGTCAAGGACACAACCAAATAGCATTTCATCTAGAACTATAATAATATTTTTTATCTTGTCCATCAGTCTATGTGTGATTGGCCAGGATCAAAAGCACCTCTGTACCTAAGGACTTCTACAACACCTTTTAGATCCATGAAGTAATGTTTGTGTCTTTATCAAAGATGATTGAACAAGTATCTCCCTGAAGACATAAAACCTCCCTAACATACATCCTCTTATGCTCCACTGTTGAGAAGGTCTCTCACATACATAAGAAGTGTCTTACCTTCATCACATGATCAATTCCAACCCACACCGTATCATTTCCATGAGTTGACATGGTAAAACCAATCATGGGAACCATGGATACATCATCCCATTCTACTTGGGAATGGAAAATTGTTTCAAAATACCTGAAGGATTATTATATTCCCCTTTCACTAGCAGACAAGTGGAACTCCGAGTGATGAATCCTAAAATATCACATTTAAAAATAGGCCAACAATATTGGAACTATATATCTCGATTTATGTTGGTGACACTTGGACATTCATCCAAGGTTGAAGTATGAAATTTCCACATCATCTACTCGATGATGTCTATTGTAACCCATACATTCCCATGGAATAATTATGAATTATCCCCATCACTATCCAACCTAATATGTAGCATCATCCAAGATTCTTTCCCATAGAACAAGGAATTCAAAATAAAAAAGTGGCTTGTTTCATACCGATTTTAGAAGAGTAGAGGTCACTGCAATAGCCATAAGTATAGGTTGAACATGATCCTCTATAACCTCAATAAGAATCATTGAGAAAAATTCCATGATTTCCATTAACATCTAGACTCTGATGCACTCTAGTAATATCTTTCGGATTACAGCATTGGATATAACATTTCCTTTATTAGACCTGCATGAATGCAAGAAATCAAGTACATATAGGTACTCAACCCACCTATGCAACCTAATAATGAGATCATTCTCAATAAATAATTAAATTTTGTGATCTATATATTCCACAAAACACTCTTAAATTATATAGTTTCCTCAAAAAATGTAGATCGTGAACAATTAAATCTAGCGCGAGGTTGTGTATTGGGTAATTCTACTCTCGATGCCACAACTGTTGAGACTTGTGCATGATGACTCACTCATCATGCATCATAACAACTCAAATCCTAATACATTATTCATCATTGTTGACTATATAGCACAAACATATATTGGAAAGAATTTTAATTTGTGTTTAAGTCAAATATTTATTCAATTCAAAAAGTCTACTTAGCAAGCTTTTGACCCTATTAATTTTAATCCCTTCATCTTCAATCCTACAACAACACATTGAGGTGAGATAAATCCTAGATGAGGAATTTTTAATATATATTTATCCCCCAGAAACTCTAGATGAAAAATTAATTCACACGATAGTCCTATGAATCATCAATCATCACTTTGACTAGGTCTATTTAAACTCCTAAAGCTAAGAATATGTGACACCGGAAGACAAATTTTCCCATCCAAAAGTGGAATTTACTAAGTTTAGAATAAAGTTATTTTTTCTTAGTGTATTATCAAGTTCTCAATATGGTCATCATGGTCATTTATGGAGTGTGAATATACTAATATGTGACTAAATAAGTCTACTATCATGTAATCCAAATACATGTGTAAAACATGATTCATGAGATCCATCAACACATTAGGTACGTTTGTGTGTCTGTATAACATGATTAATTACTCGTATAGACCATACCTACTTATGAAATATGTGTGTTATATGTATAATATAATGAATATACTTTTATTACGTCACTATTACATCAATTTAATGGTAAATAACATAAAAACATTACACAACTAGGATGAAAAGTATTAGTGTCACAGATAAACTAGCACCATACATAACATTTACAACATAAAGAATAAAAATTTATGTATTCCCAGTTCTCTAGATTCTTATTGGCCCTTGTGTACAACTTCATACGTATAGTCACCCAAGGATAAGAATTATAAATGGATGATCTAAAATCCTTGTAAGAGGATAGATAAGAACATGAAAAAAAATATCTCATGGGGTGAGAATTGGAATCACATCATCATCATAATCATGAGAGAAAGCATTAGATAATAGCAGGTAATGTGGAAATGCATTAAAATTAAACCACATGTTATAGTAGTTAACTAATATAAAAAGTTATGAACAATTTTTGCATCATGTTAATTTATATTTCACTTTAAATCACCAGATTTTTCACATTAATTAAATGCATTGGAGCACTATATAATTATAAGCACATCCATCAAATCATAACATCAACATTGTGCTATATAATTTTGGGCACTCTTGTCAAATCATAGAATTATTATTATCATGCTTGAAACATAAAAAAATATCAATCTTGTTCATAAATGACCCATGGAATGTAATGGGTTTCATTTCATGAATCATACATTCATAATCACTGGGTTCCCAAATGAAATAGGCAGATGTAAATGATGTTTTTTTGAAAGAATAGTAATTTTGGAAAAAAAATATTACTATCATAAAATCAAGTGAAAATACTGTATATTCCAAATAGGTAGTATAATGAGTAATAAATTATATTTAAAGTATAAAAATACTGAAAATGGAGTGAAATAGGGAAAACCCAAAGAAAGAGGGTTGAGTTCAAGAATTGATCTTACCATGTATCCAACATTTACATCCCATTAATTTCATATATAATTAAATTAGATTCATTAAATAAAAATTATTAAACCATTTATAGATGAATATGTTTCATTATGGTATCATTATGTTCTTCTATGGGCCTTTGGATTAGTTATAGATATTAAATTCATAGTTTGCATGTGTTTTTGTTTGGTTTTCATGAATTGTTAACTTCTACAGATGAATGGATGTTCATATAGAACATGGATAAAAATCCATAATTTTTATTACATGTTGTTACTAATCTTACAAGATTCAAAATGATCTTATAATGAATTTGATTACATACCACATGGATGAATCATTATATAAAATGTAATGATGACCATTTTAAGTTAATTTGGGCTGTTTTTGGATCACAACGAACATGTTTTGTTTTTATCTTTTAATATTATGTATCAAATTTGTTTCTAGAACATAAAAGGTGATAAAAAATACCTATTATAATATTTTTTCATACCTTTAATGGAATTTTTGAAAACCATGATGGTGATGATGGAAAATGTAAGTGCATCGCCCGCGATGTTTGTAAATTAACACATCACAGGGGAAGATTTAATTTTTATATACAAAGAGAGATAAGGAGGATTATAATGAATAATAACATATTAAAATGTTATAATACCAATATATAAATCCAAATGAATTTTTCATGACATTTGGACAATATAAAATGAGTATAGAGAATAAAGTAAATATAATTTAATGGAAATAAAATGAAAAGATATAGAGAAATTACATATTGAATATATCATCCTTGATAGCCTCTTTAGGGGAGAGTTTTTGGTCTTTTTATGAGACCAAGGGATGATGTAATTGGGGGATGAACTTGGGAATAAATTTATATAGAATTTGGAATAGGCACACGTCTTGAGAGGTGTGATGAATACAGGTTGTGATGGGGTGGTTTTTGTAGTGGAGGGGAGAGGGGTTTTGTCAATATTATATTCCATAACATATTATTTCTCCACATGATAAGAAATAGTGATGATTTCATGAAAAAATATAGTGAAATGAGTATGTGAGTTATATACATGTTGATTACATAAGGATAAATTCATTCATGACTCTATAATTCATGTATTTTTCTTTTATCGTAAATTATCATTTTTTACTATTCATCAAAATTCGAGTTTTTTGGAAAAATACCAAAAATTGACCCTATCAATTTTTTTTGTGTATACTAAAAAATGAACACCTTTTTATGAAAATAATTTTCTAAATATGAGTAATTAAATTTTTTTATTAGAATCATCATTTATATAAAAAATACAAATATTAAAATTGAAACTACCTTTTTGACACTTTGAAAAATAAGTGCTGGTCCCATAAAATTATCATATAATCAAAAAACATTATAAAATGTAGTATATGAATACATTTAAGACAATAAATTTTATTTTAAATAATTAAATTAATCCATAAATATTCATGACATATAAAAATACCAACATTATAATATATTTATATCTTATCGTCACATATTGGATGGGTAAATTTTATTTATACTACCATTCATACGATTAATGTTCACAAGGACGATTTACTATTCATAAGGATCATATTAATATAAACAATGGAAATAATGCTATTAATATGTGTATCTTACTATTCAAAAAAATTAAATTTTTCCCATCAGAATTCAAACATATTACTCATCACAACTGTGCGTGTTAGATTTTAGAAATTAAAATCATAGAAGAGGAATAATTACGTTTAAAGGAAATATTGAGTATAGTAGTTAATTTAATCATGTTGTGGAATTGTGTTTCCTAATGTGATTTTATATGAAGGGAATTACATTTATAAAATATTTATTCATTAAATTCATCCCCCTTTTGGAATTTCTCGCATGAAATTTCATTTTACATTAATAGGTGAGGGTACTTATCCTTCATATCATCCTCTAGATCCAAATTTACTTCATCATAATTATGGGTCCTCCACAAAAATTTGATATGGTTTGTTTTCTTTTTGCGTAGAACCTTATCCATTTGGTTTGTAATCTTTACTAGATTCTCCTCATATAAGAGATCATATTCTAGTTGTACCACCGTTGAGTTATGTACATGTGATGTATCTGGTATGTACATTCTTAAGAGTGATACATGAAACACATCAGGAACATTTGCAATATTTGGTGAAAGTGAAAGCTGATAGGCCATGGCTCTTATGGGTTCAATGATCTCAACGGGGCCAATATACCTTGGGCTTAACATCCATTTCTTTTAAAACTGCTTGACTCTATTCCATGGTGATATTAGAAGAAAGGAATTATCTCCAATTTCGAACTCCAAATCCTTTCAACCATTTTCAGTATTACTCTTAGCCGACTATGAGTTGCATTGATATGTTGCTGGATGACATGAACCTTCTCTATCATATCTTGCACCAGAAGAGGTCAAATTAACTTTTTTTCCAAAATCAACCCAAAAGGTTAGATTGGTACATCAAATTCCAAAAATGGCTTCATATGGCGCCATCTGCAAGATTGAGAGGAAACTATTGGTGTATGATAACACAACCAATTGGTGATGTCGATAACATCCAAATTTTAATTATATTTATTAAACTCTGAGAATGTCTTCAAGTGTCTAAATGGTACATTCATATTTGATATTAGTCTGGGGTTATAGGCCATGTTGATATCCATTTCAGTAGTCATGGTATGATAAAGACGCATACAAAACATAGATATGAACCTGGGATCATGATCAGAGACAACCAAGAGTGTAACCCCATATAGTCTCACCAAATCCTTCACAAATATCATTGAAAGTTATTCAATAGAGATATATTCTTAAATGAAAATAAAGTGGGAAGTATTGGGGATTCGGTCCACCATAACCCATGTAACATTGTTTCCTATGTATGTGTTCAAGAGACCCGTGAAAAGTCCATAGTGAAATTCTCACATCTCCACAAGGGTATAAGCAATGGTTGCCTTATAACTTGGTACTTCAGTAACTCTTCTTTAACATACTGACATATTAAGCACCTTTATATAGAATCTATAATATCATTATTCATTTTAACCCATCAAAAGCGTTCTCTGAGATCACAATACATCTTGGTGATACTATGATGGATATAGAATGTTGAACTACATGAATTGTTCAGTAGCCCAATCTTTTTCCCAAGTGATTAAGGTACACAGAGCCATGTTCTAAACCAAAAAAAACCATCATCATTGATATAGAAATCTTTAAGATTTTCTTTCTATTCTACATTCACCCTCTTTTAGAACTCTAGACCATCCATTTATGCATCCTTAATCATCTCTTGGATATATGGTTGCAAAATAATTTAGAAAAAATAACATGTATTCTATACCATTATGATTTCCAATTCCATCATTTGTATATCCATAATGATAAGGTATTTCTCAGTCCTTTTCATGGATAGAGTTTCGGGTTAATTTCTAATAAGAGAAGAAAATAACTTATTCACCATTCCAGGATGATAGTGAATTGAGTAATTATAGAAATTGATTATCTATAACCATATCTATTGACCCATTTTGAGCTCCTTTTGTGTGAATATATACTTTTGGATATTTTGATCAGTATATATATCATTGTTCTCCACATTATGGTAGTGTTGCCAGATTTTAAGTAAAAAATCATAGCTGCTAACTCTAGATCATGAATCGAGTATTTATGCTATCACATTATAATTTTTCATGAGTACATAACCCATGAATTTCATGGAATAATCAATTTATATTACAGAACATTCTCTACATTTTTGGTAATGTGAGTACAGGTGTAGTGATCATCCTTCCCCATAGCTCCATAATGCCTTCCTCACATTCTTCCATCTAGAAATAATTCACCCATTTACTTATTAACATAGTTAAAGGGTTTCAAAATGATGAGAAATTTCACAAAAAACATATATTGTACCTCGCAAATCGCATAAAACTGCTGATTTATATGACACGAGTGGGTCTGGACCATTATTCAATCAGCGTTGGTTTTGATGGGTCAATAGAAATTCCTTCACTTGTGACCACATGTCCCTAGAACGTGACTCACTTCATCCAAAAGTCACTGTTGCGGAACATGACGTATAACATCTCTTTTCTCAATGTCTCGAACATAATCCTTAGATGTTCTTCATTTTATTCCTCGCACTTGGAGTAGATTAGAATATCATCGATAAACACTACCAAAAATTAGTTGATGAATTATCTAAATACTATATTCAGGAAATCCATGATGATTTTAGGGGCATTAGTAAGTTTAAAGGGCATCAACGGAATCTCATAGAGCCCATATATTGTATAGAAAATAATCTCCTATAATGTCTCCTGTCTTCATCATTAGCTGATGATATCAAGAATAGAGATCTACTTTTGATAAGTACTGAGTTCATCATACATGATTGAGAAAGTTGTCAATCCTTAGGAGAGGATACATGTTCTTTATGGTGATCTTGCTATGTTCTCAATAATTGGTACACAACCACATTGATATATCCTTCTTCATCCAAAATATCACTGGTGCACCCCAAGGTGATGAACTAGGGAATATGAACCCTTTGTCCAAATGGTATTGTAACTTCTTCTTTAACTCATCCATTTTGATAGGATCCATCCTATTGGTACACTTTGAGACTTGAGTAGCTGTGGGTATCGGTTAAATAGAAAACTATAACTTGGTATTTTGGGGAAGTCCGAGTTACTCTTCAGGAAATACATCAAGATATTCCCTTATGATGGAAATTTCTTCTTGGTGGATAATATAATTTGATTCAACCAATTGATTGAGGTATTGTTTTTCACAGAGAATCAAGACCGACACCGCTGAAGGATTTTTAAAAGGATATTTATGAACTTCCATTCATTTATTGAGGAGCATAGGATGTCTCAATAAATGAAAATATATTTCTTATTTCCAGCAAGATTGTGTGTGATCTATATAATGATATCCAATCCGTCCCCATTATAGTATTCAATCCCACTTAGAAAAGTATTACAAGATTCAAACAACGAATATTCCCACATACGCCAATAAGAGAATATTCCACCACTTGGGTTGCAATGATTTCAAAACTTTGTATTTTTATTGGTATCCCAACATTTATGTTTTGGGGACACAATTAAATAAACCTAGAAAACATTCAAGACATAATGGAATGCATAGAAGTAGAATCAAATAATATTTTTCCATTCTCGAGTGAATAGTAAGTGTACCATGTATGACTTCATTTACATGCTCCACATCCAGATTAGTGATGCCATAACCCTTCCCTAGTTCTTTTGTATTTTGTGGTTGTTGTTGCTAATTACCCTCAAGGACTCAAGTTTTAGTGTAGTGGCATGGATTCTACCCTTGATCCCCATAGTTGTAGCATTGGACCATGGGTGTTGCCCTCATTTCCTCTACAACAATCTCTTACCTTATCGTGTATTTTTGATATTCTAGTGCATGGTGGCCTTATTTTCCATACTTGAAGCATTTACCAATCCCTTTAAAGAAAATCACATGGTGCTTTTTCCCACATTTTAGACATGTGGGTGGCTGAGTTTTATTTCCACCTTTCTCATTTGATCCTCTGGTATGAAGCTCCATTTTTAATATCATATCACCATATCTATGATACCATTCTACAGACGTCTTTAAAACTTTTAGGTCACATTGAAATACATCTACATAAATCCAAATGTCACAATTTTTAATATCATTTTGAAGGTTTTGTTCTAGTTCCCTAAAAAATCTATCAACTTTACTATCATTATTCAAAAAAAATCCCAAAATTATTCTTTCTTTACTTGTTAAATTCACTTCATAGGCCATTAAATATTCTGCATCCTTTTTCTTTAGCCTTATGACTTCTCTCTCCATATTTGTATAAAGAGTTCACGGGAAATACTAGTTAAGAATCATTTTCTTAATGTATTCCTACTCAATATCTTAAATTTTATCTCTCTTTATTGGTGTTCTTAATCAAACACCACAATTTTATGTCCTCTCCAACATGATTATATATTTTTGGAGCCGCATTTACTATCTGTGAATAGTGATGCACAGATAAGATCTTATCCATTGAGTTGACCAACTGTTCCATATCTAGTGGATGAGAATATCCACTAACTATTGGTGGTTGTTCCTGCATAAAACACTCGATATCTAATTGATCCCCCCTTAGGAGAAGGAGGAAGTTCCACATTATGAAGATTATTGTTCAGAACATTATATAGTTGAATAACCATAACCATGATGTTTTTAACTCCACCTACAAAAGAATTGGGGATTTTATTCAGGAAATCAATGCATTATACCTCATTTGGGTTATTGTCGAGGTTCTCCTGGTACCAACCATTTTAAAATAGAAAAGGTGAGAAGAAATCATAAGTAAAAAATTCATGAATAAATAATTTAATCCTTTGTGAAATTAACACTAAAAGAGTATATTATGGGGACCCCATATATTAAAAATATTCTCTATTCTTTAAAATAATTATTCTCATACTTCAGTTTTCACTAAGGTTCTCTAATCCCAATTCAAAAATTAACATACCTATGCCTCTAATACCAACTATAGAGACCCTACTTTCCATACAACAATTTTATACCAGTTTAACGATAAAAAATATAAAAAAATTACACAATGTGGATTGAAATGTGTAGTTTACTAGGAAAACTAGGACCACACAGAACATTAACATAATATATCATAAGAATTTATTTAATTCCTTCTTCCCTATCATTTTATTGGCCCTTATGTACTTTATAGTACATGTAATCACTTGATGATTAACAAAACAATTAGGGGAGATAAAATCATAGAAAGAGGATCAATAATAACCTGAAACAATATAACATGTGGTGATAATAGTCACAAAATCATCATCATAATTATGAGAGGAAGAATTAGATAATATCATGGAATGTGGATGTACATAAAAATGAATACTTATGTCTTAGTGGATAACTACCCCACATAGTTGTGGATAGTGAAATCATAATGTTAATTCATATTTCACCATAACATATGATAATAATCTCATAACTCAATGAATTGTAGCATTGTATAATTCTGGGCACACCCATCACATCATAACATCAACATTGCGCTATATAATTATGGGCACACCTGTCACATTATAACGTTAAAATTATCTGGCATGGAACATGGAACATGTATTAGTCTTGGTCATAAATAAACCATGGAATGGAATGGTTTTATATTCATGAATCATACATTCATAAACATTTGGTTCCCAAATTAAAGGGTGATAAACATACATGATGTAAGAACCATCAACTGTGAGTGACAAGTAAAATGTTTGTTTTTGAAAGAAGACTTCTTTCGGAACAACTGTGTTTGACCTAAACACTAGAGGAAAAATTTTATATACCATAAATGGAAGTAAGATTAGGAATAAATGATTTTAAGGAATAACCATACAATAAATGGAATGAAATATGGAAAACTCAAATAAATAGGTTTGGGTTTTAGAATTCCCCTTACCTTTTATCAAAGTGTTTTCTTCACATTATTGTAATTTTTAATGAAATTAGATTCATTAATTAACAATTATATAACCTTATATAAATGAATAAGGTTCATTATGTGTTTATTCTATTATTCTATGATCCATTGGATGAGTTATAGTGTTTAAAAGAATTGTTTTGGAGTGTTATTTTTCTTAGTTTTCATGACTTGTTCAACTGTACACATGAATGGAAGTTCTTCTAGAACATGAATAAATACCCAAAATTTCTATTAGATGATATTAATGATCTAATAGTAGAATTAATTATCTTATAATGAATTTTTTATATAACATGTGGATTAATCATTAGATACAATATATTTATGATCATTTTAAGTTAATTTGGGTAGTTTTTGGATCACAATGAACATATTTTTTTTCATTATGTACTGTTATGTATAAATATTTTTTTCCAAAAACTAAAAGGAGTTAAAAAATACATATTAAAATATTTTTCCAAACATTTAATGGAATTAATTAAATTAGTTAAGGTGTTTAATTAAAATTTAAGTGCATCACCCACAGTGTAGGTTAATCAACACCTCACGAGTGATAATTTTATTTTTATAATCATTGACAGATAGGCTGGAGTATAATTAATAATATTCCATTAACATGATTGAATACTGGAATGTCAATCATAATAGAGTTTTCTAGATATTTTCATATAATAATATGAGTATAATAGAATAAAATATATGGAATTTTAAAGGAAAATTAATGAAAAGAGAGAGAGAGAAATTACCTATTGAATATGTATTTCTTGAGAGTTTCTCTAGGAGAATGGTATTGAAATTTTTATTACACCAATGGATGATGGATGTGGGGGATAACATGGGATTATATTTGTTTAGATTTTATTATTAGGCACAAGGCTTGATAGGTCTAAGGAAATGAGGTTGTGATGGGTGGTATTTATATTAGAGGGGAGAGGGCTTTTCTTAATATTATTTTCATTAATTTATTTTCCACCACAAGACATGAAATAATGATTATTACATAAATAAATAGAGTTAAATTATCATGTGAGTTCAAAAAAAATTGTGATTACATAAGAATAACATCATCCAGAACTCTATAATTCATGTATTTAACATGTATCATAAATTATCGTATTTTACTATTCGCAAAAAATTCATGTATTTCAGAAAAATCCGAAAAATTCACCCTTAACATTTTTGACAAGTAGAAAATAAAAATGAAATCCAATTTATAAAAATCTAATTTTCTAAATAGGTGTAATTTAATTATTAATTAATATCATAATTTATCATAAAAATACAAATTTTAAAATTTAAACATCATTTTTAAAACAATGAAAAATTAATTAAGGTGTCATAAAATTATCATATAATCATAAGACATCAAAATTCTATTATAAAAATTCATTTTATGAGAATAAATTTTATTTTAAAATTTTAAATTGATCATTAAATATTCATGACTTACAAAAATACAAACACTATAATATAATTAAATCACATTGTCTCATATAGGATGGATACATTTTATTTATACTATCATTGGTAGAGTTATTATTCATAGGACCAATATACTGTTGATAAGGGTCATATTAGAATACATAATGGTAACACTACTATACACAATGGTATGTTACTATTATCCAAAAATTTAATTTATCTTATAGAAATCTATAAATCTTACTGATTTTAATCATGTATGTAAGATTATTTAAATTCAAACCAACGAAGTGGAAAAATAATGTTTAAAGATGATCTTAGTAGTTCGTCTATGCATGATGTCTCATTTTGTTTCCTAATTTGAATTTATAATAAAGAAATTACACCGATAAAATGATGGGTAATTTCATATTAAATCCCAATATGAACTTAGCGATTACCTGACCTCAAATCTATATATTAAAACACACTCCCTCCTCAGATCTAATTGAATATGTTGTTTATTTTGAGGATGCTGTTACTGGTTCTTTACCATTATCTAGTTCAATTAAAAATAATTTGTTCAAATACTAAGGGATCCATCCTCTTTCTAGGTAAATAGGACCAGTTAACCTTTCGTTGATGTACTGGGGAGTATAAATACTTTATCATCTAGATATTAAAACTGTTTATTGAGTTATATAAGTTCCACACGTTCTATCCTATATGGAAGAACGGTCAATGGAACTTCTCCTATAATAATCTAAATGGTTAATTCAAATTATCATACTAGAGGTATATCAGAAAATTCATTAAGAAATACATCCCAGAAAAAATCCACTATAGGAAGAAAAATAGAAGTTCATAACCCAAAGTCATTCAGGAAAAGACTGGTGATTTGAGTAGTCACACTACATATCCTCAACTTCTTATATTCTAACCAAATATCGTTCTCACCCATTTCTCCCATATTCATCTGTCTACCACCCTCTAGTTATTTAAACATCACCATTAAATTATAAGAGTCTATATGGGTTTGATGGGGAACTACCGAGTCTCTCATAATTATTACATCAAATACTATCATGTGTAGATAGAAATGATTCCACACGAATAGGTATCCACATATCTTAAGGATACAATCCTTAAAATTTTGAATAACCTATGACTAAATACCTAACAGATAACTAGTGTCTTAACACTATGAATGTGTTCAACCTCTAGGCTGATATTTCACATAATAGTCTTATATATAAATTAGTGATACCCACCTATGTCAAATAAAGAATAATATAAATCAGAGGATACATGAATAGCACCTCGTAAAGTAGAAGGTCTGGTGAAATGCTCATGTGACATAGGCTTGACTGCATGTAACTGGTCTGTACCATGACCCAAATTAATAGCCTGACTTCCTTGAGCAATCCCACTCTACTAGTGCTCAAAATAATGAGTTTGACTACCTCGACATCAAATAACACCTCAGCATGATTACCTAGTGGAATTTTATCCATCTTACAATCAAGATAATAATTTTTCTTCTTTGGAAGATGTGGTAGGATTATATCCCCCACTCTATAGGTGCAGATGGAATGATCATGTAGAATCACTAGATATACTACATCCTCCTACAACCCCTACTTTCCATTGGGTCTCTAAAGCACTGGGGATTTGTGAATCATGACTTTCCATACAGATGATAGATCAGAACAAAATGAGGATAAGGATCTTGACTACTACTACCTCCTCATGTATCCTCAAAATGCGTCTTTCACTGAGAAGAATGACCACTAGCTGCTCTTGGTGATGAACATCCCTAACTCACAACATCATCATCCCTCAAATACAACTATGTATTAGGGTGTATTTTATGATTTCAAGGATGGTATTCAACTAGAATATGTTGACCTATAATGAGATGGAATATACCAGCCCATCCTTGAATCACCTAGAGTTAATAAAATCAACACCCACAAGAGTAGGTGTAATCCACTATAGCTTAGTAAATTTGGAGAGTATTCCATTACAAAATTACACCCATACTACAGGTTCATGAATTCTATATATCTATCATCCCTTAGATCTTGTTAAATGAAATAGTAATTTATGATTGTCAAGAAATCAACCCAATTCATATTTCTATGCTGATTTTCTTAGGTAAAAAAATTCAACCAATACATAGTATAATCACATAGAATATAAGTAGAATGTTTGAAACTTCTCTTTGAAGGTGACATTATATAATCAAATATAGGAGGAATGATTTCATACCATGACACTACAGTGTGTGGTCCTATATCACACAAGAAGGTGGGAGAATGTTTCTACTAGAACTCTAGAGCGAACTCTTCCATACTAGAGGAAGGTGAAACAACACAATGAATATTATATAACATATGTTTAAAATCCCCACTAGTGCTATGATTTAGTGCCCATATTAATAATAGGATGAGGTTCCACATGTGGAACTACAGGTGGAATCACATTCGAATGAAGGATCACTACCACAAGTACATGGACATCAATGCTTTTAGGGTGTATAAATGGAGGATATTGTGGGGTAATTACACTACAATGAAAAATGAATGATGAAGGAATGATCATAGCAATTTAAAATATATAATATTGAAAACATGGATATGCATATAGCATTACATTATACAAATAATACGCCTCTTCCTACTCATAAAGATAGGTCTGTGTAATATAGAAAGACCATACCATGCCATAATAATGTAAAAGACATACCAACTTCCCACTACCAAGGTTGAACCCCTATACAGGTCTTTGTTTCACATATATAGGATAGTTATTTTCACTTAAACATTTATACAAATTTTAGATTTTCACTCTTTCATATATTTAAAAAAATTTAAATGGTTGAATTACATGGATCAACATTTCCTATCTATAAGGGTTCATACTCATTATGATCCAAAATATGTTTTCTACATAACTCACACCAAAACACATTCAATCCGATGTGGCCAATGGTATATTGATCCATGTCCCCTAATTAACTTCTTAAGGTTTTGTATTTAACCTATATATGAGAACTAGATTAGGTTAAGGCATTCCCATTATCTCTCTATTATTTTTTCAAATCACTGAATGGAATTTCAAAAAATTTCTATTCCTATTCAAGGATGTAGAATTATAGAATAGGAAAATGCACATTAAAAAAGATGTTTTATGGAAAGCTTCATGGAATATTAGTCATATTATTCATATAATGATTCATATAATGAAACACCCTCATTTTTTTGATCTAAGGTAAATGGAATCCTTATTTTAATAATATCAGTATCAATAACTCTAAAGAACATGTGTGTCGTCCAATAATAAAAGAGTGTCAACCTTAAATGGAATAATCAATAACTACAATTACCCATACCATGTAATTTGGGATTCCCTTATAAAAGTGCTAGATACATCAAGGCACAAGGACAATTCCAAATACCATTAACTCTTAGTCTCTTATATGATACAAAAATAGTACTAAAAAGTAAATTTTCCTTTGGTACACCATTGAAACATCCCAATAAGTGATTCATTTAACACTTACACAAGTTTGTGAGTCACATGGCCTCAAGCGATCCTCCCAGAATGCCCGAGGTTGCGAATAAGATGCAATGGTGTTAATGAGGTATGATGGGGAGACTAAAACCCCATATCATAGTCACACAATGGATAAAATTATAAACAAACAGCAATAAAATCATATTAAAAAATATGTAATCAATAAAAAGAAGAAGTAAGAATGATTGAAAAACTACCTAACAACATATCCACTAGGATTTTTCATATACAATTATGCATGAAATGATAATATAAAATACAGGGAATAAATGACATACAGATACAATGATTCTATAGAAAAAGTACCAAAATATAAAACATTTTCTGCACTATCATATACAGCATATGGGATGTACTTTGCACATATACTCCATCTATATGTAATCCATATGAAATATCTATAGCAAGACGCTAGCCCTTGTCCATACCTATATTAATACAATATTATGGGGGTAATAAAGGGATAAAAAATAGGGTTTGAGGATGTAATACTAGTAGGACAACAACAAAAGTGATTAGACATAATCCACATAGTTCTCATAGCTAAATAGAGTCCATGAATAAATAGAATAAGAAACTTGTTTTGAAATAAATAACCATCCATATCAGGTTTGTAGGGGACACCATGAGGCTCTATATTATTCTACTCATGGTTGGGATGAATATAATTCTATTCATTAGATACATAGAAATAATACAAATAAATTAGTTATATATTGCATCCAACTATATGAAATAAGTATGTATTGACATAAGGGGCTATATAATTTGAATACCAGTTTCTAGATGGACCATGGAATAACTGAAACATCCATAACTAGTCTAAATTAGTGTACAATATCAAGAATATTTTTACATTCCCTATATACCATAAATAGTGACATCCATCATGATTGACACTTGGGGTGGTGAGTTTTCCATCATGTCAGTACTCGAACAAGGGACATGGTGCACCATGCCCACCAACAAAATTATGTCAAGGGTGTGATACGATGTGCTCAAAACCTAATGTAAGGGAGTGTGTGATCGTCATTACAAACTAAACCCTAAAAATAATCACTTTGTCTATATCGAGTCATAATAAAATTTCAAACAAATTCAAGAGGAAATACCTTTCATGCACTCAATTCATCTTGAGAAAATACAACAAGGCATTATAATTCATATATTTCCTATATTCAGGGATGAAAAAATTAGAATGACCATTCCACCCTATATAATATAATTAATTAATTAAATATATTTGAGAAAGGTAAACCATCATAAAGGTTCCCATGCATATAATAAATCCATTTAACTCACTAAAAAGATGAAATTCAATTATAATGATCGAAAAACACTTCGATGATGTTTTTAACAACTAAAATACTAAAAAAAGGGAAATTATACTATGAAGTTGGGACAAGAACATAAGTGATTTCATGGATTCATTAAACATTCACCTAATAGATGGATATCCCATTTCTAAAACTTGAAAAAAATTTAGAAGGTATTATGAGAAATTAAACAGTTAACCATTAAGGGAAATTCATGTTAGTACACTATAATATGAATAATTCAATCAATCAATAATGAACATAAATAGATGGAGTAAAACACTAGGAATAATCAATGAAAACAGAAAAACACTAGATAAAAATGATGAGACCACATAATTTAAAGCCATTTATGACTCCATATTTGATAGAGGACTCAGATTCAAATTAGGTTGAGAGAAATTGACGATATGGTCCAAATCCTTAAAAATTGGGAGAAGTAGATTTTACCAAAATAGTGGAAAAAATAAAAATATAAAATGAAATAAAAATGGAGAGGATTGGAGATCATTCCAAAATGGATCTGATAATTCAGAAGGTTCTTTATTATGTCCTTGTATTTTGATGTTACATCAATGCCTAGGTTGAAAGTGATTGGAGGTAAATGTGAGAGGGAGGAGAAAAAATCCCATAGAAAAGAATTTGAGGAGGAAATGGTTTATAAAAATATTTCATTAATGGAGAAAATTAGTTTTCACCTTGAAAATTGTGGTTTCATAGTTTGGAAAACCGTTTCACAACCATTTTTAATGCACAATCCAAGGAGAGACCATGAACGATTAAGGTGCATAGTTTCCATCACCTTGCAAAATCTGTACGAAATTACATTATATGAAATCTATAGTTTCTCGCTTGGTATTTATCTTCGAGTCTCATTTTTAAAAATAGTAATGACCTATGTTTTGAGAGATGAAAAATTCCCAATGGATTTTGAACTTTTGGAATTTACTAGATTTGATGTTTTTAAAACCAAGATTCATAAACTAATTCCATGAATTGTAACACTTTAATGTCTTGGTTTTTAATGTTATTGAAGGTATAAAAGGTTCCATGGGGTCTCCATTAAGTTATATCATAACTAGGGTAGGGATGTAAATCTTTTGTAGAGTCCGACATAGGTGGAATATTTTTTGCAAACTGTGTGTCCTCCAATAGTAAACTGTCCATCTACAGAAGGGGAGTAGAAACACCCCACACATGATTCACACCATTTTCCCTAACTATGTGACTATCTCTCATTTGTAGTACTACATAGGATGGAACCTTGAACTACTCACTACATGGTAGGAGCATAGTTAGGGTAACCAAGTGGAATTTTTTTTGAGGCATTTCCTTAAGGAATGGGTTCCAGATGGTTGATTCATAGTTTTCTCAAACCAGGCTTCCAAACTATGTGACCTAGTATTGAGGGTAATATTATGTTTCTACACATACTAATTTTTATTTCTATATTCCACTTATTTTATTCTCTTCCTCACATGTAATCTTTCCTCCAGGTGCCTTTTGGTTCTCCTTTATACTGAATATATACTTAAAGGTATCTCTTTCCTCCATTGTCTCATTCAAGCAGTGCCTATCTATTTGGATACACATCAAAAATATCCTCACTAATTTTGTTCCATTAATCATTTTTTTCGTTTCATCTATTCTATTTACATGTGTGATATTTTTCCTTACATTCAACGAGAAGGTTAGTTTCCTAGATTTACTCAAAACTGGATCAAATCAAATCTTGATATCTAGAGACTAAAATTTTTTAAGCATAAGGAAGGTATTTTATGATTTTTTTCCTAATTTCATCTTCGATTAATGAATAATTACATTGTGTAACAACTTGACCATTATTGAACACCACCGTAAAATTGATTTATTCATGTTAAAATCATTCCTAAACATGAAAAAATCATATTCAACCATTAGAAATTATTTAGAGGGTTTTGATGTCATTTGTGGACTCCATTGGGTGTCTATACATTAATTATCCCTTAAAAAATAAAATTTTAAATGTCTGGAATGCCTCCTAAGCAGTCATATTTAATAATTAATGAAATTATCTTATATAGGATTCTTCTAAATCAATATATGCAGTATCTACGTTTTTTGTTAACCCATTAGTAATTGAGCTTCCTGGATGGATGATTTTCCTAAAATAACTCTTTTGTTAAATTGAATTTTAAATTACCAAAGTGAAGAATAATTTTTTAAATGTGTTTCTTTATATGAAATTTTTTTATTATTTAATAAACCCCCTAAAATTAGGTGCATTGTCATAAAAATTACGAAGTGGTGGCTAGAAATTTAAATAATTAATCATGTAATTGTTTATAGCTTCACTATGAATGATGTCAATGTTAGTTTGAGGAATTATTAGAAAATTACCCCTTCAATCATTCAAAATAGAATTTACATCATTCTATAAATGTTAAATGGAACTATTGAAAAATACAATTTCATGTCTTGGAACATTCCTTCCAAAATTTTTAATGATCCAATATCCTTCTATGTGACTGAAATAATTAAAAAATGTGATTTACCATATTGGTAATTTCTTAATATGACCAAGGTACCTTCTATGCACCACATGATCATTGATATTTGAATTTACATGTATTGTTAGATTCAATGGAATGTGTTAATTTAGGTATTTTATTCATGATGGATGTTATTCCTTAGCTGTGTTAAAAGGATTGATTAAATAGAATTGATTTTCAAGATAGTTTCCCTTATTTAAATGATAAAGATTTTATTAAAGGAAATACGTTATGAAGTATAGTATGACCATAACTTTAATTATGATTTTTATGAATTGTAATGCCTTGAATGAAATTTAACTTAATTAATGGACATGTGAGAGGTATTTCCATATTTATTATGTTATGTTGTAATGATTATTATTCCCTTTATATATATAAGGTTGGGTTAAATATGATTTATGATTTGTTTTTCCTCATTCAATATATTATAAATGTTATTCCTTGATATAGGATTTGTATGATGGAAAGGGGTGTTGTGAATGATGAATAATAATACTCCTTTACATTGTGTTTGAGTATGGAATCTCACACTAGTGATACTATATGTATGATGGGATTAAATGACACGTTCCATAATTAGAATATTTCCATGGAGGCTCACACAACATCCCAAGTATTTTTGCATGATGTCTCTCATGCTATTGGGATATAGGGAATATACCCTATTACTTGAGATTATTGGCCCGTTCAGACTAGTTACGGATGACTGAGGTATTCATGGTCTATAAAACACCTAGTATTCCAGGTATATGGCCACATACATCTACATGTACTTTGTTCATATGGGTGAATGTGATATATAACTATATTATATAAATATATATATTAACTATATTTTTATGGTAACTAATCCGACTTATATTTCGACCATCAACCGAAGAAGGATGAGCCATCTCATGTCCTTCTGAAACCTGAGCGGGTTGGGTGTTTATTTATTTATTTATTTTTTTCTTTAACCCAATTACCTACACACTTTTCTACATTATATTCATGGATTGGGTTTTCTAATAGACTCCATGGGTGGGAACCTACTAGGATTTATATCTCACACCCAGATCAGACAACTATTTTTCTAGAGTACATGAGTAAACATTAAATTTATAGGGACATAGGTGTTTGGTTGAGCTATATGGCTTATATTTGAGAGTATGGAGTATATTATTGAGATTTATCTCATAATGGTTGTGGAGATCATCCTTTATGATTTACTTTTGAATATATATTTGGTGTTGAACTATATCTTGTAGCATATTGTATGATTACTATTTTATATTATGTATCATCATCTTGATATTCATGCATTACTTATATATTATATTTGGCAATTCATTTATATTCAATTTATATTATTCTGCTACCTCTCTATCATTCTTGTATTTTTTCTTCCACAATTTTCTATTTTTATTACTTTTTATACTGATATTTTACTCTAATCATGAGGAAACAATATCCCCACTATTAACTCCTTACACCATTGTTAATAGTTGGAAACCTCTATAATACGGGGGGTCACATTTGAGGCCATGTGGCCAAGAATTATGTATACTATATTAGTTCTTATTCAGTTCAAGATGTTACAAAGTGTTATTATAGGTGTTTCATTTCCTTTGTCATTCTATCTTGGGATAGTATACATGAGATTATGAATATGTTAGATCATGGAAAATAAATATATATAGGAATGATCACCAAATGTGGGGGGAAAATTCCCAGTGTCCAGGGTTGGGATAGATGTTCATGATGATTAGTATTACAATTTGTTATGATTTCAACATGAGTGATTGGTTTACATTCCGGTTCTTATTAATTTAAGATATATTGGTATTTATTACTTATCCTACAATGAAAAGGATGGATCATTAAATGAATAATTAAAGGCACTTAGAGATTAAAATTCGATGTATATGAGATTCCATGTTGTTTTATTTTGATATTTCCCAAAAAATTTATTTTTTTCCTTTAATATTATTATATGAACTTGTTTTTAGTAGAATTATTTTTATATTCCATGTAAGGTATTTTAATAATGTGCTTTGTTTGTACATGCTTAGGTAATTATTTAGTATGTATTATTTTAAAACTTGAATAAGTTATTATGTGCCATGATACCTATTTATTTATTATATTAAACCTATATATCATGCTTAGAAATTAATATCATGTTTCTCTATGGTTACAACATATGATAAAATGCTAGTTTTGTATGATATAATATTGGTTTTATTGAAGGAATTTAATGTTTGCAATTAAATGGGAAACCATTTTTAGTTGTAAGGTGTATGGGAAAATTATAATTGCGAATGGGAAACTAGCATAATCGAACCGACCTTGAATTTTATATGTCTACAATGGATGTTATTAAAAAGTCAAGGATTTCAATGTTTTAATTCTAAAATTAATTGGGTTTGATTAATGAATGTTAAATTCCAATCTATAAAGTGTAAAGGAACATTAGGTATTGTTAGATATCCACCCATATACATAAGGTATTATATATGAGCTTGCTATATTTTATAATTAAAATGGATTTGATTAAATGAGAGATAACATTTAGTAAATAATGTTTTTGGGTGATTTATAAATTTAGGTAGTGGTGACCTTTGTAATTGGACAATTTATATATTACCATTGTATATTAGAAAATTTTTATAAATGTAAAGCATATTTATTTTAATCGTATCTAAGAGGGTTTCCTTTATAAAGGCCTATGAAGATATCACACGAGCATGAGGATCATGGGATTACCTTTTAAAATACACAAATACACCCAATAAGTTAATTTGGGGGATGTTTCTTATGAGAAAACCAATTTTTTATGTTTTAAAATATACAAACTAAGAAACAACAATTGAGTCGCATTATAATGAACCCAGGTTGCCTTAATGGGACCATCATGTGTCAATATATCTATTAAAAGTGAGTTTATATGATAAAATTATTATTTATGATGAGACATCAATAAATATTGAAATTTTAAGGAAGGAAGTTTATATTATATTCTTGTTGTTTCATATGAAATTAATTTAAATGGGTACCAAGTGCTTTTATTTTATAAATGGTATACAATGTTTTGTGTCAAACTTTTAAATTTTAAAAAAACATATGTGATTCTATGTAATTAATTTAAAAAGGAACGTGATGAGGTGTCCTCTGTTTAATCCCTTGTGTATGGGATGATTCATTTCCCTTTGAATTTCTTTAGAAAAGATGTGTGAGTGTTTTATATAGGTGTTATTTTTCATTTAGTGATCGATAAAAAGAATGCATCCAGAGCTTAGTTAAATCTGTTCACATGAAATAGTGATCGATTTGACACTTATTCATTTTATGGGAAAATATCATAGTACATATCACTATTGGAGCTTCATTTCCTTTTTAAAATTATGATTTTTTAATATTTGGTATCATTTGTTTTCAATTATCCCTAGTAGGACTCTTAGTTTCTGAATGAAACCATTTTTCAGATGGGTGGTCATGGAATCCTTTACTTTTTAGGGGAATTAGAAGTGGGTAATGATCATTTTTAGTAGGTTAGACATTCTAGGGGCATGATTGGCCAGATCATATTTCTCATTACCTTGTGTCCCTTTCCTTGGGAGACTCGAGAGGTTTCCAGTTTGTTTCATTATAATATAATATAGACTGAATTTGAGTTGATTTTTCTATATAGACATTCTAATACCTGAATACATAGCGATGAAAACATATTGATACTATATAGGATATTCTATTGCTTTGAAACCCAATGGTAGTATGCATTCATGTACACTGTGATCGTCGAGTGTAAAATAGTTTAATAAACCAGTTGATTTCGATTAGACTTTTGAGCCGTGAGCAGTTTAGTACATACCCAAGATATCTCTAGAGAAGCATGACCAGGGCGTTAATTAAATCATGTCCAACCTAATGTTATGGGTGAATTTATAATATGATTTTAACTTTTCACATACCTTTTAGTTTAGTTTTTTCTCTCATGATAACCACTATGATGTTTTGATGCAGTGATTATGATTTAGAAGTGAAACACATGTACAATTAAGGTTGTTTTGATCTAGATCCACTATAACCACATACCCTATCCTGTATTTAGATGTCTAGGAAAAAAATGAGGGTATTTTCACAACATTTTTGGTAAATATATTCATTAAAAGTATAAAGAACACAACGAACAAGGACCATTTAGAAATGGTCAGTTTTTCTTGAATTCCATTAAGTATTGCGTGTTTTGAATCATGTCGGTGCTTTTTAGGATGAATGATATTGATGTGGTTTGATGTGATTAAAGCACTTAGTGAATGACAATTGTCTTGTATGGACATAGTTGGTTAAATCATGAATCATCATGACATGTCTTAGTTGGTGAAGACATCATTGTTCAATTTTTGTTGGTGTGTCGACAGGTGATGCTGAGATTCTTAAATGCAATTTACTTGTTATGTTTCAACTATTCTTCTTTTGGTTTCATAGTTTCCACACAGTTTACTCTTCATTTATAGATGAACATGTCACCTATCATTACATTTTCTTTCATTCAATAATAGATCATTATCCTTTGCTAAAGATTTAAACTCTACTGAGTTCGTGATGCGATCAATTTATGTGTTTTATGATAGATCTTGGATTAAATTCCATCCTTTGTTATATTAGAGTGATATCAAGTTTCTTGTATATGAATTAATTATATGGACTCTTGGACACCATCCGTTTTCTTTGAATTTTTATCCATACATACACCACTCTTGGATTAGTTGATGGTCTAATGAGGAAGTTGTTGACATTTACCAAAATTTTCTTATAAACATAGTGTTAGACTACCATTGGTTAGTTCCATGATCTCTCATTTAATTAATCCTAGGTTATCATATAATTTTAGTTGGGATCGGTGGTGGTTTATAAAGGAAGACCATTCTAGTTGGATGGGTCAGGGTTACACCCTCATTCATGCCAAGGCATGACAATTTTAAATGGTTTGGAGATTTTTTGATCATGAAACACCACTAGAAGATAGGTATGGGTTTCAGTGGGTTTTTTGATAGATGTGAGATGTATTGGAAGAACACATAATAGATCTGTTGTAAAGTTATTGGTCTTCTAACATGATCTTCTTGTGAATGGTCAATTTGAGTGGCTAGACCTATATTCCTTTCTTATTCAAGGAATACAGTCAAATGATACCCGTTTTAACACATATCATGGTTAAAGAGGGCGTGGTTTCAATGCCATTATTTTAAAATGGAAAATGATGAATGAACATTTTTAGTTTTTAAGATAGGTATTTGAAAATTTATTGATATTGATGTACCTGATATGGTCTCAGATGTGGTAATGTTCTCTCAGTAATAGAATCTATGATGATAGCATCTCAAGAATTCTTAGAGGCATGATTCATAGAGAAATTCCGATATTGGATGCATTTTGGTTTAGAATAGTAACCTTATGAAGTTAAAGACTAAGGTGGATAGAAACATTGGATGAATTTTTAACTAGATAATGATATGATCAATGTCTATTGTAATGCTAGCTTGGTTATGTTTTGATTTTCTGTTTTAATTGGAAAAGTACTTTAGATCATGTTTTAATATCTTAATATCATGGTGATTAAGTAATTAATTGAGCTTAGTTGGTCATTTTGAAACACAATGGAACCATTTGAACGAGACTTCACAATCCTCAGAGGTCGATTAATGATTTCATTATTTCTGAAGGCTTCTTGGGGACTAGAATTTCTATAGTGGGGAGGATGTAACGACCCTTGTTTTGAGTTGATGAAAAATTCCAACTGAATTTTAATTTTTGGTGTTTATTGGAAGGTATATTTTTTATACCAAGATTCCAAATGTAATTGTATTATTTTAAATACCTCAATATGTCTTTTTTAGATGTGGTTTAATGTCTTAAATGTTCCTTAGGTGCATTGTTTAGTTTTGGGAGCATGAGGGTTTAAAAATAAATGTTTCGGTGAGTGTGATATAGTGGCATGAATTATATGAAACCATACAACATCAAAAATAAATCTACGTGGAAACAAATGTGGAGAAGAGATACCCCTTACATGCTGCCCATGGTTTTCCTAAAAAAATGCCTATCATGAACGGTTATTTCCACTCAGGCAGTAACCTCACATTGTTCAATACATGGTTATAACAAATTTAGCTTAACCAAGAAACAAAAATTTTCCAAGGATTATTATTAAGGAATGGGTGCTGCAAGGTTGGGACATGGGTTGTCCAAACCATGTAGCCAAACCATGTACCCTAGTTTTTAGGGTAAAACTACATTTATGCACTTATTGAGTTTTCTTTCCCTTTTCCCATTATTTTATTCTCCTTCACTAGCATGACCTATACTCTAAGATATTTTGGCTTCTCCTCCAATCCTAATCTTGGATTTAAGATATTTCATCCAATAGTTATCCAATTTGAGATCCATTAGTATTAGGAATCCTCAACAATATAATCATCATTCCCTTTCATTTGTTATATGTTTAGTATGGTATTGGATACACTATTTAGGTGTGAGCACTTTGGCCCTATTATTAAGGAAAAATGTCCATTTATTATATTTATTTCAAACCAAATCAAATGAAATATTTATATCAGATGAGTAGATTGTCCGAAGAAAAATGTTGGTGGTCTATGAAATTTTCCAAAATTTCCCATCGATTTGTGAATAATGTTATTATACCACATGTTGGACTTTGCTGAGATTCACCTTTAAATTGAGTTCATTATATCAAAATGAATCCTACACCATAATACATTCCTATTGAACTTTTTTTAATTATTTAGCAGGGTTGAGGTTATTTATGGATTCCCATGGGTGGCCTGACAAGAATTAACCCATTAAAATTAATTGGTCAAATGCTCGGACTCCCTCTTAAGAATTTAACAAAAATTATTAATGATATTGTACTATGTAGAATTTTGTAAAATGGATAATTCCACCTTCTATTTTCCTTGTATAGCATTTGGGAATTAATGTTCCATGTTGGGTAGTTTTGATAAATTTTATTTTGTGTCAAATTGAATTAAAAATTATGAATGTGATGCTTAATTGATGAAATGAATTTCTCTATATAAATGTAATGGTTTTGTAATAAAGAAATCAAATGAGGTGCAATATCTATCAAATTACAATGTGGTGGCTAGTTATTAAAATTGTATTATATAAATGTTTTGTTGTATCAATATGAATGATGTCATTGTTAGTAAGAAGTCTTGTGTAGTAAATAAAATCTCATGTTTTTTAAAATGGAATATACAACATTATGTAAATGTTAAATATAACCATGGAACAAACTAAATCCATGGCTTATAACATTCCTTCCAAAATTATTAATAAAACAATATCCATCTATGGAATTTAATTTCTAAATAAATGGGATATAACATGTTGGTAATTTCATAATTAGACCATGGTACCTTAAAAGTAGCACTTGGATCATGATAAGTGAATTTCAAGGTTTCGTTAGGTTCAATGTCATATATTAATTTGAATAATTTATTCAGGATGGATGTTAATATTTAGTTGTGTTAAATGGATTTATTAAATGGAATATCTTTTCACGATGGATTTCTACATTTAAATGAACTGGTTTTTATTAAATTAAATTATTTTTGAAGTTTAGTAAGGTCATTCATTTATTTAAAATCATTATGAATTTTAATGCCTTTAATGGAACTAATCATAACTAATGGACATATGAGAGGTATTTATTGATGAGTTATGTTATAATGGTTATTATGAAATGCTTATTTGTATGTGAATGTAAAGTATGTGTAATGATATATTGTTCCTCATTTCATATATTATATATGATACAACCTAATATAGGTTGTGTATGCTGGTATGGGGTGTTGATAACGATTGATAATCTTGTTACCTTTCATTGGGTGTTGAGTATGTCATGTGTCACAAGTAATACTATTTGGAAAATGGGATTTATGAACCACGTTCCATGAAAAGTGTGTTTCCATGGTGGATTGTTCACCATACTATGTGTTTTTAATGACACCTATAATTTTTTTAGATGTATGGAATACACCCAGTTGCTGGAGCTTATCGACTCATTTATAATAGTTTTGGATAACAGAGTTATGCTTGGTCTTTCCATCAAAAAGTACTTCATGTGTATGGAAATATACATCTGCACATTTGTGGTTCATATCAGAGGATGTCATATGTAACTATATTATATAAATAAATATTTATTTACTTACTCTATATGTATTGTAACTGATCCTAATTTTTTTCATGAGATAAAGAAAGTAGAACCATTTTGTGTTCTTATAGACCCTGAATGGGATGGGTTTTTATTTATTCATTCATTCTATTTATTTACTGATATTAACTAAACACTACTTTATGTTATATTCATGGACTATGTTTAGTAGTAGACTATACATGTGGGAACATAGTATGGTCTATATCACACACCGTACATGGGTCACCGTCACATTGGGGTATCCAAGTAGATCCTATGTTTGGTAGACCATGGTTGATTCCATGAGATACCTTGCTTGTACATGGGAGTCAAGAGCACAAAACAAAGCTGGATCCTGGGATTCTAATAGAGGATTCCCAAAAGGTTTTTATTTTATTTTTATATTTTTTCAGTACTATATCATTTAGAAAAAAATTGTATAGTATTATAGATTGTGTAACATCATCTGGAAAAGCATGCATGGGATGTATATTTCAATTAACCATTATTTTATGTTCAATTTGTATTATTCTTCAATTGATATGTCATTCATTTATTTCTGATTCCACAATTATCTATTGTTTATCACCTCATATAACCCTCTTCTATAATGATCATGAGGGTATAGTGTTCCCATATCACCTCCTTATACCCCCACTATTAGTAGATAGCCTTTGGCATACCGAGAGACGCACTAAAAGCCATTGACCCACTGGTTTAGCTTCGATATTAGTGATAGGTCAGGTTGGGATGTTACACAATTAATCCAAGTTTCTCTTTCATCTCCTCTATTTCCCTTCCACGATTTATAGAGATTGTGTGGGATAGGTTTCATGTTGTCTACTAAACATGTATCCCCTTTCACATTCTAAATTTCTGGGGTTTCAAGTTTTGAAAAAGCCTTTAACATCAATTTAACCCCTCATGACTCATTTGGGTAACATTATAAGGCCAGTTGTATGGAATTTAAAAAAACACAATTGATCCATAAAAAATAAAAATATGGGTTGATACAGTTGGTATGTGAATAATTTGAGATTATATTATGGATTTGTGTGTGAAGGAATATCCAATTTTAAAATATAATCAGTGATTTTAATCAAGAATATCTTTAAATAGAGGTTTTGAGATAATTTTTTCAAATTATGGAAGTTCATGTAAATGAAGTATTAGTTATGTTTAAATAATAAATATTATCTAGCTTGAGTTATTTTTTTGGATATATGGTATTTTATGTATTCTCTTCCCCTAAGTTGTGGAATAGATAGTGAATCTAGTTGAATATGGATAAAGGAATGTTTTTTAGGGTGCTATGAAAATTGAAAGTCTGGATCTTATGTTTGGAATGAATTTAGGAAAATTGTAAGTGTTATAAAAAAATTTAAAACATATGATAATTTTGGAAAATATAAACTATATTAGTAAATGTAAAATTTTTAGAGGTTTTTGAATTTGTATATTTCATGAAGTGGAATCCCTATGTAATTAATGTTACTAGGAAAAATATTAAAATGTAACATTTTATTAAATATTGAATCATTGGAAATCGAAAAGACACTCCTTGTATAGATAATTGTAGAATATTGGAAGATGATACAGATATATAAAATATGTAGAACCTTATTATATATTAAAGGGTCATTTATCCCATGCATAAGATATATATTTTATATAATGGTTAATATATGGAAATGGAATTTAAAATGTAAAAGTCAAATCAACTATAGAAGATAATACATAAGGATCACTTATATGACATAAGGGATCATAGGTTATATTCATTTCATAATAGTAGGTAATGCATGCAAGTCATACTTTTTTTATGATAATTTTTGGGTCCATTTATTAGAATGAAATATGTTTTATTAATTATAAAATAATGTCAATAGATTGACCAATTTTGATGAAGAAAATTATGCTGAGATTAATGTGGACATTTTTCTAAATATTTTAGTGATTTAAAATAGAATACAATCTATTTATTTCATGGTTTAGATTTTGTATAATAATTAAACTATAATGAGAAAATTGGCCCCTCAGATGATACAATCTCTACAAGAGAATTCAAATCCACCATAGAAGTCAACAATATCTTTGAAATAAATCTTAATAGTTCCAAATACACTTGGTATCAGAAACATTACGAAAGTATGGTTGCCTCTAAATTGGATAGAGCCTTCACAAATGCTACTGCTCTATATTTTTGGAACTCAATCACTAGCACCACACTTCACAAGCTCCATTCTGACCACCATCTTATTTTGGTCATTCACTCAGCCGACACTGTTAGACATCCCCCTTATTTTTAGAATTAAAAATTCTTGGTTAAACAACACTTAATGATCCCACATCCTCAAAACCTTTTGGCTCTCTATGACACTTTACAATGATCATTTTTTTCTCATACAAACTAAAATCTCTTGAACATATTTTTAATGGTTGGTGTAGCCAACATTCTAAACAAATAAATAAAGATATAATACTTGTTGAGAATGAGCTCAATGAACTCCCATCCAACAACAATAGCTCTGATTTTAACATTGACCCAAATCTTGAAATTAATACCTCATTAAAGATAAATTCCCTGCTAACTTTTAAGGGTAACATGAGGAAGCAAGCCTTCAAAGTTAAATATATTTCTAAAGGTGATATAAATACTAAATTTTATAATTCTCTTCAAAGAAATCGTGAAAACTATAGGCCTCATGCCACTCTTCGTGATGGAGACAATATTTTAGACAATGAAGTTGAAATTGCTAATAATATTGTCACTTTGAAACTATTTTCAATTGCCCTGATAATTACAAGGATCTCCTATGGGGGATCATTCTAGATGGTTATCAATGATGAAGATAACATGTCTCTTAATAACAGTCCTGTAGATCATGAAATTAAATATATGGTCTATAGATTAAAGCCTGATAGTACCCCTAGACCTGACAACTTTAATAATGGTTTCTTCCATCACTAGTGGGATATTATTCTTGCAGATGTTTGCAAACCTGTCAAATCCTTTTTCACCAATAGTTTGAATCATCATGGGATAAATGAAAAATTCATCTCTCCAATACCTAAAGTATAAAATTCTACATAAATTCTTCAGTTTAGGCCCATTTCTCTCATCAACACTATTTATAAGATTATAACAAAAATAACCGCCAACGGGCTCTCGCTCATCACAAATAAAATTGTCTCCTAAAATCAATTTTGGTTTATCAATGGTAGATCCATCCAAAATTGAATTTTTCTTGCTTCATAGTATTTTAACATGTAAAAAAAGTTTATAATGGAGGTAATATTTCCATTAAGCATGACATTAAAAAATATTTTGATAAAATGGACTGGAGTTTTATCATTAAGGTGCTTCAATCTTTTGGATTTAGTAATGACTTCCTCACTACCCTTAGAACCTTATTCCACTCGGCGTCAATTTCTATTCTGATCAATGGATCCACCAGAGGATACTTTAAATACACTAAAGGTGTAAGACAGTAGGATCCTCTCTTTCCCATCCTTTCCTCAATTTTGGAGAATTATCTTAGTCGTTTACTCACTAGAAATATTGATCATAACAAACTCAAGCCCATTCATGTGTCTCACAATCTGAGCACTCCCACTCACCTATTATATAATGATGTTATAATCCTTTTTTACATGAAAATAAAATAATAATTTAAACACTCAAAAAAGATCTTTCTCACTATGAGGAGATCTCTAGACAAGTGATTAGTTCGAACAAATCATCATTCTTCATTGGGAAACATTTTCCTCCTAATAAAAAATGAAACATTACAACTAAATTTGAAAAAAAGGATCCACTCCAATAAAATACGTAGGTGTCTCTATATTTTGGGTAAGACCTAATTCTCTTTATTACTCTGAAATTTCTACTCAGTTCATGAACCCACATTCTTCTTGAGGGCAAAATATCTTTCTATGGATGGTAGAAATTGTATAGTTAAATATACTATTGTCTAGAAAATGGTCTGCACTAGGATGGTCTAAAAATGGCTTTTTCGTATTATTAAAAAAATAAACACCTCTATTAATAATTTTGTTTTGACAGGTAGCACGATGGAAAGGAAACTTATCACCAAAACTTTGTCAAACTGTTTCAAACCCATTAATAAAGGAGGCATTGGCATAAAATATGTTAAACAATTTAATGAGGCGCTTCAAGCTAGACTCACCTAGGATCTCCTTCATAAAAATTTTAATTCAATTAGTTTTCATAAAAATAGATTTCGTGAAAAGCATAAAAATGGTAAATCAAATTTTCTTTCATCCTTTATTTAGATTTCTATAAAATAGTCATTTTACTCCATCACGAAGAATACATGGTGGATGGTCTCTAAAGACTCTGCCTTGAACTTTTGGTTGGATAATTGGACTGGAACACCCCTAATTTCCAGAACTCCAATTGAACAGAATCTTGAGAACACAAACAGATCCATTAGGGATGTCCTTTTCTCTAAAAAATTACTATATTCTTGAAAACATCAATAGTGTAATTGATACATGTACTTTCTCTATCTCTGAAGATTTCTTAGTCTGAGAACCTACTTAAATTGGCATTTATAACTCAAAAAAACTATTACAATCACATCACTAGAAACTCCAGAAGTGATTTTGGTCAGATTAGGAACTTTGAAAACCCATGGAAAAAACCTTCAAGGTTTACCCTAATTTGGAGACTTACTCACAACAAGATCCCAACTGATGATCTTCTTCAATATCATGGTATTCAACTCTTTTCTAAATGCTGTCTCTGCAACCAGCACAGAGAAGATTCCATCCATATCTTTCTTTCCAGTGCCACTGCCTCTGCTCTTTTGTATTATATTTTAGACATTTTTAGATATTGGGGCTTGATACATGACTCTATCAAATCTCAATTTAAGAGATGTGTAGAGATGGATAATTCTCAATAGATTAAGAATATCTTCCATGCTGTTGTCGTAGAGCTCCACCATGTGATCTGGTATGATAGAAAGGCTCTTATTCATAATAATTTCTGATTAAGTCGTGATGTCAGGCGAATGAGGATAATTATTTCCAGATGTGAAGCGGCATCGATCCAAAAAGGGACACTACAACAACACGGTGAATTAATTGGGCATTTGAGGCTACTCCATATTAATGGAAATTACTGCAAACCGCATCAAACGTTTGAAGTCTTTTGGCGTTCCCCTCTTCCAAGCTGGATTAATGTTATAGTGGATGGTGCTTCTAAAGGCGATCTAGGACCTGTAGTTTGTGGAGTAATCTTTAGGAAACATGATAATCAGATCCTTGGGTGCTTCTATGGGGGCTATGGTACTGCCTCTTCTCTTGAAGCTGAAATGATGAGCATGATTCATGTCGTTTCCTTTTCCAACAAACGTGGATGGACCAACCTTTGGATTGAGAGTGACTCAACCACCGTTGTACAAGTCATTTGGAATGGTGTGATTCACCTTGTGTGGTCGATCACTACTCGTTGGATGAGCTATATCCGTACTATTCCTGAATGCAACTACACCATCACTCACACTTACCGCGAAGCTAACATGGTTGCTAATGGACTTGCGAACAACGAGATTAATCATGATATTACTGAGCTTGATGATCTTCCCACTGATATAATCCCCTTTCATCACAAAGATTGTAATATGTTTCCATATATTAGACATTTTTAGCGCTTTTCCTCGTTTTTAATTGTATTATTATTTTACTATGACTCGGAGGATCATATATTGATGAATATTTATTTCATTTTATTGACTATGTCTATTGGATGGTAATATATATAATATATATAAATATTCATATTTTTGAAATATATCAATAAATCTTACATAATAAAAAAATTTATTAGTTAAAATTGACATATTATTCCTGTACATTATGAAGTTGAATGATATAGTAGAGTCGATTTTCATGGATGAAGATGGTGGTGATGAAAACATTGATAATATCATTTCAACGAAAAGGAAGAGTGTGAGGTATAGTATGAGGATTACATTATCCGGTCATTGAAAAAAGATAGCTTAAACATGAACATGTGCTACACATAAATATATAGAATTTGAATATATAGAGAGACAATACAATTATTGTGTGGAGTTACTTTCAACTGAATGAATTTTGTTACTTCTACAATGAATAATTTGTGAAAATAGTGTTAATTATTATAGTAGGTGAATAATTTCTCATGAATTTCGGTGAATAAGGTAAAATTATCAACTCAATATAAGATATTTATCTCATCCATACCATTGGATAAGAGTGTAGTGAATATATAAGACAAAAAAGAACCTACTTGTATTTTAAGGTGAAGAAAATTTTAAGATATCTATGTTAATTAGAAATATTACCTCAGATATTTAAGTAGATCCATCCTTTACAGGCAGAGTTTCCAAAGAATCAGAAGAAGTAATTTCCATTAAGAGATAAGTGAATGAACTATAAACTAGTAAAATTAAAAATCCATTACAAAGATTAATCATGACTAAAAATGTATATGTAGTAATAGTGTAGTAGTGGGTTTTTTAACATCTACATATATATTTAATTTTTACTCCTTGTATATTGATATTTTTTTTGATCCATGTAAAATACACATTCCTTCTATATGTTTATTTCTTGAAAATGTGTGTAGGTTATTATGAGAACCCATGTAAGAGTGATATGATGAACTCCAACATTTTTTGACACTATAACGAGATCCTAATAGATAAATTGTCAAGTGAATGAATAAAAATACACTAGATAAAACAATGATTCTTCACTCCCACTCATGGTGTCATGGGAATAAATAATTTCACAATAATTAATCCCTTCACATTTATAGAATCCCCAAGTAAAAAGGATATCATTGATTTTTTTTAATTTTTCTTTTGTGTTATCACACTTCCATTAAAAATTACCTTTACAACTAATAAATTTAATGTATTTTTATAGTTACAACTTTATGGGATTGATTTATGTATAATTTAATTAAATTAATATTTTACCACATTAAACTAGTCATTAGGTTAGTTAAATTTCATTAATTTTTTAAATATTTGAATTGATTCACTATTAATATAATAATAAATATTAAATTTGAAGGTATATATATGAGAATGAATAAATTAATAAATGTGTATTATAATTATTAAAAACCTATATTGTATCAAATGATCATCTCTAAGACTTTTATATCCTATTACCTCAAAATTAATGCTGATTTTGGTCAATGTTTTTATGCCTTGGGATGTTTTAGTGGAGTCTTTTTTTTGTATACACATATTTTGGGGTTTTTGATGGATCTTATACACACATGGAATGAGTTTATTCTGGGATAGAAACTTCAATATCTTTCTTATTTTGAAAGGGAGACTCCTAGAACAATAAATAATATCTTATAATATAATTATGGTGAGAATTATTATCAATCTATTACTTATATACCTTAATTCCCTTTGGATAAGCTATTGTAAATGTAGTTGGCCACCCTGGTTTCTAGAATATCAATTTTAGTGTGATATTAAGAGGTATCAAATACGAATCTAATATTTCTCAAACTACGGGGCCTAATTATCATAATTTATTCAGAAATATGTAAATTAGAAGAAATAAAGTGGAATTTGTTGATTATGTATATTTTCATAGTTTCATCTTATTAGTAGACAGACTAAAGAGAACCTAAGTTTGAGGGAATACACTCACTCTAACCAAATGTTCATATTCATAAGATAATTTAATCCATTCTAGCTGAGGATTCTATAACAATTTTGGGTCTACTGAAAAAAAGAGTTATATAATTCATTAAATTTTTAAACATGTTTTCCAATACAACAAAATTTCTTAAGATATTTATGTTTATTCCTAACATAATTTCTTTAATTTTTTTCGATGACAGAGAGTTTTCAAAATCATTAGAACTATATTTCATTACATAAATCCAAAACATCCATATGAATTTATCAATAATTATATCAATGTAATAACTTAACACATGATATTTATTCCACGATAGACCCCTACGATTTTATTATATATATTCAATGGATTTCCGATATTTATATGGTGAAATTTTCAAACTCATATGATTGGTTCTCCAAAACAAACAGTCCTCACAGAAAAGAATGATTTTTTGTTGTTTCAATTAACATCACATGTTTATTCAATTCATTTAATCCATTGGAATATACATTCCCATGCCATCTTGGCTAAAACAAGGTGTTATCATACATTGTAACATTGATGAAAATTAATTACTTCAAATGGGTTTTACAACCCAATACATGAAAAAAATTAGTCAGAGTAAATTTCATTATAGTTATTGTTACCTTAACAATTCTAATATTAATAGAGTCATAATGAAACATATTATCCTTATGGAATAAACCACCTAGGTATATGTCGTTTCATATTAATTCAAGTACGCATCTATAATCAGTAAGAATTTTTACATTCATGAGGCTCTAGAGAATCAGAACCTATTCCTATGACATGGAAAATACACATCAGCAGACACAACCATCACCAATTCATAAATCTATTATATCTTCAAACAAATATTAATAAATAATATTAGATCAACAACCCACTCTACTTACCATATTATTAGGACACATTAATCACATATATATTATCATATTATTACTCCACCAGAAATGAATTATCATTAAATTACTTATAATTTCTATTCTTTTAAAGTTAAAATATTTTCATATACACTATAATATTTATAATAATAAATTTTAACTACCCAATTCATGGAATTTGAAATACTCCATCTTGATTGATTATGTTCTCCCCATTTTTCAATGTCATCATTTTGGCCTCAATGATTTGAAAGGATTCTACATATTGATTTTGGATTAATCAATACATACAAAATGATTAGAAAAAACTAATCTGGTATTTTAAATTTCCTTGAAATTGAAGCCAAATAAACTTTAATTCCATAATGTGTACCATACTCAAGAGTTATATGTTAATGTTTCCCTTGATTTGTTCTTAATGAGTGTCAAAAGTTACTACCTCAAAAATATTTTTTATATGGTGTATCCATGGATTTTATAGAGTCACCTTATCAGTTTGAGAAGAAACCAGTATCCTTTACTATATTATATTATCTCATGTATTTAAGGGGGATTACATAATTATTTTTTTAGAGGCAGGGAGTATCAAATATATATATTTTCAATTGGATCTACCAATATGACCATTGGACAGGACAAAATTTTATATCTCTTATGATATTCTTACATTAACCTGATATTTAATAACACATTATGAAATACATTATTATAGATTCTTTCAAAAAAAATTATCCCATGAATTCACTCTCCCATGTGATTTGTTAAATCAGTGATAACCAAAATGATAAAAATAATTTAACATCAACTTTATAATTTCCATCTACTGTATGAAAATTTTAGGAGTGATGGATGAATTAAACCATTATATTCACTTGTTAATGATATATTAAAAGTGTTTATATACTATTTTTTGATATCTCTAAGACATAGAAAATTATGTCATCATATATATGCCACAATCATAGTTTTGATTGAGTTCAATTCTAGTATATGATGGGTATAGAATTTGAAACATCACACACATTCATTATACCACATCTAATAGATAGGTTCCCTTTAGATTTGAATCAATGTAATTGATTAATATTTTGATATACCTTAATTGTATGACAATTTTTGTGTTATGTAGTTATAGAACCCCAATGTGAGGAGCATTATATTAATACATGTTTTATATCTTTATTTAAATAAGATAGCCTATAATGGGATGAAATCCCTTTTCTAATAGAACTATAAAGCAATCTAGCATAAGATGATTCTCTATTTAGTTTTTAGTTATTGATTCATCTTCATCAAATAATGATGTAAAACATCATTAGGGAATATGAAACCTCTCATTATTAACACCCATCTAAGGCCAATGTAATTTCATCAATGAAAATATTATTTTGGATGATAATTAGTGATTCTTATCAAGAATAATTCATCAATGAGTAAAATATGGAGATTTTAACAATAAAGGGATTTAGATTTTTTAGGTTATTTACTGACATTTTGATTCTACTGATTATATATCTGGAATCGTTTTGGTTTGATTCCACTATCTCTTTCATTATTGATCATAAAAATCACTTCAATGGTATTAGAGCTAATTGTACAAATAATTCAACATATTTTTCAATTGATATTTTTGTAAATAAGTATTCTGTAAAGAGTTTATGCCATATACTAGAATAATAATTTTAGGATTAATTAAATATTATCTTAGTAATAGTGTATGAAATAACCCATTTAACTGATTTTTTTATTTTGTTGTAAGATATGTGAGGTGATATTGTAACAAAAAATTGCATAATAGATTTCAAAAATGTATAGCATCATTCATATACATTATATAAGGGATGTTATCAAAAGAGATAAAAACCAGTTAAATATTTTCCATTATAAGATATTATTTGATACATAAGATTCATACATAGTTACCATTACATATCAATCATAAGTTGTGGTTGATCATACAATCTTTTAATTATAACATAAAATGTAGCCTAAAAAATATACAATTTAATATTTTTCATAGAATGAACATATTTTATTAAATTTTTATAAATAATAAATTTAATGAATTATAATATTATATATTTACATCCACATGTAATGACCCAAATCATTATTAGGAATAATTTCACATGGGAAATGAATTTTTCATCTCATAATGGGTAAATTTTGAGAACTAGGAGACTAGAAGGTGTTCCGTGAACTTTAATGTTGGGTTTTTCGTTTGAGTATAAATATAAATTCTTATACTAAGTGTTTTGGAGGATGTTAATGTTAGAATGGAGTGATTTGTATGTTAGAAAGTCTAGTATTAGTAAATTCATGGTGTGACCATATGTTCTATGTTGTGAATGTATCTAGATGAGGGGAAATCCAACATCATTGAAAAGGATTCATAGTATGAACCCATTACATGTTATGAAACATTTATGGAAGCCTAAGGTTTTTTAGGATTTTTTATTTTGTACATGGGTTTATTGTTGGGAACCCCTGGGGTTCCTTCAGTTTGGGGTATCTTACAGAGAGGAAGATGCCTCTTTAGCTCTACCTCCTTAGTTCCCTTTTTTATCACATGTTTGATAATTTTTCATCATTCTTATTCTTGGTAACTCCAATTCTCTTATTTGGTATTTTTTCATCCCATTGAATCTAAATTTTTTCTTTAATGGTAGGGTTATAGAGGGATGATGTCACCAGATTTTGGAGAAATATTCGTTCTTGATGGGGATTTTTCATGTGGCCTATAGATGGTGTTACAAGTGGATTAAATAAAGATTCTTTTTTTCCATTTCTTATAAGGTATTTTGTTACAGGGATTTATTTAAGGCTTCTTATTACATTTTTTTTAATTTTTTGTTGAACCCGTGATATAATTTAATATATTTTGTGGAAAATGTTTGGAGTGTGTTGAGATTAGACCGCACATAATTGTTGATGAATTCAGTTCTTTGTGGTTGGCGAGTTAGTTTCACAAAAATTATGAAAATTTGTGCATCTGGTTTTAAAATTTTATATAATTAAATTACAATCAATTGAAGATGAAAATTTTCTATTACATATGATGAGAGATGGAATGGGATTGATATAATTTCATATAAAATAACTTGTGGTAGGGGCATTGACATTTTATGAGACACTTATTATATTGGTGATTATTTGTGCCTTTATTTGAATTAATATATGTACATTTATTATTTAGTGTGAGTTTCCCTAGAGTATTTGAATTGGTTCATCTAGATTTAATAATAAACATGGAAAATTTATCTTTTTAAAGATTTTGGTTGTGGTATCACAGTTTAGTGGGAAATATTGTACCTCATTATGATTTTTTCGACGATTTTATTGAATTTATAAATGTAAAATTAGTTCCATTTTTATGAAATTATTTTTAAAAAGGTGTTTAATTTAAATTGAATTTCATAAGGAAAGAGGTGATTTGGGAAAAAAATAAAATATTTATTTCAAAATGGAAATGATATTTTTCTATAGATATTTTGATTGTATTTTTTGCAACAATATATAATGAATAATATGACACATTGTGACATTTTTATATGACCATAAATAAATATTTCTGTTGGTTTTTAATGGAAGGTAAGAATGGATTATTTGGAAAGTGATTTAGTATATTTGATATTGGGAGGGGGATTCCCTAGTTTTCCAAATCAAGTAGGATCGTGGTTAATTACATTTTTTCTTTAATTTATTTTTACAAGTAGGATGATATTTCTGGTGCTATCTATATCCCCTGTAGAAACTCTATTGTTTTATGATTATATGGTTGGAATGTGGACATTATGCAAACACTATGGATATATGATGATGCATGTTGTGAGTTCAGCCCATTAAGAAATTTTATTTTCATGTAAGAGTGATATTTGAAACATATAGAAATAAAATCCACTTGGAGGGGTTTGATTATTTTGGGGACTTTCACTAATGTGAAACTAGGTCCCATGTGACTAGTGTTATGGTGGAGAGTTAGTGATTTTTGAGATAGGTTTTGTGCCCTATTTACCATTACTTATGTGTACAAACTACTTTCTTGTTGGACATTGTCTTCAAATTATTGGGATAGTGTGGTTGATGATTCCACCCATTAGTATGATGGTATGGGTTGATGTGATTGATGTGAACTATCATGAGTGAGAGAGGAAGGGTTGGTTTTATTGATGTGAACTCCATTTAGCATTTAGGTATCGGTTTGTGTGATTTATGTGGACCATTGAATGTTTAAATATGGTTCATGTTGCAATATAATTCATAGATGTTGGTATGCCTTTATTTTTAAGGGATGGGTCATGGATTATAGATGTATTGCCATTTCTTTTCTATCCGGGTAGTGTGTCAAGGGTATGTTGATTCCCCATACTGACTCTTTTGGTGAGAGATACACATAATTTTTATTGAAACCATACTCTATGTCATTGGATATTTTTTGGGTAACGGAATGAGGTAACTATATTTCTTCCATCATAGTGATAATGCAGGGAGCTTGAGGTGACTGGGTGGCTTCAGTACCACAAAATGGCAAGACATTTGTGATTTTATATGAATTCTGTATTATATCTTTAGGTGGGTGTGATTTCTAGAAATGAATGTAGATATTTATATGCATTTAATACACATCAACTTGATCACTGAAGAACTCAGTATGATTTAGGTATTGAGGATTCATGTTGGGTTGTTGGAATGGACCCTAATCCGAGTTATGTCATGGGTTTTGATGTATATGGGTTGACTATATTGTTTTCTATTTAGATATTAGTATCACTTGTCACTAGACATGTGTTAGAGAACTATAAGGTTAAAAAGGCCTTAGATTTGGAAGGATTATTACGCGAGTTTGGATATATACCGATGTATTTATTTTATAGTAATTATACATTACATGTATTGGATAGTCTTTCATTTATTATACCTCATTCATATTATTCTATGACTATTTTATACTACTCAATTTAGTATTACTCCATTAAATAGACTAGATTTCTATTTTAATTTTTAGTTTGAAAGGCCCCATGGGGCTCTATGTTTTATAAAAATAAGGTTTTTGGATGTTTAATTCATGGATGGTTAATGCATATGTTTTGGTAGAATATGGGAATAAACCCTTGGGTTTATTGTTAGGGCACCCCGAGACCATGATAGAACCAATCCACTTGTCGAAACCCTCTAGAATACTGGGAATCACACAAAAATTTATGTGATAAAACTCTCTTGGATGGTGTTCATGTTTTTTGTTCTACGATGATAAAATGTGGTGTTAGATAATATTTCATGGGATGGGAGTGTATCTAAAGATAGGGTAAGGTATTAAAAATATGGGAGGTAAATCAAGTGTAATCATGGATAAAATAACATTAGTCAAAAAAATAAGTTTATGGGGAATTCCCTGTTTCCTGACTATGAACTCTAGGATGACTGTGGTGTTATAAGGAAATGATAATTTCAATTATAATTGGATTATAAATTGGATGATGTGATTTTATTATCTAATATATAGTGAGTTTTTAATAGAAATATATAGTCTAATTTTTAGGGATTGATACATAATCCTATAGGTGATCTTATTTTTCATGATGCCTCATTAAAATTCATAATAAATTTAAGAAACATAATATATAAGTGATTTTATCTTGTATTTATTTTATGTAGTTGTTAAATTAATATTGATACAATGGGTTTGGAAGAAATATTTTGATATTTCTCATTGACTCTATAGAATATTTCTTTATAAGGTTGTTTTTCGAGACAATACCTGTTTGGATGAAAAACACATGTGGTGACATGAGGGGGGTGTGTGAAATGGTTTTATCTATGGGTTTTATTGAAAATGGAACATAGATTCAGTGGTTTTAAAATGGATAGGATTTTTTTGTCTTTGTGTAATGTGCAATCTAATGGATTTTGATATTTAATTTAAAAATGGTTTTAGAAATGTAAATGTTTTTTTAGTAATGGGATAATCTATGCTCGATATTTTTGTGATTTTAGTGTTTTCTAAATGACCTTGGGTTATATAGAGAACACTGATAACCCTGGGGAGTTTTTGTGAGTGTCAAATTATATGGAAATGTTCATTAAATAAGTTACTCATGCTATATAATTTCTTTTCTCAAATATTTTTCTTTGTGAGCGTGAAATAAATTCTAGATTTTGTGATTAGACAATGTGCCATGTTTTATTGGAAACTATCATGTGAGTTTGGATAGTGTGATTTTATATTGTTTTGTTGATGCGATGGAATGAGAAATGCCAGTATAGACTAGGTTTTTTTGTATTTGGTGATTATAGTAAGTGTTTGGCCTATATATTGATGATGCTTATTTTTAGAGATAATCTTATGGTGTCCCCATGATATATATATATTTTGTGTTATCTACCTGTGGTAAACATATAAATTTTAATAATGGTATTGGGTATCTAGATTTGATTCGGGAGGGTTTAATTATTAGACCCCTTCATGAGTGTTTGATTTTTTTTTGAGTTTCACCATTAGGTGTATGTTTGATAGTCATTTGGGTTGGACCATTTAATTTGATTTTGTTGGTATCAAATTTTTATATGATCATTTTTTCTTTTTAATAGGATGTTACTATTATAGGTAGCACCTGTAGTTAGAATCGATAAATTATAGAGAGGTATTATTGTGTGGAGCACCATAAGACCATGAGGAATTTGTTCTTAACACTTCTGTTTTGGTGATTAATGGGTGTGGTTGAACACCTTCTTGGAAATTAGTTATTGGTATTTAATTTTTTGTTCATGGTTGAGAGAATAGTGGTTAATGTTTAATTAATATGTATGTTAACAAATAGAATGTGGGATAAAGAGATAATGTGTTTTTGTTTTTTGGTTCAATGAATATAATAGTCCTTTGGTGGTGAGCAACAATTTAGTTTCATGTGTTTTAACCACATGTCATAAGGTTCATGAGAAAAGGAGAAATTGTCAATGGATGGATGAAATAGTAGGGAGATTCTTATTAGTGGATAGCCGTAATTTTAAATTGTTTTTTGGTTTTGGTTTGAGTCTGTTAGTTGGAAACTTGCTAAAGACTCTGGTTAAATTATCAAAGGATGAGCCAGACCTGAGATGTATCAATTATTATGGGAATAGTGTGTCATTTGGATGAGTTTGTTGGATAACTTACAGAGGAATTACATCGATTATTTTTGACAATAATTAGTATATGTTCTTAGATGAAGTGGTAATCCCTCTCTGAGATGGAAATCATGTTAGTTTAGTGTGGTAATTCTTTTAATGATTCATGTTTTTCCTACTTAATTAAATATACTATTCATAGTCTTTCCCCACATGAATCTTCAAAACTAAAAAAATGTGGACCGTATTAAGAAAGTTGCAAATTTAGAATATATAAATTAAGGTAAAAGAGTAATGAAAATATTTAAAAAAAGTATATATGAAATAATGTTCAATTTAAATATCACCTCAACTATTATATTTATGGAACATAAATTTTTTTAAAAAAAATTCCATTCTTTTAAAGTATAATATATTTTCATATGAATAATAGAACATCACTTGATTAATTAGCCTCAATCTTATAAAAAAGTTGTAACTATATTTTATATTTTTAATTAAATGTATAATAAATAAATCATTGGATGTGAATTAAAAAAATAAACATATTTTTAGTATTTATCATAGTAATAAAACATGAAGATAAATTTTTGGTTTTTTGAGAAAATAATTACTTTTCTTGTTAATGGTGGAAATAATAAATTTATAAATACTGTCACTTTTATGAAATTAATTTAATTTATAATTTTAATGTTTTTGAAAAAATTTCTTATAAAATTATATATTATGAACTGAAATAAATCATTTAAAATTACTATTATATAATTTATAAACACCTGATCAACATTTTGAAAATATATGCGGTGATTAAATGTAAAATGTTTTGTTTAACTAATTATAATAATATGGAATTAAATTTAGGTTATATTTTATTATTAAATAAAAAATAAATATTATTAATTATTTTAAATTTATTATAATATATATCATATATAATTCTAACCTAATAATCAATCTAATTTCTTAAAAATAATTTTTTAAAACGGTTTTTAAGCATAACATGCGCTTATGTTAAAATTAATTTCCATAAATTGAATTATTTTATTGAAAAATTATTTTATATATTTATAATAAATGGGTCTAGATTATATATTATGAATAATTTTATTTTTATATTGTAATATTTATTTACCTTGGTGAAAATTAGTTACCTCATTAAAAACTAATAATGTGAAAAAGTAAAATTTTATGAGTAAATGGTTTGCAACATGTATAATTTTTTACAAAAACACAAGGTTGATCTTTTATCAACAAAAAAACCTATGAATATAATTATTTTTTCCTTTTTATCTATTTTCCTTTTAAAGGTGTCATGACATTATGGAAAACTGATGACTATTTCCAAAAGTTCCTCTTTTATCATCTAATAAAAGGGTACCACTTCCACCCTTAAAAGATACACATTAACATCAAATTCGACCACAAAAATATGGAAAATTACTATAACTAATACTATATCCAAATTATGTAATTCTCATGTCACTCATATTCAAGATAATATATTCAATGTCATAGGGAATTCAATAGAATGTTAAATTATCTAAAATAAATACTTTTTCATTCTTACATTTTTATTTTTAATATTAATATTTTAGATATCATAACACCAGAAAAATAAAATTATTTGATTATTATTATTATTATTATATGTTGTTATATTATTTTTTTAACCATTATTTTTTTTCATTCCATTCCCTAAAAAATAATGTAATTCCATTCATACGGATGTATAGAAAATTGTTTCCATGTTGAAACATTTTTCATTTTTCCTATAGTTTATCATTATTCATCTAAAAATCATAAAATATGGATTAAAATATAAATAAATAAAAATAATATCATTATTTTTCAATTATAGTGATATTATGTCAAAATAATAACCTCTTTAACCAGACCCTTCAATTAGGTTAATGCTAATTCATATTTGTGTTTGATTAACTACTTACATGAATGATGCAATAAAACTCTATCATAGATGAATATGGGAACATAAATAATAATAAAATTAAAATATTGTAATAAAATAATATTTTAATGTTGTTATATATATATATATATTAGAGTATTTTTTCAACTTATTGTTAATGTAACTTTTTCGTTTTCTAAAATCACAAAAATTGGGCAACACCAATGTCATTTTCATATTATTTCACTATAATACATGTGGAATATTATTAGACACATAAAAATAAATATAATTTATGAATTTAAGTATATTTAAAGATATAATGAAATTGAACATGGTATCAAATAATGGGTAATGATATCATCATTCTTAAATGTGATCAAATGGTTAAAGATATTAACATGCGATATTGAAAACATATTACAAGAATATTTAAAATGATGATATTTGTTATTGATAAAGAGTACAAATAAATATATATGAGAATAATATTATGAAATAGGTAATAAATATGATTATATTAATTATACAATAGTTTGAATAAATTTGGTGCAAATAATGGATAATGGTTAGGGACATGGTAACTCAAACTCATTTAACTTGGTTATAATAATTTTTCATAAAAATGGTATCCTTGTATTTAAATTTAAATAATGATATATTTAAATTTATAGGGGAAATATTTTTTAAAATTATAATATTATTGTATGTAATATATTTTTTAATATTATTAAATAAAACAACTGATTCTTTTTGTAAATAGAGTCATAAATATTTCTTTTACATCAATTATTTAAAAATGTTTTTAAGAATGCAGTTTTATGAATTCGTTTTGATTTTAATATATATATATATATATATATATATTTCAAATGATCCATCCTCAATGGAGTTATGTTTCATGTTTCACCCTATATTTTCAATTATTATGTTATTATTTATTAGGATTATGTTTTCCGTAAGAAATAATTCAATTCATAATGATATTTTATTCTATTTATATGTTTTATGAGACTCATTTTATTTATACGTGTACTTTATGAAGGGATAATGATTTATATTTTGATGTTTATGAAAATCATATTTTTCTTGTGGTACATAATATATGACGATGATTGCAGTTAACTGGCACACATTTCTATGGATGAAGATGATTGGGGTTAAATATCTCCCCTATAATGTATTAGTTTTAGTTTATATATAATGATATAGTTAAGTGTAGATATAATGATATTGTACACACATGCATGGACATGATGGGTTTTTTCACATTTTAAAGGGAAGGAATATTTACTTTTTCAACATAAGAATGTGAATAATTATTTTTCTCATATATATTTCCATATTATTGGTTTTGTTCCATATATTCATAATGTTTATCTTGATATTTCACATTTACATTTTATTTATAATGTTATGATAAATATTCAAGATGAATTTATTTTCAATGAAATGAAATGTTCTTAGGATTAAGCCATATTTTTAATGTATTCCATATATTTATTCCATGTCTACTTACTAAAAGACTAATAAGAATTGTTTTTAAGTAATTCAAATTTTCATGATTCCCTTGATAATATTTTTACGATGATGGGTTACTCTAATCAGTTTTATGATAACCATAAAATGTATTTTGTTAATTTGTTATGATGTTTATGTCATAGATAAGTTTTCTTCTGTGTAATGACATGTTTTTAACCTATTAAGTGTTTAATTATAGTTCTATATTATGTTTTATAACATGTAGGTTATGAATATGATTATATCATGTGATATATCTAGATAGCAGTCTAAAAGATCAGGAATATGGGTTTATGTTCACAAGAGTATCAATTTAAGTTATTTATGAAGAAAATTTATAGGACACTAAACTTTTTAGAAAATGGTTTTTTGGAATTTATTTTAAAGGAAATATTTAAATAATGATATTAATATATTTTTTATTCAATTTTATTCTTGAGTTTATATAACAAGTATCATATTAGAGATTACTTATTTTTGGAGACTACATTCGATAACATTAGAGAATACCATTAAGATAAGTTTAATATAAAATAAATATGTCTTAATAAAGTATAGATTATGTGACAATCCTATAAATAAATCCATTTCAGGATACTGCAATCATTAATTCAGCTTCAGTCATTTCAAATTTTAATTTAGCTAATGTAATAAAATAAACTCAGAAGAATCAAAATAAAAATGGGTTCATCGAAAAATGATTAAATTTTTTGAATGAGTAAAAAAATAAGATTTGGATTAGAATATAAAACCTTAGGGAAATGATCCTCCAAATATCTCATGATATATGAAATAGACCAAATCATATTGAGTTCCCAAAAAAACCAAGGAATAAGAAACCCACTATTTATTTCCTTAAAAGGAAACATCCACCTTCTTTAAAAGGGTCTACTAATACACGTGTTACATAGTTTTGGTTCAATGTAAATGAATATATATTTTATATTATTCAGTTTATAAGTCATGAGAAGGTCATTTTGGAGGGATATTATTCAGTGAGTGACTCTAAACATTGGTGGAGTCTCCATAAGAACAACCCAGAAACGAAGGACATAGTCTCTATATAATAGAAGAGTTTAAGTAGATATTTTTTGTTAATTAATTATTATAGACTCTTCACACAAGAATAGAGTGAGAATTATGGGAATTGAAAAAATATAGTATCAGTTTATTGAGAAATATAAATATAATTTCACACTAATTTTGAGGTAAACCATTGGTTTAACTCTAATTACAGGGGTCAAATATACTATTTCATTACCAGATTAAGGACTAGTCCTCAAATGGATTTAGTCATAAGAGAATTTAGAATCACGGAAGATATTACAAAATTCGATATTATGTTTGAGATGGAAACTAAAAACCCCCAGTATTTTAGGGAAAATAAAAGGAATGAAGAATATCATGTAATAATTGATGATAAGACACCTAAAATGAAGAAATCATAATTTCAAATATTCAATAAATGATTGAGAAATCATCTAAGTAATTTTCTCATGGGAACATATAAATGTTTTATGTGTGGTTAGGACAACATAACTCCATCTATTGAACCAAGGATAAGAGGCCTATTAACACAGTAGTAGAAAATAATTTTCCTACTAATGATCCACCAAAACAACAATACATTTGGTGTAGGTAATTAAGACATTAATAGAATCAATTCCCCAACCTTAAGGCAAATAAAGAAAATATTCCTCAAAACATCACAAAACAAGGGAAAACTGATGGGTATTGACGATCACTACCACTAAGGAAGATCGAGATTATGCATTAATAAAAGGTAAAAATAAATATATATTATTGATATTCAGGTCACATATTTGAATATGTTTTGTCACATTATTTAATATCGAAGATGTTTTATAAGAATACGTATTCACCACTCCAAAAAATGGATACTAGAGTATTGGTAAAACCCCATATGGTACAATGGCTTCATCTATGACTTATAAATATAATCTTATTTATTTATTTGGGTGGATAATTATTGAAAATTTAATTCCTATTCCTTTGGTAGAATTTTACATAATTTCGGGAATGGTTTACCATTACCCGATAAAAGAACATTTCAACTATATAGATAAGTGAGTTTCATTTTATATCCAATACCATCATATTATCTTGTATCAATGGAAGTAATATTACTAAATACATATGAAATAAAATTCAATAATATGGGTTATAATACCCAATAAAAAATGACACTTGGATCCATTTATTAGTGGGGAAGTAAACCTTGGTGACATTTTTATTGTGTTAAAATATATTTATATGTTTTTGGATGAACTTCTAGGTATTACCCTAGAGTTTGAGGTTTTATTACGAATTGATATTAATCCTAAGTATATATATATATATATATTAATGTGTATGAATGTAATTGATCACATTAAATTTTATTAGTTAAAAAATTCACTACCTAACAATTTATACATGGGTTTTATTTTTCATAGTACATAATCGTCGAGGGAACAAGTTTAATTTTTGAAAAATAATTATGGATTGATGAATTTTTGGATTGATTATTATGATTTTAATAAAATTAAAATAAAAAATATGTATCCCCAACCCAATATTGATGTTATATTTGATCAACTTTGAGGATCTAAATAAATATTGATGATTTTATTTTAATATGGATACGACCAGTTAATGGAAAAAAGGGAGGATATTTCAATTATTCATTCCATATGAGGTATAAAAACTATGATTTTATTTTGATACTACTTGGAAATACCAATTTTTCTTCTATCATTATGTATATAATGAATAGATATATTAGAGAATACCTTGATCAATTATTGGTTATATTTATAGATAATATTCTTAAATATTTATATATACGGGAAGAGAATTAATATCACTAGATAATTGAAATTAAGAGATCAATAATGGAGATATTAGATACTAAATTATAAAAATAATACTTCTTGTTACAATAAGTTTTATCCATAGGTAATTTAATTGTTGGAAAGGTAATATCAGTAGATCAATAAAATATATAAGTTATCATGAAATGGCACAAACCGACCACTACAACTTAGATTAATTGTTTTATTAAGTTATTAGAATTTTATCGATGAATTTTTAATATTTCTCATGGATATAAAATTTGATAACCAAGTAGATAGATAAGAAAGTAATGATAATTTGGATATAGGAATACAACTAATGTTTCTGTGAACTAAAAATGTTGTTGTTCCATACTCACATGTGTATATTAACCTATAAAAGGGATGCTTCATAATTTATAGCAATTATTTAAAAATTGTTTTAGGATTCATCCTCATGAAGAATAATAAGGTAATATGTTACGGTTGACAAAAATCAATGATTAATTTTCAAATTAGATGATGCAAGATTTAGTGTTTGCAGTTGTTATGTTTTTATTGGTGATTTGGTGACATAATCTCTACAAAAAATATAGTGATATATATTGATGTATGTATATATCAATAGAGAATCCAATATATATTAACAAAAAATGTACTGAATATAATCTAAATAATATGGCTGGAGTTGATAAAAAATAATTACATATATATACATTACTGTAACACCCGAGACTTTTATGAGAAATATTCTATTTTTATGTTATATAAATCATCAAAGGAATCTTTCACTACACACAACACTAGTTTGGATTGCTTTACACTCAACCGCGGCCTTCCTCGATAGCTTGCGTCGTACGCAATACCGAGTTTCACTAAACAACGATATGCTATTAAAATATTATTAAAACTAGCTTTTATGAATAGTACTAACTGTATTTTGAATTTTATAACATTTTAATTCAACTTTTACATTTTCTAGAATTAGGTATAAAAGCAAAATCAGTTTTTTTGAATAAAAGAAATATTTTTCGAAAAATACAGTTTTGCCGCCTTTTAATGGTGCACCCACATTAAATCTAATTTTTTACATGTTTATAAGTTCAATTTTACAAAATAAAATTCTTATTTAGAATCAAGATATAAAAATTTACTTTGGATAAAAATTTCATATTATTCTGATAACTTTTATATTATAATGAATAGTAAAAACATGCAATATTTAAATTAAAAACAACTTTTTTCATCGTAATAAATTATGTGGTTAAATAATATTATTGAATGGTTTAAAAGTATAAATAGAATATATTTTTACCATTTAATTTGATGTATGTCATTAGACTTGATTTTACATTGAATTCGTAGGTTAAATAAATTCAATCTTTGGCAATATTTTAGCATTTAAAACCTGTTTGCTTAACAACGTGATTAATTTTAAATTAATTACTGCAACTTATGTGTTTTGAATTTTGAAAAATGGATTCCTTATTTGGAATCAGTGGGTCCAAATTATGTTAATAGTTTACTTTTATTTTTTTGATATTATAAATAGTAACTACGGTAATTTTTATTTACTACAATTAAAGGTAAATAGGGTAATTCAAGGTTAAAAGAATATTATAATAATTCAAAATTACCTTGACACTTGTCCTAAACTTATTTGATGAGTATTTACCGACCTTGGGCATCATTGGGTCTATTTTGGGGCCCCATGGAGCCACTTATGAATGACAATGACACATTAGATTAATTAATTTAATGTAAATTCAAAATTGGAATTAACAAATATCTTTTAGTAATTAATTTTTATAAGGGGTTAAATAAATTATATTTTGGGCTATAAATATTCATTATAAAGATATAACGCTTTCCTACATGTTGGTATTTTTTTATAATTTTTAAACATCATATAAATTAAATTATTTATGACACAATAATGATTCAGTATTTACCTCATTAATAAATGATTTAAATAAATAAGATTAAAATGATTAAAATATCATCCAAACCTGTCCAATTCCTATTGGATGATTTTATTTCGAATATGAGTCATCGTATCTTCAACATTAATGTGTTTTTGACCCCTTTAAATCGAAGATTAGTTTATAATAAAATAATGTTTTCACACTTTCCTAAATAGCCCCTCCACTCGCTTATAAAAGGAGACCACTTCTATGCAATTTCTCACATCACTCAAGCCTTTTGGCTCGTACAAACTCTGCCCAAATAAGCTCCCTACATTCCTATCCTCCCCCATGAAGCCTTAAATTAGTCAGAAGACTCTCCAATAAGTTCTTTTGGTTCAAACCAAAGGAAGTTACCAAAATTAAAGGTAACAATTTCTCTTAAGTTGTTTTCTTTTATTCTATTTATCCAACCCCAAAAATCTTTTTTATCCTTTATTTTGTGACAAAAAAAGTATCCTGAAAATAATAGGATATTTTTATGATATTTATTAGAACTACACTTACACACACCTCCATCTAATGGATGAAGAACATAATGTTTCTGTGATGGCAAACTAACGCCTCACGAAACGATGATTGTTCGATTTTCCCCTACCACCTCTCATGGTGGCCATTATGATGGAAATGTAGTTATATATAATATATATTATGTTTATTATTTCTTTATTCTTCTTTACTTAAAATTTATATCAAGCCTTTACCGTTTCCATAGTCGGTAAATACGATAATCTCATTTGAGGAAGTGCAGACTACATCCCCCTCAAAGTGATGTGATTCGTTAATACCTTACGTGGGATGTATAAAGGATGTGGATAATTATATTATATATGATATTATACTAGAATTATAATATAAATACGTATCATTATGATTTAATTCCATTAAAATAAGAAATAGAAATGAAAGTAGCGTTCATGCGTACGTACGGCTTACCGTCTCCATGAACGGTGCGTTTCATTTCTTACAACCATATGTTTTGTACTATTATAAATGATTGTATATTCTGGATATATAATGAATTTATATGATATATAAATCATGATTTACAATTTGGAGTTAAGTAAATCATGATATAAGTAATAATAACATCAAGAACAATTAGTCCAAACACGTACGATAAATAAGATGATTTTACCCAAAACGCCACATTAACATTAATTTACATAAGAATGGGTAATATAAAGTCATAAGTGAACCATATATGATATCATAAAAATGAATATGATTATGTAATAAGTCAATGACATTATTTAAATCATTATACAGGAGGTTCGGTCTCTTACGAAGCAAATTGGACCTAATTTAAGGGAAAATATCAAAATCTCATTTTTATCCGAGATTGTTTATACTTTGGTATTTACTGGGGTGTATTTTATCATCCACATCCATGTTTCCTCAATATTTAATATTTTTTCCATCCACCTAAAATTGTTTAAATCCAGTTTTACACTTTGGTGGGTTTTTAGTAAAATATATGAAATGAATCTTTTGTCGTTTTTCGTACGAGGTACATTTTGACTTTTCTGACAAAAGTACGAGAAGAATGTTTTTTAACATATATGGCATGAATGGATTTTTAAAACATTATTTCCAAGAATATTCCTTTACAAGTTTTCATGTTTATTTTTAATCAACTTCTTTTAGATTAAAATTCTATGACAAGTTAAGAAAGGAAAAATGTTTTTGAAGTAGAAAGGATATTTTCCTCAAGAATGGAGTTCAAGAGTTTTATCAAAATTATTTTCCATCCAAGATAATATAGGGTTCTATTTCAATCCATGTTATTACATGGATTTTATTATGTTGTGATGGAAATATTTTTATTAATTCCTTTATCTTGTATGAATTTTTTTATGACGTCACGATGTTTAAGATTCCCATATTTATTACATGGGTTATGCTATGATGTATGGTTTATGATTTTGTGGCACACATAAGAATGGTATCATTAAGAGATGGGTGGGACCTATATCTCCCTCCAATGAATTGGGTAAAGATTTTATATCTCATGAGATAGACATGGCTGAAATGGCAGGTTAAACAGGTTAAGTGAAACAGGACTGAAACGAGGAGTGAACTCGATTCAGAAATGGACTTTGTCCTCTAAGATAGTCTTGGCAATGAGTCTTGACTAATATGAAATGATTATATACGATTATGTTTGTATGCCACAAAGTTTCGTGTTTTAAGTTATTATTATTGGGATTTCATTTCACTACTATGATTTATCCCATGTTATGAAATTTTTCTCTCTTTTGTAGGTTAGGATTTCCAACATGTTATGTACTTATGAATATGATGTGACTGCTATTTATTTTGTTTACCATTACTAAGAATTTGAGCTCATCCTTTTGTATGTTTTGATTCCCTAGGTCAGGAAGAATCTTATTAGGTAAGATATGCCAAAAGGGACTATAGATATGATGAAATAAATGGGAGATAGTGTAGACGCTTTATGAACCAGTTGTTTATGTTTCCCAGTTTCTAAAGACACTATACCTATACGGTCCTTTCAGGGATTAGTTATATGTTGTAATAAGTATGATTCAATTTAGAAATAATAACAATGTAAGTATGGGTCGTTATAGTTGGTATCAGAGGAAAAGTATAGTCATCCTTTGGAAACTAGGATGTGAAAGCCTTAGTAAGAACCCTAAGGAAAAGTCTAAGCATAGAACACAGTCATAGTGTTTTAGAAATGACCATGAATAACCTAGGATAAGACCTTAAGTGTGAAATTTTATTCTTGATTATGTAGTTTCCTATTATAATTAGTGTTTTTCACACTATTCTTCTTGGTTTTAGTCAATGGCTGGAACCTGAAGGAACTGTGTTAAGGCGGAATGCGACAGGCAATGAAATGATTGTCCCCATGAGAAACCAAACGTTATGGGAGCTGGAATTAAAAATCTTGTAGCCATGGTCACACAACTTTCTCAAGCTATGAATCATGCTGGACTTCCAAACGAGCAAAGAAATGAGCAACATTCTGTTGAATCCTTCATGAGGCAGCGCCCACCTTCTTTCAGCGGGTCTACTGATCCATTAGTTGCTGAACAATGGATTAGTACTGCTAAAAAGATATTTTAAGTTCTTCAATGTTCTAAACATGATAAATTCATCCTAGCAGTGTATCGTTTGGAAGGAGAAGTTGATCAATGGTGGAATCTTATTAAGAATACGAGGCAAATGGATGAAATTGAGTCCATGGAATGGGACGATTTCTAGAACTTATTTTTCAATAAGTACATCCCTCGTATTCTCCGAACAAAGATGGAAAAGAGTTTCTTGAACTGAATCAAAAGGATGATGAATCTGTTGGTACCTATGAATCAAATTTTACAAGACTTGCAAGGTATGCTCCTAGTATTATTATACAACCTAACAGTAAGATAGATCGATTCTTTAGTGGCTTAAAATGAATTCTTCGAAGGGTGTTATCCATAAGGGTCTTCAATAGCTGTGAGGAAATCGTTCGATGTGCTCTCAAAGTCGAGATGGAGATTGGAGTAACCCATCAGTCATATGGGTTTGATATGAAGAGGAAAATGGAATTCAAAGGAAAATCTAAAGAGCACACTGAAAAAAATATGAGCTTTCCCTTATGCTCAATGTGTGGAAGGAAACATAGAGGGAGTTGTCTTAAAGGGACATGTAAATGTTTCAAATGAGGAAAGGATGGTCATCGGGCATTTGAATGCCGCAATGATGGGATGAAGATGTCTAATGATGCAAATAAAGGAAGGGACACACAGAATGAACCTACTACACTTCAATGTTTCAAGTGCAAGGAGATGGGGAATTTTGCATATAAATTCCATAATCTAAGGGTTGTTGATGATGATCGACATCAAAAAAATCATAAGGCTAAAGACAAAGGAAAGTCACATGCAATTCCTATCAGCGTTGTGGAGTACGATAACGATGTGGTAAAAGGTACACTTACCATCCACTCTAAATTAGAAAATGTTTTATTTGATTTTTGATCCACCCACTCTTTTTTTCTGAAGATTTATCTAAGGGTATCACCGTATTACCTCAACAATTAGATGTTGAGTTAGCTGTGACAACACCTAATGGCACAACAGTCACATAAGATGTTTATAATTCTTCCCGGATTGAAGTTTGTGGGAAAGTGCTTCCGGAAAATCTTGTGATCCTTCCTATAGTGGAATTTGATGTGATTCTTGGCATGTATTGGCTTTCTTAATATAGAGCTCATATCAATTTCCAAAGAAGGGAAGTCACATTTCATATTCCAGATCAATCTATGATCGTCTATCAATACAAGGATGAACATAACCTTCTAGTGGAAATTTCATCCATCTTATGGGTCTTGATTCCACTTAATGAAGGTTATTTATCTCAAATGGTTGCTGAGAAACTCAGAATTAAGAATATTCCCATTGTACGGGAGTTTGATGATGTCATTCCAGAAGAATTGCGGGGTCTTCCACCAAATCGTGAAGTTGAGTTTTCAATAGAACCGGTACCGGGTGCTTTGCCTATTTCAAAGACACCTTATAGAATGGCCCCAATTGAGTTGCAGGAAATGAAGAAGCAACTCCAAGAGAATCTTGATAAGGGATTCATACGCCCTAGTGTGTCACCTTGGAGAGAACCTGTTCTGTTTGTTAAGTAGAAATATGGAACAATGAGACTCTGCATTGATTATAGAGAACTTAACAAGATCACTATCAAGAAAAAATATCCTCTCCCACGCATTTATGACCTATTTGACCAACTACACGGAGCACAATACTTTTCCAAGATTGATCTTCGTTCAGGGTATCATCAATTTAGTGTCAAAAGGGAGGATATACCATAGACGACTTTCCGTAAAAGGTATGCACACTATGAATTTATAGTGATGCCATTTGGTCTTACAAATGCCCCTGCTATCTTAAGGGATCTGATTAATAGAGTCTTTATAGACTACCTTGATCAATTATTGGTAGTGTTTATAGACAATATTCTTGTCTATCCAAAGAGAAAGCAAGAACATGAAGATCGCTTGTGAATTATATCGAAGACCCTGAGAAAGGAGAAGCTTTATGACAAATTTACCGAGTGTGAATTTTGGCTTCAAAAAGTTTCATTTTTGGGTCACATAATCTCAAAAGAGTGGATATCTGTGGATCCAGCAAAAACAGAGGTTATCGAAGGATGGTCGAGACCAACAATAGTAACATAGATCCGAGGTTTTCTAGTTTTGGCTAGATATTATCGACATTTTGTGTAATATTTTTCACGATTATATAATCCACTCACCAGGTTGACTCGAAAAGGAGTTAAGTTTGTATGGATGGATGAATGTGAAGAGAATTTGAAGGAGTTGAAAAGAAAGTTATCCAGTGCACCTGTACTCACACTTCCTTGTAGTGGAGAAAGGATTGTGATCTATAGTGATGAATCCAAGAAGGGATTGGGATGTGTTCTCATGCAAAATGATATGGTGATAGCTTATGCCTCACGACAGTTGAAAATCCATGAGAAAAATTACCCAACTCATGATTTGGAGTTAGCTTCGGTAATCTTTGAATTAAATATTTGGAGGCATTACCTTTATGGTGAAAGGCGTGATATTTATACTGATCATAAAAGTTTAAAGTATATTTTCACACAAAAGGAGATGAATATGCATCAAAGAAGATGGTGGGAGCTGATTAAGGATTACGACTGATCAATTCATTACCACCCTGGGAAAACAAAAAAGGTGGCAGATGCATTAAGTCGACAAGACCATGCCATTTTATCCATGATACGGATCAAAAAAGATCCAATATTTATGGATTTACAAAGGATGGATCGTGGAATTATAATGGAAGGGGGAAAGACATCTCTTTCTCAAATGAATGTTCACCATCTATACATTTTAAGATTAAAAAGGCATCGAAAGAAGATGTAGAGTTACAAATGAAGGTGAGAAATGATCCTGAATTCAAAATTGATTTTGATGGGATAATAAAGTTCAGGAATCGAGTTTGTGTTCCTCCCATCCCCGAATTAAAGAAGTAGATGTTGGATGAGGCTCATAGTTCTTCATTTTCTATTCATCCTGGAAGCACGAAGATGTATAGGGACCTGAAAGAGTACTTCTGGTGGAATGGCATGAAAAGAGATGTTGCTAATTATGTCTCTCGATGCTTGGTTTGTCAGCAAGTTAAAGCTGAGAGACAGAAGTCTAAGGGGATGTTTCAACCATTACCCATACCCAAATGGAAATGGGAAAACATCAATATCGACTTTGTCACAGGACTTCCTAAAACATCCAAAGGCAATAATGCTATATGGGTCATAGTTTATCGTCTAACAAAGTCTGCACACTTCATTGCTATTAGAGAGGATTTCTCTTTGGATCATCTTCCCGGATATATGTAAAGGAAGTGGTAAGATTTCATGGAGTACCACTTTCTATTATATCTGATCAGGATCCGAGATTTACCCCGATGTTATGGCGAAGTCTTCACTATACTCTAGATACAGAGTTGAGTTTCAGCACTGCTTATCATCCTCAGACAGACGGTCAGTCTGAGAGAACAATTCAAACTCTAGAAGATATGTTGAGATCTTGCTCTATGGATTTCAATGGTGGTTGGGGTCAACACCTACCTTTGGTGGAATTTTCTCATAACAATATCTTTCACTCTAGTATTCAGATGGCTCCTTATGAAGCTCTTTATGGAAAGAAATGAAGGAATCCAACATTCTGGGATGAAGTTGGGGAATGAAATTTATTAGGACCTGATCTCGTTGATGAAATGGAAGAAAAGGTCAGATCTATTCAACAACACATAAGAGCAGCTCAGAGTCGACAAAAAAGTTATGCCGACAACCGAAGAAAAGGCCTAGAGTTTGAAGTGGGTGATAAAGTGTTCTTACAAATATCTCCCCGGAAGAGGGTCATGAGATTTGGAAAGAAGGGGAAGTTGAGCCCTAGATATATCGGTCCTTTCAAAATATTGGATCGTATTGGGAAGGTAGCTTACCGATAGGTGCTTCCACAGAATCTCTCTCAAGTACACGATGTGTTCCATGTATCTCTCCTGAGAATGTACATACCTGATCCTTCACATGTACTCAGCTCAGAAGTTGTACCGCTGGAGAAAGATCATTCTTATGAAGAACAGCTAATAGAGATTCTGGATCATAGCGAGAAAGTCTTACGAAACAAGACCACTCACTTGGTGAAAGTGTTATGGAGGAACCACCAATTAGAAGAAGCTACATGGGAGCTGGAGGATATGATGAGGGAGAGGTATCCTCATCAGTTTGTTACATAGTGACGAATTTCGAGGGAGAAATTCATTTTAAGGGGGGTAGAATGTAACACCCGAGACTTTTATGATAAATATTCTGTTTTTATGTTATATAAATGATCAGAGGAATCTTTCACTACACACAACACTAGCTTGGCTTGCTTTACACGCAACCGCGACCTTCCTCGATAGCTTGCGTCGTAAGCAATACCGAGTTTCACTAAACAACGATATGCTATTAAAATATTATTAAAACTAGCCGTTATGAATAGTACTAACTGAATTTTTAATTTTATAATATTTTAATTCAACTTTTACCTTTTCTAGAATGAGGTATAAAAGCAAAATCATTTTTTTGGATAAAAGAAATATTCTTAAAAAAATATAGTTTTTCCACCATTTGATGGCGAAACCACATTAAATCTAGTTTTGACATGATTTTAAGTTTAATTTGACAAAATAAAATTGTTATTTAGAATCATGATATAAAAATTTACTTTGGATAAAATTTTCATATTATTCTGATAACTTTCATATTTTAATGAATAGTAAAAACACGCTATATTTTAATTAAAAACAACTTTTTTCATCATAATAAATTATGTGGCTAAATAATAATATTGAATGGTTTAAAAGTATAAATATAATATATTTTTACCATTTAATTTAATGTATGTCATTAGCCTTGATTTTACATTGAATTCATAGGTTAAATAAATTCAATCTTTGGCAATGTTTTAACTTTTAAAAACTGTTTGCTTAACAACGGGATTAATTTTAAATTAATTACTGCAACTTCTGTGTTTTTAATTTTGTAAAATGGATTCCATATTTAGATTTAGTGGGTCCAAATTATGTTAATAGGTTACTTTTATTTTTGTTATATTATGAATAGTAACTATGGTAATTTTTATTTACTACGGTTAAAGGTAAATTGGGTAATTCAATGTTAAAGAACGTTATAATAATTCAAAATTACCTTGACACTTGTCCTAACCTTATTGGATGAGAATTGGCCAACCATGGGCATCCTTGGGTCTATTTTGGGACCCCATGGAGCCACTTATGAAAGACAATGACACATTGGATTAATTAGTTTAATGTAAAGACAAAATTGGAATTAACAAATATGGTTTAGTAATTAATATTTATAAGGGGCTATATAAATTATATTTTGGACTATAAATATTCAATGGAAATATAAAAATATTTCCTACATGTTGGAATTTTTTTATAATTTTTAGACATCATATAAATTAAATTATTTATGACACAATAATGATGCAGTATTTACCTCATTAATAAATGATTTAAATAAATAAGATTAAAATGATTAAAATATCATCCAAAACCCATCCAATTCCTATTGGATTATTTTATTTCGAATATGAGTCATATTATCTTCGACATTAATGTATTTTGGACCTCTTGAAACCGAAGATAAGTTTATAATAAAATAATGTTTTCACACCTTCCTAAAGAGCCCCTCCACTCCCTTATAAAAGGAGACCACTTCTATGCAATTCCACACACCTCTCAGACCTTTTGGATCGTCCAAACTCTTCCCAACTAAGATCCATACATCCCTCTCCTCCCTCTTTAAGCAATACATTAGGCAGAAGACTCTCCAATAAGTTCTTTTGGTTCAAACCAAAGGAAGTTACCTAAATTAAAGGTAACAGTTTCTCTTAAGTTGTTTTCTTTTATTCTACTTATCCAACCCCTAAAATCTTTTTAATCCTCTATTTTGTGAAAAAAACAGTATCCTGAAAATACTAGGATATTTTTATGATATGTATTAGAACTACACTTACACACACCTCCATCTAATGAAAGAAAAACATAATGTTTCTATGATGGCAAACTAATGCCTCACGAAACGATGATTGTTCGATTTTCCCCTACCGCCTCTCATGGCAGCCATTATGATGGAACTGTAGTTATATATAGTATATATTATGTTTATTATTTCTTTATTCTTCTCTACTTCCCAATTATATCAATCCTTTATGGTTTCCATAGTCGGTAAATACGATAATCTCATTTGAGGATGTGCGGACTACCGCACCCTCAAAGTGATGTGATTCGTTAATACCTTATGTGGGATGTATAAAAGATGTGGTTACTGATATTATATATGATATTATACTGGAAGTATAATATACTTATCTATCATTATTATTTAATTACATTAAAATAAGAAATAGAAATGAAAGTAGCGTTCATGCGTACGTACGCCTTACCGTCTCCATGAACGGTGCGTTTCATTTCATACCACCATATGTTATGTACTATTATAAATGATTGTATATTATGGATATATAATGAATTTATATGATATATAAATCATTATTTAAATTTTTTAGTTATGTAAATCATGATATAAGTAATAATAACATCAAGAGCAACAAGTCCAAACACGTACGATAAATAAGATGATTTTACCCAAAACGCTACTTTAACATTAATTTATATAAGAATTGGTAATATAAAGTCATAGGTGAACCATATATGATATCGTAACAGTAAATATGATTCTGTAATAAGTCAATGACATTATTTAAATCATTATACAGGAGGTTCAGACTCTTACGAAGCAAATTGGACCTAAGGTAAGGGAAAATATCACATTCTCATTTTTATCCGAGATTGTTTATACTTTGGTATTTACTGGAGTGTATTTTATCTTCCACATCCATGTTTCCTCAATATGAAATATTATTTCCATCCACCTAAAATAGTTTAAATCCAATTTGACCCTTCGGTGAGTTTTTAGTAAAAGATATGAAAGTAATCTTTTGTCGTTTTTCATACGAGGTGCTTTTTGACTTTTCCGACAAAAGTACGAGAAGAATGTTTTTTTAACTTATACGACATGAATGTATTTTTAAAACATTATTTCCAAGAAGATTCCTATACAAGTTTTCATGTTTATTTTTAATCAACTTCTTTTAGTTTAAAATTGTATGACATGTTAAGAAAGGAAAAAAAAAATTGAAGTAGAAAGGATATTTTCCTCAAGAATGGAGTTCAAGAGTTTTATCAAAATTATTTTCCATCTAAGATAATACAGGGTTCTATTTATATCCCTTTTATTACATAGATTTTATTATGTTGTGATGGAAATATTTTTATGAATTCATTTATCTTATATGAATTGTTTTATTATGTCACGATGTTTAAGATTCCCATTTTTATTACATGGGTTATGCTATGATGTATGGTTTATGATTTTGTGCACACATAAGAATGGTATCATTAAGAGATGGGTGGGACCTATATCTCCCTCCAATGCATTGGTTAAAGATTTTATATCTCATGAGATAGACATGGATGGAACGGAAGGTTAAACCGGTTCAGTGAAACAGGACTGAAACGAGGTGTGAACTCGGTTCAGAAATGGACTTTGTCCACTAAGATAGTATTGGCATTGAGTATTGAATAATAAGAAATGATTCTCTATGATTATGTGTCTATGACACAATGTATCATGTTTTATGTTATAATTATTGGGATTTCATTTCACTACTATGATTTATCCGATGTTATGAAATTATGCTCTCTTTTGCAGGTTAAGATTTCCAAAATGTTATCTTCTTATAAATATGATGTGATTGATATTTCTTTTGTTTACCCATAATGAGCATTTGAGCTCACCCTTGTGTATGTTTTCTTTCGCCAGGCCAGGAAGAAGCTTATTAGGTAAGATATGCCAAAAGGGACTATAGATATGATGAAATAAATGGGAGAAAGTGTAGACGCTTTATGAACCAGTTGTTTACGTTTCCCAGTTTCTAAAGACACTATACCTATATGGTCCTTTCAGGGATTTGTTATATGTTGTAGCAAGTATGCTTCAATTTTTAAGTAATAACAATGTATGTAAAGTATGGGTCATTATAATTACAACATAGGGATGGTAAATATGGTTGTTAATGATTTGTGTGGGAAATGGCATGATAATTTATCCCGGACGAGGATTAGAAAAGGCCTGATAACCATGTATTAATAGAACATTTATCTTGAACTCCATGGTATGAGATAAATCCTATCCTTTTTAATATACCACCAAATCATCCATTAATGTTCAGATCAATGAAGAACAAGAAGATAACATAGAGATACCAAAAAATGCAATGACTGTTTTGGATTTTTCCATTTATAAAGTGAAATGAAACATGATTTTTTCTACCAACCCATAACTCTATATAATTTATTATAAAAAACAAGTGTTACATAGGGTACATGAAGATTAGTGAGTTCACAATGGAAATAAATAGAGAGTTATTACGCAGAATTAAAAACTAACACAAAAATAATAGTCATTTCACCACTTAAGGAAACCAATCTTTATAATTTGAGACCAGTTCACTATTCTTCTAGAAAAAATCCAAATAAAAACCATTGAATGTAGTTCAATATCACAACAGGCATTGAAGTTATTAGATTTCAAAGCGTCTTTAATTATTAGCTAGCCATACAATGAAATATCATGTTCTAGAGAGAAAGAATCTTAACAGTTTTTTAGACATCATTCATATAACAATAACAAAGACTCCCATAGTATAAAAAAATAGTTAGAACTTCCATAAAAAAGAAACATAATCCTCAAAGATTAAATAGTCCAAATATCAATATAAATTTAAATGAAGATCTTCTATCTGAATCTTTGAACTCGACTGTAGATAAAAAACATAAATAGAGGGTCATTATCTATTCACTTATAAAAATGGTTAACAAACCACCAATAATTATCAGCTCACCTTTGGGAACAAATAAAAATGATTAACAAAAGTGAAAATGCTCAAGAATAATGACATATGAAACCCTCAATGGAAATTAATGGAATAACTTCCTATTACATAATTTCCAATAAAAACCAGCAATGACGTGGGATGTTGTGTAAGAGAAATGAATGGTCTCATAAAAACACAACAAAAATCCAATTTAACCAAGCCAAAAAAATAAGAACACATCAGTATTAGATGAAGTTCCATATAAAAGTTAACCATCTATTAAGATAATGTAAATTAAAAAAATACTAAATCAATATACTTATGGTCACTAAATTGATATATAAAAGTAACAACCTTCAAAAAATTAAGCTACCAACAACCTCATGATCCTAGTACAGAACCTATATATTGATTCCTCATGGATAGGTACTAAAAGAAATATAATCCAGTATCCCAAAAATACAAATTAAAAATACTTGGGAATGAATAAAGACTGGTCCAACATAGCTTCAATAAATATCTTGAAAATATTTACAATCTTAAGATATATGTAAAAATGAAAAAATATAGATTTTATTACTAAATATCATGATTCCTTTAAATAATCCAATTTTATTATATGGGATCAATCAATACATTATCAGGGAACACAATTCATTTAATTCAATAATCATTAGCCAAAAATTGATTATACACGTCCAAAAATTCTCCCATATATAGTAAAAACACATCAACTCAGAAAACAAATCATGAAAAACTTCTTAAATGCTATCAAAAAACGGTTTCACATTCAAAACATCCTAGAAGACAGGCATCTAAACATTATTAAAATTCCAAAAATCATGTTTCAAATAGTGGATGTTAATGAATCATTTACATGGAATGTCCCAAAAATTAAAATCAGAATTTAATTTAAAATCCTCCACCATCCTAATGAAAATTATATTTTTCATTTGATGGAAATTCTCTACATCAATTTCACAATCCTTGTATCTTTGTAATATTATTTCATCTTTCTTATCAAGATGAAATCTCATTACTTCCCCCATATCCTTTTCAATTTGATATTCGTCACTAACAATGGTGTATTATTTTTTTCTCATTATTAATATCTTTTTCTTTATGATTGGATGAAATATGATTCTCAACAAAAATAGGGTGCGGGGAATAAATTTTTTTATTACATGATTCTTCTTATAATTTTTTAAGAATTTTTATCTTGATGTTAGAATGATATTTACATTTTCTAGTCTTCATAGTATTCAGAGTTATGTAACCATAAAAATAAACCATTTGGTATTTACCATTCCTAGAACATGACTTCAATTATGTATCATCAATATGGAAAGCTTACTCATAAGAATCACACAATGAGTGACCAATATCAGAGTTGATACTCTTATCCTACTCTTATGAGGGATTAAAACACCTATTAAAACAATAGTTGGAGGCTCAGTCATGTTAAAATTCACGTCATCCTCATTGATAGATGAAGATTTATGATAAACATACAAAACACTAGAAGAATCTATAGGTGAGCGATGAGTTTTGAAGGGACTATCTAGGTTCTGATCATCATTATTAATAGGACCCCAAGATATATGAAGGAATAAGTAACAATCCCCTAATTATTATCTTTATTAAACCAAATTAAAATATGTTATGTAAGGGTGTGTGGATCATAATCCTTGATTTTACATTCCTTTTTGTATTTTCAAATGATAAAATATTTACTAAAATAATATGAATGGGTTTTAAGGAAAAAATCACGAATGAAACAATTTTCAACATATTTTATCCTAAGAAGGAGTGAAATTGTCGGAAAAGTATCAATTTCTGTATAAGATATACTGATTGAAAGGGGGATAAATTTTTAATTATAGAGTATTACTTCATAAAATTCCCAATGAATCTATAAATCGAGAAAAGGTAATCTTGTTTAAAAATTTGTAGCAAAATACAGAGTATTTGTATCCAAATGGGAGAAATGGAAGACTCAACATCAATGATGAAATCAAGGGACATTTTTATTATCGTAGTGTAATAGCCACTTATGTACCACATACCCCTCATCCAAATACAATAGTAATCATTAAGAGAGTGAATTTCAAATCAAAATGAGAATAATTTAGAATACAGACATGAATAGACACAAAACCAATAACTTCTATTGTATTTCTTAGGAAAAAATTTACCATCAATGAATGAGAAATTTTTCAAAAAACACATATATTTGGTCGGAATAATGTAATATAACTCATTGTTATAGAATTATATTAATGCAGTGACCATATGATAGTTTAAATTCATTTCAATTAATGTCGATGTATTTGAATCTCTATTTGCATTTAATAATTGATCATTCATAGAGATGAAATCTATAAAGGACAGATGGTCTAAAAAGTGTTTCATAATTGTACTCCCATGGGAACACTCTCTAATGTTTCCACCGCCACCAGAGTTCAACATTGATAATAATGGTGTTATACGGGTTCGAACCTAAATACGTTCCCATGAAAGTTGGATTTGAAGAAGAATGTTTTGGATTATTTACATTGATCAATATTTCTAATATATCCACTAAGTATAAAGATGTATAAATATCTAAAAAATTATTATGATGGAAAAATATAAAGAGTGTGATTTTACAATACATATCTCGATTCCTGACATTCAATCAAGTTAAGGTTGAATTATAGATGTCCAAAGGTATGTTTCCACAATTATCCATACTAGAATGAAAATAGAAAACATCATCATGATATTCATCATAGGGCTCCCCAATATATCTAAAATCCATAATGAGATTTTGGAAATCGTCAATATCTTTATAAATCCAACACATTTTCAATATTTGAATGATTATTTAGCCCTTGAAAAACATTCCATGATATAGATAAGGGAAATAATGATGATTCTTATAGTACCTATATCCATTATATCTATTCATTATATGAGGTTTACCATGAGGATATGAAGATGTAATTATATTATTTTGGAGATAGGGATGTGTTTTTCAGTTTCATATCATCCTTGGTCAGACAGTTAGTCTTGTGGGACAATTGAAACTCTAGTGGTTATACTATGATCTTGTTCAATGGATTTTAATGTTTGGTGGAACCAAAACCTTCCCCTAGTAGAGTTCTCATAAAAAATATATTCTATCATTTAGATTGAACTATATGAGTCTCTTAATTGTAATATATGTATGAATCCAACAATATAAGATGATAAAGGAAATAGGATGATTATAAGTCCTGATATTGTTCAAGAAATTACAGGGAAGGATCAAACTATTTAGTGACATATGAAAAAGGAACAATGTTGAAAAAGAGTTATGAGACAAATCATCGATGAGATCTACTATTTGAAGTGAATGAAAAGATGTTCCTTTTAATCTCTCAACAGAATTGAGTTATGAGATTTTGGAAGAACAATAAGCTAAGCCACAGATACATTTGGTCATTCAAGATCCTTGATCTTGTACAGATTTCGGACTATCACTTATAACACCATCTACACCTCTCTAAAGGAAACGGTATATTTCATGGATCATTTTTTAGAAAGTACAAGTCATACCATTCATAAGTGATAAGCATAGAAGCAGTGAAATTGTAAAATAATCTCTCATATAAGGATAAATTAAAGAAATTCTAAATCAAATGAAAAATGTGTTGTAGAATAATTACACTCATTTAGATAAGGGGTTTTTGAGAAAAAATATGTCCGAGAAGGCTTTGTGGGATCCTAAGGATGAAATTAAAGAAAACAACCCCCATTTAATTTATTCCATGTATTAAAATAAAGAGGGTGAATTTATTTTAATGGGGTATAATGTAATAACCAAATGTTTTCCTTCTTATTTATATATAAGGTTCAATAACTTTCTCCACACATAATAATAAATCTAAAAAATATGGACTATTGTATGGTAGCTATATAATCGGATGGTGTAAATAGTGGCAACAAAATTATGAATATATATATATATAATAAAATTCATATGAAAAGTTATTTCAACCCTAGAAACATTGAAACTATGGAAATCTATTTAGAAAATTTACTTATTCATAAGTATATATCATTTTGATATAAATAAAGGATTAACTAAAGTTTGATTAGTCACATTTCTATAAAAAATAGTTTTTATTTATTTTAAATATATTACTAAAAAATAGAATATTTAAATTTTAGTATGTGAATTTTCAAATATTTTAATAATATTTTAATTTATCTATTTCAAATTATATTTATATAAATTTTGTTACTTTTCCAAAATAATTAATATTCATCTGAATATTAAAAATTCTAAATTTAACAATGATTTCAATTTAAGGAAATTTATTTATTATTTAGTTTAAAGGGTTTTGAAACCATTTAAAATTATTTTATATATAATTAATTACATTAAATAATTTCAATATACTATGAATAAATTTAAAAACTCACGCTTCACATTTTCAAAATTTATGTTGTGTTTTAAAGAAAAATATTTTTCAATGTTTTCTTTATTTAATTTTAGGTTGATGAATTCAAGTTTTTATTTTTTAATTTTCTAAAAATAATTTTTTATTGATAATAATTATTTGAAATTCATTCCAAACAATGAAAATGACTATTATATCTTAATCATAAATCTTTTTTCTTAAAAATAATCATTATAAAATATGAGTTTTTCGAATTATATGCACTTGAGATAAAATTAATTTCCATAAACATAATATTTATTTAATAAATTGGATTTAATATTTATAATATGTGTGTCCAAATTATTTAATTAAAATAATTTTTTTATAGTTTAAAATTAAATTACTTATGTGAAAATTAGTTACCTTGGTAATAGGAAAAAAAATAAATTAAAATATTCATATGTAAATTAGTTTCAAAATGTCTAAAACATGTGATAAAAATATTGTATGATCCTTTCAAGAACCAGAAAAACTGAAAAATTTACTTTCAATTATTTTTGTCTTGTAAACTAGGAATATTTTCTTGGTATTATTGAAAAATAATGAGCGTATCCAAAAGTAACCCTCTTTTCCACTTACAAAAGAGTATCATTCCTCCCCAAAAATATACACTTCACCTTACAGATACACCATTATATACATCCACTATACTTTGTATAAACCCCAATCCCATGGAAATAAGACACAATTCACTAATAGTAAGTTTATTCCATTTAATTTCTAGGGGACTTCCAAGGATGGATCATGTCTCAAACATATGTATTATCTCATTATTATATTTTTATTCTAATATTAGTCCTCCAAATATCAAACAAACATTATAAAACTGTAGCATCATTATTAATTTGAAAATAATTTTTTTTAATATTATTGGAATAACACTTATTTATTTATCTCCATCACCAAATAAAAATAATTGATCTTCAATCGTGTGTGTGCATGGACTTCCACCTCAACAAAGAAACATTCTTCATTTTCTTCATGTTTTTCATTATTTGTTTAAAAATATTATATTAATGTTTAAAATTAATAAAAAATAAAAATAAACTCGTTATTAATATATACTAATGATATCATGTCAAAAGAAACACCTCTTTAACCGTACTCTCCAATCGAGTTAGAACAATTTTATGTGTGAGTTGGTTTACCCACCAAAATGATCAATCCATTAAAACATTATAATAGAAGAATGTGGGATTGTAAATAATAATAATATTATAACATAATATTAAAATAATTAGTGTATTGTGATTTTGGAAAAATTATCCTAATTATTTAACTTATTATTATAGTATCTTCGTCATTGCCTAAAATCACCAATATATGGCAACATCGATTCCATTTTCAAAAATTATAACTATAATAATTATATAATGGTATGAGAGACATGAAAATAAAAACAAGTTATATGTTTTGGAAAATTTAAATAAATATTTATTATGAAATTGGTACCAAATAATAAGAAATGATAAAATATTATAATGTTTGTGGAAATAATTGAAGATATTTGCACATGATGTTGAAAAAATGAATAAAAATATTCAATACAAGAAGTGATTAATTTTTAATATAAAGTATTAAAAAATATATATCATAATATTTATATAAAATAGGTAAATAATAATTTTATATTTATGATAGAATAGGAAAATTCCATTATATCAAAATCAAGGAACAATTTATGTGACATAGTAACTCAAACAATGTTCTTTGCGATATACATGATCTTATTGGAAAATAATCTCCATGTTCTATATTTTGAACTATATAATCACTTTATTTATATGGAAAATTGTTTTTTAAATTTATATCTCCATTTTTTGGATTAAATTTTTAACTAATTTTAATTAAAAAATAGACTTTTTGAAAAGAAACTCAGAAATAGGACTTTAACATCAATGTTCTCAAAATATTTTCTGGAATTGAATTTTATGATTTATTTTTTCATTATAATATCAATATTTAATATTATATTTCTCCAATGAAAATATTTTTTAGGATTCAACCTATATTCTATATTATTATACTATTATTTTGGGTGATTATGTTTTCATTATCGAATGATTCAATTCATGATGTCATTTTCTACAATCCAAATTTTTTCTAAAATGTTATTTATTTCTAGGGGTTATTTTGAAAGATAAATGATATCCATTATATATTTAACAACCAAATTATTTTATTTAGTGAATTTAAGATATAATGATTTTTGAATTTATGTTGAATATATAAGTCTAAATTATGATGGTTAGTGTCCTATTTCACCCTCTAATGCATTAGTTTATGTTTATATATCATGGAATTTAAAGGCATGGAAATAATGATATTTTTATATAAGAATGGTAATGATGGGTTTGATTATTTTTTAGATATAGAAATGAAGACTTTTTCAAATTATCATAGTCATAATTAGTTGTACACATTTTTTCAATATTTATGGTTCTTTTATATTTCAATGTTTTTCCAAGATATTCCACCTTTATAAGTAATTTATAATGTTTTGATCAATATTAATAATGAATTTCATTTCCATGAAATTACTTTTTATTATGATTTAACCTTATTTTTAATTTATGCCTCACATTTGTGTGATACTTACATGTTATATAAATATTGAGATGTTTTTGGAGCTTGACTAAATATTATAGTCTTCCATGATGATGTTATTAATATATTATATTACTCTAAACATATTTTATAACGATCATGTTTGATATTTTGATCCTTTATTATTATATTTATGTCTTACTCATGTTTTTTATCACGTAAAGTTACATTTTCCCCCTTATAAATAATTTAAGATGACCCATTTGTTATGTTTCCTAGTCCTCAAGTTATAAAGATAATTATATCAAGGTAATTATCAAAAAAAGGTTATTAATCAGAATGAATTTGTAGGTATATTCCAATGTGTAATAAAATATTTTATATATAGTTAATTTCTAAAACAATAATCATTTTATTCCTCAAATTATTATAATATTATAATATTTAAAATTAAATATTTGATATTAATGAATAAATTACGTCATGTTAATCTAGGATAACTATAATGGGTGAGTAGTTGCACTTGAACGCTCTTAGAGGATGTTAATTAAGGATATAATGACAAGTTATTTTCCTTATAATTGGATTCTATGGTATACAAACATCTTTAGTAGGATCATTTAAGATGTGGTTTATCAGTTTTAATGATTGAATTTGTATTCTTTTAGAATTATTAATGATTTTTGGTTCAGTTACAAATTAGAAGTGTGATACTTATTCATATATGGAGAAAAATTGGCTATGAATAAACTAAAATACAAGGTAGTATGGGGATAATAATAGGAAGACAACCATGGTTCCTCGAGTATGATAATTTTTATGGTGGGAAGTTAATAGTAAATCATTTTTTTTATGGGTGGTAAATTCCTATGGGAATTTGAAATTTTCATCCATTGAGTGGTTTAATTTGATAATAGAGAATCAAACTAGTGTTATGAGCATTAAAATATCCATAAAATGTATTTTTTGTTACAGTTTAATGCACTTGTGTTTTCTTCCATGTTCTAGAATATGTTAGGGTAGGTTCAGAATGTTCATAATACAAAAAATACAACCAATATGCCATGAATTTCCTAGTCATATTTGTCATAGTGTATATGCCAATCCAATGTCATGTACCCTTCCATAGAGAATGTATGATGAAACAAACCCAAAATGTTTCTGTGGAACATCATACATTGTCACTTTCATGTTTTTTTGTTATATTGGATAAGGGATATCTCATTGTTGCCAAATGGGATTATTATGATTTGGGGTATCTTACAGAGATGGATATCCATCATTGAAAAATTTTCCCCATCCATGGAACACCTTTTATCCAGTTTTTTTGGGAGGTTTTCAACTTCTATATTCATTTTAACGATATTTAACCTATCACTATTATTCATTTGCATAAATGTTTAGTTCCATCATTAGGTTTTTAATGGAATAATTCACTAGTGTCATGGATTAATAATCACACATGAGTTGTGTGTGTCACGATCTTTTAACATCCTATAATAAATTTAATTAATGAACATAATTTTTGTGATTTTTAGGGAATAATTACTAGGGTGTTTCTTATTTTTTTTATATAACCCATTTCATGATTTTTCAGTGTCATGATGAGTCTTAGAGTGTTTTTTGTTTAATATAAAACATAATGTTTTTTATTTTAAATGTTTATATAATTAATATTTTTGTGATTATATATGTTATAGGTGCTTTTGGAATTTTTGGATATTGGAGAAGAATTTGGAGAATTAATTATAATTCCAACTGAGACAGAGGCTATTTTCCATTTCTTAATTTTTTTTCTTTAATGATTATATATCTATGTTCCTTTATTACTATTTCTATTAATATATTTCCTATTTTTTGTGAGTTTCTTAATAATTTTGGGATATGATTTCATCATCTGAATAGTTAACATAGACCGTATATTTTTATATATGATTTAATTATGAAGCCTCTATTGAAGGATTATTGGTGGATTTAATTAATTATTATTTGGAGGAGTCTTTTGTTTTTTTGAATAAAAAATGGAAATCATATTCAACAATTTATAGCTATAATGGGTTTGAATCAAATGGAATTTCAAAGGTAACTATGTAGTTTGGAAATGGGTTTTTGATATCCATGTAAAAATTTAAATTGATTTTCTAATGCTATTATGATGTAATTTTAGATAGGGGCCTAACATGTGTATGGATACACAAGGTTCCATTTTAAAATTATCATTAAAAATTTATTTTCATTGTTTTTATAAGATATATAGAATGTATTTTTATCAATTTATTTTTCTATTTGACCTTGTGATAGAAATGGATGGGTTTTCCAAGGCTAGGATACTTGTGGTGATTTCTAGTTATTCTTAACTAGTGTGTACCCAGTTTCATGATGTTATATATTTTTTCATATTGGATTACGAGAACTCTATAGATGATTGATAATTTATGTGGTCTGTGTATGCCTATCAGAATCTTTGAATATATGATGGTGTGCCTTCTGTGAATATCCCTATTAGAGATTTCATTTTTTTTTCAAAGAGATAGTTGATCTAGAAGGATTTAACAGCCCCCATAGAGTGTTGAAATGTGTTTTGGGTTGTATTTTATTTGTAATACTAGGCCTCAATGTACTAGTTCCCATACAATAATATTGTGTTTTTGTGAGGGGATGCATGATCTTATTACTATTTCCTATGTATGATGATTATATGCTTATTAAAACATAAAATTTTATTATTTAGTGAGGGGGATTGATGTGGCCTCACTTGGGAGTATGATTGTAGGTTATTGTGATTGATGTGACATACCTTTATTATAAATTAATGGGTCATTATTATTGATATGTACTCCCTTGAGTGCGATGTGATGGGTTGGTGTGATTGAGGTGAGTACCCAATCGAATGCATGGATAGGTCATTGTGATTGTTGTGACCTCTATTTAGTGTGAATTGATGGGTTTGTGTGATTTAAGTAAAATACATTGACTGTGTGGGGATGTTTTTCTGATTTGATTTTATAGGTAGATTGTGTAAATCCCTTGACTGAGAAGGAATGACTCGATTCTTATTGACATAGTATCAAGCACTGTGCATTTATGTTGTGAGTTGATGTTTGGAAAATACCCCACCCAGTGTATTCCTATGATGGTTGGGAATTAGTTTGTTTGGTATCCCACACTGTTTCTTCTAGTATGGGATGGGTTTTTTTGAGGTGTCTCTCTTCCTGTTTATATAGTCTAAATTAATGTAGGATCAGTTTTCATGGTGTCCATTTTATGACTCAATGTCCTCAATTGTGTGATTTTATATCCACAGTGTGTTATGTTTCTTCATAGGTATGTTTTAAAGACATGAGAAAAACTATTTAAATATATATCATATGCATAAAATTGTTATCAATATCACCCATTTTTATTGATTCATTGGGGATTTATACATGTTCATTAGACTCACCCCTACCACTATACATGGCCAAAGTTTCTATGTATGTTGGTGGACTCTCTAGTTTTCCCATGGGAAACATTTTTTTCTTGATTAAGAAAACATGGTATAGTACTATTTGGAAGAGTCTATGGATTATGAAATATGATTATGTTATTTGCGTCAAAGGATGATGTATTTGTTTTAAATTTATTGTCTATGTTTTGCATTGGTCAGTATTCAATTTATTATTAATTATTATTTTTAGGCAATACATTTTTTCTAGTCTATTTGTTAAAGAAACTAAATGAATAGATTACCAAATCTTATTCTATATAATGGGGAACCAATATAATTTTTTATTTTTTAATACAAGGTTTTGGGATGTCCAATTTAATTTTTTAGTTGAATTTGAGAATGACCACTGTGGTTTAATTTGAGGGCATAATATCAAAATGACTATGATAGGGGTTTTTTATTTGTCAACATAGACTATATTATGGGGTTGTATGCCTGAGGTAATGGGGAGACCTCCCGTTGAACATCATTCAGATGACCAGGTCAGAACATTAATTCTAAATTAAATTTAAAATCATCATATTGATATTCCTTTTTGGAAAACAAATAAAGAGTTCCTTTATATTACATTATTATTTTTTATATAATTTATTTATGAAATATTAATATTTTGAATAATTCAATTAATGTGATAAATTGAATTATATGAAATTATCATGATATGAATTATATTCTACGTATGATATTATATGTTTTAGTTTTCATCCCACATCACCTTTGTTTTTAATTATAGTTCATATCTTGAATTTATGTATAGAAAATTTATTATACATATTATTATTTATAGTTAGAACACATTATATTCTCTCTGGATTAATGTATCCATGGGTATAGTGACTTTAGGTTAGTCATCCAACATGAATGTATGCATATACCTTATTCTTGAATATTGGAGTTTATATATTTGTATTTTTATACTTACTCATATAAACATTATGAATCTCATTTAATTCAAAACCATTATATGAAAAGTCAATATATCTTATGAATAAGATTCATTTGGATATTTGTACATAAATTTTTGATTTCATTTTTTGATGAATAACATAAAATGTGGGTTTCAGAAAAAGATAAAAATTATTACAGTATGAATTTATTAATTTTTTGAAATATTGAATCCAATACAAAATCTTAGAATATTGTATACATAAAGGAGTATAACATGGGATAATTAAGATCACATGATATTAAATAATTATGAATTTAATATTCCTATGATGCATTGGTGAGATTTAAAAAACCCCACAAATACAATGTCTAAGATTCCTTACAAATAACCATATTTTAAATAATTTTATCATTTAATATGGGTGAGCCTAATCATTAGGTTTCCATGGACTATATTGTGAATGGAATGAAAGTAACAAGGTTACCCTAACCATTAGGTACCCAATTATATTATTTTTTGGGGTCACACTGAACTGGGAAACCATAGCCATTAAGATAGGAAATTAATTGAGTTGATTGAAATTGTATTATTGATATGGGTAAAGGGTTATCTATTAATATATTCAAGAGTCGCATACTATATGAATGGATACATTTTTCTACAAGATATAATCATGGAATATATATGTGATAATCAATAATAGTTATCATGAAATAAATGTCTTGGCTAATGAAATTTATAGTATATATGTGGTATTCATTTATATAGGGTGTAATTTCCTAAAATATCATTAATTAAAATATTTAAAACATCATAATCACCCATAGATAAATATTTATTTTATTATATATCATCAATCATGTAAACCATTCTAAGATATTTTTTTGGTATGACTTATAAAAAAATTATAGATTTGTATTTATGGTTGAGAGGTGTTTTAAAAGAGAAACATTCATTGAATATAAATGATAATGTTATAGAGATCAATATATTGAATAGTGATTTAGGGTTGATAGATATTTTTTGAGCATTACACATTTTTTATAATTAGCACAAACTCAGAGATATATGGTAATTGAATAAGGGGTAATTAAATATTTATGTAATTAATAGAGTAAGTGTCTCAAAATTAATAGTCAGAAATTATGATATATGTCTACCACATAGACTTGTGATGAAATTTGAAAAATCTCATTATGTTCGATTTAAAAATTTAAATTTAATTTCTATATCTTGTTTGGAAAATAGGGGGATTTACTTCATTATTAAATACACTAGTTGTTACATATATAAATTAAAATAATTATATAATTAATAATATAGTAAATAGTTTATATTAGATATGGATACTACATTTAATAAAATTTAGAATAAAAAGTTTAGGGATGATTTGAATCATAGATACCTTTGGCATATTCACTTTGGACATATATATGAGAAATATTTTGTATAATTCATAGATATGTATTGTTGGATACATTCAACTTTTTATCAAAGTATAAATAAAAATATAATTTAATTGAGAAAATGAAAAATAAACCATTTGTTGGAAATGTTGAATGTTCGGATGAATCATTGAATCTTATACATAGTGATGTACGTTACCCAATGAGTACATAAACAAGTGGTGGTTTTAGGCACTTCATTACTTTGAGTGATGACTTTATTTAGTAGGAATAATTTTTTATCAGAAGTTATAATTTATGTATGTTATTAAATGTTCAAAGAGTGTTATAATGTAGTGAAAACCGTAATACGATAAACTATTATAATTTTATGATTATATTGGGTGGGGTTAATTCTTGATCCAAGAATTCAATGATGTTCTAAGAGTTTGTATAAACTTTCTATAAATCACTCCATGTGGAAAACTATAGTGGAATAGTGTGACTAAGAGAATGAATAATACACTTTTTGACATGGTTTCATCAAAGACATGTTGGTGTGACCATTATATTTTATTCTAGGGTTATAATAATAAAAAAAAAACATTTATACATAATCACTATCCATTTAAAACATTCATAAATACACCATATGAGATACATAATAAATAATGTTCCAATGCATATTTTATGAGAATTTTGGGTTTTAAAGAATATATATGTCATTTTAATTTATTGAAAGTCAACCCCAAATCAAAAAAATGTATTTGTTATTAATTAGAAAGAAATTATGAGATATTTATTTTATAATACTATTGAAACCAAATATTGTGTCTCTTGATGTGGTGTTTTCTTTGAGAAGGACCTCCTAAACCTCTATGTTAGTTGGAGGAAATTCAGACATAGGTATTTTCATAAACAAAAAACTAGAATACTTTCTATTTTTTAAGATGAGACAGTTCCATAATGATTTTTCCAAGAACATACTTATGATACAAAAATACATAAATTTCTCATTAGTATTAATTTATAGCATAATATAAATGGATTTATTAAAGTTAATTATGATTATATAATGTTCATAGTTCATGTACCTACTATCTTCTAAGCGGATATTTATTTTTATGATCTATTATGATGGATAAAATCCCTATAATATTGAATATAATTCACTGAAACTTATCATGTGTGGAATATATTTGAACCACATAAAGTGATTATACCAATATAGTGTAAGTGAGTTTTCTATAATAAAAATAATTTGTATAGTTGAGTGTCTACCTAAAATTGCACTTTATGGAAAAGTGATTCAAGAAAATCCATTGTATTTTCTATGAAGACACCTTTTAACCAGTTATATTTATGAATCATATTTTGAAATTTGAATCCATATTATCTCATTTTGATTATTATATGTATTAAAAGGATGTAAATACTATTTTCCATGACATCAATTTAGTATAAAATTTTTATGTGATCCATCCTGATGGTTTTAAAGAGCCAATAGAGTATGTTAAGGTACACATGATTCAATAATCCAGTTATGTATTAAAGAATTTCCTTTAGTGTATGAATATGAAGTTTGATGGTGTAATTAAATATTTTAGTTTCCTAAAAAACATAAATAATTATTTTATATAGATGAAAATTATTTAGACTGCTACAATATTTATGATATTGATTGAGAAATATATATTACTTATCCAAAATGATATGTTGATATTAAACACTATAAATATTTTTTTTTGTAAATTATTATCAATGAATGAAATGTGTGAAGAAACTAATATTTTTTGTATAGATATTTATAGATATAGATCAATAAGGTTACATATACTGATTCAAAACACATACATTGGTAAATTACTATAGATGATTATCATAGAGACAATTGAAAAAGGGTCTTTACCCTTTATAGGTGGCATGAATTTTAGGGTAGATAAAAATCCTTCTATAGATATAGGAATGATGGATAAAATTATTCATGAATCAATAATAAGATCTACAATATATACCATATTGTTTACTCAACATGATATTCCAAATTCCTCGATGATTTTATGTTGACAAAAATCCAATCCTAGTGGGATTAAATGGATTACTATAAAGAAAATACTAAATACATTGATAAAATATCTATATATGTTTTTATTATTTATTTGAAGATGATCATCTTGTTGTAATGGGTTTAAAAAATTTATGTTTCCAACATGATAAAGGAAACATGAGTTCTCAATTTGGTTTCTTTTTTTTCCTAAATAATGGATCGATTAATTGGAAGAGTTCAAAACAATACATTATAGTGGTCTTTATGACATATATGGAATAAATCATTGTATCTTATGATGGTGCTAATTTTTATTATATCAGGAATTTAGTTTGTGAGCAATGGGTGGTTCCTAGAATAGAGGGATAAAACATAATTTATAGTGAAAATTATGGATCCATTTCTCTATAAAATGAACCCCTGTCACACTAAATAACTATACACATACTTTAGAAATACAATCTCATTCCAGAGATCATTCATAGAGGTGATGTTAACATTAAATAGGTGGATATATAATCGAATTTATACGATCAATTTATTAATACCACTAGAAAGACATGATTAATATCTACTTATAATATACATGAATGGTGGGATATAATTTTAATAAAATATATAATGATTTATAATGAAGTTAAAATTTATTTTCAATTCATTCTTCTATGCTGAAATTTATATTACATGGAAAATGGGATGATATTATCACATCAATGTATGACATTTATTTTTCCATAACTGATGATAAATATTAAGTATTATAGAATGTGATAATATCTTATAGTTAAAATGATTATTGGAATAATGGGATAATATTTTGAGACTAATTATTTGGAATGATCTTCCAAGTTATATAACATTTAATTTCATAAATTTGTTGAGAAACATTGTGGAGTATTATTACTGTGAATCCTTTTTACATAATGTTGGTGAGATTCCTAAAATATTATCGATCATAATTTTACACCATTCATTAAAATCATTCTATCTTATGTAATTATGGAGTGGTTGGGTATGTTTCTAATAATGCACTTAATTAGAGCACAACCAAGATGTGATGTGCCTATTCTGATGATGATATAAGGCATCCATTGGCATTACTAAATTAAACTGAGGAAATATAGGTTTATTATAATTTATGTCACATGTGATTTTATCAAATACAAGGATTATGGACAACTAATGTTCTCATATTCTATATGAAAAATAGTTGTATTATTTATTGAAAAAGTTATTATTTTATTGAAAATCATTAATGGAAAAGATGGACTATATCATATTTACATTGTTTTATTCCTAATAACAACTCTATGTAAGGAAAAAATATATTATTTTGGAATACATATGAGGAATATAGGACATATTTTAGTTAATAAAGAAAATATAGAGATTTGAGTATGTTTGATTGAGATCACACTTGAACCCTTTATGGCTTATCTAACACTAATGCTTTGTTAGATGTCATTTGTTACGTAATGAAATTAAATCTAGATTTTACAATTTCTATCAATGTGGTAATGTCTTGTAAGGTAAAATGGTTAGTCCTTTTATCAAATATTATGTTTTGGGAAAGTTCTCAATACAAATATAAATAGTGTTTGATAAATCATATCTAAAACTATTTCTGGATGGATTTATATTTTATTATGATATTTTATGTATTTTCCATATGGGTTTTTATATCAAGTGGGATATTTCATAAATTCCATCAAAATAGTATTATTGTATATGATGATATTTTTTCATCAAAAGATACAATATGGTCCAATGTATACCTCAATTGTAGTCTATGATAGGTTTTTATGATATTAAATGACGGAAACGCGATATTTGGTATCACAGAAACATATTCAAACATGAATTCTTAATTGGATCCCGTTTTTTATGAATCAATGATATCGATTCAATAATTAATACACTTTCATAGTGTAATCATTAAATCATTAAATGGTTATATAAGTAAAACATGTTTTATATTAAGATAACACATATCTACTTCCACGAGATGACATTAGGTTCTATCTCATCATTATTTAACAAATAGAGTCTATAAATATGATTGGACACCCACATTTATGGATCTATGATGAATGTTATCCAAAGAATAATTTCCCTCTAGTTAATGGTTCTTCATTCATCATAATAAAATAAGGTTTTATATAGCCATTAAAGAAGAGGAGTCATATTATTACAAATTAGGATGCATAGCCAATGTAATTACCTCAATGTAATAATTCATCCAACTAAGGAATATAAATCCTTATCAAGAATACACATCGAATAGTTTTTTATAATTTAAAAAATTACTACTATATTTGATTGATTTAAATAATACATATCACCAAAAATAGCATAAACCAGGGACAGATAGGTTAGTGTCTTAGAGCCTACCTACATAGACATTTTAATTTACTACAATTACAAAAACTTCCCTATAATAATGCCCCACAAAATAATTTACCTCATATATTAGATGATATAATCATGTTCTCAACTGAGGTATTAGAAACATAAGAAAGGTGTGAGCATATATGATTTGTAAAAAAACATATCTTTTAATGAATAAAAACACGAGGTCGGTATGAATATCATAATATAAGATCATGATACCATAGATGATAATCATAGAACATATTAGAGAAATACAATATCATAAATAGATCATTATGGGAGTATTAGAGATATGAACATGGATAAAAATGTTACTTATTAGTTATATTACATTAGAGAATTAAATAAAAGTAAAAAACACTTCCAAAAATAACACATAATATTGAAAATATGGGATTTAATATAAATTAAATCTATCTTTGAAATTTAACATAACTATATGAATGATGAATAAATGTTTCATAAATTGATAAACTGGAAAATATGGAAACACCAAAATCAAAATTAAACCTATTCAATCAAACTCATTAATCCCACACCTATTTTAACAATCACCTATTATCCACAACTGAAAATCTGAGAAAAATATTCATGACCATGTTGGTGTGAATAAACCCATTTTGTATATTCATGACTATATTCTGAGATATAATCTTAAAAAATGCACTATCGGTTTATAGAGGACTCATCCCATCATATTCTATATGTATATATTCGACTAAAAATCAATCATAGTCATAACATAAACATCCCATGGAAAAATAATGGGTTTGTTAAATGTATCACATAACATAAACCTAATAAATCATCAAAATATCATTTTACAATACTATTCATAACATAATAACAAATACAGAATGATAAAAATACATCTTCTTGGTATATAAAAATTAGAGATAAAATTAGTGTAAAAATACAAAGTGTATTGCCAACACAATTTTAAATAGTATTATATTATTTGGAAAAAACATACATTTACAAAAACATTTCTTTGATGGGATTAAGAATAATATTTTAAAACATTATTATAGTTATTTATAAATAAGTGTTAATTAAATATAAAAAACTGTTTACAAAGGAAAATCGAAAATAATTTGACAAGTTTTAACTTTGAAAAAAAAAATTTAATGGAAAATTATTAAGGATATAATATTTTTGAAATGGGAATGTGAAAATAATTAAAAACAATTACATTTAAAAGGAATATTTTATTACAAAAATTGAAAATGGTATAAATTTTTCAAAAGAAAATGTGTTGTGGGTGATGAATCCTTTTATTTTGGATGAATAGAAAATAATTTTTAATATTTTAAAATAGTCATGATGAAAACCCATAATGTTAAATGTTGTATTTTTTTATAATTAATTAAGGAGAACAAGATAATAATTAGGGATATGAATAAATTGGGTTTTCCATAGTGAAGGAGAAAAATGGTGGGAAGTAAAAACCTTGTTATAGAAATAAAATCTATTGAATATGAAATACATATAACTTTTATTCCATAGTATAATATTTAATAATATAGGGGATATTTTTAGGATTAGTTTCACAGAAATTTGTAAAGAAATACATGATAAAATATACACTCTTATAATCCACCTAAATTACTTATTAATTGTTTCATCCTATGTTACATTTACTATATCATAATAATATGTGAAATAAGTCAAATTAATGGGGCTGATAATATAGAACATTCTAATTTTAAATACTAAATATAGTTTCATTTTACCATGAGAAATATCAATATGGTATGATCATAAGAACACGAGGAATATCATAATTTATATATCATATATCCTAGAATCTAAATGTGGATATAATATAAATATGAGACCATAATAAGTATAGAACAAATTTTTATAACCCAGTTTTCATAAATAAAAATTACTAATAAATATATTATTTTTATATCGTGGTGAAAAACCATTGAATAATAAGTGGTTTTGGTATTAACAATATAAGAATTTTACATTTAAAAGGGATCAATTCATGAAATGAATTCAATAGCATGAAAGGCATACAACGTGTATTACTGAAAGCGAATAATGAGGGGGTGAAAATGATATACATTGGTAATAATAAACAGGGTTAGTAATTGTAAAATAAAAAGTGTTGGAAAATAATTCAATTCAAAACGTATAATACATATTTAAAATTTGGTATTTGAATTGAAAGAGAAGAAGAATACATTTTCATTACCTTGATGGGTTTCTTCATAATACATGAGTATAACATATTAAGACCTTAAATATACTTTTTAGGGACTATCTGGGTGGTAAAATGACAATAAAAACATAGATAATTGATTTGGTGTGAAGAGTAAAGAGGGATGTGTGGGTATTTATAATAAAAGGGGCTGCATTGTGTATTAATTTCCAAATATAGGTCATTGAAATATAGGTTAGGGAAAATTAAAACCCAATGGAACACCCATGGATTATGAAAATGGGTTTAGTCATTAAAGTCACATTTTATAAAATTGTAATCCATTATAACCAATTTTCTTTAATATTATATTGGACATGGGAATAGATTTTTTCTGGAAATTAATAGTTTTTAAACATATAATTTTAATTTTAGAGATTTTAATGTCAAAAATTGTTTTGTAAATTGAACTAAATACATTTAAATATAGAAATTTAGTCAAATATAATATATTTGGAAATGGATTCTATTTACACTACAAAAAATAGGCCTTTAATAGTCCAAAAAGGGTCTTCATTATAACTAGAGAGGTTCTAACAGATAGAGTGTGATTAAAATACATAAAATTTTATCATAACATGAAATGTGAAGATAAAAAGTTAATTTATTTGTTCTAAAAGAATATATGATAAAGTAACTATTTCTCAGTACTTCTAGAAGCACTGATAAAGGACCACATTTATCAACTATTTTATTTTTCACTAATAAATGGTCCCTTTATTAGTTATTTTTAAAAGACTGACAAATGAACCATTTATTAGTGACTTTATTAGTGTGGATAGTGGGGCATAAAGCAGTGTCTTGTAATAGTACACCAAACACTAAAAAAAGAAATATAATGTGGAAACCAAAAATACTGATACAAAATATAATGAAAATAAAATTTACAAAAAAAATAAAAGAAAAAACAAGATTACATACATTTCAGACATTGGTTTATACAATTAAATGAGTAATTATAAATTATATCATACATTCAAAAACATCAATGATCTATTGTTTTTTTCCAATGACACCAACTCATTCCTTTACCAAACAAACAACCATACTCAAGTAAGGGAACAAAAATGTGTAGGAAAACACTTCATATATTATTATTAACACAAATAAATTAATTAAAAATAAGTTTTTATGCTTAAACCAATCATTGAGTCGTACTAGAAAAAATATGTATCATATTGAGTTACTATTGATTGTTAAATGCGACACCATTTGTTGTGTGTCCTCATGAAATTTTTCTTTGAAAACTAACTATATAATAATGCGATAAAAAAGACAAGGATATTATTTATATAAAATAATAAATAATGATTATAAAAAAAATCTTGGATCATTTTGACAATTTTGGTGATGTGATGGGAACATGAAATTAAAATGACACTTATATATTGATAAGACACATATTGATCCATACCAATCACATCGTAAATTTTATTTTGTAGAGTTTTATTCCTATATGTACCAAATGACATATTGATCATTTTAATAATGTATTAAAACAATATTAATGTTTTTATTAGTTTCTAGTGGGTATGTGTTTTTGAGTAAATGAAATTAAAAATAGGAACACACACTCGGAGTCATAATAGTCGCTTCATGTGGTGGTATTATGTGATAATTTTTCTGAAACATCACTAACTAATTATGAATAAATTTACAAAATTATCAAGACAATACAAGTGAATTTTATTGGTTTACAGTGAGTGACATTTTTTATTCAAAAATAAAAATTTTCAACTAGTACGGGATGCATTAATTCATAATGGGCACATTATGATTCAAATTTATGTGAAGATGATTCTTATACATACAATTTTTACTATGGATCATTTTCCTCTTATATGAAAACAATATGATTGGATTTTCCTTGTTTTGGGTATTCAAGTTGCCTTTTTTCTAATATTAATGTCAATTTTCAATAAAAATATGTACATGGAGTCTTACAGGTCACACCATGCATTAGGTAAATGTTTTAATGATTTTAACATGTCAAAAATGATTTATAGAGATTTTTCATAATATATAAAAACAATCCTAATATGTTTTCTTAGTATTGAGAATGCCACTTGCCTTTTTTACTAAACATTCAATTTAAAATGGAAGAATTGAATTTGGGTCATAAAAGACACCTATTTTGTAGGTTTTATATGAAGATGATTCCTACATGTAAAAAATTTATGATGATTCATTTCCTAAATTATCAAGATAATATGGGCGTGTTTTCTAGGTTTTCAGTGAGTGAATCATTTTTAACTAAAATGCCATTATTAAACTAATAACGGACACATTGAGTAATAACAGGAACATCAAAAATCATATTAAAGCGAGTTGATTCTTTCACCTAAAAATGATATTGAGATCAATTTAATATATTTTAAAAGCTATGAAAATTATTTATCTTAGTTATTTTTATTTTATTTCTCTTTAATACTTAAATTAATGTCAATGTTAAATAAAAAAGACAAAATTGGATTCATGTAGGTCACACCACGCATCAGATCAAGGTGAGAATGATTCTTATAGATCCCAAACAAATCATGGAACATTTATATAAAGTATAAAAACATTAAAAATTCATTTTATTGTATTTTTGTATGGTAGTATTATTTTTTACTAAAATACTAATATAAACTAGAAACATGCACATTGAGTCATACTTGTAACATCGTCTCAAGGTTTGATATAATACTAATTCCAACATTTAAATACTGAAATATATATGTTTTCCCTAAATTATGAATATTATCTAAGAACATTTTTATCATTTTTTAGAAAGGGAGACATTTGAACTAAAAATTCAATTTTAAAATAGAAACAAACTCGTTGAGTCACAATAGACACATCATGTATTATATTGATGTTTGTATGATTCATACATGTCAAAAATCACATATGGATCATTTTCAGAAAATATTAAAATACTTTTCATGTGTTTTATAAGTTTTCCATATGTTATTTTACTTATTTACTAAAATTAATGTTAATTTGTTTAAATAATGATGCCCTTGGAGTCATATCTATCACACCATGCGTCAGATTTTGGTGAGGTATATTTTTGCACAACCCAAATGACATAAATGTCTATTTAAATAATTATCAAATCATTTCTAATGTGTTTTCTCAATTTTGAGTATGTCACTTTTATATTTTATTAAAATGTTATTTTAAACATGAAAAAATAACTTTACGTCACACAAGTCACAAAATGCGTTAGTTTGATAGGAGTCTAATTCATACACATGAAAAATAATTTATGAATTGTTTTACTAAATTATCAATATAATCTGAGAATTATTTCTCAATTATAATTGAGTGACTTCTTTTGAACTAAAATTTTAATTTTAAATTGGTAAAAAAAAAAATGAGTTATACAAAAAACATAATGTTTCAAATTGAGGTAAAGATGATTCCTACAAAAAATGACTAATAAATTTTTTTCCTAAAATATTAAAATAATATGAACGCATTTTTTTAGTTTCGAGTATGTCATTTTACTTTTTGTTACCAAAAATAATGTCAATTTTAAATAGAATGATGCACTTAGTGTCATACCAGTCACATAGTGTCTTATATTAAGGTAAACAGGATTCTTAAATAACATAAATGACATGTTTATTTTTTTTAATAATTTATGAAAGCAATCAATGATTCTAATGTTACCCAGGTATCTACATTATTTCATTATATCACTACCAATAATTTACATTTTTTCAAATTTGTTAGAAAAAAATCCATTATATTTGTTGAAATAGGGAAGAGTAAAGTGATTTAGTATGTCCATTATATCATAAGACATTATCATAAGCTCAAGGGATGAGACATTACCTTTCGGGTTCTCATTGTCTCCAGTGTTCTATATGTTATTGATAGAATGGTAGTTAAAATTAGTACCCATAAAGGGGATCTACTTACATATAGTTTTAGGTGGCATATCATGATATAACAACCATTGGATGCTCCTATACACTGCAATTTTTTAACATTGAGAATGGATTTTTAGAAAATAACATTGACAAATTATGCATTTTCGGCAGTTCGACGATGAATTGAAATGGAAATATTAATAGCATTAGTATAATGAAAAATTTTAACTATTTTATAGTATGTTGAACATTGTTTAATGAAAAATAGAAATTCCCAAAATATTTGTGAAAACATTAAACAAGTATTAGATAAAAACAAATAAGAAATTAACATAAAAACAATATATAAAATTAAGATAAAATTGATTAAATATTTTGATGGAATATACATTTCAATTTTGGTTGTATAAATTCTTGACCCATTTTGTTACTCTAATTATCTCTGTTACAGCCATAAAGCCCAATCTGTCAAGATCTTGAGTCACTTAAAAAAACAACCCCAACTAAAATAAATTAATCCATCGACATGAGAGACAATTTATCGTGTCATTAATAATAAAAACAAATAAATTAAATATAAATAAAAAATACATTAAATCTCTTTAAAATGATTTTACTATGAAAACATCAAGAATCACATTTTGATTGAGGAGAGGTAGTTTAATTTCTCTTACTTCAAAGGTAGTGGAGGGAACATGATGGAATGTGATAAATTCCCACACTACAAGGGTGAACATATTTTTATATAGATGAAAGATGTAGTAGTTTTGGTGTAGAATTACATGAAATAAGGATTTAAATATTCTAGAATAAATGAAGTCTTAAGGGAATAATGAAATGTAAATCAATAATTTATTATACTTTTTTAGTAAATTAGAGAAATTATATTGTAACATTACCTCTACAAATTCACAATGGTTTTCCTTCATTAAATTATCTTCTTATGTGATATTGGTAACATAATACTGTGTATAAGTAATTTTTAAGTTGAGTAGTAAAAAATTTAATTTAGAAAAGTTAATGTACTCGAGAACATATAATATTATGATGAAAAAATATAGTATATTTATAAGGCCCCGACCATAAAACTTACTTTATCATGAATTAAATGAATAATTTTGATATAGGATCTTTTTAGGTTTAGAGTTTTAGAGAATTATGTCATAACTATTACATCTCAAACGATTACATAGTAGACACTTCTACTAAGTTTCCATAAAATAATAAAAAACCCCTTAAAAATAAACATGTCTAGTTCAATGTTTCAGATAGCATGTATTTTGTTGAACCCATCCTTGACCCTATTCATCTTTAATTAATGTGGAAAACATTACAAAAACTTGGTATGAGCATAAAAAGCCTAGAAAAGGATACAAAAAGAAGGAAAAAATGTTAGTTTTTTCAAAACAATAGGTAAACCCTGAATACTTTAACAAAGTAATACTTTTCACCTATATGAATTAGTAAAAACTATTCATTGAATAAAATACCATTACATACCCTTTTCTAAACGAAAGATTACCATAAAACCCATATAAAGAACACATAACATATAAAGGTAACTTGGGACATAAACATACTTAAATGGAATAACCATACGGTCGACTTCCACACAGACTTAATGGAATAGCCATAAGGCCAACTTCCATACCCAATGCATTGGAGGTTATAACGTATCCACCCGTCCTGCTATTCACAGCACCACTCGACATATGGTTTATCACGTAACCACCCGTAAAATGTCCAAGTACTATCATTACAGATAAAATATTGAAAATATAAACATTTTAATAAGAATATTTCATTTGCAATCACAATAAGTAATTTCATGATATTGAAGTAATCAATCCATTTTCAAAAAACATTTAAAAGAGATTTTTGAATCAAAGTGTCCCATACCAACTTGATGATTTTTATGGAATTATAATTTTAAAACATTAATTTCTATATAAATAAATACTGAAAAACATTTTGAAAACATGGACATTAAAGATAATGATTTAGAATAATGAATCTTTAAAACATTTAAAACAATATTTTTGTTAAAGAGTTTTTAACAAAATGAGAGACACCTGAATACAAATAATTGCGGAATAAAATTTAATCCGAGCATTATAATATCATGATAATAAAGGGATTCATGATATAATATGTCAAAGGACAGTATACACCGTATAAGAGTGAATTGGTGCATAACAACAATGAAGTCTCAATGGAAATATAAATTGAGATGAAATCCATTATAAAGATGATATCCTTAAGTTAAGGATAAATCTATCACATAATTATGTGTGAGAAATATAAATACACCCAATATAAGTGGATATTAAGTGTTAACCAATCAGAGGTCATTCACACATAATAATGGAAAAACAAAACCAATGACATCAGTATTTAACTCAATGAAATGAGATTGGGTTATTATTTCCCATACAAGTTCGTAAGAATTTATCAATGAGAAGATTATGTGTAGAAATAGTATATAATCACGAACGTTTGTGGATATTAAAACATAGAGATTGCACACATAATATTGGCATAATAAAATCAAGAAGTATTGGTTTAACCCAAATAATTGATAGTGAGTTAAGAAGTTCCTTTATAGAAATCTGACAGCTTAACGACGTCACATTAAAATTCAGAAAATGAGTTGATGAGAGAGAAAATGGTATCTCGTCACTTGGAAATAAAATTTACATAAATAAGGATATATAAGAACATATCCCAACATAATATTATGTGAATTAAAAGACATAACAAAATAAGTCTTTTAAAAAGAGGAGGGTGAATGGTCCCCTTACCGAGTTGGGTAACTTTCGAAACGTACACCCTATGGAATAAGGGTCATACAATGAAGATGTAAATAGTAATAAATGAAATTATATTAAAAAAAGAGTATAATAATGTGTAGTACATACACCACTCAAAGGAAATAATGGAAAAGGTAGCATAAATGTCAAGGGAATAAAAGTGAGATGAAAATTCAATTACGAAAACTCGGCAGCCAAACGGTGCCACTTAAAACATCCAAAAATGGATTTATGAGATTGAATAGGGTCTCTCATAATTTGAACATAAAAATTACAGTATGATTAATATAAAATAACATCCCCAAACATAAGAAAGATGAGCATAAAATAAATTACATAAAAGAGAGTACTTAAAAAGAAATAGAGAGGTTGGATCCCTTACCTCGTGTCTGACATGACTTGATCGTTCTTTAATCTCCTGAATAATAAAATTTGGTCAATTTATAATATCTTAAGAAACTACTTTAAATATTATTATTCAGTTCAAATAACATATTATAATGTTATAATAATTGGTTAATAAAGTGAGTTCATATCAAACGTTTTTGTCGATGTTCTGTACATGAGTAAAAATTGAACTTGTTGGAAAAGAATTTTCCATGTAGTTATAGGTACATCATATACAGAATAGTATTTATGTTTTAAATATCATATATATCCAGTATATATTCATTTTATACTATTCCATATCATTTTAAAAAAAATTAAAATCACCGTTCATGGAGACGATAAGTCGTACGTACGCATGAACGCTACTTTCATTTTTTGTCATATTAATGGAATTAATAAAGAGAGAGATAAATATATTATAATTACAGAATGATATCTATCATTTAGATGTAATATATTATATATATATCCATTATATATATGTACTTATAATAGAACATAACATTTGGAGAAAAGAAATGAAATGTACCGTTCATGGAAACAGTAAGCTGTACGTACGCATGAACGCTAAATTCCTTTTTTTTTGTATTTAATGGAATGAAATAATAATGATATAAAGTTATATTATAATTCCAGTAGGATATCATATGTAATATCAATAATTCCATCCTTTATACGTCCCACATATGGCATTAACGAATCAAATCACTTTAAGGGGGTGGTAGTCTGCACTTCTTAAACTGAAGATATCACATTTACCCATAATGGAAACCATAAATGTATGCCATAAATAAAAAATACAGAAGATTAAGGAAAAAATAAACATATTATATATCATATATAAATATATTGAAATCATAATGGACACCTTTTAAGGTGTTAAAAAAATATTGAACAATCATCGTTTCGTGAGGCAGTAATTCGCCATCCACAGAAACAATATGTTCTTTAACCATTAGACGAAGGTGTTTGAATGTTTAGCTCGAATACTTCTTATACAAACATCCTAGTATATTTAATATACTAGTTTTGTTACAAAAAAAAGTAATAAAAAGATTTTAGGGGTTTGAAGAAGCAAAATAAGACAAAAGAACACAAGGGAAGACATTACCTTAAATCGGGTAACTCTCTTTGATTTGAGCTCAAAGGATTCCTTGGAAAGTATTCTGCCCAAAGTAAGGCTTCAATGATGAATATAGGAATGTGGAGAGATGAAATGGGCCAGGGTTGGCCGATCCAAAGGCTTGAGTGGTGTGTGTAAGGTGGTAGAGGTGGGGGCCTTTTATAAGAGGAGAGTAGGGGCACTCTTGGAAAGTTATAAAATATTACTTTATTATAAAATTTATTTCGGATTTAAAATGCTCCAAAATGATATATTTAGAGGATAAGGTGATAAGGTTTCGAAATACACCCATCTAATAGGTTTGTGACAAGTTTAATACTTATATTTCACCCTATCTTCTCATTTTATTTTAATCATTCATTATTTATGTAATCACTGCATCATCACGATGTCATAAATAAATTAATTTATATAATGTCTAAAAATTATAAAATAAAATAAAGAAATAGGAAATATTTTTATATTTCTAATGAATATTTATGTTAAAAAATATGACTTGTATAACCCCATTTGAAAATTGTTTTAGTAAAACAACACATGTTAGTGACATTTTTATTTTAACATTAAATAAAAAGTTATTTATGTCATTTTCCTACCAAAGTGGCTCTATGGGGTCCCCAAGTTGACCCATGGATTTTCTCTGTCAGCCATGACACATCCAATGAGGGTAGGACATGTTTCTAGGTCATTTCATATTATTAAAACATTATTTTTACCTTAAATTACACTAATTACCTTTAATCTCGATTAATAAAACTTAAAAGTTAATATTCACCAAATATTATTTTAATCTCATTGAACCAAATTTTACTTCTTAATGAAAACCATTTATGTCATATTTTTGAAAATCAAATCATTGAAGTTCCAAAGTTTCATTTAAACGAACAATTAGTTTCTTTAACTACCACTTAGTGGTTTCACTATTTATCTAAAATTGATGTTCTTCAGAAAAATACCAAAAATTCCCCCTAAGCTATATTTGATATTCCGAATTCAAAAATGATGTCTATTTTAAAAAATAAAAAACATATAAGTTATATTAATTATTTTAATAATTAATTCCCACTGTCAGAGCAAATAGAGTGTTTTTATGAAACAATAAGTATCAAAAGATTGACACTAGTTTAAGTCCAATTTCAAGATGAAATTAATTCCAACGACCAATATTGGATTAAATAGTAAAAATTTATTATAATTTCACTTTTAAACCAATTAAAAAGATAATATAATCATTTAAATAAATTATATTAAAAAGTGTTTTTGAATTAAAATACAACATTTTTCACTATTCATTAAAAAATGAACTTTATCGGAAAAATACCAAAAATTTACACAAAGTAAATTTTGATGTCCTGATTCTAAAGGAGAATTTTATTTTGTCAAATATAAAAAATAAAATTGTCAAAAATTGGATTTAAAAGAGGTTCTTCATCAAAAGGCGGTTAATCGAACTTTTAAATAATATTAGAATGTTTACGCTTAAAATTGGATTCATACGCATTTCTAATCCTCTAACATTTATTGTAAAAAGTAAAAGTATTTGAAAAACATATATAATAATTTTGTAGTTAGTTCTGTTCATTCCCGCCATTACAACAGCTAGGCGTTAACTACAATTTAAAATAATATTATTTTATTATTATAGTGCAATGTATGATTCCCATGAAACTCGTTGTTGCGTATTGGGTACACCATCGAGCATAGCGTCCCCTTTAAAGTTATATTAATATTTTATTCACAAATATGGATAAATGTAAAAATGTCATATTCTTTATTTACATAGTGTGTTACATCCTTCCCCCCCTTTTGGGAATTGCATCCTCACAGGTTTAAAATTGTGCTTGGAAACTTCATTGAGAACCCCACATCGGAACAAGATTCTGTAAAACAATCACTTTAAAATAAAGAAAGTGAAGTACAAATGTCACCCTAGTTAACTCATACTATGATTCCATGTAGGAAAACATGTATGTGGAGGAAAAAAATGTTCATGTTCTGAGGGAGAGTGATAGTTAACATGTCTTGGAGAATGTTAACCATAAGAAAATCACAAACTTGTGATGGGTTAAACGGTGTTCGATTCCCCAGTAGGAAAAGTTAACAGACAACATTTTTGTTTTATGTTACTCTTCATTGAGGAATTTATTTTTTTGATTAACTAAATCATAATGATACATACTTACTTGTCACGTAGACTTTCAAATTTTACAAGATTCCTTAATCAAACTCATATTTTCTCCAAAAGACGAGTATTTAGGAAGACTTGTTCGCATTAAGAGTACTATAATCAACTTATTGAGAATCAACTAATAAAAAAATGAGAACTATATATTTCCCATGTCTTTAGAAAAATTCCAAAACAAAAAAATTTTAGAACAAGATCCACAAATGAATAATCCTTTATAAAAAATAAAATCTATTCTTAATCTCCAAAATTTGTCCAACAAACCCAATGTTCAACGAAGACCATTAGATAAACAATTTTTCAATAAAATTGTTCAAATTAAACCAAACTAAGATTGAAACCCAAATATTTGAAGGACTTAATGACATAGTCTTCAAAGGTAAAAATTAACATTTATCTCCAAATAACATCACTTGCTCTTAAAGTCTCATATTTAAAAGTAATTAACATAATCACACATCCTCCATGATAGGTTAATAATTTCCATAGATAACCCAAAATAAACTTACTCTTGATTTCTAAAATAATCTAACTGAAATGAATTAGTCAAACTAACTAGGTACTTCATGTTGTCCAGTGGTAGGAGTTAAATACCAGTCGCACTTTGGTTGTGGGTTTGATTTCCACAGCTTTGTCCGACGCAACGGGTTGTCACACGGTCTGCGTGATGTCCTTTTTCAAAAACTACATAATTCTTAAAACATTCCCCAAAATGAGAAAAAATATTCAAAAATAATCATAACATATTTTAACCTCATGTTTATCTCATGCATTTCATTTTCCATCATAACATATAATAACCCATAATTACCTCAAAAGTAAGGATCATATAAACCCTAATTGTTACCTTTATAATTATTACCTGAACTTACACATCAATTGGTCATCTCATACATGATGCATTACAGAACATTCCAAGGTAAAAGTGGTTGATCATGACACTTTGATAGTTGTTTTAGAACAACCACGAGTTTCCTCATTGAATCCCCCATTTCATACAGTCTCTTAATCAGAGAACCACCACAGTTTCCTTCAAACCTATTGCCACATTGGTTCCTGCTAGATCCATCCATTCACTAAAAACAGAAATGTCAGTGTGAGTATTTAAACAAAACCATCATGTACTAATGAGGAAGGTAAACACTAAGATATACATACTCAATCACTTTATCAAAATTAGGACTCTTTCTGAAATCCTAACCATTATGGTAATGTCACTTATGCTTAGAGAATACCCTAAACTCTAAAGTTATCTAAACTAGCCTCTGATACCAACTATAAGGCCTCGGCCTTAAACCTTACATTATCATGAATTAAATAAATAATTCACATAAATAATCTTTTCAGGTTTAGAGTTTTAGAGAATTAGGTTATAACTACAACATCTCAAAAGATTAAATAGTAGACACTTCTACTAAGATTCCATAAAATAATAAAAAAACTCTTAAAAAGAAACATGTCTATTTCCATGTTTTAGATAGCATGTCTTTCCTTGAACCCATCCTTGACCCTATTAACCATTAAGTCCATGTAAAACATTTCAAAAACATGGTATGAGCATAAAAAACCCAGTAAAGGATACAAAAAGAAGGAAAACTGTTAGTTTTTTTCAAAACAATAGGTAAACCAGGAATACTTTACCAATGACATAAATTTCACCTTTATGAAGTAGTAAAATCTATTCATGGAATAAAATACCATTACTTACCCTTTTGTAACAAAAATATTACCATAAAACCCATATAAAGAACACATAACATATAAAGTAAACTTGGGACATAAACATACTTAAATGGAATAACCATATGGTTGACTTCCACACATAGTTAATGGAATAGCCATACGACCAACTTCCATACCCAATGCATTGGTGGTTATAACGTAACCACCCATCCTGGTATTCACGACACCACCCGTCATATGGTTTGTCACGTAACAACACGTAAAATATTCAAGTACCATCATTACACATAAAATATTGAAAACATAAACATTTTAATAACAACAATTCATTTTCAATCACAATCAGTAATTCCAAGATATTGAATTAATCAATCCATTTTCAAAAACCATTTAAAAGTGATTTTTGAATCAAAGTGTCCCATACCACTTTTAAGATTTTAATGGAATTATAATTTTAAAACATTAATGTCCATATAAAAAAATACTGAAAATCATTTTGAAAACATGGACATTAAAGATAAAGATTTAGAATAATGAATCTTTAAAACATTTAAAATGATATTTTTTTAAAGAGTATTAACAAAATGAGAGACACTTGAATGAAAAAAATTGTAGAATAACATTTAATCCGATATTATAATATCATGAGAATAATGGGATTCATGATATAATATGTCAAAGGACAGTATACACCATATAAGAGTGAATTGATGAAAAACAACAATGAAGTCTCAATGGAAATGTAAATTGAGATGAAATCCATTATAAATATGGTATCCTTAAATTAAGGATAAATCTATCACATAATTATGTGTGAGAAATATAAATAAACCCAATATAAGTGTATATTAAGTGTCAAACAATCAGAGGCCATTCACACATAATCATGGAAAAACAAAACCAATGACATAGGTATTTAACTCAATGAAATGATATTGGGTTATTATTTCCCATACAAGTTCGTAAGAATTTATCAATGAGATGATTATGTGTAGAAATAGTATATCTACACAAAGGTTTGTGGAAATTACAACATAGATATTCCACATATATTCTTGTCATAATAAAATCATGAATTAGAGGTTTAACCCATAGAATTGAAAGTGGGTTAAGATGTTCCCTTATAGAAATCCAACAGCCTAACGATGTCACTTTAAAATTCAGAAAATGAGTTGATGAGAGAGAAAATGGTATCTCATAACTTGGAAATAAAATTTACATAAATAATGATATAGAAGAACATATCCCAACATAATAGTATGTGATTTAAAATACATAAGAAAAGATGTCTTTTAAAAAGAGGAGGGTGAAAGGTCCCCTTACCGAGTTGGGTAACATTCGAAACGTACACCCCATGGAAGAAGGGTCATAAAATGAAGATGTAAATACAAATAAATGAAAGTATATTACACAAATAGTATAATAATCGTCAGTCCATACACCACTCATAGGAAATAGTGGAAAACATAGCATAAATGTCACGGGAATAAAAGTGAGATGAAAAATCCATTACGAAAACTCGGCAGCCTAACAACGCCACTTAAAACTTCAAAAAATTCATTTATGAGATAAAAAAGGTTCTCTCATAAAATTAAAATAAAAATTACATTATGAGGAATATAAAAGAACATCCCCAAATATAAGAAAGATGAGCTTAAAATAAATGACATAAAAGAGAGTACTTAAAAAAAAGAAAGAGGTTGGATCCCTTACCTCGTGTTTCACATGACTCGATCGTTCTTTAATCTTCTGAATGATAAAATTTGGTCAATTTATAATTTATTAAGGACCTACTTTAAATATTATTATTCATTTCATATCAAATATTATAATGTTATAATAATTGGTTAATAAAGTGAGTTCGTATCAGACGTTTTTTTCGATGTTCGGTACATGAGTAAAAATTGAACTTATTAGAAACGAATTTTACATGTAGTTATAGGTACATCATATCCAAAATAGTATTAATGTTTTAAATATAATATATATCCAGTATATATTCATTTCATACAATTCCATAGCATTTGGGAAAAAAAATTAAAAGCACCGTTCATGGAGACGGTAGGCCGTACGTACGCATGAACGCAACTTTCATTTTTTGTCATATTAATGGAATTAAAACAAAATGAGAGATATATATATTATAATTCCAGAATGATATCTATCATTTAGATGTAATATATTACATATATATCCATTATATATATGTACTTATAATAGTACATAACATTTGGAGATAAGAAATGAATTGTACCTTTCATGAAAATGGTAAGTCATACGTACGCATGAAGGCTACTTTCATTTCATTTTTTTTTTGTATTCAATGGAATGAAATATTAATTATATAAAGTCATATTATAATTCCAGAATGATATCATATGTAATAACATTAATTCCATCCTTTATACATCCCACATATGGCATTAACGTATCAAATCACTTTGAGGGGGCGGTAGTCCGCACTTCCTAAAATTAAGATATAGTATTTACCCATAATGGAAACCATAAAGGTATGACATAAATGAAAAAAAAGAATATTAAGTAAAAAATAAACATATTATATATCATATATAAATATAGTTACATCTTAATAGACACCATTGAAGTTGTTAAAAGAATATTGAACAATCATCGTTTCGTGAGGCAGTAATTCACCATCCACAGAAACAATATGTTCTTTAACCAATAGACGAAGGTGTGTGAAAGTGTAGCTCGAATCCTTTTTATAAAAAAATCATAGTATATTTAAGATACTGGTTTTTTTACAAAAAAAAGTAATAAAAAGAGTTTTGGGGTTTGGAGAAGCAAAATAAGACAAAAGAACACAAAGGAAGACATAACCTTTAAATCAGGTAACTCTCTTTGATTTGAGCTCAAAGGCTTCCTTGGAAAATAATTCTTCCCAACATGAGGCTTCAATGATGAAGAGAGGGATGTGGAGAGATGAAATGGGTAGGTTGTGGCCTATCCAATGTCTTGAAAAGTGTGTGTAAGGTGGTAGAGGTGAGGGCCTTTTATAAGAGGAGAGGAGGGGCACTCTTGGAAAGTTATAAAATATTACTTTATTATATACTGTTTTTCAAATTTAAAAGGTCCCAAAAGGATATATTTCAAGGATAAGGTGATAAGGTTTTGAAATACACCCATCCAATAGTTTTTTGGAAACTTTAATACCTATATTTCACCCTATCTTCTCATTTTATTTAAATCGTTCTTTTATGAGGTAATCACTGCATCATCCTGATTTCATAAGTAAATTAATTTATTTAAAGTCTAAAAATTATAAAACAAATACAATGATATAGGAAATATTTTTTATTTCTAATTAATATTTATTGTCAAAAATATGACTTGTATAACCCCACTTAAAAATTGTTTTAGTAAAACAACTCATGTTTGTGACATTTTTATTTTAACTTTAAATAAAAAGTTATTTATGTCATTTTCTACCAAAGTGGATCCATGGGGTCCCCGAGATGACCCATGGATTTTCTTGGTAGGAAATGACACATCCAATGATGTTAGGACTTGTTTTTAGGTCATTTCATATTATTAAAACATTATTTTTACCTTAAATTACACTAATTACCTTTAATCGCGATTAATAAAACATAAAAGTTACTATTCACCAAAAAATATTTTAATCTCATTGAACCAAATTTTACTTCATAATGACAACCATGTATTCTGGATTTTTGAAAATAAAATCACAGAAGTGGCAATGTTTCATTTAAACGAAAAATCAGTTTCTTTAACTACCACTTAGTGGTTTCACTATTCATCTGAAATTGAAGTTTTTCAGAAAATATAAAAAATTCCCCATAAGATATATTTGATATTTCGAATTCAAAATTGATGAATATTGTACAAAATTCAAAACATATAAGGTACATTAATTAATTTAATAATTAATTCCCACTGTCAGAGCAAATAACATGTTTTTAGGAAACAATAAGTATCAAAAGATTGACAGTAGTTTAAGTCCAATTTCAAGATAAAATTATTTCCAATGACCACTATTGGATTAAATGGTAAAAATATATTCTAATTTAAATTTAAAACCAATTAAAAAGATAATATAATCATATAAATAAATTAGATTAAAAATTGTTTTTGAATTAAAATACAACATTTTTCACTATTCATTAAAAAATGAACTTTATCAGAAAAATACCAAAAATTTACCCAAAGTAAATTTAGATGTCCCGATTCTAAAGAATAAATTTATTTTGTCAAATATAACACATAAAATTGTCAAAAAGTGGATTTAAAAGTGGTTCTTCATTAAAAGATGGCTAATCGACCTTTTAAAGAATATTAGAATGTTTACGCTTAAAATTGGATTCATTCTCATTTTTAATCCTCTAACATTTATTGTAAAAAGTAAAAATATTTGACAAAAATATATAGTCATTTTGTAGTTAGTTCTATTCATTCCCGCCATTACAACGGTTAGGCGTTAACTACAATTTAATATAATATTATTTTATTATTAGAGTGCAACGTAAGATTCCCAAAAAACTCGTTGTTGTGTATTGGGTACGCCATCGAGCATAGTTTCCCCTTTAAAGTTATATTAATATTTTATTCACAAATATGGATAAATATGAAAATGTCATATTATTTATTTACCTGGGCTGTTACAATATTAGAAAACACTTTTATCTTTTCATTGTGATCTATTTAAATTTTAAATTGTTTTGGGGATTTGGATCCCCTATAGGGAATCAAAATCCCCTATATGTGGTCCATCTAATGTTAAAGACATTGTCTATATTGGGATTGTCATGAAATGATTGAAATCTCCCTATGAAAGGGTAATTCATGATTGAAATTTCCTCGGACCCATATTTGATGTAATCACCAACTGAAAAATTGACCAATTATTTCTTTTTTGTATCTAAGAAAAGAAATACTTTCACTACTTGTGATTCTATTAGGAATGGATGATGTTTTTCCCTTCCTCCTAGAAATTCACCTTTATGATTCACAATTCAGCAACATTCACTAAACTCCAATTATAAACCCATTTGAAATAGAGAACTAGAACATGAAATATCGTATAATATAACATGTATATTTATTCAATATTGCAAAAATTTGAAATATTTTCACAAAATTAATTTCTATCCATGGAACCAGATACATTATTGTACTCCTCCAAAAGCATAACTCCACTATTTCGAATCATAAAACAATCACAATGTTCTTTTTTATAGAAGATATAACTATTGATTAGAAAACAATGTAATATATATGTCATTCATTTGGTCACCTAGATAGCCATCGAAGCCTTTGAACAATTGTATTCTGATTTTCAGATAACTCATTAAAAATTTGATATCAGAACCACCCAATAACTATTTATTATTTGTATTTAATATCTATACAGAATCCCATGATGGATTCAAATATCTGTAAATTTACATATGGGATTCAACATAGTAATCAAAATATTCACTATTATGTAAAATGTAAAGATGCACTTGATCTTTGTCTATAAAGGTAATTGTAGTAGTTTCTCTTACTAGAATACATTCACCCAATTGTTGGCAAACTTGATGAAACTTTGGGAGTCCAATTTTGTCAACATCCAAACATTAATCAGCACTCTGATTAAAAACTAGCATTTTTATTGATTTTGAAAAAACACGGGGCATAAGAAATACATCATTGTGGTCTAATGTATTGAAATCTGAGAGAAACATATACAAAAACAATTAATCTCTTCACATTGAAAATATCCTAAGATGAACAAGGAGGGTATACTTTTATATGCGGTTACCATAGATGCCAAAAAAATATAGTACCATGTTACCCTCCCACCTTAGGCGAGTGATCCCCATATGGTCACTCATAAGCTGTTTAAACTTCCTAATAATATACACTATGCTCCAGGTGTAGCTGCCATTGCCTAACAGTGCTTTGTAGATGATAAAGTTGTCTGTTCCACTGCCTGCAACATTATTTTTTATTGTTCTCAAAGCTCCAGACCCATATCTATAGCCTGATCCTCGGCCTGCAAAGAATCACATCTTCAATAAATGGAAGAGAAAGTGGCAAAAAAGGACCCCTCCTAGTCCTTAATGTCCCCTCCAACTCGCATCTACCCCCCCCCCCACCCCCCAATAAAATACCCATCTGTGTTCATCATGAGCCCACTGTTTAGATGATTCAAATGAACCCAATGTCCCTTCCCCATGTTGTTGGCTTGATGGGATAGGAAATGTTTCAGGAAGAAAGTTCATACAGAGGGAGCAGCTTGGAAGTTTGAATAGAAGCTGACCAAGTCTAGAACACTTTTCATCATTTTTGAGATTATACTGGTCTAAGAGTATCATATGTTTTTGTGGTGAGCATCCCGAATGTCCTTCTAAATGATCTTATATCATTCCATGAGAAAGATAGTCCTATGTTTCCTCTTAAGGCCATGATCAATAGCTCATTGAAACCATGATATGTTGAAGTTTTCCTACACCCCTCCGTAATAATTCTAACATAAGAATTCTCCGATCGCCTTCCATACCCAACATTCCAAATCTCTATCATAGATGAGGTTCCCCATCGCTTCTTATTTGGAATTTATGCTACCCCATCACCATGAATCCATGCTTACTCCAATTTGATATATGAATTCATTAGTGGGTAGGGATTTATTTCTCACTCACCACAATAAGAAATAAAGGTTTGACTGAATCACCTCACACCACAGCATCACCCCCCCCCCACACACATCTTCATTTGTCGAATACCTCCTCACATGAGCAATATCCATCATTGAGAACTCTCTTCAAGAGGATCCCATAAAAATGAGTCTATTTGGGTATTAATTATTAACAATTTGGTTGAAGGAAACACATTGGTTCTCATAAATAATGGACTGAAGAAACATTGGATAACCTCTTGCCTCCCAAAAAGATTGATTTTGTGTGGGACAGCTTAGGAACCACAACCTGCTACCCCCCCCCCCCCCCCCCAACTCTTGGTGCCAAAAGATTTTGTACCCTCTCCACACTCTCCATCGAGAATAATTCCACAATGTCTTAGTGTATGTGTGAATCCGATTACATATCAAAAAAATACACGTCATCTACTCATTCAAGGTTAGTCTATACTTATCTTGCATTGTGCATCCCAATAATGTTTGTCCTTCCCAAGACTCGCACTCAAGCTTAGTGTGAAGCCCATGCTTGGTCGAGATGACACTCATCAAGTTAATCGTTAGATAATTCAATAGATTCATCATCAATATATTTTTCTAATCTACAACATGTTTGATGACATCGATTCATGACTAACATATCCAAAATCTTCATATACAATTCAATAGGGTACATCCACCAGTAATGGGTAGGACCTCATAGTTGAACCTATCTAAGTAAAATATCATGTGGAACATTATATCAAAGAATTATGGTAGGAAGAAGATATCTAATTCACAAAATATCAATATAAAATCCTTATCCATGATAGGATATTTTTTATGGTCTATAACATTACTACATATGGATTTGGAAAATATTTAGTGTCTGGTTAATTAATTCCATAAATTTTTAAGTATAATGAAATAGAATGAAATAAACATTGAATATCGGGTCAAGACAAGAAGCTAGTGTGATTTTATTCCCGATAAATTCAAATTAGTCATTGAAATGACATTATTAATAATTTATGAATACCTCTCTAGAAATTTTTGACTATTAAGGAAAATGAAAAAATATTGTTTTTCTATTTAGATTGAGTGTAAGATGATGTAAGAAGAAAATTACACCAATTATCATTCCCCAACAACAACTCTTCCTATATTTCCATGTCAATCATGTCCATCATAGCCTTGATACCATCATTTCTTTTTCCAGCAACAATTTGTAACATAGAAATAACACTAACATATATATATTTTTCTACATGAATGAGATCAAAAAAATATATGGAATAAAAAATATTATAATAAAATAATTCAAAGAAAATGTTTCCAATCATCTAACATGATTAAGTATAGTTTTTAAAAAATGTTTTACCCAAAAGGAGTAAATATCCTCTACATCATCAAATAATTGATCACCCATTTGTTGAGATAGTGTTATACCTTTTTCGATTTTACCATTTAAAGATATCATCCATGATTAGTATTTATATGATCGAGGAAACAAAATTGATGTCCTAAAAACATAGTATTTTCTTAATGTTTCAACTAAACCGAGTGTGTGAATTATTCACAAATGGGACACCCCAATATTCGTTTAATGTTTTAGTTAGATAAATTTACATAAATAGGATAGTAATTTTTCATCTTATTCAACATGGACCTCCACATGAGTTCATTACTTTTATTAGAATAATACAATTTAACACATGCACCCCATATCAATTTCAGATCATTGACCAATAGAGCCAATGGTACATCAATATCATTACCATGTTTTGATGGTCTAAATATAAGAAGAGACAAAATAATGTATTTTCGTTTAATGCATAATCAGGGTGAAATGTTAAAAATTATCAACATGATGGGCCAAGTACAATTAGTACTACTTTTCACACCAAAAGTATTTATTCCATTTGTATATAACAAAAGAATAAATTTTCATAACTCATTTACCACTTCATGATATTTGTAATCAATATCCTTCTACTAAGAAGAATCTACTAGATAAGGTAGATTCCAATCATTAATTTTTATATTAGAATTCCCTATCAATTGTCTCCCAATTTCCTAACATCCATATTGTCTCCTAAATAATAAAATGATAAGAATGTACCATATTGTTTTTGAAGGGCTTGATTGATTTTTCATTTATCTACTCCCACTACACTTAGGGAATTTTATGAGTGAATCATGGTCCTTGTGAAAAGATATTAAATAATTTGGAAATACATTTATTTTTTAGGGATCATTCTCATATATGATATAAGTTTTTAGCACCATAAATTTTATGTAGTAGATCATTTTCTTTTGAAAGAATACCATTCATATGAACACATTTTTTTTGTAAAACCGGTGTCACTCCATCTACTACAATTAGTACAATTATATAACATCAATAAAGATAACAGTTTCATGTATTTAGTAAAACCCATGAATAATGTTCTCTTAGAAAATAGATTTGAATTATGAAACAACATAGAATAATCATGAAGTTCATCATCAATTTCCACAATCACATCATCCATGTAATCTGAATTATCATTTACACTGGTATTCATATCAATTGATCCCTAAATTGATGTATCATCCAAATCAGTGTTCACATTCAGTTTTTTCTCATGTATAGTCCAATATTTATTTATATAATCTAATATATGACTAATAATTTTTTATTCAAACTCTTTAGGGTTAATTGTTCTTGAAATATAAGAATGTAATTAATGAAAAAGGATTTGATAAGGTTCGTGTGCATGCATTATTGAAAACAAGACGAACTCTTTAACTCAATATTCTGAATTTTTGAAAAATGATTGGAGTGAATTTATTTCTGATACATATCAACCGTAATAAGATCATAAAATATTATTATTTTTAGAATAAATAAATAAATAAATAAAAGATATTCATTATTAAAATTCAATGTTATACTTATTTATAATATGGGGAACCCAATATTTTATTGTATCAAATATTTTTTGTATTCTTTGAATGAAATTGGTAATTTAATTTATGAAAATAATTAATTCACTATGGTAGGTGATATCCTACGAATTCATCCAAAGCTCAAAGTTATACACACCTATCGTCCTCATCATCTTTATCTCCCAAAAATTTATTATTTCATTTTGTTAGTTGAGACTGATCCCCTAATCTCTTGTGGACATCCACATTTATTATTTGAACAACACTATGTAGTTGTTATTTCATACTGGCTATTGGTGATCATTTTGGATGAATACTTCTCTGGGTATTTTAATAAAGATAATATATAAGTGGGATGAGTCTCATGAAACAAAATGCAATAACCACTATTATGTATATGTAGTTGGGGAGGATGAAACCAAACCATTATTATCAAAAATAATGGCGGTGGTTAGAATTTTTCCTACTTTCTATTCATGTAAGAATAAAAACTATAAAAAAATAACTAATGCTTTTTCTGATAGAAAATAATTACAAGTCATATAGATTAATTCATATAAAATATAATGTTATTTTTGAATCTAGGGTTTCATAAATTTTCAAGAATTATTTTTATAATGAAAATTAAATTAAAATTAATCCTCACAACGAATGTTACAATGTTTCATCTTGTTAAGATATAATTATAGAGAATAAAAATGATTCTTAAATTGAATAAACATGTATTACAAGGCCTAGAAATGAGAAATAACCATATCAAAAATTCATATATTAAAATACTTTATTTTTCTTATTGAAAGAGATCAATATTATAATATTTTTTAAATTATCCTATAACACTAACCGTAGATAATGATATAAATTTATATAAGGAAGAATTATATTCAATATATGTTTCATTCTAGAATGAAAAATTTTACTCTAAATCCATTTTATTGGTATTTCAAAAATCCACTATTTTTTGAGTGTTAACCTCATAAAAAATCCGTGATTGAAAATTGAAAACATTACACACTGCCAAAATAGAAAGTTAATACCGAAATATAAATAATGCAAGTTATACAACAAAATATTTTCAGCCTTGATTGGATCATCTAGCATCCTGAGTAGAGGCCAACTATTAACATATCTTTACAAGGAATCATTGTAAGAATATGACGCACTGAAAGAAATCAATAATCAATATAGACAATAAGAGGATGTAGTCAACAACCCTTCAACACCAACGAGATGAAGAACATAAACTCCCAATTCTAGAACTACACCATTATGGTAGAAAAATAGTGCACCACCACCAAAGCATGATTCCATAAATGTAATAAAAAAACATTATCTCTATCACTAATAATCATGCTAGACTGAAATAAAACAATCCATCACAAACATAACCAAAAAAAAGATGAATCAACAATACTAAGCACTTAGGCCTCGAAGAATTTATCAAAACAATCTGGAACAACATGCCCTGTATATGAAAAAAAAATATAGACAAATGAATCATGAGATATACCTCCTCAAACACTGTCGACCACTCAAAAATACATCCCACGACTCAATGAAAATCACAAGGAATGTTTTTTTTGGGATAATAGTGGTGTAATCTATTAGAAAGAGTAGAATATAAGGTACAATAAGCCTCAAAATTGTGCTTTGTCCATTATCATAACCACCAAACCTTGCCTTTGGTACCACTGTGAAAAAGAATAAATCCAAATAGATGTCAACGAAACACCAGAACGGAATAGAAAGAACACATTATCATCTCCACTGAGGAAACATAGATTCCATTTGACACTAGTATACCACTATCACCAACCAATACCTAAAAAATACACCATAGAATGAAGTCAACAAAATCGGAAACCCAAAATATTATATATCTAGAATTGAAAACCATGGATCGGAAGTGAATCATAATTAGCAGGCCTCAATCATGAAAGGGAAACCCATAGAATAGTGTAAAAAATAAGTCAATGGGGAAAATTGGGAGACTCAAGATCCATTAGAAATGAACAGAAAATTTTGATACAAGAAATGAGGGGAAGAGGTACGCTGGAGTCCAAACCCAATAGAATCCCGATTTACTCTAGATTCATTGTGTTAAATTGGGTGGAACTTTATTTACAATGGTTCCAAAAGTAAGAGTGAAGGTCAAAGTGGGTGAGTTCCAGGAGTAAGATAAGGGGATGAGAACAAGAGAAGGATAAAAATGTCAGAGAATAAACTCTCACTTCATAGGTGATGATGGGAGTGAGGGGCTGACTATTCTAGGAAGAAACCCTAGTGCAAGGACTAATAAATTCATAATTACCTATTTTATAAAATATTTTATCAATATTAGTTGTAATTATGTATTTAGAATACTTTATGACTCCAATCGTAAAATTGATTTTTTTACAAATTATTATTAATCAATGGTTTCAAAAAAATGAATGGATTGGTTATTTTGATAGATATAATAATTTAGATCAAATTTGGACAATGAAAATATTATTTTTCTTTTAGATTCATTAAATCATTTATGTATTCATTAAATATATGTCAAAAATATTTTTAATTGAAAATTTTAAAACAAATAAATTTACATAGAATAATATGAAGGTTATATATTAATTATATTTAAATGAAATAATGTAAATTTGTAAAATTTTCTGATGGTATTAAGGAAGAACCTAAATAAAATGAGAATTATGCATCTACAATTTTTTCTAATGGATATTTACATAATAATTTTGATAAGTGTACTTTTCAAATGCTCCAAAAACAATAACATGTACAGATGTGTATCTATGTCAATGACATTTTAAATTTCAAAAACAACATGACTGTTATTAAAGATATGGAAAAATATTTATCCACTATGATTGATATGAATAAATTTATAATAATATACTCTATACTAATTATTAATTTAAGAATAAATTGTGGGGGTTATTAATAATTTTGGTATCTTTATATTGTGAATATGTGGAATTCTTTTGATCATATTGGTTTCAAAGATTCAAATACATTATTTGAATTTAGTGTTGGTTTGTTTATTAATATAGACATAGCCTTAACAAGTCATGTACATTCTATTGAAATTACAATTTTAATGTTTGTAACATAATATAATAATACCAATATCAAATTTTTGGTCAATGAAATGCATTAATATTATATTAATTCTTGTGTGGATCCTTAGATATGTATAATTAAAATATTTTATGCTTAAAGAAGGCTAAAAAATTGGAGTTTATTTTATAATGATAATTTGAATACATTAAGTATTCAAAAATTCACATCTAAATACCATCATATGAGATTTTCAATAACTATTTGGATAGATATTTAATCGTAGATATTGTTCCATTTATGGGTTCAGAATTAAACATAACTTTCACATTGGACAATAGAGTAAGAATTTCATACATTAACAAGTTATTGAATGAAAAAAAAATCACCAACATAATAATAAATTTATTGTTATGTAATATTCCATTTCCTCTTATTTATATTAATTACTGGATGTTAAAAAATAATTTCAATAGATGATAGACGCATGTATAAAGTAAATTATAAACAAATTAATTTCATACATGATATGTGATAAAATTATTATAAAATAGAACCATAAAAATTGTTCCTGTAAAATCATTTTATAGCCACAAAGATACATCTAAAAAATATATTTCATGGGTTATTTCAGAAAAAATAAATATTAAATTCGGTTATGACCTTTAAAATTAACTGGTAGGTGAAATGAGTGATCGTACACTTGTGCAATATTCACCCCTAGATCTCTTTCAAATGATCCCACATTTTCACATGATGTTTGTAGAGGAGAACAATATAATATAACACATCTCAATACAATAAAAAAATTATTAAAATATATGAACTGACATAAAATCAATCGAACCTTTGAACACACTTTAATGAGTAACCCCATTCATAATAAAATAAACAATATATTGATATCAAAGAACCATGATCACTCCGTATTAAATTACTAAAAACTATTCACTTACGAATCAATAGTGGGATTTACTTTTTGGGTGTGTATAACACAACATATTAATCTAATTAGAAAAAAATATTAAACATAGATTACATCCATTGACAATATGATTAAGGATCTAAAAAATTACATTTGAAACCCCTCCAAAACATTTAAAATAATTACTGTAAATGATACATTCATGTTATTTTCTTATGTGAAAACCATCTTGAAGAATAAATAAACACGAACTGATTCATAAAAATAATTAATAAAAAAATAATGATAATTTATTATAAGTCATAAAAATCATTACATGAAATCTATTAGGATTTTTTCAACAAAAACCAGGTGTTGATTTTTAAAAAACACTTTTTGGGTGTTTTTTTCCATGGAAGGAAGTTCCATATATTTAAACATAAGAAAATATATATTCATGTTAATGAAAAATTATGAAAAAAATATTCTATATTCATAACCCCATTCTGGATAATTATAATAAATTTTACATTAGATAGAAGTTGGATTTAAAATATACAAGAATTCAATGTCCCACATTTAAAAAACATAATGGATCCACCTACCAGAATGGATGAAATATGTGTGTGGAAGTCCTAATACACTATAAGGACAAAATAAAATCCCTTAAATAGTTCATAAAACCCAAAAATAAGATAAAAACACAATAGAAAAATTGTTTCTAAAAGGTAAAATGGTGATGTATTATGAATAAAAAGAGATAACTAACAAAAAATGAAAAAACACGATATTGTCTAACTAGAAAAACGAGTGAAGAGGATGAAAACTAACATTCTATGGATTGAAGCATTGATTGAAATGAGATAAATATGGTTATCACATATGAAATACTATATTTTTTTGTTGATGGATTTATTTAGATTTGATTCATCTGAGCATTGGATTGAATTCTAGGATTTATTCAATAATCAAATTTCAGTTTGGATGCATCAAATAGGAGCCTTGATGTGAGTTTGATTCCATAGATATATTGATAAATTGTGACTCATTCAGCCATAATGATGGTTATTAAATAGACCAGCACACTTTTAACAGAACATCTAAAAAATTTATGATAAAGATCTCTTTTATAAGTCATATATTAAAAATCACTGATAAAAGGAATCCTTATCAGTGCTTTTTTAGCATTAATATAGATCGATCCTTATCAGCGATTAAAAAGACATTATAAATCCCTTATTGATCCGTGATAATGTTTTAGTGGTGATAAAAGTGTCTTTTATCAATGTTTTTATCACTCATAATGTTTCATCTTTAGGATCTCAAAAGAGCACGGATAAATGACTTATAATTATAATTAAGATTTAAAATATAAAATATATACAAATAATTATATATTTTCATATTGTAATTTTATAATTATTTAAATATATATTTATTTTTTTATAATTAAATAAATATTTCTGAAAAAAATTATATTTTCATTAAAAATATTTATAAATATATAATTTTATAAACAATTGGGGGATTTCCCAAGGGGTAAAGGTTACCCGTATTATTGTGTCAGACCTGAGTTCAAATCTTAGTGGGAGGAAACTTGTGTTGGTTTGTGATAACCCATGGATGATGCCCGATAGTGGTGACGTTGGCATGAGGTAGGCAGATAGAGATGGAAGCATGACGTAGGCATGACACTACCCAAGGGATTTGGGTCTGTTTATGTGCCATTGTGTCATGTAATGGGATTCATTCCCACTGGGCCTTTAGGCCACGTACAGAATAAAAAATGATTGATTAAAGGGATATCTCTAGGGGGGTTGGCCAACCATTCCAGCCTATGTGTGTGGTTCCATGTGTTTTTAATGTAATTATTCCCCTGAGTGCCATATATAAATAAATATATAATTGTAAAAATATATTAAATATATATTTTTAAATAAATTTGAAAATATATTTATAATTAATTAATTATTATTATAAATAAATTTATATAATTATATATAGTTACAAATATATATATATATATAATCAATATATATAAATGTAAATATAGTAAATATAGTAATTATTTAATGAATTTTATTAAAATTTGGTAAATAGAAGTATATTTATATCATTATTTTTATTTATATATAGATATGGGGATTTTATATCTCAAAAATAGAGAGACTCCCCCTCATCATACTAAAGGGGATGGATTCGGAAACCCAACCAAGATATACGAAGGTATTATAATCTATATTGAGATTTCATCAACTTGTGGTTCTTACAACATGGCTGGATCTTGTGAAGATTTGGGAGATGATATCTTTGAAAATAAATCTTATTCAGTTACAAAAAAATTCCTTCAGTTTGATAATTGGGACCAGTAATGGTTCATGACGAGTTCTATGGTCTAATTGGGAAATGATAGTGTGAAGATCTTGGGGGAAACCAATATCTAGGATTATCATTGGGTTACAAGAGATGGAAAGGTAGTTATAACAATGGATATGGTTAGATCTTCTACTTCATAGGATGAGTGTTCATCCTGGTGGTGCCCTTTCATGGATACTGGCGACAGTTCATGGATCCTGGCGGGGGGAGCTATAGATTGGGTGATACTGCTGACGATCTCTTTCTATTAGTTGGTTTCATCTTGAAATGTGGTTGGTGATCTCGGTTGATATTAGGTCAAAAATCATTGGGGGGGTATACCTTGGGATGATGTGAAACCACCACATGGCGGGGTGGTTGTGGGGAGAGGTTGTGATGCTGGACAACGCTCCTATGTGGATCTTGTTTATCAGTTTAGTATCATACTTCTTATAATTTGTTGATCATGTGTGTTGATTATTTTTAGCCAGCGATGTGATATCATTATTGGGATCCATATTGTGGTGATGATCCAATTTTGAGTATGATTTCTTGCAATGTCATGAGGTGCGGGTTAGGGATGATTCCACCAACTGTTTTCAATGACCCCGGGAGTTGTGTGCCAGCCATGATGACTTTTGGTGCAGGAGAAGGTTTTCTAAGGATGTAGGTCCCTATTATAATGGTAGTATCTTGATGGACGGTGATAGGATAGTGACTGGTTATAGGGGGTGTTTGGGCCATGGATGTGGACAACTGGAGGTGTTATTGGACATCATCTGGTGTGAGGTTCTCTGTTACAACGGGCTATCCGTGGTAAGTGACACAGACGGTGATAACTCTGACTGATGAAATACATACCAACACATCCCTTGATGAGCATTAGGGGTTAGAATTAATGAAAGAGTGATGATGCTGAAGGGAACAATGACTTCCTCAAGTAATCATTTTTGATAGTCTACAACTTTTGGCGTTCATTCAAGATGGTGACCTTAGGTGAAGCTCTGTCAGTTAGACTCATCGATGAGGTCGGGTGTGCTAGTTCTTCGTGTTTGGTAGCTGTTGGAAAACATCAAGGTAGCACTATCGATGTAGGGATTTTCTTGGCCATTGGGAGTTATTATTTGGGATTTATTAAAACGGATCCCTCTGGCCATGTTGTGACTGTGTGTTTTAATTTACGTTGCTACTAAATTATTTGGGGTCATAGATTCGGGCTACCAAATCCACGATGAGAACTATTCTACTATATAAATATATATACATTTAGTATAAATATATAAATATAAATATATATAGTCCATAAATTCATTATTTAGATATATTGTTTATTATTTTTTAATTATTTCATTATAATTATTATAAATATATTAATATATAATATAATTTTAAAAATTATATATTTATATATTTATATCATTTTATATATTTATATTCAATATATATATATATATATGTATATATATATATGTTTATCATATATATATAGTGAATATTTTAAATATTTTAATAAATTTATTATAATTTTATAATTATTTAAATATATATTATTATTTATTTATAATTATTTAAATAAATCTTTAAAAATTTATATTTATTTATTTATAATAACAAATATATAAATATATAAATATTGTAAATATAAAATTATAAATATATTTATTTACACACATTCAAAAATGTAGTTTTAAAATTATTAATGAATGTATAATCTTAAATGCACACATGTAACAAATGAGTGAGAATTGAATAATTGAAAATTATTACAAACTAAAATTATTAAAAGAATGGTTAAGATTTATTAATTAAACATAAATTATTAAAAAATATGGACATATATAAAAATAATGTTGAATCCATCTTGAAAATATTATGACCTAGTAAATAAATAAATATAAATAATTTATAGAAAAATGATTAAAATACCAAATATAAAAAATATAAAAAATGAATTAATAACTAAATCTTTTTTTTAAATATATAAATAAAATTTACTGATTATATTAATAATATGTTAAACGTATCTTGTTATAATGGAATTATAAAATGAATACTAAAATTTGAATATATTACCTAAATATTTTGTTTATGTGTTTGAATTTAACATTTCATTAATTACATAAATATTTTTGTGTGCAGATTGTATATAAAAATGCATTAATTACATATATTTTTTGAAATAAATATAAAAAAATTTCATAAATGATAAATTTAAAAATCAAACAAAATTTAGTTTTTTTTTCTATTACTCGATGGAATTAGTTTTTATGCTTAATTAATATTAATTTTTAATTATATATGATTATTCACTAAATAAATTAATTATTCAATGTAAAGGATAAATATTTTGTATTAAATAAATCATATTTCATCATATATTATATAGATATATATATTAATATCAAAAATACATTATTTATTAATGTGTATATATTATATATATGTATATTAAATTTATTCGCTTTTATCAATAATAATTTAATTACAAATTTTTTTGTAGTTTTCTTTAATTTATTTTTTAAAAAATTATACTTGTTTAATTATTTCATTTTATTCATTTTTTATATTTATATATTTTATATATTGTTTAAATTTGTACTTATAATTTTTATATATTATATTAGATGAATACATTTTTATCATTAATTATATAATTAATAATATTATTAATTTATTTTTAAATTTCCTCATTTACTATTTTTATTTTTGAAATTATTTCAATTTTTTTGGGATGTTTATCTGGGCTAAAAACCAATTGATGGGGGATATGCGTTATTAGCATTAAAATTAGAGAGATGATAAAGTCTTCGCATTGTTTGTGATAAAAATAATGTGATGATAATGGGTACCATTTATTCGTGCTAAAGAAAAGTATTTATTAAGATTACCCTTTATGAGTGTTAAAAAAATAATTGATAAGTGGTACCTCTTAACAATGCTAAATATAGTGTTAATAAAAGGTAACTTTTATCAGCCCTCTTTTCTAGAACTGATAAAGGTCAGAGCTATTAACTGATAAAATTTTAATAGTGTAAACAATGTATTATTTAATCAAAACTTATAAAGGAATCGAAAAAATATTCTATAAATAAATATTGTATTTTCACTATTTATTTAAAAATATCATATTTAAAAAAATTCAAAAAAATTCACCCCGTTTGATGTGTTTAATTTAAATATAATGTTTATCTCATCATTATATTTTTCTAATAATAATAATAATGTCAAATATCAAATACAAATCCTTATCTATTGAAAAATTAGCAGTATTTACAATGTATTCAACTCTCATATACATATAAAATTTCCTTTGACATTAAATATTACATTATAATTTATATTTAAGATTATATTATCCAATAATCATATTTTAGTAAGAGAATTTATTTTCATATAACTCAGTTTATTATAAAATGCTATTTTTATTTTAAAAATAAAAGTAGTTTTTATTTATATCTGAAATTTTTTTCAACATCATCTTATATTATTGTGTATTTTATTAAATAACATAACACTTACAGTGGGATTGAATAAATAAACTCCTCATTTTTATAGAGGAATGTACGAGTCTATTATACTATAGTAAAGATACATATTCCCTTTTTACACTGGCATATTCCATAACTGTATCTTGTGCGATGGTGGTAGTTTCATGGTGTGTCTTAGATAAAATTACTAGGTGGTGATCTCGCTTACATGAATTTATCCTCTTTGTGATTTCATTTAACACTCGCCTTTTACAAATCTTCTTGAATTTTTTTAGGTAAACACCCAATGATTCTACCACTATCACATGTTTAAAAAAAATATTATTCAAAATGCTTCACTCAAATCGATGTGGCTAAAATTTATCATATCTAAATTAATTATCATTTATCATTTCCCTTTAAAAATACAAATTCTATTGGTAATATTATTTCCAACTTTTATAGTTCCCATTGGTCATATTGACTAACAATTAGGTAATAATAAAATCAAAATAGTCATTTTTCTTTTATAGAATATATATACTTCAAAATTTATCAATATTTACTACTTAATTCCCAAAAGTATTTACAATTATTTTGACAATGTCAATTATATTCCTATTGATTCGTTACTTTAGCAATTTTCAGGGAAGGATTAATTTTCTTGGAAGTGGGTCAACCTATTGAGTATTGCATTGCATGATCAATTTTTTTTATATCCCAGAACATGTCTTAGAAATAGTAATCGGTATCATTACATGGCATGTAATATTTTTTATTACATATTATTTTTATTAATTCCATTATAAAATATAACAAAATAGTCAATATAAAGAACGTGATTTCATTTATTAATCATAAAAGGAATTTTCTTGAAATTATATTCTACCCTCTTCTTAAATTTAATCAAAAAATTAGTGTTCTGCTTTAAAAAATGGGCTATTTTGTCATTAATTTCATCTTTAGGTCCCAAATTATCTTCTTCAGACTTTATTATTCTCCATATGATTTTCAAATGTCATGTTTCCTTATTCATAAACATATAGTCCCTTTTTCTTGCATATAGGTTAGTTCCTTATCACATGATATATTGGCTTCCAACTGAACACTATTAGTATCAATTACATGTATTGGGTTTGATATATACATTCTCAATAGTGACATATATATGACATCATGTAAATAATAAAAAATATCAATAGTTTGAATTGATTTGAATCAACTCAAACATTCTCAACAATATATAAATTTTCAATATACATTATTTTGAGTTTACCCTCTCTTCAAAAACACATAAATCCATTCCATGGTGATATGATGAGGAATATATGTTCCCTAACAGAAATATATATGTTCTTTTTCTTGTTATTATATCTTTTCAATTTTGAGAGTCATTAATGTGTCTTTGAATGACATGAATCTTTTTTCTAGTTCATATCTCAATATAAATTCCTAATGGTTTCTACTCTCCGATTCCATTCCAAAATAGTGGAGTTCTACATGGTTTCCCATATATGTCTTTAAATGGTTCAATATGGATTCTTGAGTGAAAACTATTATTATAGGATAATTTAACTGTTGGATGGTGTTGATCCTAGTTTCCTTGAAAATCCATTGATGTACACTGTAACATATCATATAATATTTTTTTAATCCTCTTAGATATCACATAAATTTGACTATAAAAGACTATATTTGTTTATCTTCCATATTAATAGCATTTTTACGGATCCACCAAAACATATAAGTCAATATTAGATCCCAGTTAGAAATAATCGATAATGGTACTCCATATATTTTTAATAATTATTGAATATATATACATGAATGGAAATCGTAGGATACATCTGCTCTCATATTAATAAAATAGACAAACTTTACCGATCTATCTATTCATACCCCTATAATATTGGTTCCCTTCAAATTTCTTACAAAGGTTAATGACAATGTTCAAAGTGATGTTGTCCCACATCTATACAGGTATGGGTATTTTTTATAAATCCCATTTTAGAATTTTTCTCTCTCCCTTCACTTATTGAAACACTAATAGCCTCATAGCGTAATAAAAAACATAAATTTTTATATTATCCAAACTATAATGATCATGTAGGACAATATAAATTATAGTTCTTCCAATATGTATAATGAATGTAGATCTGTGAGCTTCATCCATTGACTTATTTTTTATATATTAAATAGGTAGAATATAAATCTTTATAATAATAATCATTAATCATTATTGATAAATTTATAACTCATCAATGGTTTCATTTTTCATATCCTATATATTATTTTGGATAAAATTATCATCACATTGATTTTTCATGACCTTAACTAATAATGATGGTTGAGAATAATTTTGGAGATGATTTATTATGTATCTTCCAATATTATTCACGTGTCCATCCTTACAATATCCTATATCAATGAAACTACTTTAATATATATTACACCAACAACACATTTTTCATTCCCACCCAATCCATTTGTGACATTTTTTTTATTTGAGGATGATAATGATTATAAAATCATATCATTTAATAAGATCGTACCTTCACCATTGTCTCATGTTCATTTCATTTTGAGTGAATATATAGTTCAACCATTGGTTGTATATTTATATATGATACATTTATATATAATATTATTGTCTACAAATGATTAGAGGAAAAATAACTGTAACTAGATCCTTGTCATAGGTAGGATAATTCAGTTCATGAGTATTTAACAATTGCGATTCATAAGAAATTGATTTTTAATTTTTTATGATAACCCATCAAATTTATTTCAAATATGAATATCTATTGATAAAAAATAATTCTTTAATAGATGGTAGAGTTAATAAAAGTGATCATGCCAACCTCCAATTTAGTTCATGGAATCATTATTTACACTTTTTTGTCATGATAAACATACCAACCTTTCTAGTTAACAGGGTTTTTGGATTAAGAAGTACTGAAAAGTTAATCCAAAATAATATTATGGAATCCTTATTTAACAAGGAAACCATCAGTATCAGTTATAATGGTAGGATGAGGTCACTCTTCAACAACATTTATCTTGGTATGATCTCATGTGATTTATTTATTAGCTACAATGTAATCTAAGAATGTATCATTATATTACCAGAACTATCATATATTGAATTCAGTAAAAATTTTCTCAGTTCTAAATGATTGTAATATGACCCATTTATTATCTTCATTATCTTCATGAGTAATGTAATATATAAAAACATAATCAGTAATGACCACCAAAAATTTAACAAGGTTTTCCCGAATAAATATATTTATAAATTATTTAAAAATAAAAAGATAATTAGTTAACTCAAATAGAATGAAAACAAACATTTAATTTTTATATATATTTCATAATGCAGTATTTTGGATACATTCATTCTTTACCCTCCTTTGACGATACTTCTACCAGAGGTCAATCTTAATGAAGAATTTAGCCCCATGAATTTGGTTGAACAAATCATAAATCCATGAAAGATGATATATTCTTCTTCATTTTTATATAATTATGTTTACTATAACCAATCCAAATCTATATTTATACATCTTTAATATTTATATAGAGAATATGTTATCCCTAAGGAAGCAGTCATTGATAAATAAAAGTATTTTCTATTTTTTAGATTTTCATTATTAAATTCAGTAACTCCATATATTCCATTATATATGGTGCCTTCGATATTGTCCCGATCAATGAATGAGTTATACATAGAGCTCTACATCTCTTTCTAGGATATTATTTGTTACTCATTATGAAATACATCAATGTATTCCAAAAAATGGGTACATTTTATATATTTATAATTGCATTTATTCTACCACCTCACTAATAATCATGAAAAATAACAAAATAGGATGTGGTTTTAGACAGATATCACAAATGTAACTCCTCGACCATAGTTTCCTAGAGTTGGTTGATTATTACATAATAATGGCATGTTCACAAAGAAATAATGTCTCGAAAGACTGATCAGTTTATTGTTATTGGGAGAAAGATTCATACATAAGTTCAACTTTAGAACATGAAATCATATACAATATAAATTTATTTAAATAAAAACATCCAATCCTTGTAGATTATTATTGCAAGTCACTCATAGCTAACTTCTTCATATCTTGGGAAAATGAATCATAAGAAAGGGGTGATCTCAAATGCTCAGTAAGGGTAAGAAATACAATGGAAGATAACATAAATATTAAGCATGGTGAATAATTGAAACCACATTCCGTTATCAATAATAAACATGAATACTTTTATGGAAGGAATATGATATGAGTAAACAATTCCAAAAATAAAACATAATAATGGGTATTATACTAGTCGAATGACCCCATTAACAATCAATAATATTTTCATAATGAGAGAATGTATAATGTCGGACATTCTGAATCATTTTGTCAAGGCCTCATCCAAGATGTCTAAAAATGATAAATACCTCATCCAAAACCATATATGAAAATGGGAAAGGCCTCCACCAATTCCACATCTAGTTGTATCATGAGTCCTACCGATGCATGAAGGAGCTATAACGGGCTCCACCCGTCACATACTAAGCCCAATACGTTCATTATATGAAATGGTTGAAATATAACGTAAACATTCATATTAAAACTAGCATATGAAATGTCAATACTTTTACCATAAACCATGAATGGAATAAAAATAGCACATCCACAGTCAAACATATCACAAAACATTCAATAAAATATTGAAGTTTTGTATCATAATAAATCAAATTCATATAAACATAAAATCCATCAATGAATGTTGACATAGATGAAATCAAAGCCTTTTTTAGATAAATATATCTTCCTATTTTGAAATAATTTATGATTCAATGAACTATAGAGAACACATTTATTTCTAAATTTTTTTATAGGATGTTAATGGGAGCTCAGACGATGTTATAACTACGAAAAATAGCTACACCTGTCATATAAGTTAAAAAACAATATTACCATAATTTTTTCGAAAAGGTCATAGAGTAAGTTGTTTGGAAAACGATGGAAATATTGATTTCAAAACATATAAGGTCAAATAAGGGTATAAATGACTTTACACAATTTTCTAGTAAATAATAAAAATGTTTTTAAATACATTTTTAAGAAACATGGATGTGGATGATAAAGAGGTCCTAGTAGATACTTACGTAAAAACAACCTTGGTTAATTAATAGATTCTGAAATTAACGCCTACCTTGTAATTTTTCATTGGTCAAGGGTATGTTAAAAACCTCTATAATGGTGAAAAAATTGTTTTTAAATTATAAAACTATCATATACATTGATATAATATCACATATAATCTTTTAACATTTCTCTGTTAATAACATCATAGTATTATCATCATTTTGGGTGTTAACAGATTCATTTTCTTTATATTTGTCGTTGTTTGAGTCATATTTGTTATGGATGGAATTTAACTTATTCATACCCATAATTATATCATGTTTTAAAACATTATTTTGAATCATCAAATGAAAATTATTCTTTAATGGATACGGTGAAGAATGAATCTCATCGTGTTCGTGGATACGGTAATCTGTATGTATACACGAGCGACAATATGATTATTTTGATATTAAAATAATATATAATTGGATGGTTATCATATATAAAAATTCATTATCATGTTATATTTATTATTTACATCAATTACACATCATTATTATAACCACCCAAATAATAATGTATTGAATAACAATTACACCACGACCTAGAGATGGTAAGTCATATATACGCACGTATGGTGAAATGTCATTAAATGGATGGATAGAATAATGAATATGGTTGTATAAAATTTATAATAACATAAAAGTATATAGAAGATATTGGATTTATTATCTTCAAATAGAAATAACAAATAATGTGGAAGTGGAAGATGAAATGAACTTGAAAGAGGTGGTGAAATATTTGCCTCTTCTTCGGGATCTTCCTTTAGATTTGATCAAAAGGGCTCCATAGGCTGGATTTCTGACTAAATAAAGGACTATAAGATTAAAGGAGGACATTTGAAAGGGTTTTTGGGCCATGGTTGGCTGAGTCAAATGGATATTATAGTTTGAATTAGAGAGAAGGGGGGGGGGGGTGCCATTTTATATGAGGGGTGAGGGGAACCTTATGAAAAGATAGAAATATTTTATTATAATAAAATAATTTTCATTTTCCAATGGATCAAAATGAATTATATAAAAGATAAGGTGGGGATGGGTTGCAAACCAGTCATCCAATAAGTTTTAGATAGGTTTGGTTCACTATATTAACCTTATCCTATAGATTTAACACTTAGTTAAATAGTTTGACATTTACCATGTCTCTTTGTATTTTTATATTATATGGTTAATAAACTTACTATATACTTCGAAAAGAACCCCAAGTGGTTAATTAATGATACAACCATCATTTTATAATTATTTTTTTATAAAACTTATATTTTTATGAAAATAATATCAATTAATAATATAATATTTTTCGTACAAACACTTTTATGTCAATTTTGACACTATTTGGTATTTTGTTTTTTTTTAAATCATAATAGCAATATTACTTCAAAAAAATTAATCTAAGAAAACCAAATATGTCATATAAAGCTACATAATTACTATAAATCTTTAAAAGCCTCAAATTACATTTATTTGGATATATATAATATCAATTATTTTAATATTTCATTAACTAAGCAATTACTGCACCATCATTGTGTCATAAATAAATAAAATTATTTAATGTCTAAAAAATATAAATAAAATAAAAAGATATAGTTAATATTATTATATTTCTAATGCATTGTTATATTTTAATTTATCTTAGTTGTAACCCTATAATAAAAATGATTTATTTATTAATATTTGATTTTAACTCTTTTAACTATTCTTTAAATAAAATAATAATAAATGTCATAATCTAATCTAGGTGGACCTAAAGGATCACATTTTATTCCAAAGGATATTTTATGTCGAATTAAACTTGCCCAATAGAATTACGATATGTGGTAGGGTAATAACAATATCATTTTTACCATTAATTACCCTATATACTTTTACCCGTGGCAAATAAACGTAAAAAGTTACTATTCATGAAAAATTATTTTTTTTAATATTGAACCACATTTTACTTACTGATATCAATCTTGTCTCTCGTATTTTTTAAATTCAACTCACAGAAGTGGTAAAATTAACTTTTATGTAAATTTGCAAATGCTCCTATGTGGTGGGCAAAAGACGGCAAAAAGATCAATACAATTTTTAAATATTTAAAATTATTATAAACTGACTCCAATGAATTACATTGAACATATAAAGGTATTATGTATCGAATTTGACTTAAAAAAAATTAAATAAAATAGATGATTATTTAAATAAAAATTCAGTTTTAAACTATATCTCAGTGTTTTTCACTATTCATCAAAAATTGTAAGTTTTCTGAAAAATACCAAAAATTCACCCTAAGATAATTTCGATATTCCAAATGAAAAAAAGAACTCATTTTTGAATGATAAAATTTATAAAACTTCAAAAAGTGGGTATTTCTATTCATAACAGCTAGTTTTATTAGTTGTGGTTTGTTAGAACTCGAAGTGGTGTACAACACGCGCTATTTTATTTTTCAAAGATAAGTGTAATGTGGAAGCTTGGGGTGTTACATTATCCCCTCCATCAAATAATTTCGTCCTCAAAATTTCTAGAGTATTACTTTGTAAAAATACTCGGGATGTTCTTCATCTTAAGTTCCTCGGGTTTCCACATTGCCTTTTCCATCTTATGGTTTCTCTATAGAACTTTTACTAGATGAGTCATATGGTTTCTCAACACTTGTTCTCTTCAATCAATAACCTTGAAAAGATCTTCGCAATATGACATATCAGGTTTCAGTTCAAATTTTTCATTGGTAAGAACATGCATTGGGTCAGGCCTGTATTTTATCAACAATGATACGTGGAATACATCATGATCTTTGGAGAGACTTGGTGGAATTTCCAAATGGTAAGCTACAACCCCAATTCATTCTAGAATTTTTAACAATACGATGTAACTTGGACTTAATTTTCCCATCATACCAAAATATATAACACCCTTCCATAGAAATACCTATAAGAAAACATGGTCACCTACATGAAAATCCAAATCCTTCCGTTGGTTATCGACATAGCTCTTCTACCTACTATGATATACTTTGATGTGGGTTAATATTACCTTCACCTATTCTATCGTTTCCTCCACGATTTCTATTCTTACAAATTTTCTTTCACCAACATCATCCAAACAGGTTGGGGTGAAACATCTCTTTTTGTATAACGCTTTATATGGTGCCATCTGAATACTTGATTGCAAGATATTGTTATATGAAAATTCTACCAGAGGTAAATATTGATCCCACATATATTGAAAGTCATGTTTGTAAGATCTGAACATGTATTCTAATGTTTGAATAGTTTGTTTTGATTTTCATCAGTTTGGGGGTGGTAGGCAGTGCTCAAATGAAGTTCAGTATCCAGGTGTTTTTGAAGACTTTTCAAGAACCATGATGTAAAACAAGGATCATGACCAGAAATAATGAATAGGGGTATTCCATGATGTCTGACAACTTCATTAATATATTGTCTTGCTAGACATCCATGTGGAAATTCTTCTCATAGAGAATAAATTGTGCTTACTTGGTAAGCCAATCAACAATGACCCATATTGCATTGTTCCTTCAAGGAGTCTTTGATAGTCCCATGACAAAGTCCATCATAATATTATCCCATTTCTACTCAGGTATGTGAAGAGGATAGATAACTCTTCCACGATGTTTCTTTCTAGATTTCACTTGTTGAAAAACCTTACATCTTGACACAAAATCAGAAATATCCCTCTTCATTTTGTCCATCCAAAAATGTTCCTTCAAATCCATATACATCTTGGTGCTACCGGGGTGTATAGGGAATTCAGAACCATAAGCATCATCCAACAATTAACTTTTTAGATCAGGTATATCGGGAACACAAAGTCTCTTCCCAAATTTAAGTATTATTTTTTCATACATAATGTCACTCAATCTCCCATCATTCAGAGCTTTAATATTCTTTTGAAACTCCTCAAAATTAGCTTGAGAAATTTTTGACCCTTCCAATGAAGTTGGTTTGTTAGCCATTTGAAAAAGTATTGATGATCCGCCTTCCATGGTTATTCCCATATCCATCCTTACTTGAACCATGAGAATAGGATCCCTTTTAAATCTCATATTTTCAAAACCCCATGGTATTTTCTGTTCAAAGAATCTGCCCCATTATTTTCCTTCCCCATGTTGTAGGGTATTGTTCAATCATAATCCTTGAGTAGTTCAAGCCATCATCTTTGCCTCATGTTGAGTTCTTTCTGTGAGAAAATATACTTTAAACTCATGTGATTATTATATATCTCACATTTTCACAATAGAGATAATGTCTCCATATTATCAAAGCAATTATTACTACTTCTAACTCAATATCATGTGTAGTATAGTTTTTCTCATGTATTTTTATCTGTCGTGATGCAAAGGCTACAACTTTATCATTGTGTATAAGGACACAACCAAGTCCTTTCTTTGAATCATCACTATAAATAACAAACCCATCATTCGTAGATGGTAGATTCAATATAGATGCATTGGATAATCTTATCTTCAGTTCTTAAAAGCATTATTCACACTGTTCTGTCCAAACATTTTTACCCCTTTTCTTGTGACCTTTGTTAGTGTGTTAGCCAACCGGGAAAAATTTTGTACAAAATGTCAATAATAACCTGTTCATCCAACAAAACTGTGTACCTCAGTTATACTTTTCGGTGCTGGACATTCATGTATTTCTTTTATTGTAGAAGTTTTAACATAGATTCCATCCATAGACACAATATGGCCATGAAAAGAAATCTCTTGAAGCCAAAATTCACACTCTCTAAACATCCCGTATAATTAATTTCCTCTGAAGGATTTCAGAATGGTGCGCAAGTCATTTTAATGATCATTATATCATTTGGAGTACACTAGAATATCATCAATAAATACTTCTATAAAATCATTAAGATATTCCTTGAAAAATATGTTCATTAGATCCATGAAAACATAGGGTACATTAGTAAACCTAAAAGGCATTATAGTAACCTCATAATGCCCGTACCTAGTTCAGAATGTTGTTATCAGAATGTCTTCCTTCTTCACACACAACTGATGATATCCAGATCAAAGTTCAATCTTTTTAAAATATTGATCTCCATGATGTTGGTCGAATAATTCATCAATTTGAGGTAAGCGATACTTTTTCTTTGTTGTTATATCATTGATCTCCATTTAGTCAATGCACAACATCATAGATCCATCTTTCTTCTTAAAAAAATAACAGGGGATCCCCATGGAGAAACACTAGGGAAAATAAATCCCTTATAACTCTATTCCTCTAGTAGTTTCTTTAGTTCCAATAATTCCACTATGACCATTATATATGGGGTATTCGATATAGGCCTTGAACCAGAAATTAAATTAATAGAAAACACTATTTCACGTTTTGAAGGATGTCCAGGTAAATCACATGTAAATCCATCAACATACTCTTTCATAATAGGTACATCCACTATTTTAATATTCTATTCCAAACCCGAAATTATTTCATTATCTTCCTCCCCAATAATTGAGTTTGTTTGAGATACTGTGGGGTGGATCTAGATTAGATTTAGGTGGTGAAAATTATTCTCTAAAGATAATGTGTTCTTCATCATCATCATAAAAAATAAGAACCTACTTATTCTAATAATAATTTTTTTCATCATTGTATGAAATCCAATCAATACCGGGGATTATATCAAATTCAATCATGGGTATGAAAATGAGATCAGCAGATAAAGAATATTTATATTCCCTAACGGGAACTGATTCAGAAAACAGTTTAGCAATGATACTTCCCTTAAGAGTTATGACTGAAAACTCCATTGTTAATTCACATTTAAAATATCTAATTTTTTTAGTAAACTGGGAATATAATAAGCAATGAGATGATCTATAATCAAATAAATCATTGTCTAATCATGAGGAAACCATTAAATTACCTACCACCACATCTTTCGAGGCTTCAACCTCAGTAGTAGTGAAAACATAAGCTTGGCATTAATCCCTTTTACTTTTTTATATATGTTTCCCTGATGCTTAGGAAATTCATTTTCATAATGTCCCGTCTCCCTATAATTGTAGCAATAACATTGGTAGCATCTTCCTTTCCCTTAAAATCACCAGAAATATGGCCTTTTGTCGACATTTGTATCAAAATCCTTTTCCTTTTAGATTGGTAGCAGGGTTCTTCCTTCCATAATTATCACAGGGAGGAAATTCAATTCTTCCCTACTTCAATGTTTCCTTATTTCCTTTCTCAGAATGTTCAGTAGTTCTCTTCTTCTCTTTCTTTACATTAGGGCCATAAGAGATAGAGAATTACGTTTCTTTCTTGATATCACATGAGAAAATATCTTCGTATGATGAAAATTGTTATGATAATAATGCTCAAAAAATAAATGAGTTTAACCCATCAATGAAACGTTGAATCATACTTCTTGGGTTACGTATATTGTTTCTATCATGCCTTGCTAACCTTGTAATGTTAGCTTCATACATTGCGTCATTCTCATCCTTTTTTCCATCAGACATAGAGATTTCCTTTCCATATCTGCAAGATGGTCACAAGAAAATTATTTTTCTAAGAAAAGTTCTTCAAACTCCTTCCATTCCATACTGGAAACTTATTCATCATCTATTTTGTTTTCAATAAATGACCAATATTGATCAACATATCGAGTGAGGCGATAAACTACCATGACAACGTTTTCCCTTTCTATACTCATCAAGGTGTTGAATATTTAGTCTATGGAATTTATACATTTCTCATCCACTAGTGGATTTGAACTACAATTGAATTTTGGTGGTTGATACCTCAAGAAGCAATCTAACATCGATCCTCCACGTTGTCGATTTGGGTGCTCCATATGGGTAAGGTTATTATTCATAACCCGAGTTAGTTGTCTCAATATAATGATAAGCTAATTAGCACTAGTTGCATCACCAGATCCACTATAATTATCTTGAGCAGGAGGAAATCCATACATGGAGTGCATGCATTGATACAGTTTCCATTTCTTCCACTATGTGCCATATCTAAACAATGGTGTACACTAGATTAGTTTATGAATCACGATACATAAATCCAAACATGTAAAACAATTGAAATAAATTGAACAGTTTATGGTTATAATCCACAATCAAAAAAATGTTTTCTTTGAAGATGTATACTTATAAACACATCATAATGGTTGTAATGAAAATGAGAATTATCCTAAAAATATCCCCCAGTAGTGTCATAACCAAGAGGGAAGGAAGGCCCATTGTCGTGCACCAGTTCCCATACGAGTCTAGCTCAAAGCTATGTTTTTATGTTTTACACTTCGGTACATCTGTTCCAGAGCCGCCTCTACTTGCTGGTATCCATATAGGGATGTAATTCATTTAAAATTCACAAAATCTCTAAAATTTCAAAATTTTAGGATGTTCTTATATACAAATCTTCAAAGCCAATCTTAGGGCTATGTAATCTAATCATAGATTATCTAAATCTTGTTTCCAAGGTTTGTACTAAAATTCCCGTGATACCAAATGTAATTACTCAACCCTAGTTACCCATAGATGAGGGATTATTATATTACATTCTCATGATCACACAGAAATCATGTCTCGAAAGACCGATCGTATTAGTATTATTAGAAACAAGATTCATACATAAGTTCAAATTTACAACTTGAAAATAAATACAACATTAATTTATTTAGTTAGAAACATCCATGCCTCCCAGATTTTGCATTCAAGTCAATCATAACTAACTTCTTCATATCATGGAAAATGAACCATAAGAAAGGGGTGAGTTCAAACGCTCATTAAGGGAAAGAAATACAGTGGATGATAACATAAATATTAAGCATTGTGAATAATTAAAACCACATTACTTTTTCAATAATTAACATGAATACTTTTATTTCGGGAATGTGATCTGAGTAAATAATTCCATAATAAAACATAATCATGTGTATTATACTAGTAATATGACTACATGAACCATCAATATTATTTTTATAATTAGGGAATGTATAATTCCGAACATTCTGAAACATTTTCTCAAAGCCTATATAAAGACTTCTAAAAATGATTAAGTCCTCGGAAAAAACCATATATCAAAATGGGAAAGGCCTTAGACAATTTCTCATCTAGTTGTCCCATGAGACCTACCGATGCATCAAGAAGCTATAGTGGTCTTTACCCGTCACATACTATGTCTAATACATTCATCATATTAAAAGGTTGAAATATGGCATAAACATTCGTTTTAAATCATGTCACGTCCCGTCCTCGGGGCCCGTGTCGTGACTACCCCAAGCCCGCCTTCCATAGGCCAGGGGCTGGCGACTAGCACCAAGGCGTAAATCCCGGTAAAAAGGGAAGGCATTGCCTTTGTAAAGTAAACAAGCACCACATAGTAAGCAAGAAGAAAGTAAACACTATGTGAAAGCAGATTACAACTATAAGTGCGGAAAAGTAAAAGGGTCAGTATACAAACCTCAACTGAAAATAAAGTACAACTCAAAAAGGAAAACAACAATTGAAAAAATAAAAGCAGCTACGCCGAGTCATCCTCTGGAAATCCCACCTGAAGGGTGGGTACAGATAGATCCACAGCTCCTCGGGTCCCGCCGTCTGCACCGAGTACGTTCCGCCTAGTGGTCCACCTCAAGGTACCGTCCTGCTCTGCAAGCCTCAACCACGATCAACGTTGTCTGTCGTCTGCAACCAACACAATGATGTGCGGGCATAGCCCATGCAGGGGTGAGTATAACGATACTCAGTAGGGACCCCGATACCCTTAAGGTCTCACTAAACCAACATGGATAACCACAAGAAGATCTCAAATGATAACCTCTACTTAGATATATGCCCATACATATACCTAAGTTATCAAATAACCCATCTCAATCATGAGAAAACACAAGGATTGTGAAATCAACGGATAACCACTACCCAGGTATATGCGTATACATATACCTAAGTTATCAAGTGACCCATCTCAATCATGAGGTAAACACAAAGGTCAAAAGTCTCAGCTAAAAATAGGATTTTCATTATCGAAACTGTAACTGCTGAAGAGCTCCGTCTCTGGAGTATACAGTGGTCCTATCACGACTCTGAGGTACTACTCACTAACCTAAGACTGCTGAGGTACTCCTCCTGTCGAGTACCACGGGTCTGCGGCCAACTACCGGGCACTCCGTCTGCTATGTGTCTGTCGCCAAATACCGGGCGCTCCGTCCACTGGGCTACAGAGGTACTCCTCCTATCGAGTACCGCGGGTTTGCGGCCAACTACCGGGGGCTCTGTCCGCCATGGGTCTGTCGCCAAATACCGGGCGCTCCGTCCACTGGGCTAGTCGACTCACTCCAAGTCGAGTCCGTCAACCAGTCGACAGGTCTCAGCCGGCTACACGGTCTCCGTACTCCGCACGCTCGTCTCCGGGAGGGTCCTCTCCACGAGCTACTGGTCGATACTCCAAGTATGACAAGTCCCACAAAGAAGTATCTCAAAGGACCGCCTCATCATAGGGGTCTCAACGCAACAGACGACGCGTCAATCGGATGCCCGGTCTGTGAGTTATTAGCCTTTTCGTCCCAGGGGCCCGGTTGGTTTCGTGTGCGAATCAAACCGGCCATAACTCAACTATACCCCGAACACTCATAGGGTATACTCATAAGGACCGTTTCTCAACGAGATCACCAACGCCGCTGACGGTTCGTCAAACGGACGTTCTGTCAGAAAGGTATCAGCTTTTCCGTTCTAGGGGTCCGGTTGTATTTCGGGTGCGATCAAACCCGGCCACTACCAACTGTATCCAAAACTCGGGCGAAGTATGCCAAAATTTCTGTCTCATCAAGAGGAATTCAACGAAACAGACGACGCGTCAATCGGATGCCCAGTCTGTGAGTTATTGGCTTTTTCGTTCTAGGGGCATGGTTGGTTTCGTAAGTGAACCAACCCGACCGCACTCCGACGGCATCCAAACCTCGAGCGGAGTATGCTAAAAGTTCTGTCTCACTTATAGGATTCCATCAAAGTCGACGACACGTCAATCGGACGTCCAGAACTCAAGTTACGAGGATTTCCGCTCTGAGGGCCCGGTTGGTTTCGTGTACGAACCAACCCGGCCAAACCCAAAGTTCTCTAAAACCTTGAGTACGATATACCGAAACGACCGTCTCGATCCAAGGATCGTGTTGCCGCTGACGGAGTGTCGTTTGGAGGCACGTAGCCCATGTTACGGGCATTTGACAGAAAGTGGTCCGAATACGGGGGTCAGGGCCCGGGCCGACCCGGCCCGACCCCCCCGCTAGGTCGGCCGAACCGGGTCGCCCTGGCCTGGGCGGCGGCCCGCCCCGAAGACCCGGCCAGGCCCGAAAGCTCGACCCGACCTGGCGGCGATGGCCGGCGCGGCGGCGCGGTCCGGGTGCCGCGTGAGTGCCGCGCGCGGGGGCAAAGCCCCCGCCTTTCCTCTGCTGGTGGCGCGGTCCTGCTGCGCCTTGAAAAAAAACAGACCCCCTCACGTGGGGGCCTGCCTTTGAGAAAACGGGGGGGGGGGGGGGGGGGGGCTGCCCCCCTTTGTGAAACCGGCCCCCCTCATTATGTGGGGCCGTTTAATTGCTGGCCGGGGGATTAATTTCCCCCGGGTTTCACCATCCCGGCCGGCCCGACCTGGTCGGCCGGCTCCATCTCAACAGGACCGGCCAAGGCCGGTCCTCTTCTCCGGCATCCGACACCGGCGGCCCGGCTGGCCGTCGGTCTTCTCGTTCCACCGTGGTCCGGAACCGGCCGCAGTCTTTGCCGTCCGGTGCGGTGCGACGACACCGCGCCCCTTCCGCCACGTCTCGGCTCCAGCCGCGGCGCCTTCGACTTCTTTCGTAGCGACGCAACGGCGTTGCGTTCTTGAAATCTTTCCACGGCGCGGCGCGATGGCGCCACACATTTCCTTCCGCTTGAATCTGCGTGGTGTGACGACACCGCGCCTTCCCGAACCAATCCACAAAGATTCAACACGAATAAAAAGGAGGAGGTTTGGCCGGGTTTGTGCAGTCCGAACTCCTCACGTTAAATTGATAGCAATCGGCATTTAATGAATGATAAACTATCACAATCTTTTAAATTAAATAAAAAGATTTGGAATCATGGCCCGACAAATATAAACCTTCAAGTTCGAAGAAGAGATCCACATAACATTAAAAAGTTAAAACCCCTACCTTGATTTAAGAGGTGACGAGATTCGGCGTCGCGAAAAGAGATGTTGCGGAAGAAGGCGTCGTCGGTGTTGGGGGTATGGCGTCGCGGAAGACGGTTCCCGAGAACGTGGCATTCTTCGTCGATGTCCGATGGTTCTTTGCGTTCCTTGTCAAGGGGATGAAGAAACTTCAAGACTTCTAAGCCTTTTTTTCCAAAAGCTCTCAAACAACACAACACAACCAAAAGAAAATAAGTTCTCCACTTATTTTATTAACTTCACATGGCTTTTGAAATTCATGTGTTGGAAATTCAAAAGACTCACACAACTCAACGCATTCAATTCAACTCATTTAAGACATAAGTTATAACTAAGTTAAATTCATTTAAGTGGGAGTTGAGGGGTTTTAGAGGATATGAAGAGGTGGGGTTCGTGTGGGCCCCACCACCCTCATAACCTCCCAAGGGAGGTTGGGTGGTTACCCAACTTCCACCATGAGCTAACACTTAGAGTAAGTTAATAAAAATTGTATTGTAGTTATAAAATAAACTTCCACAATTTTTATTATCAACACTCGTGTAAACGCAACTCCGGAACAGGAGTTCCTAAGAAAAAACCGGCGCTGCGAGTTCATCGGTGCCCTTGGAATTCGATTCCGAGCACCGGTTCAAAAGTTTAGAAATTCCCGCTCGTTCGTTCACTGAACGTACCCGAGACAAACTTCATAAATTAATTCCGGTCACACCAGGCCTCGGAATCAGGCGCCGTCAGAAACTGCGTTCTTGTAAAATTCCAAGAATATTAAGAAAAAAATTTCCTTCAAATTTCCGGGTCTTTACATTACTCCCACCTCAGGGCTTTACGTCCCCGTAAAGCTTCAACACAAACTAGGGTCACAAAAGCGGTACAGAGCACGCATCTGATCCTTCTTCTCCTATGTGCTCACCTAGAGGTTTCCGTACTGCCAAAGAAAATTCACAAGAGGAATCGACCGTCCTTGTAGGATCTGCTCCTGTCAATCCTCGATCCCCACTGGAACATCTATTAAAGACACCCCATCGCCATTGTCCAGCTCCTCATGGTCGATGATATGCGAAGGGTCGAGCACGTATCTCCTTAGTTGAGATACGTGGAAGTCTTCGTGCACCTAGTGCAACTGAAGTGGATCGGTTAAGTGGTAAACCACCTCGCCTACCCAGCTGAGGACCTAGAAAGGTCCGTTGAACCTCGGAGATAACTTGCCTCCCTAGCCACATCTCCGTAAACCTCGTCGAGGTGAGACTTGTATAAGGACGTGATGGCCATCCTCGAACTCTAGAGGCCTCCATGTATTGTCAGCATAAGGCTTCTGTCGGCCCTTTTCCATCCTCATCCACTCTTGGATGACCTGGACCTTCTCTAGTCTCACAAGAGCTGCTATGATTACTTCTTTTCCGATAAGAGAAATCTGGTATCATCCCCTAGATGAACCACATTCGCTGCCTAATACAGTCAATCCTGACATGAATGATGCATTCATGCCATGGATGACGTCGTAAGGCCTCGATGTAACTACCAAGATATTCAACTATCACTCTCGCCTCCAAGGGTCGATTCACACTGTCGGCATCAGTGTTTGGTCACTAGGTATCCTTCAGTAGAAAACTCGAAAGTGAGGGTCAAGTCAACAGTCTTAACCGGGACCACTCAGTATCAACCAAACAAAAGGGCAGGAAACCAAACAAAGAAAAGTGTCTTTTTATTATTGCAGCTCATATTACAAGACACAAAGCAACTACAGATAAACATCAACAAAAACAGAAGAAACAGGATCAATAGCCTCCAGGTCAGAAGCTAGTCCCGCTCCTGTCCATCTGCTTTCGGAGCTGCATGACCATAGGCCTCAGCTGCCTGAAGCTGAGCTGTCCCATGTTCTCCTATCCTCTGCGGTCGGGGTGGGCCTCCGGGTTGTGGTGGTGGAAACATTCTGAAGCGTCGTCCACCTCTAGATGCACGACCAGCTCCACTGCCATGGCCACCTGCTCCTTGCGGTCTGCCCTGATCGAACCTCTGCCTCTACCTCGGAAGTTCTTCATTTAACTGTTGGTCATCTGCATGGAGGGTCGGACAGTCACATGCCATGTGACCCATTCCGCCGTAGGAGTAACACTGTCCACTCTCGGCACGTCTGGCTCTAACTCCACCCCGGTTTCCCCGCACAACTGAACCTGAGTCGTGCAGTCGGCCACCAGTAGGTCTGGTCCTCTTGGACCTCTGCGTCATCTGTCTACTGTCTGCTGCAGAAGACTCTGCCGCAAGTCGGCTAGTGTTGGGTCGTGCTGGTGGAGACTGCTTAGCAAGGAAACTCTCTACTAAGAGGGCTCTCTCCAACACCCCTGTCTGGGTAGGAATGTTGTGAGAAACAAATGAATCTCTAATCTCTCACCTGAGCCCTTCATCGAAGGTTCGGGCCCTGAAGAACGGGTCCTGTACCATATCTATGGAGTAGCGCAAGAGGTCTGTGAACCTCGCTGAATACTGCGCCACTGACATGCTGCCCTTTCGCAGCTGAAGTAGCTCCTGTATATGCACTGCTCGAAGGGTGGCTGGTACAAACTCTGCCCTGGACAGGCTCTCGAAGTCTTCCCATAGAAGTGTCGCCTCGTCATGCATCTGAAGCATCAAGCTCCACCATCTACCTGATTCTGCCTGAAAAAGGCTGGCAGCAAGGATCACCATGAAATATGTCGGCGTCCCCACTAGCCTGAAGACTCTCACCACAGCCTCCAGCCAATCCTCAGCCGCCTGCGGGTCCGTCCCTCCCTGGAACCTGGGTGGCCTCTGGCACTGGAACTCATGCAGTGCGCACAAGAGACGTGCATCCTCTGCTGCTGGGGCTGGTGGCATCGGTGGCCCAATGGACAGTACTACCGCTGGTGCCTCCGCTGGTGCCTCATCTGGGATAGGGCCCTGTACTGAGGCCTCGTTGCTCAGCGGGATGTCAGTACGCACCACTCTCGGGGCTCTAGTTGGTCGTCCACGGGGAGGCATCCTGAAAGGAACAATGTGACATGGTCAAACGATTTATACCTAGTGAGCTGACCTGGTTTGAGCTGACATTAAATAAAACTTTTGGAAAACACACATGCTATCAATGTTTTCGTGCACAAAGTCAGAAATCAGTTGTCAGGGTCTTGGTGTATGGATACGTCAGCCGCTCGCACCAACACTGGACTCCCTGAACTGAAAACCACACTCGGTACTCTTAACACTATTGCTTCACAGAAAGAAACATCAGAGTTATAAGTTCAGCGGTAGAACCGAACTCCTCTGATACCAATTTGTCACGACCCGTCCTCGGGGCCCGTGCCGTGCCTACCCCAAGCCCGCCTTCAATAGGCCAGGGGCTGGCGACTAGCACCAAGGCGTAAATACCGTTAAAAAGGGAAGGCATTGCCTTTGTAATGTAAACAAGCACAACATAGTAAGCAAGCGGAAAGTAAACACTAAGTGAAAGCAGAGTACAACTATAAGTGCGGAAAAGTAAAAGGTCCAGTATACAAACCCCAACTGAAAGTAAAGTAAAACTCAAAAAGGAAAACATCAACTGAAAAAGTAAAAGCAGCTACGCCGAGTCGTCCTCTGGAAATCCCACATGAAGGGTGGGTACAGATATCTCCACAGCTCCTCGGGTCCCGCCGTCCGCTCCGAGTACGTTCCGCCCAGTGGTCCACCTCAAGGTACCGTCCTGCTCTGCAAGCCTCAACCACGATCAACGCTGTCCGTCGTCGGCAACCAACATAACGAGGTGCGGGCATATCCCGTGCAGGGGTGAGTATAATGATACTCAGTAGGGACCCCGAGACCCTTAAGGTCTCACTAAACCAACAAGGATAACCATAAGAAGATCTCAATAGATAACCTCTACATAGATATATTCCCATACATATACCTAAGTTATCAAGTAACCCATCTCAATCATGAGGAAACACAAGGATTGTGAAATCAACGGATAACCACTACCCAGGTATATGCCCATATATATACCTAAGTTATCAAGTGACCCATCTCAATCATGAGTAAACACAAAGGTCAAAAGTCTCAACTCAAACCAGGATTTTCATTATCGAAACCGTAACTACTGAAGAGCTCAGTCTCTGGAGTGTACAGTGGTCCTGTCACGACTCCGAGGTACAGCTCACTAACCTAAGACTGCTGAGGTACTCCTCCTGTCGAGTACCGCGGGTCTGCGGCCAACTACCGGGCGCTCCGTCCGCTGTGGGTCTGTCGCCAAATACATGGCGCTCCCCCTAATAGCCTACAGAGGTAATCCTCCTTTCGAGTACCACGGGTTTGCGGTCAACTACCAGGCGCTCCATCCGTCGTGGGTCTGTCGCCAAATACCGGGCGCTCTGTCCACTGGGCTAGTCGACTCACTCCAAGTCGAGTCGGTCAAGTAGTCGTCAGGTCTCAGCCAGCTACACGGTCTCCGTACTCCGCATGCTCGTCTCTGGGAGGGTCCTCTCCACGGGCTACTGGTCAATACTCCAAGTATCACAAGTCCCACTAAGAAGTATCTCAATGTACCACCTCATCATATGGGTCTCAACGCAATAGACGACGCGTCAATCGGACGCCCGGTCTGTGAGTTATTAGCTTTTTTGTCCCAGGGGCCCGGTTGGTTTCGTGTGCGAATAAAACCAGTCGTAACTAAACTATACCCCGAACACTCATAGGGTATACTCATAGGGACCGTTTCTCAACGAGATCACCAACGCCGCTGACGGTTCGTCAAACGGACATTCTGTCAGAAAGGTATCAGCTTTTCCGTTCCAGGGGCCCAATTGGATTTCGGGTGCGATCCAACCCGGCCACTACCAACTGTATCCAAAACTCGGGCGTAGTATGCCAAAAGTTCCGTCTCATCAAGAGGAATTCAACGAAACAGACGACGCGTCAATCGGACGGCCAGTCTGTGAGTTATTTGCCTTTTTATTCCATGGGCCCGGTTGGTTTCGTAAGGGAACCAACCTGACCGCACTCCGACGACATCCAAACCTCGAGCGGAGTATGATAAAAGTTATGTCTCACTTAGAGGATTCCATCAAAGTCGACGGCACGTCAATCAGACGTCCGGAACTCAAGTTACGAGCGTTTCCGCTCAGAGGGCCCGGTTGGTTTTGTGTACGAACCAACCCGGCCGAACACAAAGTTCTATGAAACCTTGAGTGAGATATACCGAAAAGACCGTCTCGATCCAAGGATCGTGTTTCCCCTGACGGAGAGTCGTTTGGAGGCCCGTAACCTGTGTTACGGGCATTTCACCGAAAGTGGTCCGAAAACGGGGGTCTGGGCCCGGTCCGACCCGGCACGACCACCCTGGGTCGGCCGAACTGGGTCGCTCGGCCCGGGCGGCGACCCAGCCCGAAGACACGGCCCGGCCCGGAAGCTCGGCCCTGCCCGGCAGTGAAGGCAGGCGTGGCGGCGCGGTCCGGCGCGACGGCGTGGTCCGGCGCGGCGGCGCGGTCCGGGTGTCGCGTGAGCGCCGCGCGCGGGGGGCAAAGCCCCCACCTTTCGTCAGCTGGCGGCGCGGTCCTGTCGCGCCTTGAAAAAAAAAACGGCCCCCCTCACGTGGGGGCCTGCGTTCGAGAAAACTGGGGCGGGGCACCTGCCCCCCTTTGTGAAACTGCCCCCCTCATTATGGGGGGCCGTTTAATTGCTGGCCGAGGGATTAATTTCCCTCGGGTTTCACCATCCTGGCCGGCCCGACCTAGCCGGCCGGCTCCCTCTCAACAGGACCGGCCAAGGCCGGTCCTCTTCTCTGGCTTCTGACACCGGCGGCCCGGCTGGATGCCGGTCTTCTCGTTCCGCCGCGGTCCGGAACCGGCCGCGGTCTTTGCCGTCCGGTGCAGTGCGACGTCACCGCGCCCCTTCCTCCGCGGCCCCGCTCCGGCCGCGACGCCTTCGACTTCTTTCATCGTGATGCGACAACGTTGCGTTCTTGAAATCATTCCACGGCGCGGCGCGACGGCGCCGCACATTTCCTTCCCCTTGAATCCGCGTGGTGCAACAGCACCACGCCTTCTCGAACCAATCCACAAAGATTCCACACGAAAAAAGGAGGAGGTTCATCTGGGTTTGTGTGGTCCGAACTCCTCACGTTAAATTGATAGAAATCGACCATTAATGAACGATAAACATTCACAATCTTTTAAATTAAATAAAAAGATTAGGAATCAAGGCCCGGCAAATAAATCTTCAAGTTTGAAGGAGAGATCCACAAAACTTTAAAAAGTTAAAACCCCTACCATTATTTAAGAGGTGATGAGATTCGGCGTCGCGAAAAGAGATGTCACAGAAGAAGACGTCGTCGGTGTTGCGGGTATGGTGTCGCGGAAGACGGTTCCCGAGAACGTGGCATTCTTCGTCAATGTCCGGTTGTTCTTCGCGTTCTTTGTCAAGGGGATGAAGAATCTTCAAGACTTCTAAGCCTTTTTTTCCAAAAGCTCTCAAACAACGCAACCCAACCAAAAGAAAATAAGTTCTCCACTTATTTTTTTAACTTCACATGGCTTTTGAAATTCAAGTTTTTGAAATTCAAAAGACCCACACAACTCACCACATTAAATTCAACTCATTTAAGACATAAGTTATAACTAAGTTAAATTCATTTAAGTGGTAGTTGAGGGGTTTTAGAGGATATGAAGAGGTGGGGTTCGTGAGGGCCCCACCACCCTCATAACCTCCCAAGGGAGGTTGGGTGGTTACCCAACTTCCACCATGAGCTAACACATAGGGTAAGTTAATAAAAATTGTAGTGTAGTTATAAAATAAACTTCCACAATTTTTATTATCAACACTCGTGTAAACGCAACTCCGGAACAGGAGTTCCTAAGCAAAAACCGGCGCTACGAGTTAATCGGTGCCCTCAGAATTTGATTTCGATCCCCGGTTCAAAAGTTTAGAAATTCCCGCTCGTTCGTTCACTGAACGTACCCGAGCCAAACTTCGGAAATTAATTCCAGGAACACCGGGCCTCGGAATCAGGCGCCGTCAGAAACTGCGTTCTTTTAAAATTCGAAGAAAAATAAGAAAAAATTTTCCTTGAAATTTCCGGGTCTTTACAAATCAAGCATACAAAATGTCAATAATTTAACCATAAACCATGAATGGTATAAAAATATAACATCCACATTAAAACATGTCAAAAAACCTTCAATAAAATATGTATTCTTTGTATCATAATAAGCCACCATTAAATAAAACTAAAATCCATCAATGGATGTTGAAATAGATGAAATCAAAAGCATTTTTAGTGAAATATATCTTTTTGTTTTGAAATCATTTAAGAGTAACATAAATATAGTGAAAACATTTATTTTGAAAATATTCATATAATATTGTAAGGGAAGCTTCGACATTGTTATAATGGTGAAAAATAGCCACAGTTACTGTATATGTTAAATAAACATTCTTACCATAATTTTGTTGAAAAGGTCATAATGTACCTTGTTTGAAAATGACGGAAGGATTCCTTTAAAAACATATAAAGTAAAATAAGGGTATAAAGGAATTTAACCCATTTTCTATTAAATAGAAATTTTTTTTTTGAAATATATTTTTAAGAAACATCGATGTGGATGATAAAGAGATATCGGTAGATACTTACATAAAAACAATCTCAGATAATAAAGAGATTGTAAAATTAACCCTTACCTTGTACTTTTCCTTGGATGAGGTAAGGTTAAACTCATGTATAATGATGAAATAATTATTATTACATTATTAAAGAATCATATACATTAATATGATATCATATATGTTCTTTTTTACATTGCTTTGTTAATAATATCTTAGTATTATTGTCATTTTGTGTGTTAATAGATTCATTTTCCTTTATATTATTTGTTATGTGAGTCATAATTGTTACGGATGGGATATATCTTTTTCATAACCAGAATGATATCATGTCTTTGAAAACTATTTTTATTCATCAAATGATAATTAGTCTTGAATGGACATGATGGGGAATGAATCTCATCGCGTTCGTGGAGATGGTAATCCGTACGTACGCCCGAGCGACAATATCATTTTTTTGATATTTAAATAATATATAATATGATGTTATATAATATATACATAATTATTATTATTTTATATTTAGTATTTACATCAATTACACATCATTATTATACCCACACAAATAATAATGTATTAAATAACAATTACACCACGACGTGGAGATGGTAAGTCGTACGTCCGCACGTTTGGGGACATGTCATTAAATGGATGGATATAATAGAGAATATGGTTGTAAAATATTTATAATAACACCAATGTATATAGAAGATAATCGGGTTATTATTTTATAATGGAAAAATGAAATAAGGAGGATGTGGAAGAAGAAAGGAACTTGAAAGAGGTGATGAAATATTTACCTCTTCTTCGGGTTCTTCTTTTTGATTTGATCAAAAGGTATTCATAAGTAAGATTTATAACTAAAGGATGGAATCTATGATGATGGTAGTATAGTTGAGAGGTTATTTGGGATGGATTTGGCAGAGCCAAATTTCTTTGAAGGTGTTAATTAGAGTGAAGGGGGAGTTCCCTTTAATAAGAGGGTGAGGTGCACCTTAGGAAAAGCTAGAAAAATTATTTTATAATAAAATCCTATTCAGTTTCCAGTGGCTCCAAAATGGATTATTTAAAGTATAAGGTGGGGATGGTCCAAAATCCAATCAACCAAAAGGTTTTATATAGTTTTGGGTCACTATATTAACCTTATCCCTTAGATTTACATCTTAGTTAAATGGTTTCACAATTACCACGTCAATTTGAATTTTTATATTATATGGTTAATAAACATTCAATGTTCTTACAAGTGAATCCCAAGTGGTTCATTAATGATACTCCTATAATTATATATGTCTTTTGGCCGAACCATATAATTTTAGGAATATAATATCAATTAATAATATAATATTTGTTTTAAAAACAATTTTTGTCAATTTGAACACTATTTTGTATTTTGTTTTTGCTAAAATTATAACAACAATATTACTTCAAACAAAATTATTCTAACCAACCCTAATATGTCATATTAACATATAAAATCAGTTTAATTAATAAAAAGTCTCAAATATTATTTATTAAGACATTTATAATATCAATTATTTTAATATTTCATTAATTAGGTAATTACTACATCATCATTGTGTCATAAATAAATTAAATTATGTAACGTCTAAAAAATATAATTAAAATACAATTATGTAGGAAATATTTTTTTATTTCTAATGAATAATTATAGTTGAATTTATCTTTTTTTTATCCCTATATTAACATTTTCTAGTTATTAAACATTGATTTTAACTCTTTTAACTCTATTTTAAATAAAATAATAATAAATGTCCTAATCTAATCCAAATTCACCTAAAGGATCGTTTTTTTTCTTAAACAATTTTTTGGTCCAACTACGTTTATCCAATCAAATTAGGGCATGTGTTAGGGTAATAATCATATTATTTTTACCCTTAATTACACTATTTACTTTTAACCGAGGTAAATAAATGTAAAAAGAAACTATTCACCAAAAATTATTCTCATCTAATTGAACCACATATTACTTATTGATATCAACCATGTCTCTCAGGATTTTTTAAATTCAAATTATAGATGTGGTGAAATTATGTTTTATGTAAATTAGCAAATTCTCCTAGGAGGGGGGTAAAAGGCGGTAAAAAGTTACATTTTTTCATATATCTAAAATTATTATAAACAGAATCTAGTGAATTAAATTCAAAATATATAGGTATTATGTATATATTTTGATCTCAAATAGGTTTAAATAATATAAATAATTATTCAAATAAAAAATGGGTTTTAAACTATATCTCACTATTTTTCACTATTCATAAAAAATTGAATGTTTTCAGAAAAACAAAAATAATTCACACTAAGTTAATTTTGATATTCTGAATCAAAAAAGAAAGTCCATTTTGAAAGATAAGATTTATAAATTTTCAAAAAGTGGGTATTAAAATTCATAATGGTTAGTTTGATTTTTTGGGGTGTGGGAGAACTTGAAGTTGCGTTAACCACAAGTTATTGTATTATTCAATGAGAACCGTACCGTGGAAGCTTGGGGTGTTACAATAATGGTATATGATTACATTAAATATTACCCCTGTTTGTATATTCAAGACTGTAAAAATTTTATTTTTTCAAAACATGACCGTCGAATTATACAGGGACATCTAGTATATACCTATTATATAGTTGAGTTCCACCATGAGAAAGAATAATTTATTTGTGGTGACATTACACATGACAATGTTGATATTGGATTTTATATACTCAATTGTTCCTTGGATAATTCCTTCGAATGACCTTCATGATATCATTACTTCTAAAATATATTGGTTTGATTCTATATTTTATTTAATCATTGATGATTTAATTGAATTCATAGAACCCAAGTGAAACAAATTACATTCTATATTTTAGAGAACAATGACGATTACACACTCCACATTGTTTGAAGCCTCAAATTAATCCATCATTAATGTGAATGAAAGCCCTTGATCCCATATGTTATGCTATGATTTACGATGCTTTACCACCGTTATATTCTAATTTGGGATCTGATTTGTAAAGTTTAAAGCTGACCACACATAAAGCATTGTACTTTGGCATGTTCTTCATCTATATTCCATTTGAAAATTTTAATGAGATGTTTTTGATTCACCTCACAATGATTTTTCTGATCTATATGACAATATCTTATTCTCCTGTTCAACTTTCTACTCCCATGCAAGCAGTTCCAGAAATTTTTATTCACATATTTGATTCACAAGGGTAGTTGATGTTTATTTTTTTCTCTTTCATTATCAATATTATTCCTAGTGTTTTTCCCATTTATATCTTATTTCTTTTATCCTATTTGGCCATTACATATCTTCAAAAAATCAATTTCATACTTCCCTATACTCTACATTATCGCCTCATACATTATATTGTTTTAATGTGTAATATTAATCTGTATATTGGGTTTGATTCCATAAAAATATAAATCTACCCTTCTCTTTGGATTCCTGACATAGATAGTGATATCCTGAGATAGTATTATAAAGATAATATTTTAGTTTCCAACTCATTCATTTTCCTTTTCCTTCAACTCTAATTATTTATTCACTATTTTTATTCCCATTGAAGGTGGAAAATATTTATTGAAAAAAGTAATCCATAATTCTCCCCTCTCAAAATTATAAACCCTTATAATTTATTAGTGTTTTTAATCAGTTTCTATCACTAATAAACTTTTTATTAATAGAGTTATATACCCATGGTGACATTGTCTATCTAGGAATAATGGATTTTAAAATTATCTTTTTTATAAACATAATCCATTTTTTGTAATTAATAGATTAGAAGATCCACTAAATATGCTTGTAGATGATGCACAATGGACTCAACTGCATGTTATTCCCCTATAAGTGAATCTAATAGTTCAACATGATTCATGTTATTATTCATAAATTGATATAGTTGATTCAACATCCTCATTATGTTTTACATTCCATCTTCCATCATGTTAAGATGTCCATTTGGGCCTCGTTCATTGCACATAGAATTTACATGGTTTCATCTATATATCAACATTTTTCTAAATAAAACTGTAGTGAGAAACATGTTACATTCATGAATATTTTACTTATAATGGGTGTATATTTCATCAAACAACATACTTAAATTTTTTTATTCTTTAATATTCTCTAACATAAATTATACTTTATATGCGTCCATTATAGTGGTTCTTAAAAATAATGTGATTAACCAAACATATCCCATAAGAGTGTTGAACCTGTTATAACACATGTAATGTATGTCATCCACTAGGTGAAAATCATGTTAACATAACTTATTACAATTTTGGGATTATTACTCCTATATATAATTGTGCCAAAGACACACCCACATATAATATCTATATAGGATATCATTTCTCGGAAACCACTCACATAATAATTCACCAATGTTTTAGGATGTATTCCTATTTTTATACATATCCCTAGGGTTGTATAATGTTTTGTAATCCAAATTTTAAAAAATTAATAAACCTATATTTGGTAGAAAATAAGTAATCCCGCATTTTAAATAATGAAAATTTTTATTTCATGGTACAACACATAATAATAGAGAGGATCTTTTGAGGATTAAATTATAAAAAATTATGAATTAAATACATGAAATATTTAAACATTATTTTATTCTAAATGAACTAATTCTTCATATACCCATCCCATGTAACTTTTATCTTATCGCATATCCTAGGGACATATATCGAATGAAATTGGTGAGAATGAATCTTAGTAAAAGAATGAACAAAGTATATAGTTGTAATATTTCCATCAGCCATATTAATATAATATAATAATGTGTTTATGAAGCATAAAATGTTAGAAAGATCATGAATTATAGAAAGAAAATTAGGATACAAGAAAATAATCATACATTAATATGAATATCAAAATGATTATCAACAAGGATTCATATTTTACAATTATAATGGGTATCCACAAAGGTATTAAAAAACATTTCATATCTAGAGAAAAATTTGTACCCAATGCATTATAGGGATATCAAGTGACACTATTCATATACTTTAATTTATTTTTGTTACATTAATCATAATATATCATTTCAGCAATAAACTATCAAGAAAAATAATGGCTTTTATTTAATGTCATCCAGTACATAATTGCTTAATGAATTGAAAATTTCATCAAATTTTTACCCATTAGAAATGAATGTCGGTTTAATACAAGTATATTTCCATGAAATAAGTTTATTACATCTCATTGATCACCGATGGAAAAGATAGGTTTTGGTAGTCAAAATAGACAAATTTCTAATTTTAATGAGATAAATTCATGAAATGATTTTTTGTATCAATATAGGTATACCATGTGGATAAAATAAGGGGAATAATGATAAGAGAAATGATCTAAAATTGAAAAAAAACTATTTTGGTTGTAATGGGAATATAAAAATTATTAGATAACAATGGACTTTAATATTAAGAAGACATACCAAAATAGAGGTACTTCAATGGAAAATAAAAAGTGGGGTGTCCCCTTTCCATGAAGAGTTTCTTCATAAAACATGATTATAGGACCTTGAGAAGTGTAAAAATCATTTTAAGGACTATTTGTAGTATAGAATGTATAGGAAATTATGAATAATGGATTTTATGGGGTCATTAATGAGGGATGGGTGGGAATGTTTAGTTCTTGTGGATGGATTTCTTAATAATTTCAAAATATTGACCTCGAAAGGTTGTGGAAGTTGAGAATAGATTTTATAACCATTGTATTTTTAATGGTTTTATAAATTTATCTTTTTTTATTATATTATAATCCATTAGATATTAAATAACTTTTATAATATTACTTCGGACATGATTTTTTTAAATATCGTGTTTAAAATTGTATTGTACATTTTAGTCTTTGGAAATTTATTTATAGGTTTTTAATTTGATTTAAATCCAAAAAGAATCATAATATTAATTAAATAACATATTTATTGTAAATTATAATGTTTGATTAATCATTACATTTATACAACACACATATTAAAACATAAATCATACCAAAAACAGATAAATATATTTTCACTATTCATTGAAAAATAATATACATTAAAAAATTATCAAAATTTCTCCAAAACCTAATTTAAACATTCTTATTTGATATATAATGGTTATTTGTTCAAAATAATTATATGATTATAAATAGTTTTTCATTTATTTAAAAAATAATAATTTATAATAAAAAAATTAATTTTTTTACAACATAGTCAACTTTTGGCACTTATAATTTTTTTTGGATATTATAAAATTATATGATCATTTTAATTTAAATAAATAATGTTTTTCATAAAATTTTATGATTATAAATATCATTCAGAATAACTAAATTTATTATTTATATTTACATATTTTTATTAAAAATATAGTTAACATTAATTTTTATCAAAAAATATATTCATCAACTTCTACTTATATACATGTGTATTTGGTTAAATAAAATAAGAATGAAAATGGAATTGATGAAAAACATAAATTATTTCTAAAAAAAATTCTCTTTTATGATTCTTAGGTCTCGATACATAACCTCTAATGATATTAACATATTCTTTAAGTGTAATGTCTTTGATGCATGTAGTTTCAGGGGATGTATTAGATAAAATTAACTTACTTATATCTTCCAAAAGTATGAAATTATCGCATATGATATTTTTTCATGACTCATTTTTTGAAGATCTTCTTGTGCTCATTCAAGGGTGAACCCTAGTGATGAAACCTCCCTCTCATATTCAGATAAATGGGATTCAAATGGAATACCACTATTTTATGAGACGATTATTTATTATTTATAAATAAATTATCATTTTAAATACAATTTATAAAAAAATAATTTTAATGGTATTATTTTTACTAATTTTCTAAGTTTCAAAGAGTCATATTGACCAATGGTCAGGTAACATAAAATCCCAATGATCCTTTTCTAATACCCTACATTTACATCATAATTTATTAACATTTATAACATCATTCCCAGTGGTTTTTAAAAATCCTTTGATAATGTATATCATATTTAAAATGTTTCCTTTTATATTAATAACTTTCATGGTATATTTAATTATACTAGTAGTGTTTAAAACTATGGAGTATTACATTTCATGATTAATATTCATTTGTTGTAATATCTATGTACATGCCTTAGACTATATAACTGGTATCATTAATTGATATATAATATTTTTTTCTATAATAATAATTCTACACACATATATTTTGATATATACTAAACTTATAATAATGAAAAAATAGTTAATTTTATTAATTATAAAAGGAATTTTTATTGAAATACATAGTCTATTAAAAATAATGAGAATTATTCCTACCAAAATGAAATTTAACGAAACAATGGAATAATATATGAAGAATAATTTTGTGTGAAATGGTATATTACCTTGAATAGAAGGAGGATACACAACATTAAATCATCATTGGACAACGTAGATCAATATTAAAAAATAATAAACAAATAGGGTTATTATTTCCTAATGAAGATACCTGAGTCCAAAAAAACACCTTCTTAAATTTGTAACATTAGTATTAAAACCCCTTGAGTTGTATAAAATTAAATATATTTCCAAATTACATAAATTATAAGTGGTTATTTTTGAAAAATTAAATTAGGGAATTATATATATTATTAAAAATGAATAGTTGTGTTATCTTAAAAAACTCTAAAGGAAATAAGATTTTATACAAAGAAACCATCATCAATTTAGAAAATATCAAATCAAAACCCCTTGAACACTAATTATCAAAATTAAAATTAACATTGCATGATTAAAATAAAATTCATGACATGATATCTTAAATTAAAATTATATAAACCACATAAATGAAATTAGTTTTATAATTTCATATAAACCTCAAAGTGTGGAATTTTGAAATTTTAAATGCCTACCTAGTTTCCAGGAATAGTTTATCACAATCTTACCTCATGTAAAATAAAAAATCAGACATAATATTCTATCTATATCCTTAATAATTAATATTAAAATTTCATAACCCTTATTCCAATTTTTCATCATGAGATAATTTATTAGTTATACCATATTATGACAATCTTGTGTCCATAAATTTTATGGTTTTGATCATTCATAGTAATAGTGGTATTAATTCCCATAATTTTAAATAATTTTCATTATCATTGTATAATTTTTTATTCCTTAATATTAAACTTATTTTTATTTATATAATTTTTATTTCTTTCCTTATGTGTTTTGGTTACGTTATGTGAAGTCTAAATTGGTAAAAACTTATTTAGGTAAATTTAGTGAATGAAAATGATTATTTAATAATAAGTTTGAAAACTAAATTAAAATTTAATAGACCACATAAAATTAGTCATTTTATTATTATATTATAATAATATTTGTTTGTATGTTCTCATAGTTATTTATAGTATTTGATTATAATAGTATTCATATAGGTGGTTAAACTGACCCAATCTTGAACACAATTTAACTCATTTGGAGAGTAAGACTAATGATGGTTTCTTTTGACATAATATAATTACAATTGTATAACAATGTTATGTTTTTTAATTTTTTATGGTGAAGAATATTTTAGGTTTTTAAGATAGGTAATAAAAACTTATAATAAAAAAACCAATTCCTCAAGGTGGCGGTAGTCTACACTCACACACGATAGACTTTTGTTGGATTTTCATTGTAGTTTGAAATGAATACATAATGTTTATGCCACAAATATAATAAAATATCTGTATTATAATGATAATAATTTTATTATATTATTATAGTAGTAACATATTTGGAATATTTATATTAAGAATAAAAATATAGGAATGAGATAATACATTGGTTAGAGACTTGATTTTTCCTTGGATATTTCATTTAAATTGATTGAATTAGGATAACTATGAGTTGAAAAGAGAATATTTTTCTGGGAGAGGTTTAAAATAAGTGTACAATATTATATTTTCAAGGATTAAGTCCAATTATCAATGTGTGTTTGAGAATATCTAATTTATTACTATTTATAAGAGAAGATAATGAAACTTTTGGAAACACGCTTTATATTTAAATAATTAAATGTTACTATTCAAAGGTCAAACGATTTAAATTTTCAAATTAATTTATTTTGGGTGTATTTGGGTTGATAAAATCTCAAAAAAAAAAATCATCCCAAACATGTTTTAAACATATTATAGGGGTTTTACCATTAATATTTTCATAGTAGTCAATTACTTCTATACATTAAAAATAGTTTTTAAAGAAGTGATAATTTATTTTATTAGAAAAAATAACACACCCCATAAAAATAATTTAGGTAGGATGGGAATAAATTTATCCCTAATTTAATCTAATTTTAAATATAAATATTATATTTTATATTTTAAATTTTAATAGATAATGCGAAGGAAAAGTCATTTTATAGAAAGATGACATTTGGATAATTAGGGATTATTAATATAATATAGTATTACTTAATAATTTAATGAGTGTTAAAATATTTATTTATATTTTTATAAATAATATAATTTTTATTATTTAAATTATTTATATTTTTTTATTTAACATAAATTATTTTATATTAGAAAATAATAAATTTAAAACAACGGTTTCACCATTACTGTGGTAATTAACATTAATCCTAGCAATTCAATTTTTTTTAACACAATTTAAATTTTCCTTATTAAATAATATGAGTATTATTGTATCAAATATAGGAATATTTTTATCAAATATTGTTTCTAAGTGTAGGGGAATTGATATTAAAATTAGTGCATGTAATAAATAAAATTCAATTTTCATATAAAATTATATTATTAAGAATTAAAAATTATTTACAAAAATAATTTTTATTTTTATTTATTATAATGATAATCATTATATTATAATTTTTAATTGATATTTAATTAAATTAAAATTAATATAAAAACAACATTTCATTTGTGGGAATTTATTTAGACATATAGTATAAAATAATGTTCATAAAATATTAATTTATTTTCAAAACGATATTCATGGGTTTTTAAAATAAGAATAAAAATTTTAAATGATTTATTTCACTTTTTATATATTTGTATATTTACATATAAAAAATATTTCAAAAACATATACACCATATTAATGTAACTACATTATAAAAATTATATTATTTTACATTTTTTCTAAGAAAATATATTTTTAGGAAATTCAAAATAAAATACATCATAAGATAATATTATTATGAAAATATAAAAAATTAATTTTATTTTATGTAATTTAATTTCTCAAATTTTTAAATTTATATTTTCAAATTAAAATATATAATATAAATAAAATTAAATTTATTGAAAATAACCTTTTTAATATTAAATTATATTAATTATTTATATTTTATATGTAATAAATATAAATTTTTTACCGTAATAGTGATTATTAAATATTTATTCATAATTTATTTTTCATATTTTGTGGTTATTATGTTATGTGTAACATGTGAAACTTGTTATAGAATATATTATGTATTTTAATAGATAACAAAACTCATGTTATTACATTCAACCCCAATTAAATGATGCATGTCCTTGAAATGTAACTATCATTTATATTAAGGAATAGAAAATGGAAGTGAATAGATTAAAATTCCACAATATATTGTCACTAATGATATATTATCCTCAATATCATACGGAATAATAGAAAAAAACTAATTTCTCATAATCATTTAGAGTAAAAATTATCATAATGTGGTATTAGTTCCCATGTGAAGGATTCAATTTTCTAATAATATTATTCATAGTGGTGATTTCACTAATATATGGTCAAAATTTATTAATAATATGTTTTTCTATATTCTAAAAATTAAGAAATATTTAATGTGAATATGTCCATCTTATTTAAAAAATAGACTCAACTTTTTAAGAGGTGGTTATCAAGATATTACTATGTTTATTTCCAGTATAATAATAATATTATTTTATTAAATTAAAAATAATCAATGGTGGTGCCTTGATGATCCTAGAAAACACTGTATACCAAAAAATGTTCATAAAACTAAAATACATATACTAATTAAGGGTGTGTTGTATGTGGATCCTAATTACAACTATCATCTTCATCGATAAAAAACATGTTCTTCCTTTATCCCTAGGAATTTATTGTTGTGCATTCAAACAATACTTAAAAACTAGATATTAGTTTATTTTATTATATAATAGTTGTGTTATCTATTCATAAGTCATTTAATCAGGTTCTATCATCTTTCTTTGGATGATTTTTATCTTGTTTCATTGTTTTCACTAAATAGTTCATTTTCCTATTATAGTTTCATGCTTTATGAACCCATTAGGTATAATTAAATCATCTTAAATTCGACTTTAGAAAATTCACATGGTTTTTCTTCCCACAATTTTTATATATAGTAATTAAAACATTTTTTCTCGTACTATAATCATTACTTGATCATTAATGAGACAATATTTTACAATTAATTTGTTTTTTTTGTACATGAACAATGTAAAAATTTTTATTTATATTTTAGGATACATGGTTTGGAATCATCACATGGTATTATATTCTATATCCTCTTTCAATTGGTTGTTGATTAATATAATCCCAAAAATTATCCATCACACCAATAGTCAATTATTATTCCAACGATTTCTAGAACATAAATATTTACGCGATGGACACAAAATTTACAGTAAACTGATATTATACTAATTGTATAAATAATTTTAACAATAAAATTTCTTATTATTTTACGTTATCAATTTGGCCATTAGTTATTTATATTCACCATATATAAATATTTCTTCATCTTAGATTACATTCTATGGGGTTAGCTTATGATTTTCCATATATTACCTAAAATTAAATTGATAATAAATCCATTGTAGTGGTGTGTTAATACCATATTATTAACCATGTAATATCCCCAGGTATTTTATAATAAGGTGTAATGTCTTAGGCCAACTCATTGTTCAATAGTTAGATAATAATTTCAATGGTGAACTAACCTTTTTTAGGTGACTGAACCTAGATGAATTTGTTTTAAAACAACATCCAATTTTTAATTTGTAGATATTGACTAAATTATTATAAAATCTCATACATAGAAGATTAAAAATATTTCTGAACATCATAAAATATCAATAATCAAAACAAGGCTTTTCACTTGGGTCATCTATCCAAAACACCAAGTGTAACTAAATTGATCACCAAAATTACTAAACTAGTATTACAAAATAACTAAACCCTTTTTAGATACCATATATAGTGAAATATGTTAAACTATTCATAATTATTACAGTAATATATATATTTAAATAATGTATACCACCAAAATTTAGAAAATCCAATGAACTATATGTTTAGTGTCTTAGATAATAGGTATATAAACATTTTATTTTACAATAATTTCATTCATTTAAATATAAATACTATCCACTATACCCATTAATTCATATCTCATTTTATTAAATTGTATCCATATAGTATAGATAGAAAAAAATATTGGGTTGAGATTATATGATCAGTAATTAAAAAGACCATAACTTTAAGGAGAGCATGACAGATAGATAAATGATATAATAGAAGATCATGGGACTATAGATGATAATCATAGAAAAATTTTAAGATACATGTGGTCATAAAATGTTCATTAAGGGATCATAATATACCTGAAGTAGATAAAAAAAATATCAATATTCATATAACAAGTGGCAATGAAGTAAATTTTTGTAGTACTTTTAAAAATTAGACATAATATTGAGAACATGACATTCCTAGGAAATGAAATGTATCATTAAAATTTAACATAACCCAATGAAAATCATAGAAATGTTTCATCAATTGATAAACTATATTATTTCTAATAAACATAATCATAGGAAAACCAATGTTTGCAAACTCTTTATGACCACACATATGTGAAAAAAATAATTATGTCCCCACTTGAAATCAATAGAAAACATATTATGCCCATAAATTTGTAAAGAAACATAGTATAGACACAACTTAATATCTCTTGAGTTATAATTTTAGAATAATGCATTAAAGGTTGACATTATACCCCAACAGTCATCATCTATACATATATGTGCCACATAAAATCAATTTTCATCATAACATAAACAACCCTTATAAAATGAATGTGTTTCCGAAACTTATCATGTAGAATAAACATAATAAATCATAAATAACTCATTTTAAAATAAAATTCATAATTAAATAACATGTTGAGGATGTTAAAAGTTTTCACAAATCAATTTTAAACATTATTTTATAATTTAAAGTGTAAATTAATTTTAAATAATCAATATTTGGATAAAAAAATTGATATATTTTATTATAAATATTTCCAAATAAAATATACTTAAATAGAAATAATTTTTCAAAATTTATAAGTGAAAAATACATTAAAATTTATCTTCTAAAAAGAATCCCCAACAATGGTAACTTTATAATGAAATACTGTTTTTATGATGAGAAATAAAAAATACATCGAAAAATATTTACATAAAAAAATTAATAATAGAAACATGAAAATACCAAAATTTTTCAAAAATAAAAATCGAATTAGATGATACAAGATTTTATTTTTAATGGGTTGAAAAACAATTGGAACATTTTGAAATAGCATTTTTGGAAACTAATATTTTTAAATCATAACAAAATAGTTTCTTTTAAATGAATTAAGGGGAATATATGAATCATTGATGATATAAAAATGATAGTTCATTAGGTATTGTAGAATATTTTTTGGAAGTAAAATGATGGATATAGATGTAAAATTAATTAAAATTAAGTGAAAATATTCTTTAAGATATTCATTTTAATGGAATAATTGAATCATCATAGAAGATGATTTTTCTATGAAAAGTGATCCAAAAAATATATTATTTAAATTAATACTACAATAATTATATAGGATAGATCAATATTGAAATATAGTAGATAAATAAGATTTATTTTGACCCAATAAATATTTAAGAGTCATGAAAACTCCTCACAGACTTTGTTAAATTTTAGTAAAAAACCTCAGTGAGGTATAAATACAAATAGAACACGGAATATTATGAATTATAAGTGACAGATGATAAAAATATAAAAAATTAAATATTTCAAAAAATTTAAATGGAAATATGTTGTATATCATAAACATATATCAAGGAATTTTGTTTGAGAAATTTAAATCCTTACAGATTTAGATACTCTTGAATAAAAACCTCTTTAAATATAAGAGTTATAATTAAACATGAAAGAGAACTAATAAAATAAAAATAATGACATTATACATCTAAAATTTATTAATTGTGAATATTTAATTATGGAATTATAATTGTGTTGATTTATTAATAAATTGAAGAGTTTATTAATGGGTTATGTGCTTAGTTAATCGTTTAGTAAACTAATAGACTTTGAAATTTTTTTTATTCAATGGATTAGTAATGAAATGTTCTGGATATTTTTTGTGAATTAAAGAACGGTTAAATGGTTGTGATTTTTGTGGTTTGATACATTGTGTTCCAGACCAATTAGAGGTTTAGATATGGACATTTTATTCCTCTTGAATACATATCCAAACAAGATATGTTGGGGTTCTAGGGATGATGACTTACACCAAATGAGATATGGAGTGTTAGGAAAGGAGAACAATGCTCAATGATATTTGGGGTGATTTAAATGTCATTAAACACCAAATGAATGTTAATAATTAATGACAATAATGAATGATGATTAAAATGGAAAACATTAATTCAAACTGGGCCTAATAAGATGATTAAAGATTAACTGAAAACGTAATAACCATTTATTTATGCATTGTATCCAATTATTCCTGAAATTGGATATACTATATTTTTACTAGACTAGTTTTATACACAATGGGTGGTGGACTACTAAGTTTTGATCACACCCTATTTGAGCTTATTGATCCACACCCAACTAGAATTTTTTATTGCTGGACAGGTTAAGGGAAACACCCTAGGATATGCGGCTATTTGGGATAGGAGCATGGGAGATGGAACTATATGTGGTTCAAAACCCTCTTTAGGGTCATTGCATATTTAAATTTAGTTTCATTTTAGACACTTGACATTCAATTTGTCATAGAATGTTTTAACTTTCAAATTAGTATTGTATTTTGTTGTTTTAAAGGTCATATAACATGGTATTTTTCTAGTTATTTTTACGCTTCTGTACTAGGTTATTGTTGTTTTCTTCCATTAGTGACATATTCTGATAAAAAAGGGTATAGTCTTCTTAAAAATTACATACCAGAACCGTGCTACTAGTCAGAACCCTCTGGCGTATGGGGAGGCACCCTTGAGGGAATGTGGAAAACTAGAAAGTTAGCATAATGTAATCAAATGTAACATGTAAAAGCATATTTTTTTATAGAATTCCATCTAAAGGCAGATGTTTTATGTATAAAACTAAATTATCAATTCTATTGATATTGATTATATAAGGCCCTAGCCTTAAACCTTACTTAATCTTGTGTTTTTACAAGATTACACATTGATGATCTTTTCTGGTTTAGAGTTTTAGAGAATTAGATCATAAAACTTGCATTATATTCCACATTTAAACAAAGTGGTTACATAAAGATAGTATTCATTTTTCTCATCAACGGAAACATATTTAAAATAGAACATGTATTCTTTCTTGACACTTCCTTGACACTATCATCGTATTATGTACCTTTCCCTTGACCTATGACAAACATTTCAAAAAACTTGGGATGAGTATAAAAAGCTCATTAAGGGTTATAAAAACATGGAAAGGAAACATGAGTTCATATATACATAATAATGAAATCATACCTTACCCATAAAACATAGGCACTTTAACATACCTCATCAAATCATGAATAAATCATAGAAATCATAAGACATAAAGGTAACTTGAGGAATTCATAACATTCTTACGTAGGGAGTAACCCTCTTGGTTACTTTTGGAATACCCACCATAGTATATTCCCTAAATCTCTTCGGAGAAACCTTAACGTTTCACTACTTCACGTTACCCAATGCATTGGAGAGCTATATCGGGCTCACCCGCCCTTAGTTTATCACAGAACCACCCATCTTCATAACAATGCCAAAGAAACATAACATAATCATATCACATAAAACATTCATAAAGGAAACATAACATTTCCACATTTCAATCACAAGATATCAATAAAACACATTGATATATTAAAAAACATTATGAAACCCATTTTCAATACCAAAATAAAAGAAAAGTAAAACATGGTATTTATTTTTCATTTAAAAAAATGTATGGCTTGTAGAGGAAGCCGAAACTCAAATAATGGTCACGGCGGCGGAGAAGTCATTGTCGCCGCATATGTATGAAAAAAAACATTCCCTTTTGTCGTTAGTAAACGCTTTGTATAAAAAATATTCTTTTGAATAATCGTAGAAGTCAAAGGGGTTTATACACCATATAAAAGAAATTTTTCTATAAAAAAAATATGCCTCAATGAAAGGAGATTGAGACGAAGTCCAATAAAAAGACGGTATACTAGGATTAAGGATAAATCAATTACATAATTATGTGTCACAAATGAATACACGAAATATAAGTTGATATTAAGTGTAAAACAATCAGAAATTATTCACACATATTCATAGAACGACATATTCAAGGAGTACAAGTTCATCCCAAAGAATCAAATTTGGGTTAAGAAGTTCCCTTGCAAAAATTTGACAGCCTAACAGCGTCACATAAAAAAACAGAAAAAGAGCTGATGTTAGATAAAAAGGGTATCTCATCACATGGACATAAAATTTAAATCAATAAGGATATAGAAGAACAGATCCCAACTTAATAGTATTTAATTTAAAATATATATCAAAAGAAGTCTTTTAAAAAGGGGAGGGTGAAAGGTTCCCTTACCGACTTGGGTAACATTCGAAACGTACATCCCATTGAAGAAGGTTCATACAATAAATATGTAAATACCCATAAATGAAATTATATTAGGCCAATAGGATAATAATGGGATGTACATACACCAATCAAAGAAAATGGGGGCAAATGTAGCATAAATCTCACGGGACTAAAAGTGAGATGAAAAATCCCTTACGAAAACTCGGCATCCTAACAGCGCCACATTAAACTTTCAAAATGGATTAATGAGAGAGAATATGGTATCTCATAATATTAACATAAAAATTACAGTAAGAGGAATATAAAAGAACATCCCAATAACAAGAAAGATTAGCTTTAAAAGGAATGACATAAAAGAGAGTACTTAAAAAGAAAGAGAGGAGTAGGATCCCTTACCTCGGGTCTGACATGACTTGATCGTTCATTAATATCCTGAATAATAAACTTTAGTTAATTTATACTTCCTTTAGAACATTTTTCAAGTTCATAATTCCTTTTATATCACTTATTACCATGTCATGAACACTATGTTATTATTTAAGCTATTAAAGGTCGTTTTAACGATCATAGGTACTTGAGTCAAAAATAAACTCTTTATAATTACAAGTTGTTCATGTGGTATAATATCCATTATAACCAGAATTGTATTCATTATTTAGATATCATATATATCATATATATCTAGTATATTCATGCATTTATAATATTACATAACATTTAGAGTTAAGAAATGAAATGCACCGTTCACGGAGACGGTAAGTCGTACGTACGCATGAACTCTACATCAATTTCTATTTCATATTTAATGGAATAACATAATGATACATAATAGTATTTTAAATCCAATATGGTATCATATATAATATCATTAAATATATCCTTCATACGTACCACATATGGTAATAACGAATCAAATCACTTTGAGGGTGCGGTAGTCCGCACTTCCTAAAATGAAGATATCGCATATACCCATAATGGAAGCAATAAAGGTATTCCATAAATGAAAAATACAGAATCTTATGTAAAACATAAACATATTATATATCATATATATACATAGTGACACCTTAATCACCACCATTGAGGTGTTATATGAGTGTTGAACGATCATCGTTTCGTGAGGTAGAAATTCACCATCCACAGAAACAGTACGTTCTTTAACCATTAGATGAAGGTGTGTGTACATGTAGCTCTAATAATTGTTATAAAAACATCCTAGTATATTGAATATACTGGAGTGGTTACAAAATAAATGAATAAAAAGAGTTTATGGGGTTGGAGAAGCAAAATAAAACATAAGAACACAAGAAACAACACTACCTCTAAAACGGGTAACTCTCTTTGATTTAAGCTCAAAGGATTCCTTGGAAAGGATTATGCACAAAGTGATGCTTCAATGATTAATATAGGGATGTGGAGAGATGAAATGGGTAGTGTTTGGCAGAGAAAAAGGCTTTGGAAGTCTGGGTAAAGAGGTAGAGGTGGGGGCCTTTTATAAGAGGAGAGGAGGGGCACTCTTGGAAAGGTATAAAAGGTTACTTTATTTTAAAATGAGTTTCGGATTTTAAAGGTCCCACATTGATTTTATTCTAGGATAAGCTGATAAGTTTTCGAAAATACCCATACAATAGGTTTTATACATGTGTAGGCTATAGAGTTTACAATATCATTTCATTTTATTTAAATCCTTTATTAATGAGGTAATCGCTGCATCATCATGATGTCATAAATAATTTAATATATTTAATCTATAAAAATTATAAAAAAATTATCATGATGTAGTAAATCTTTTTAGGTTTCTAATGAATATTTATAGTCAAACATATGACTTTAATAACCCCATGTAAAAATTGTTTTAGAAAAACATTTCATGTTTGTGTCATTTTTATTTTAACTTTAAATAAAAGTCATAAATGTCATTATCATACCCAAGTGCCTCCATGGGGTACCAAAAATCGACCCATGGGTTTTATGGGTCGGCCATAACTCATACAATAGAGTTAGGACAAGTTTCAATATATTTTCATTTTATTATAATATCATTTTTACCTTAAATCATACTAATTACCTTTAATCGCGATTAATAAAACTTAAAAGTTACTTTTCATAAAAAAATTATTTTCATCCCATTGAACCACATTTTACTTAATACTTAAAATAATTTAAATTTGATTTTTGAAATTCAAATCACTGAAGTGGTAAAGTCCCATTTAAACGAAAAATCAAATTTTGTAACGACCACTTTGTAGTTTCACTATTCAATAAAAATTGATGTTTTTCAGAAAAATACTAAAAATTTACACTAAGATATATTTGATATTCCGAATTCAAAAATGATTTCTATTTTACCAAATTCTTAACATATAATTTGCATTAATTAATTTTATAATTAAATCCCGCTGTTAAAACAAATAGCGTGTTTTTAAGAAACAATATCTTTTAAAAGATTGGCACTCGTTTATGTCCAATATTAAAGTGATATTAATTAAAAAGACCACCATTGGATTAAATTGTAAAAATATATTCTATTTACACTTTAAAACCAATTAAAAAGATAATCTAATCATATAAATAAATTATATTAAAAAGAGGTCTTGAATAAAAATAAAACATTTTTCACTATTCATTAAAAATGAACTTTATCAGAAAAAATACCAAAAATTTATACAAAGTAAACTTTGATGTCCCTATACCAAAGAAGAGTTTTATTTGGTCCAATAGAATGTTTTAGAGTGACAAAAACTATATTTAAATAGGGTTCTCCATAAAAAGGCGATAGTTCGGCCTTTTAGTGAAAATTGGAGTATATATGCAAAAAATTGAATTATTTTCTTATTTTAATCCTTTATGTTTTATTGGATAAACATAAAATCATATATAATAATATTTTAGTTATTTCTATTCATTCCCGCCAATACAACGACTACGTGATAACTACCATTTAAAATAATATTATTTTATTATTAGAGTGCAACGTAAGATTTCAAAGGAAATCGTTGTCGAGTATTGGGTACGCCATTGAGCATAGAATTCCCTTTAATATAATGTTAATATTTTATACAAAAATATGGATAAATATAAAAATTTCATATTCTTTATTTACCTAGGGTGTTACATCCTTCCCCCCTTTTGGGAATTTCGTCCTCGCAATTTTAAAATTGGGATCAGATACTTCATTGAAAATCCCACATCGGAACAAGAGTGAGTAAAACAATCACTTTAAAATAAAGAAAGATAAGTACAGGGGTCACCCGAGTTAACCCATACTAGGATTCCATGTAGGAAAACGTGGACATGGAGGAGAAAACATAGGGTCATGTTCTGATTGAGAGTGATAAAAAGCATATTTAGGAGAAAGTTAACCACAAGAAAATCACAAACTTGTGATGGGTTAAATGGTATTCAATTCCCCAATAGGAAAAGTTAATAGGAAAATTTTTTGTTTTATGTTACTTTTGATTGAGGAATTTTTTCATAAGGAAACATATTTACTTATCATGTTGATTTTCAACCTTTATTAGATTCTTTAATCAAACTCATATTTTCTCCAAAAGACGAGTTTTTAGGAAGACTTGTTCGTATTAAGAGTACTATAATCTACTTCTTGAGAATTAACTAATCCACAAAAGTGAACTATATACCTCCCATTTCTTTAGACCTTAACCAAAACCAAAACCAAAAAGGTTAGTACAGGATCAGATAATCCAGAAAAGGATAACCCTTTATAAAAAGAAAATCTATTCTTAATCTCCAAAATTTGTCCAACAAAACCCAGAGTTCAACGAGGACCATTCGATAAACAATTTGTCCATAAAATTCTTCAAAGTAAACCAAACTTAGATTGAAACCGAAATATTTTAAGGATTTATTATCAAAGTCTTCCAAGTTAAATCGTATCATTTATCTCCAAACAACATCAGTTGCACTTAATGTCTCGTATTGAAAAGTAATTAACCTAATCACATATCCTACATGATAGGTTAATAAATTTCCATAGATAACCCAAAATAAACTTACTCTTAATTCATAAAATTATCTAACTAAAAATAATCAGTCACACTAACCAAGGACTTCATGTAGTCTAGTGGTAGGAGATAAATACCAGTTGCACTTTGGTTGTGGGTTCGATTCCCACAGCTTTGGCCGACGCGACAGGTTGTCACACGGTCTTCGTGTTGTCCATTTTATAAAACTCCAAAAATAACCCTAACATGTTTTAACCTCAATAGTTTCCTTATAACTCTCATTTTCATCCAAATTCATTATGATCTAAACATAAAAATTCTTGATGTCTTATTTCACCACCAAAAGATAAAATAAAATGATTCCCAAAATGAATAACATCATACCTTGATCATGGTGTCCACTCAGTTTCATCGTCATCTTAGTCACGTAGGTAGAAGTACCATGCATTACAGCAATAATTTAGAGATCCTTCAAAATCATTTGCTTCCTCAATCCAAATACACCTTGTACAACATGGGTCATATGGGTGTTCACAGAAAAACAGTTTTGGAAAATAATCATGTATGACATATAATTCCAAAACATCTGATAAAACATGAATTCTAAAAAATAGTCGGACAGAATTTGAGTTGAAACATTCTATTATTGGTCCTTTTAAAATACCATAAGTATGTGCTGAGAGACTATATTTTAAAAGAAAATATAAATAGGTTGTGCAAGGGTCTCCTTCCTCAGCACCATTTTTAAAATCATAATATGCTTCAAATTCTTGTGATAAGGTAAAATACTTGAAAATAACTTGATAATATTTACCTTTCTTGAAAATATGAGAATATTGTGAAAATAGTATTTGTCTAGAAAAACCAATGATCCACGATGATAACAAGGTATAGTGGAGGTGTTTGATATCTCAAGCAACTGCTTTCAAGTGAGTTGTATGCTAGAAAAAGTTTCATAATAATCCTAACATGACTTCTCAATAATTATTGCATGCATGTCATCAGGAAGAGATAGGAATGTCGTTTGAGATCCTTCTCCTTCCATTCATAACCGACTTTACTTGACCTGAAAAAAGTTATAAAACATGGATTTAACTGAAATAATAGATATAGGGACTAATCATGTGTCTAACAAAAACTCATAATCCCTAAAGTTGTCTAAATCCACCTCTGATACCATCTATAAGGCCCCTGCCTTAAACAATACTTAATGTTGAGTTTTTACAAGATTACACATTGAGGATCTTTTCAGGTTTAGTGTTTTAGAGAATTAGATCAAAAAACTTTCATTATATTCCATATTTAAACAAAGTTGTTACATAAAGATAATATTCATTTTTTCCATCAACGAAAACATATTTAATATAGAACATGGATTATTTTTTGAAACTTCCTTGACACTATCATCGTATTATGTACCATTCCCTTGACCTGTGAAAAACATTTCAAAAAACATGGGATGAGCATAAAAAAGCTCAGTACGGGTTATAAAAATATAGAAAGGAAACATGAGTTCATATATACATAAGAATGAAATCATACTTTTCCCATAAAACATAGGCACTTTAACATACCTCATAAAATCATGAATAAATCATAGAAATCATAAGACATAAAGGTAACTTGAGGCATTCATAACATTCTTACGTAGGGAGTAACCCTCTTGGTTACATTTGGAATACCCACCACAGTATATTCCCTAAATCTCTTCGGGGAAACCTTAAAATTTCACTCCTTCGCGTTACCCAATGCATTAGAGAGCTATATCAGGCTCACCTACCATTAGTTTATCACGAAACCACCGGTCTTCATAACAATGCCCAAGAACCATAACATAATCATATCACATAAAACACGCATAAAGGAAACATAACATTTCCACATTTCAATCACAAGATATCAATACAACACATTGATATAATAAAAAACATTATGAAAACCATCTTCAATACCAAAATAAAATAAAATTAAAACATGGTATTTATTTTTCATTTAATAAAATGTTATGGATTGTAGAGGAATATGAAACTCCAACAATGGTCACGACGGCGAAGAAGTCGTTGTCGCCGCATACGTACGACAAAAAAACATTCTCTTTTGTCATTATTAAATGATTCATATAAAAAAGATTCCTTTTGAATAATCGTAGAATTCAAAGGGGTTTATACACCGTATAAAAGCAATTTGTGTATAAAACAAAATATGCCTCAATGAATGGAGATTGAGATGAAGTCCCATACAAATACGGTATCCTTGGATTAAGGATAAATAAATTACATAATTATGTGTGACAAATGAATTAACCAAATATAAGTGGATATTAAGTGTAATACAATCAGAAATTATTCACACATATTCATAGAACGACATATTCAAGGAGTACAAGTTCATCCCAAAGAATCAAATTTGGGTTAAGAAGTTCCCTTGCAAAAATTGGATAGCCTAACGACGTCACTTCAAAAATCAGAAAAAGAGATAATGTGAGATAAACAGGGTATCTCATCACATGGACATAAAATTTAAATCAGTATGGATATAGAAGAACATATACCAACTTAATAGTATTTAAATTAAAATACTTAACAAAAGAAGTCATTTAAAAAGAGGATGGTGAAAGGTTCCCTTTCCGACTTGGATAACTTTCAAAACGTACACCCCATTGAAGAAGGGTCATACAATAAATATGTAAATACTCATAAATGAAATTATATTACACACAGAGTATAATAATGGGATGTACATACACCACTCAAAGGAAATGGGGGAAAATGTAGCATAAATCTCACGGGACTAAAAGTGAGATAAAAAATCCCTTACAAAAACTCGGTAGCCTGACAGCGTCACTTAAAACTTCCAAAATGGAATGATGAGAGAGAATATGGTCTATCATCATATTAACATAAAAATTAAAGTAAGAGAAATATAAAAAAACACCCCAATAACAATAAATATGATATTTAAAAGGAATGACATAAAAGAGTGTACTTAAAAAATAAAGAGAGGAGTATGCTCCCTTAACTCGGGTCCGACATGACTCGATCGTTCTTTAATCTCCTGAATAATAACCTTGAGTTAATTTCTACTTCCTTAAGGACATTTTTTAAGTTCATTATTCCTTTTATATCACTTATTACCATGTCATGAACACTATGTTATTATTTAATCTAATAACGGTCGTTTTAACGATCATAGGTACTTGAGTCAAAAATACACTCTTTATAATTAGAAGTTTTTCATGTGGTAAAATATCCATTATATCCAGAATTTTATTCATGATTTAGATATCATATATATCATATATATCCAGTATATTCATGCATTTATAATATTACATAACATTTAGAGTTACGAAATGAAATGAACCGTTCACGGAGACGGTAAGCCGTACGTATGCATGAACGCTACTTCCATTTCTATATCATATTTAATGGAATAACATAATGAAACATAATTGTATTTTAAATCCAGTATGGTATCATATATAATATCATTAAATATATCCTTTATGCTTACCACATATGGTAATAACGAATCAAATCAATTTGAGGGGGCGGTAGTCCGCACTTCCAAAAATAAAGATATCGCGTATACCCATAATGGAAGCCATAAAATTATGCCATAAATGAAAAATACAGAAGCTTATGTAAAACATAAACATTTTATATATCATATATAAACATAGTGACATCTTAATGTCCACCTTTTAGGTGTTATATGAGTGTTGAACAACCATCGTTTCGTGAGGCAGAAATTCGCCATCCACAGAAACAGTATGTTCATTAACCATTAGATGAAGGTGTGTGTAAGTGTAGACCAAATAATTGTTATAACAACATCCTAGTATATTGAATATACTTTAGTTGTTACAAAATAAATTTATAAAAAGATTTAAGGGGTTGGAGAAGAAAAATAAAACATAAGAACACAAGAGAAAACACTACCATTAAAACGTGTAACTCTCTTTTATTTAAGCTCAAAGGCTTCCTTGGAAAGGATTCTACCCAATGTGAGGCTTCAATGATGAAGAGAGGGATGTGGAGAGATGAAATGGGCTGGGTTTGGTCAATACAAAGGCTTTAGAAGTGTGGGTAAAGAGGTATATGTGGGGGCCTTTTATAAGATGAGAAGAGGGGCACTCTTGGAAAGGTATTAAAGGTTACTTTATTTTAAAATGATTTTCGGATTTTAAAGGTCCCACATTGATTTTTTTCTAGGATAAGGTGATACGGGTTCGAAATATACCCATCCAATAGGTTTTAGACATGTGTAGGTCATATATTTTACATTATATTTTCATTTTATTTAAATCCTTTATTAATGAGGTAATCGCTGCATCATCATGATGTCATAAATAATTTAATATATTTAATGTCAACAAATTATTAAAAAAATATCATGATTTATGAAATATTTTTAGATTTCTAAAGAATATTTATCGTCAAAAATATGACTTGTATAACCCCATGTAAAAATTGTTTTAGTAAAACACCCCATGTTTGTGTCATTTTTATTTTAACATTAAATAAAAGGGATAAATGTCATTATCATACACAAGTGGCTCCATGGGGTACCAAAAATCGACCCATGGGTTGTCTTGGTCGGACATAACTCATCCAATAGGGTTAGGTCATGTGTCATGATATTTTCATTTTATTATAATATCATTTTTACCTTAAATCACACTAATTACCTTTAATCGCGATTAATAAAACCTAAAACTTACTTTTCATCAAAAAATTATTTTAATCCCATTGAACCACATTTTACTTAATAAAGAAAATCATTTAAATTTTATTTTTGAAATTCAAATCACAGAAGTGGTAAAGTCCCATTTAAACGAAAAATCAAATTTTGTAACGACCACTTTGTGGTTTCACTATTCATCAAAAATTGAAGTTTTTCAGAAAAATACCAAAAATTCACCCTAAGCTATATTTGATATTCCGAATTCAAAAATGATTTCTATTTTACCAAATTCATAACATATAAGTTTCATTAATTAATTTTATAATTAAATCCCGTTGTTAAAACAAATAGCGTGTTTTTAAAAAACAATATCTTTCAAAAGATTGACACTAGTTTATGTCCAATCTTAAAGTGATACTAATTAAAATGACCACCATTAGATTAAATGGTAAAAATATATTCTATTTACAATTTAAAACCAATTAAAAAGATAATCTAATCATATAAATAGATTAGATTAAAAAGAGGTTTTTAATTAAAATACAACAATTTTCAGTATTCATTAAAAATGAACATTATGAGAAAAAATACAAAAAAATTTATACAAAGTAAACATTGATGTCCAGATTCCAAAGAAGAGTTTTATTTGGCCCAATAGAATTTTTTAGAGTGACAAAAACTATATTTAAATAGGGTTCTCCATAAAAAGGCGATAGTTCGTCCTTTTAGTGAAAATTAGAGTATGTATGCCAAAAATTGAATTCTTTTCTTATTTTAAGCCATTATTTTTTATCGGATAAATATAAAATCATATATAATCATATTTTAGTTATTTCTATTAATTCCCTGCCAATACGACAGCTACGTGCTAACTACCATTTAAAATAATAATATTTTATTATTAGAGTGCAATGTAAGATTTCAAAGGAAATCGTTGTCGCGTATTAGGTACGCCATCGAGCATAGCATTCCCTTTAGAGTAATGTTAATATTTTATTCACAAATATGGATAAATATAAAAATTTAATATTATTTATTTACCTGGGGTGTTACATCCTTCCCCACTTTTGGGAATTGCGTCCTCACAATTTTAAAATTGGGCTCGAAAACTTCATTGAAAATCCCACATCGGAACAAGAGTCAGTAAAACAATCACTTTAAAATAACAAAAGATAAGTACAGAGGTTATCTAAGTTTACCCATACTAGGATTCCATGTAGGAAAACATGGACAAGGAGGAGAAAACATAGGCTCACGTTCTGATGGAGAGTGATAGAAAACATGTTTAGGAGAAAGTTAAAGACAAGAAAATCACAAACATGTGATGGGTTAAACGGTATTCAATTCCCCAATAGGAAAACTTAATAGAAAACATTTTTATTTTGTGTTACTTCTTATTGAGGAATTTATTCATAAGGAAACATAATTACTTATCATGTTGACTTTCATCCGTTATTAGATTCTTTAATCAAAATCATATTTTCTCCAAAAGACGAGTTTTTAGGAAGTCTTGTTCGCATTAAGAGTACTATAATCAACTTCTTGAGAATCACCTAATCCACAAAAGAGAACTATATAATTCTGATATATTTAGACTTTAACCAAAACCAAAACCAAAAAGGTTAGTACAGGATCAGATAATCCAGAAAAGGATAACCCTTTATAAAAAGAAAATCTATTCTTAATCTCCAAAATTTTTCCAACAAAACCCAAAGTTCAAAGAGGACCCTTCGATAAACCATTTGTCCATAAAATTCATCAATGTAATCCAAACTATGATTGAAACCCAAATATTTGAAGGATTTAGTCACATAGTCTTCCAAGTTAAATTGTATCATTTATGTCCAAACAACATCAGTTTCTCTTAATGTCTCATATTGAAAAGTAATTAACCTAATAACATATCCTCCGGTATAGGTTAATAAATTTCCATAGATAACGAAAAATTAACTTACTCTTAATTCATAAAATCATCTAACAAAAAATAATCAGTTAAACTAACCAGGGACATCACGTAGTCCATTGGTAGGCAATAAATAACAGTTGCACATTGGTTGTGGGTTCGATTCCCGCAGCTTTGTCCGACGCGAAGGGTTTTCACACGGTATGCGTGCTGTCCTTTTTATAAAACTCCAAAAATAACCCTAACATGTTTTAACCTCAATAGTTTCCTTATTACTCACATTTTCATCCAAATTCATTACGATCTCAACATCTTAATTCTTGAAGTCTTATTTCACCACCAAAAGGTAAAATAAAACGATTCCCAAAATGAATAACATCATACCTTGATCATGATGTCCACTCGGTTTCATTGTCATCTTGATCACGTAGGTAGAAGTCCCATGCATTACAAAAATGATTTAGAGAACCTTCAAAATAATTTTCTTCCCCCATCCAAATACACCTTGTACAACATGGGTCATATGGGTGATCACAGAAAGACAGTTATTGAAAATAATCATGTATGACATATAATTCCAAAACTTCTGATAAAACATGATTTCTAAAAAATAGTCAGACTGAATTTGAAATGAAAATTTCTATTATTGGTACTTTTAAAATACCATAAGTATGTGCTGAGAGACTATATTTTAAAAGCAAATATAAATAGGTTGCGCAAGGGTCTCCTTCCTCAGCACCATTTTTAAAATCATAATATGCTTCAAATTCTTGTGATAAGGTAAAATATTTGAAAATACCTTGATAATATTTAACTTTCTTGAAAATATGAGAATATTGTGAAAATAGTATTTGTCTAAAAACAACCCTTGATCCACGATGATAACGATGTATAGTGTAGGTGTTTGATATGTCAAACAACTGCTTGTATGTGAGTTGTATGATAGAAAAAGATTCACAATAATCCAAACATGACTTTGCAATAATTATTTCAAGCATGTCATCATGAAGTGATAGGAATGTCGTTTGAGATCCTTCTCCTTCCATTCGTAACCGACTTTACCTGATCTGAAAAAAGTTATAAAACAAGGATTTAACTAAAATAATAGATATAGGGACTAATCATGTGTCTAACAAAAACTCCTAATCACTAATGTTGTCTAAACCGACCTCTGATACCAACTATAAGGCCCCATCCTTAAACATTACTTAATTTTGAGTTTTTACAAGATTACACATTGAGGATCTTTTCAGGTTTAGTGTTTTAGGGAATTAGATCATAAAACTTGCATTATATTCCACATTACAAAAAGTTGTTACATAAAGATAGTTTTCATTTTTCCCTTCAATGGAAACATATTTAATATATAACCTGGATTCTTTCATGACACTTCCTTGACACTATCATCGTATTATGTACCTTTCCCTTGACCTATGAAAAACATTCCAAAAAACTTGGGATGATCATAAAAATCTCAGTAAGGGATATAAAAATATGGAAAGGAAACATGAGTTCATATATACATAATAATGAAATCATACATTACCCATAAAACATAGGTACATTAACATACCTCATAAAATCATTAGTAAATCATAGAAATCATAACACATAAAGGTAACTTGAGGCATTCATAACATTCTTACGTATGGAGTAACCCTCTTGGCTACGATTGAAATACCCACCAAAGTATATTCCCTAAATCTCTTCGGAGAAACCTTAAAGTTTCACTCCTTCACATTACCCAATGCATTGGAGAGCTATATCGGGATCACCTGCCCTTAGTTTATCACGGAACCACCAGTCTTAATAAAAATGCCCAAGAACCATAACATAATCGTATTACATAAAACATGCATAAATGAAACATAACATTTCCACATATCAATCACAAGATATCAATACAACACATTGATATAATAAAAACATTATCAAAACCATTTTCAATACCAAAATAAACGAAAATTAAAACATTATATTTATTTTTCATTTAAAAAAATGGTATGGCTTGTAGAGGAAGCCGAAACTCAAATAATGGTCACGGCGGCAGAGAAGTTGTTTTCGCCACATACGTACGACAAAATAAAACATTCAATTTTGTCGTTAGTAAACGCTTCGTACAAAAAATATTCCTTTTGAATAATCATAGAAGTGAAAGGGGTTTATACACCATATAAAATAAATTTCTGTATAAAACAAAATATGCCTCAATGAATAGAGATTGAGACGAAGTCCCATACAAAGACGGTATCTTTGGATTAAGGATAAATCAACTAAATAATTATGTGTGACAAATGAATACACCAAATATAAGTGGATATTAATTGTAAAACAATCAGAAATTATTCACACATATTCATTGAATGACATATTCATTGAGTACAAGTTCATCCCAAAGAATCATATTTGGGTTAAGAAGTTCCCTTGCCAAAATTTGACAGCCTAACGACGTCACTTCAAAAATCAGAAAAAGTGCTGATGTGAGAAAAAAAGGGTATCTCATCACATGGACATAATATTTAAATCAATAAGGATATAGAAGAACATATCCCAACTTAATATTATTTAAATAAAAATACATAACAAAAGATGTTTTTTAAAAAGAGGAGGGTGAAAGGTTCCCTTACCGACTTGGGTAACTTTTGAAACGTACAACCCATTGAAGAAGGGTCATACAATAAATATGTAAATACCCATAAATAAAATTATATTACACAAAGAGTATAATAATGGGAAGTACATACACCACTCAAAGGAAGTGGGGGCCAATGTCTCATAAATCTCACGGGACTAAAAGTGACATGAAAAATCCCTTACGAAAACTCGGCAGCCTAACGACGCCACTTAAAACTTCTAGAATGGATTGATGATAGAGAATATGGTCTGCCGTCATAATAACCTAAAAATTAAAGTAAGAGGAATATAAAAGAACATCCCAATAACAAGAAATATGAGCTTAAAAAGGAATGACATGAAAGAGTGTACTTAAAAATAAAGAGAGGAGTTGGATCCCTTACCTCGGGTCCGACTTGACTCGATCGTTTTTTAATCTCCTGAATAATAAACGTGAGTTAATTTATACTTCATTAAGAACCTTTTTCAAGTTCATTATTCCTTTTATATCACTTATTACCATGTCATGAACACTATGTTATTATTTATGCTAATAACGGTCGCTTTAACGATCATAGGTACTTGAGTCAAAAATAAACTCTTTATAATTACAAGTTGTTCATGTTGTAAAATATCCATTATATACAGAATTGTATTCATGATTTAGATATCATATATATCATATATATCCAGTATATTCATGCATTTATAATATTATATAACATTTAGAGTTAAGAAATGAAATGCACCGTTCACGGAGACGGTAAGCCGTACGTATGTATGAACGCTACTTCCATTTCTATTTCATATTTAATGGAATAAAATAATTATACATAATAGTATTATAATTCCAGTATGGTATCATATATAATATCATTAAATATATCCTTTATACGTACCACATATGGTAATAACGAATCAAATCACTTTGAGGGGGCGATAGTCTGCACTTCCTAAAATGAAGATATCGCGTATACCCATAATGGAAGCAATAAAGGTATGCCATAAATGATAAATAAATAAGCTTAAGTAAAACATAAATATATTATATATCATATATAAACATAGGGACATATTAATGGCCACCTTTGAGGTGTTATATGAGTGTTGAACAATCATCATTTCGTGAGGCAGAAATTCGCCATCCACAGAAACAATATGTTCTTTAACCATTAGATGAAGGTGTGTGTAAGTGTAGCTCGAATAATTATTATAAAAACATCTTAGTATATTTAAGACACTGTATTTGTTACAAAAGAAATGAATAAAAAGAGTTTAGGGGGTTGGAGAAGCAAAACAAAACATAAGAACACAAGAGAAAACACTACCTTTAAAACGGGTAACTCTTTTTGATTTAAGATCAAAGGCATAATTGTAAAAGAATATGTCCAAAGAGAGGCTTCAATGAGGAAGAGAGGGATGTGGAGAGATTAAATGGGTAGGTTTTTGCTGAGACAAAGGCTTTGGAAGTGTGGGAAAAGAGGTAGAGGTGGGGGCCTGTTATAAGAGGAGAGGAGGGGCACTGTTGGAAAGGTATTAAAGGTTACTATATTTTTAAATGAGTTTCGGATTTTAAAGGTCCCACATTGATTTGTTTCGAGGATAAGGTGATAAAGGTTCGAAATATACCCATACAATAGGTTTTGGACATGTGTAGGTCATAGATTTTATATTATCGTTTCATTTTATTTAAATCCTTTATTAATGAGGTAATCACTGCATCATCATGATGTCATAACTAATTTAATATATTTAATGTCTAAAAATTATAAAAAAAATATAATGATGTATGAAATCTTTATATATTTCTAATTAATATTTAGTGTCAAAAATATGACTTGTATAACCCCATGTAAAGATTTTTTTATTAAAACATCGCATGTTTGTGTCATTTTTATTTTAACTTTAAATAAAAGTCATAAATGCCATTATCATACCCAAGTGGCTCAATGGGGTAACACAAATCAACCCATGGGTTGTCTTGTTCGGACATAACTAATACAATAGTGTTAGGACAAGTGTTAAGATATTTTCATTTTATTATAATATCATTTTTATCGTAAATCACACTGATTACCTTTAATTGCGATTAATAAAACTTAAAAGTTACATTTCATTAAAAAATTATTTTCAACAAATTGAAACACATTTTAATTAATAATGAAAATAATTTAAATTGGATTTTTGAAATTCAAATCATAGAAGTGGTAAAGTCCCATTTAAACAAAAAATCAAATTTTGTAACGTCCACTTTGTGGTTTCACTATTTATCAAAAATTGAAGTTTTTCAGAAAAATACCAAAAATTCACCCTAAGGTATATTTGATATTCCGAATTCAAAAATGATTTCTATTTTACCAAATTCATATAATATATTTTCCATTAATTAATTTTATAATTAAATCCCACAGTTAAAACAAATAGCATGTTTTTAAGAAACAATATCTTTCAAAAGATTGACACTCGTTTATGTCCAATCTTAAAGTGATATTAATTACAAGGACAACCATTGGATTAAATGGTAAAAATATATTCTATTTAAACTTTAAAACCAATTAAAAAGATAATATAATAATATAAATAAATTAGATTAAAAAGGGGTTTTGAATTAAAATACAACATTTTTCACTATTCATTAAAAATGAACTTTATCAGAAAAAATACCAAAAATTTATACAAAGTAAACATTGATGTCCCGATTCCAAAGAAGGGTTTTATTTGGTCTAATAGAATGTTTTAGAGTGACCAAAACCATATTTAATGATGGTTCTCCATAAAAAGGTGATATTTCGGCCTTTTAGTGAAAAATATAGTATATATGCCAAAAATTGAATTCTTTTCTTATTTTAAGCATTTATTTTTTATTGGATGAATATAAAATAATATAAAATCTTATTTTAGTTATTTCTATTCATTCCCACCAATACAACGGCTACGTGCTAACTACCATTTAATATAATATTATTTTATTATTGGAGTGCAACGTAAGATTTCAAAGGAAATCATTGTCGCATATTGGGTACTCCATTGAGCATTGCGTTCCCTTTAAAGTAATGTTAATATTTTATTCACAAATATGGATAAATATAAAAATTTCATATTCTTTATTTACCTGGGGTGTTACAGATTTTATTAATAAAATTAATAAAATTAATGTGATTTATATATCATTAAAATAAATACAAAACTGATTTTCGCCATGTATAAATGAAATTTCAGAAACAAATGAAAATACTTTTCATAAAATATATCTTAACATTTTTAATGAGATGCATAAATTGAAAATAGAATTTTTAAATTATTTAATTTTTTTAAATATATATTTTAATTTAGAAAAACTATTCAAAGACATTTAAATCATATTAAATTAATTGTAATACTAAAATAATTATTCCGTTATAATTGCCCTAAAAGTAATGTTTTTTAGAAAAATATCAAAAATACAAACTATGGTAATTTTATTGTGACGAATTGAAAAAATATTTTTAATTTATCAAATTTAAATTAAATTTTTTTAATTTATATTTTAAAAAGAAAAATTTTAATATAATGAAATCAACTTTTATTAAAAATAACTTTTTCAATATTAACTAATATTAATTATTTACCTTTTAATAGTGATATTTATTTATTTTTTACCAAAGGTAGTTTTTTTATAAATTTATTAATAATTAATTTATTTTATTTTGCTGTATATTTATGTTGGGTGTATCATATGGCACAATTCATAGAACATAAAATATATTTTAATTATTTCAAAATATTTATTCATTATAATACTGGGTCAACGAGTAAAATATCGAGATTTCAAAGATAAAAGAATGATGGTATTTTAGGTTCTTCATTTAATTGTTGAATTGATGATGATAGATGTGGAATATTAGTTGTTTTGATCCACTACGAAAATCATTTTTCATGATCATTGAAAACCCATCATCATTGAACAATAAAATACCAATTTTTTAAAATATTACTTCCCCAGAAGTCTTTATGTGATATTTATTTATCACATAATTTGATATACCGAAATGTATAAGATAATCATTATTCCATGTTAATTTTTATTTCTTAAAATACCATATCATGCCACATTTTTCATTTATCATTAAGTAATTTCCCTTTAATCTCCCACTATATCAATTTCAAAAAATACTTTTCTTCCATTTCACTTTATATCATAAATTATTGTATAATATTTTAAAGAATATCCCAAAATCATTTGTAATATCATGAAAAATAATATTAGGAACCTTTCATCAACTTCCACACATATCAAATTATATGAAATTCCTTTTGAATACCCAAATAAACAACTTCTTGGATCAACTCTAAAAAAAATTTATAGTATCTTTATGAGTTATGAAAATATAAATCCACATTCGATCAAAAACAAAATCTGACCCCATTGGCCAACACAGAAATGAAAAAATATGACATTCTAAATGTGGAAAATTAGGAAAATAGTGTACCCTATAAATGTATTAGTTCTACTAAATCTATAAACAAATATGGAATAGTCTCTATGAAACACATATATCTCTATAGACATGTTTAACAAGTACATAATACAAAATTTTATATAATCATATAATATATTTTGTAAATACATCAATTGACCATGGGACACGATGTATTGAAATCTTATATATCCTCCTCACACATTCCTAGATTTTTGTGTAGAGTTTGACTGATTTGATAAAAACATCACATATTCATTATCTTAATAATTGAGAAAATATCCTTGCCCTATAATAGATAAGAACATCATATGAATTACCTATTTGTTTCATTATGTTTTCTCATTTCATCTGTGTTGGATGCCTAGATGTTATACTATTTATTCATAAGAAAAAATTATATCTTTATTAGTTTATAAGCAATGACGTGATCAATAACAAACTAAAACACCCCGTCTTATCATAGCACAAAGGATTGTGTAAGAAAGGTATCAAAGTAGGAATGTTCACATGGAAGGTATCCATCCTAAACACAGTTATGGGGATTTAGTAAGAAACATGCACTCTCACTATAGAAAATACCATGTTTATGACTCTCAATGTGTTATATATAATGTGTTTCATCTTATTCACAAAACACATCTTATGCCTCATGAGAATATTCTCTATCTTGATACAAGAATCCAACTCATGATATAAGTAATATTTCATCATAAATTATAAAATTTCATAACGACAATTGGTTAGAGTTATGTCAATGATGTATTTTGATAGTTCAATAATTATTTCACTTTAGGACACACACACACACACACGAGTGTATGTTATGTAGATTATCATTTTTTGCAACATGATAAATTTTATATTCATAAAATCATAAAAATATTTTAAAAAAGAAATATATAATCACCTGTTTAGTAAATCAATAAATGATAAATTTTTATATTGACTTTATGACTATAGTTCTTTTAGGTATTATTTTAAAATGATTACATCTCTATTTAATTTACTCCACATATCAATATTTTTAGTCCAATACGCTATCTTATGATTTTTTCATTCCTTTATGTTTTGAAAATCACAAAAACATTTTTTTAAAGATTATTTTCATTCTCTAAGAAAATTTATTTTCATAAACAAAACCATGATATTAATTTTTATGATTAATGTTCCTTAACTAAGCATAACCATAATTTTCATATGTCAGGATTCTTGTATGAGAATTTATATCATTATCTAATATCTTCGAACTATTATTTTCAAAAATAATAAATCAATATTTTTTAAGAATCTGAGGCTCACTATTTTGTGACTCCGATTTTGTATGCTTTCAGTCTCCATTTCATCCTGGATTTTGACTCCATTTATCTTAGAAATATAACTCTATTATCTCAGAATTATGGACTCTGATTTCATAGAAATACTAACTCTTACTCTATCTATTTTTAGACGCTGATTTCATTGAAATATTGATTCTGATTTGATTGAAATCTAGACTCAGATTTCATAGAAATTTATACTCCGATTTCATCAAAATATAGACATTGATTACATCAAATTTCAGATGTCATTGCAAAAAATAATCATACATCATTTAAAATTAATTTTAGTCTTTTTTTTCTTATTATACATAGCATCAGATTATTCATATTTTCTAATGTTATATCCATTCATTAAGTATTGTTCCCACTTCATAAGATCCCTGTATATGTAATTTTTTTATACGTAAAATTTTTTATCATACACATTATTGTTTCTTTCACATGATAATATTTTCAATATTTTCTTACATGAAACGATGTCGTAAAATATGTTACTAATAACCCATTTCCTTAGTGACACCTATCGTGGTCCCTTATAAATTAAATAAAAAATATGACTGTTGGAGGAGGAGCTGACATTTGGGATTTTTTCTCCATAAAAACCCAACCATTTGAAATAGACGACATGATGTTAGTGTTGAGTGTTTAAGATCATCTAATATTCAATAAGTTTTTTCTTGGAGCTGTACATTGAAGCTATACTTGGTGAAAGATTTGTTTTCCTAGAATTGTGTGAACAATGAATATATTATTCACCTATGAACAACTTGTTCACACTGCCAACTATGAATGTAATTGCTGTTGATCAGTAGAGGGATTCTAGGGATATAAATATAGAGGTACTGATCACCTTAGAGATTGTGGTCTTGTGGGAATATCTACATAGAGTCTCATATTCTTATCGAGGGCTTACCCAAGTGTGGGTATGAAAAAATTTCATGAATTTAGAAATCAATGGACCTTTATCCATGGTTATTTGAAACCCTTATATTTGGGTTAAAATATTTCGTATACTTTTCTTGTTTTGTTACATGTTTTATTTTCACAAAAATTTGTTTAAAGAAAGTATTTATATCTCTCTTATACTTTCTTATTCTTGTATATACTATGATAAATAAGATCATATACTCTTTAAGGTAGAATCCTTATTTTAAATAAACATAATTATGTTTATTTAAGATAAACATGTTTAAGTATTGTTTCTTATTAATTGTACTCGGGCACTTCAAATTATCCCATTATTTAGTAACTAAAGTGCGTTTGTGAATCCATCTTATTTAACTTTTTTAATCATAAATATTATTAAGGATATTAAATAATGTTATCAAAACTATAATTCACCCACCCTATTATAATTGAGATTCTACATCTATATTTCGATAATTAAATTGGTATTAACAGAGATCTCTATAATACTTATACTTATATATATGTTTTCTTGTTCAACATTTCATTATTAACATTAATGGTTCATGTTTTTTTGTTATTGTATTTCATTGTTAAATATTTTAATAATGTTTTTTAACTATTCTTTTTTGTGGAAAATATCTTTCATATTTTATTATAGAATTTATGGAATAAACAATGGTTTTATATATAATATAAATCCTACCAAACCCCCTATATTTGTTAAATGTTATTACGAATACTATAGAGATATGATGAAGGCTTTTATTATCTATACCATTGTTGACAACATTATTAGGTTAACTGGGGATAATAAGATTTGAGACAATCAAATCAGACAATTCACCAATCATGCAATTCATGAGTTTCGACAAAACTATACGGTACACAATACATTTTTATGTTCCATGATCAGGAATATATATACATAGATTTCATCTTGTAAAACAGATAATAGTATTTTGAAGAAAATAGAAGTTACACATTTTTTAAAATCTATTGTCATTGAAACAAGAAGAGCTATTCTTAGAGCTAAATATCAGGGTTTTATGTTTCATTATGAAGAACTAGTTTGAAAAGTACAAAAAATCATTATGACTATTGTCAATAGACGTCATTATATGGGTGAAAAAGAACATGATGATGAGATTACAATTGATATGATAATATATATTATGAATAATGAGCGGGAATATAAAATAAATGTGACTAATGAGAATAGAAAATATTGTAATATCACTCTTGATGAGTAGTTTTGGAATCATATACTTCATGAATCTAGAATGAAGAGAGATAATGAGATCAATAAGAAAAAAGAATGGTAATGGTAGTATTTATTTCACTGCTATATAAAATCATAAGAAATCCAACAATTATGAATGAGTTACATGATCAAGGTTATGAAATCTACAGTTATATCAGAATCAGGTGATAGTGATCATTTTATGAATGAACAATACAATATTTCTTAAATAATGAACAAGATTTTTGGAAAGAATTATCTCCAATATAGATACACATGGAAAGAGAAAAAGGATAAAAATGTTTCCGAAGTAACTTGTTATGAATACAAAGTAGTAGGTCATATCATTCCAGACTGTCCTATGCTCAAGAGGGAATGAATGAAAGGATGTGTAATCAGAAATAAACAAGAAGTAATAAAAGTATAAGTATATGAATGTGCTAAAATCTAATGATACATAGAGTTATAGTGGTGGTAATTGTTTTGATTAATATTTTGATATTGAATCATCAAGACTGAATAATATTGGCCTTATATACAGAATAACTATTCATATTTGTCTCATATCTAAGGAAAACAATGTTGAATCATTTCCATCATTTTTTTAAATGCTAATTTTCCTAATGAAAAATATTTTGAATATTTGGATGAAGAATATTACTCATATAATTATTTGACTTTAAATTCATTTGATTTAGTATCTAGGTTTTCTACATTACATAAGATTCAAAATAGTAAGATCAATAAGAAACTTGTGAAAAAAATTCTAGAATTTCTATCTTATCAAAAAAATCAGATATTTTAAACGATATTAAAAAAAATCATGATTATTAAAGTGTTTTGAAAACCCTAAAGAATATTAAATTCTGAGAAGGATAAAATTATAAAGATCTTGAAAATATTATTTCTAAGAAAAATTTTTTATTGGCTAACTCAAACTACAAGACTAGTGACTACAAGGAATGAATTTAGACTTAAAACTAAAATCTGAAGTTTTTTTCTTTAAGGAAACTTTTGTCATAATTAACTCGTGGTAATAATGGTTATGAAGAAATGTATTAACATATTTTTCTTCTGAATATTATTTTGGGATTGGGTAATTATCATTCAAAAACAGTTTTTCATCACAACTGTTTTCTACCCCAAAGTGCTCTATTTTCATGTATGTGACAATGTTGTAAACATTAGGAGAAATTTTTTTATTCAACTAAAATCCAATCGTTACGTTTTAAATTTTTTACATTTCTATAAAAATGTGGATACCAGATATTTTTTTCTATCATTTTTATATCCTAACAGGTTTGGATTCCAGAAGTCTGAGTAGTTTATTTTGACGATAACATAGGAAGTGCCAATAAAAATACATGGTACATTGATAGTGGATTTTCCTAGCTCATGAATGGTAAAAATACTTCTTCTAAACAATTATCAAGATGAATGGTTGAAAAGTAACTTTCAAATATAATTCTTAGGGAGAAACTGTTCATATATGTATCATTGTTCTTTTTGGAAAATCATTATTATCAAATTTTTTATTTGTTAATTTCATTAATCACATCCTAATAAGCATATTCGAATTATGTGATGATGGTTACCTTGTAAATTTTAGGAATGATACATGCTTAGTACACAATTCCAAGGAATTGATTATTCTCTATGCCTATAAGAATGAAAATATATATAAACTAAACATTGAAGACCATAATATCCAAGACCAACCATTTCATAGTTAAATAGAAGATAAATATTGGTAATTACATTGAAAACTAGGACACTTAAATTTAGATTTTTATGAAAATTTAAAAGAAAAGTCTTGTTAAGTATCATCCCAATCATAGATTGGATTCCTCAAAAGTTTGTGATCCTTGTAAATATAAAAAGAAACATAAGTACAGAATTAAATCAATTAGTGTTGTATCAACTACTGATGAATCAATGATAGTGCATATGGACCTTTTCAGTCCAACAATACCTGAAGTATTAGATGAAAATATTATGTATTTTTTATTTGATGATTACAATATTTCTTCCGGGGTCTAATTTCTTGAAAATAAATCTGAATCATTATATTATTTTAATTTTTTTTCATCCAATGATAAAAATACAAAAAACCATCCATAGGTAACTATTCAATGTGATAATGGGGGAGGACTTTAAAAATTACGATTTTGAAAATTTTTGTAGTAATAAAGGCATTACTCATAATTTCATTTCTGCAAGTAATCTTCAATAAAATGGTGTTATACAAAGCAGAAACCAAATTATTTATGAGATAACTAGAGCCATGTTGAGTGAATATGTTATTGCTAAACATTTTTGTGATGAATCTATATCTTCCGTGTGCTATAATGTAAATTGTGTTTTAATATGTCCATTTCTTAATAAAACCGCTTATGTGTTATGACTAGTCAAAAAACCAATGTTTCATATTTTAAGTTATTTCGATGAAAATTATTCATCCTAAATTATAATGATAACTTACATAAATTATCAACCAAATATGTTGAATGAATTTTTATAAGATATTCCACTACATCTATGGGTTATTTATTTTTTAACAAAATTTCTTGTACTGTTGAAGGAATAGTAGATGATAAATTTTAAGAAACTAGTCCTTTTGTTTTTAAATAACCCTAAACTACATCCTCAGATGTGTATTCAAAAACTAATTGTCATCCTTTAATAGAAGATTCATTTAATAAGTAAAATACACTAGAAAATGTTTCTAATGTATTTACCCCAAAATATTTTTCACCATATGTTGATGAATAGATTTTACAAACCCTAATTAGTTATATCTTCAGAATCATCCCATTTATAATATCAATGGTGAGGTAAATCAAACATTAAGGAGTACAATTTCATTATGAAATTAAGTACTAAATCTAGAATTTTCTTTCCAATTAGAACATAAAAGCACTAATGAATATCTATGTTACAGTTATTAGATTAATGCTATGTTTGACAAACTAAATTTTTTTAAAGGATCAAAATCCGGATCTCGGTTGAATGGTATAATGAAACTTCTGTAGTTGGTGTAATTTGTTTCTTCATAATTAAATGTGATGAAAATGAAATCATATTAATAAAGTTTCAAGAATAGTTGCTAAAGGCTATAATCAATAAGAAGGAATATATTATGGAGAAACATATTCTCTAACAGCTATACATGAATCTTGTCATATTCTACTATCCATTAAAAAAACATTAAATTTAAATCATTTTGAAATGGACATGAAGTTTGATTTCCATAATGGATATGTTCTTGAGGAATTTTATGATGAACATCCTCCATGTTTTGATGACACAAAACACCCCGAACAAGATTTCAAACACAATAATGATTTATCAAAACGTAAACAATCCCCTTGAACCTAGTATAACAAGTTTATTGGATTTTTATAAAAAATAATATTTTTATTGGAATGGATGATCTGAACAATATTATAAATAAAGATAATAAAAAATTTTTGGTTATTCAAATTTATGTTTGTGACATTATATTTAGATCACCTCACCAATCAATAATTGTTTCATCTTTGAATCAAATAAAATATGAGTTTTAATTGATTATGATGGGTGTGTTAACATTTTGATTGGTTTTAAAAATTTTCATAAACCATAATTGTCTTATATATCTCAAAATAAGTATATTAATGATCTTATTAATAATTATGGATATGACAACACTAAATTTATGAGTACTTCAATCAGTACATCAAACACTCCTGATCTTGATGAAGTAGGGGAACCAGTAGATCAAACATATTTTAGATTATTGATATGAAGTTTATTATTCCTTATCCTTAGTCATATAGAAATATAGTTTTTAGTATGGTTATGTGATTTATATCAATATAATCTAAAATAATCCTATTTTAATGTAGTGAAAATAATTTTTTGTTATTTAAAGGGAACCATGAATTTTGGAATTTTCAATTCGACTAGAAATGATTTGGTTTTAAAATGATTTTTAGATGATGACTTTGGTGGATGAATAATGGATAGTAAAAGTACATAAATAACATGTCATTTCATAGGATATTCATTTGTTTCTGGGATATGAACGAAACAACACTTAGTAGCACTTTCCACTGCTGAAGATGAATATGTAGTAGCTGGAAGTTGTAGTGCTCAAGTGTTGTGGATGCAACACACACTCAAAAACTATGTCTTAAGTATTACCCAAACACAAATAATATGTGATATTATTAGTTCCATTTACCTATGTAAAAACCATGCACATCACTCTCATGAAAAGAACATAGATATTTGACATCATATTTATATGGATCACAATCTTAAAAGAGATATCATTCTTCAATTGATCATAATCCATTATCAACATGCTGATATTTTTACAAAACCATAACCCACCAATAGATTCAAATACATTTAACCAATGTTAGGAATAATAATCATAATGTAACCATCCATATTCACTTCTTGTTTAAATGAATATCCAAACACCATGTTACTCTTTTTCACAGGGTGAGTATGTATATTTATGTTTCCCTAATAAATGTTCTATTCCCTGATAAATGTTTTCCAAACATAAAAATTTTATTTCTTTAATAATGGATCATATAATCTAAATGTTTCTGGAACCTTGTTTTTTTTCATATCCTAACTACGTTTTCATTATCTTTCAAAACATCAAAAATACATGTTTTACTAAGACAAACTTTATCTACTGAAAACACTTTATGAGAACACTGAATTGTACGTTTCTTTTTAATATATCATCTTAATGTTATTTATTCCTATTGGTATTTTTTTCTTTTTATGAAAAAATTATTGGATTCAATTTCCATAAATCCAATTCTTCCTTAAAACATCAAAAGATCAGAACATATAAAAAACTTCTTCAACTTCTAAGTCAATTGTCCGATCAGATTACACTTATTTCAATCATATGATCCAACTAAGAATTAGATTCATTTTATACAGAGTCTCTATAAATGAACCTCTCTAGGAAAACCACATCAGTTTTTCTATGATATTCAACATCAAAACTCTACCGCTTTACAAGTCTATCACTCCATTATCTGCATTTCCATAACTTCTGAATGTGGCTTGATGCTTTTCCTCAGACACTGATGCATTCTCAATCATGAAAGGAATCCAAGGACTAGATTTTGTTCATTTAATGTTTAACTTATCATAATTTCAGAGCTATAAAAACACATTCATTTTAAATATTATTAAGTCTAATAGATGTAAAAGTGTTTGTGTAGATATGGAGAAATACTAAGACCTTGTTTATAATGAATCTCTCAAAGAATATTATGACTCCATCTATATTTATAAATAATGAGGTAAATAGATGGTTATGTAGACAATTTATGTTAATTCATATTCATTATCATTCAATAGGGCTGCAAAATTCATAAAAATTCCTTATAAAAGAGAGGGAATTATTTTCTCTCATAGATTTTCTAATCTGAAGGTGCTTTTGAGAGAGTTAAGGATATATAAATCCTTAGTCTAAAAGGAGTCAAGAAACCCAAGATATACCATCATTCTTCAAACCATAGGCTAGTTTCATTATGGATGCAAGGATTTAATATTCAATGAGAAGGATACAAGTATTCCATTATGATTTATGATTTTTTTTGTTATAATATCTTATGAATGTAAGAAAGATCAACACAATAAAGTACATTCTCTTAACAGTCATCAACATCAATAATCGTAATTTAAAATCATGAATTCTGATTTATCTAGCTACCTTATCAAAGATCATTTTCTTGTGATTAGATTCTTCTAAAATCCCTTTCACTTCAAAGGACATAAATTTTTAGATAATGTTGCTCTGTGATGATACATTGTAGAGAATGATGTTATTTTTAAGTGTAAAATCAGGTGTGTTATGTGATCTTCCACATAATGATGATAAAGATATTAGTATGAAATCTGAAGCTGGTGAACCCTTAAAGAAGAATAAATAAAAAGATGTATAAAATCATCCAGATGAACTAATTCTAGAATCACTATCTGCACCCCCAAAATAGTATGAAACCAGAAACGTATTCTGATTATGTTGTTGTAAAGTGAAGAGTATAACAGTAGAGAAGAAAGGGAGGTGATTCAGTGTTCTGAATTGACCCTAAAAAATAAAAGGCCTTGAAGATATTTGAAGATGAAAATATCAATAAGAAAGTAAATGATTAGAATGAAAATAATGAAAGAATCAAAATATTAGGTTTTCCAATCATTGTTAAAAGATATTGACAGAGATACAGAGAATATTAAGGTATTGAAATCCTTATTTAAGGTTGATTCACTTCTGGAACATGTATTTGAAGAATAAGATGATCACGTAGAAGAATAAGTAGAAAATGAACAGGAAGACAGTGATGATTTTTTCATAATAATTGAATAAAATCATTGGAAAGACACTGTTTCGATAAAACATTCAATAAGAACATCCCAATCATCGTTCACCAAAATAGATTCAAAAAGATGAAAGAAAATTCTATAGAATTCAATGTAAACAAAATACATTAAAATGAATAGATTTAGAAAAATGATATCCATGTTAATGATGATGATGATGATGTTAATGTTTGATAACAAGGATCTCAATAAAATGATGTGGGTTTTTTATAAATTTGATAATAAAGGAAAGGCTTTAAATTCTACGACACATCATAAATGTGATATTACCAGATCATCCAATGAAAGGGATGATGGAAAAGATTATGTTACTCCTCTATTGAATGATTATTTATATTTTGAATCATCATCGAGCATGAGACACATATTTATAGTGCATTATTTGATGATTCATTGGGATTTAATACCATTATTTATAAACATTGAGTCTTGATGTTAGCATATTCATATTCCAACCAACATGATGTCAGATTTTACAAATTAGTTTATAAAAAAGTTAATCAAGCATGAACTAGATTTCAAAACCTTCACCATCAACTGTGATTCTTATAGAATTTCTTTCATGAATTTTATAAGATAGTCTAAGATAGTGATTGATGATCTTATATTAGTTGGTGATTATATGGATTTAGTCAAAGATTCAATAAAAATTATGATAAAAAGATCAAAATTTTTTAAAGGAGTTAAACAAAGAGAAAGAATCAAGAATCCAAGAGGATAATGGTCTATATATAAATCATATTTAAATCCCATTACCCTAATGAGAGAAAAAAATAACACACAATAGTTAGCAGAGAATGTCAAATCGTTTGAAGAAGTTATCAAGTCAAAAGAAGAAATAATTCATACACTCGATAAGGAGAACCAAGAGTTAGAAGACTAACAAAACAAGTACCAAGAATATCATAAATAGATAAAGAAGATGAAAGACATCATTAAGAATCTACTTCTAGATATGAAGAAATATGATTGGTTATCTTAAGACTATGATATATTTCTGTACCAAAATCATGCATTCAAAGATAATGAAATCTCTTTGTTATAATTTTTTATGCATATTTTTCTAACCTTTTATGTACCAAATTTTTTCCCCACCATATGATTTTGAAAATCAGATGGGAGAAAAAAAAATTATTAAATGAATATAATATTAATTGGGTGATTACCAAAAAGAATAAATTTATAAACAATGTGGAAGGATAATCATAATGTAAAAATTCATTAAAAGAAGAATATTTTTTTCAAGACAATTTCCTATGTCCAAAAATACTGTCATAAAGGTAAAAAATCCTTAGGTAGGGTTATTTATAGACACTAAGCCACAACTATAAGTGAGATACATTTTTTTTCAAGATTTACAAATAAAATATTCTATTTCAAAAAGTTATTTATTCTTTCCAAAAATGGGGATATTGTTATGTTAATAAGGTGTATTATGAATTTTCTATTCCTTTATGTTTTGAAAAACTAAAACACTTTTTTCAGAAAGATTATTTTTTTTGTCAATGGAAATTTATTTTCATAACCCTTAACATGATCTTCTTTGTTATGCTAAATATTCATGAGCTAATCTTAACAAAAAAAAAATAATGATTGAATTCTCTTAAGAATAATTATATCCTTATATAAAATCTCAGAACCATAATAATCATAAATACTAATTCCATATGTTTTATGAATCTGAGACTTGTAGTTTGTAGATTTCGATTCAATAGATTTTCAGGCACTATTTCTTGCTAGTTTTTAATTATGTTCCTCACAGAAATTAGACCCAATTTTCTCAAAAACCTGGACTACATTTTTGCCGTATTGTGGACTCTATATTCTTAGAAATCCAGACTCCGATTTTTTCTTTTTTTAGAACCTATTTTCATTGCAATCTCAACATCAATTTCGTAGAAATTTAGACTCTAATTTCATCAATACCTGGACGCTGAATTCATCAAAATATAATCAGATTTCATCGAAATCCTGAAAATGATTTCATCATAATTTAGAATCTTATTTCATCATATTTTTGAAACCATTTCTACATATTTTCAGACTCTATTTTCCTATAATTTTAAAATATGATTTCAAATTATACATAGAATCCGATTATTCATAAATTCTAATGTTCCATACCTTTTCTAAGGTATTGTAAAAACATTATTGAATCCAAGTATTCTTATGTTTATCAAACCTAATATTATTTATCTAAGGCATTATTGATTCTTTCACATGATAATATTTCACATATATTCTTACATGGAATGATGTCATACAATCTATTACTAACTAAATGTTTCATGAATGACACCTTTCCAGGTACGTATGATATTCATAGAAAAATAAGACTGTTGGAGGAAGAGCCAACCGTTGGGATTTTTTACTATAAATATCCAACCATTTGAAAAAGATGACACAACATTGTAATTGAGATTTACTATGAGCTGGAATTTAGGAAGTGGTTTCTTGGGGTTTTACATCGAAGCCATACTTAGAAAACACTTTGTTAAACATAATTTTTTGAACAATGAACATATTATTCAGCTGTTAAAAACTTGTTCAGCCATCCTAGAGATAATCCAATTATTTCGGAACAATCATGGGCTTCCAGGGATTGGAAGACCGAGACACCGATCCCCTTAGAGATCGAGGGATTTTATGGAATTCTTGACAGATTATTATATTTTTATCGAGTTCTTACACTAGTGTGAGTAAGATATACATTCTTAAAAGAATAAATCTAGGGATATTTATCCCAAGTTGTTGGATACCCTTCCATTTGGGTTAAAATATTAGTTATTATTTTCCTGTTTTGTAAGATGTATTAATTACACAATAATGTTGACAATGAATGAAAGTATAGAATTATTATAATTTATTATTCTTGTATATTCGGTAATAAATAATATTCTATACTCTTCAAGGTTGAATAATTATTTATATAAACATTCTTATGTTTTTTAAAGATAATATTTTTTTATGTTCCGGTTTTTATCAATTGGACCGGGGCCCTTCCAATTAAACCATGTTTACAAAGTAAATAGGGTTAATAAATCCATATTTTTTATCATTGTTAACCATAACATTTCTTAAGGATAAAAAAATGTTTTTGAAACTACAATTCACACCCTTTTGTAATTGATAATCTACACATATATTTTAATCCTATATATATTACCACATAATAAAACCATTATAGTAAATACATTAGTTTTTATCATATATAAATAAATTACTTTTGAATAATGTGAAAACATATAAAGAATAATCCTAATGATCAACTCATTAAAAATATTATTCAAACTAATTTAATCCATAACATATAATATTATTATGTTTAATTTTATTATATACATAAAAATATTTTATTTTCATCATCATTATTTCAACATTATTCCAAATAATTCGTGAAATTTATTGGTATTTAATGATACTATTTACATCAGTGCAACGACCTGACCCCAGATGATAAGAGATGATTCCATAATCTCTTACAATCATGTAGGCCATTTTATATTGGGAATAAAAAAACATAATAGGTAACAAATTAAAATTATCAGTATCCATACAACTCATTAAAAGGAATCATCTTCATATCCTAGTGAAATGAGACATAATAAGGGTGATATCAAATGCTTAGTAATGCTATGAAAATTGGAATGAATAATGAATCAATGAGATTAAATAAAAATCGAAATGTGAATAAATGAGAATACATGACAATCAAATAACTTGATAAGAAATAATCAATATGGGATGTTAGATAACTAAAACATTTTCCATTTAATTAGTAAACTGACAATGAAATACATCCATAAACAATTTAAATTTTTTTAGGATAATCATATCAATAAAATAATTATTAATAAAGGAAATAATTAATAATTTGATTTTTTATTTCCTAGATACATGTACCATTACCATCAATACCTTTCACAAGTCAGTTGAGTATATCAGGTAGAAAATCATTTGATTTGGCCAACTGATTCCTCTTAGGACACTACTAATGAATAGAATATATTACATTAAATGTCCCCAGACCGAGTAACACCGATCCAAATCCTTCATTATATATCAATGATTTAATTTATTTCATAAACAATATTCCTTATCAAATATCATTATTATATAAATGATACATATTTATTAATATTTCCCTAATTAATCAAATGAATATCAAAGTGAACACCATATGTGAAAATGTTATAGTATTCCAAATTTATCAATTTCCATTTCATGAAAATATGGATATTTATAATAAATGAAATTTAAAATAACAATGATCATAAGGAAGTGTCTATTTTACGATATAGTTAACAATAAAAAAAGAATGTGAATTGGAATAGATAACTTTTACCACTAGATAATTTTCAATTCAAAACCCATGGTTTAGATAATTCAAACTAAAACTTAAAATAACATGAATTCTGATTGAATCAGGATATTAAATAAATAAAGGTTAATTATACACACCACATTAAACTTAGTTTGTTCATAATATCAAATAATTATGAATTATATGTAAATTGAGACAAAATCATTTACCTTGTGTTTTACATGTAACTTGTAACTTTATTATCCACAGTAATTAACATATGTTTATTATTTATTTTGTTTAGAAAATTTTTATATTTTTTTATTAAATTTATTTCACATTAAACAATTATTTAAAAAAATAACTAATATTTTTTTGTTTACGTCTGTTTTTTTGTCCAAATTCAGCCCCTGTGTCAAAAATGTCTTTGGTAGTTTGACCATGCTGAAATGTGTCATTATATAAACATATATTGAATTGTAACCATGAAATAACTATCATATTTATAAATAAATTTTTCTCTTTATACCAATAATAAATTATGGTTACGAAAACTTAACAAATGTTATAATCATGGATATAGAATGTCATACATATACATGTGTTAGATCCCATTTTTCAGTGATCATTATGGAAATAAGTGAATTGTAAATTTAACATTCAATAATTATCATTATATCATAAATTTTTTATTTATTCATATAATTATATATATAATTATTTTTATGTAAAAGTAATCACTTCATGTTGAGGAGGTGGTAGTCTACTCATCAATTAACAACATTATCACTTGTTTTAGTATAAAAAGGGTAATAAAAGAAACGATATATTAAAATTATAAATATTTAATTATTTCATTACTATTTTACATATTTCATTTAATTCAAATATATTTTTACTAAATCCACCTTTTATAGATTCCATGTAATGTGTGAATGTATTAAATTACATTGAGGAGGTGGTAGTCCACATGTCCACAAACGGTGTTATCATATTTAAAAAAATAAATAGAATGAAAGTTAGGGTTATTTAAAAATTCTATAAGTATGAATAAAAAATTACTATCACATATATAATATAAATATAATCATTCTATTATTATTACAAAACATGATAAGCAGTAAAGGAAAAATGAACGACATCATTTCTAGTGGGGGTAGTCCTCCGTACAGATGAGTGATATATTCCTTACCCGTATGATGAAAGTATGTATAGGTGTAGGTCTAACCATTATCCTTAAAACACATAAGTATATTCAGGATAAAAAAATTATTATATAATCATCGAATAACAATTATTTAATAGTTTTATAATGAAATAAAACAAAAGTGATAATTGAAGATCGTTACCTCTTTTTCGGGAAACTCTTTTTTGTTTTCACCAACGGACATCCTTGGATTTTAATTTGAACAGTGTAAGGATATTAGTATTAGGTTTTGGATGTTGGTAGATTGTTTTGGAATATTTTTAGTGATCCAAATGGATTTAGAGGTGATATGAATTTGTAGGGGTGAGTTCATTTTTATAGTTGTGGGGGAGTGATATTCTTATAAATATAAAAAAGAAACCTGTATTGGGAGGTCTCCCTTACCTAATGTGACAAAACAATTGAAAAATAATCGATTCAAGTGAAATTAAGGTCAATCCAAACAACCAAAACACAAAAATAAGTTTATTTCTTAATTTTTCTCCATTACTTTTTGGTTTCCCCACTTATACCATTTTTTTATTATGGTAAATTGTTTTCTAACTTGATTATTTTAATCGTAAATTAAAAATTAAAATTTTAGTTAAAAGAAAATATATACCAATTTATTTATAAATTATATATATAAATGAAAAATTATTATTCCCATGTGTGTTTGAAATTTTTTTAACATAAGCACATGTAACTCACAAGAATACTACTTTATCCCAAACTAGGTTTACAGTGATTTTATTATTTAGGGGTAAATATGATCATTATGAAATATAATTTAATTTATAAACAGGAAATATTTTATACTGATTATCATTAAATATTCAATTTTTTATGATATATAGTTTATAGTAACGTTAATTCTTTTAATAAAATATAATTTTTTATAAAATTATATTTCTGTCAATTTTGACATTATTTATTTAATTCAAATTTTAGAAAATCAAGATAATAATGGAATTAAAATATTTTAATTTGACATCCATTTAACACGATCAATTCATGTATAAAAGATAAATGAACATAATAATTAATAAAATTTTCGATACATCAAATATTCTTAGTATCATTTATTTTATTTTATTATTTACTAAATAATCATTATGTTGTAATTTATTACGAATCTTATGAAACTATTTCATATCAAAAAAATTAAATTAAAATTATTAGGACAAAAAACACATTTAACATTCAAAATAATGTTTATAACCAAAACTATGTAGCTTATTGCAACCTCCAATGCATTATAGGAATTAAACCCATATAAAATACATTTTTTAGTCTTTTTATTCACTTAATTAATTATATTAGTCACCTTTACATTCCCAAGTCCTAATAAATCATAAACATAGGACTCAAGTGAGTACAATTTTTAAATTTTTAAAATTTCATTTCGACATGTTTCTAGGCCCATTTTTCCTTTAAGAATAATGTTTACCCACTAAGTAAACTAGTTTTTATCTTAATGGACTTAAATAAATTTTTTATCATTCACTAATATTTTTTATCAAAAAATTAGTTGATATTATTATAATATAAATACACTAATTATTATAACTATGTATATATGTATTTTAAAATTTAATTCACCGAATTAGAGAAATTAAATTTAATGCTAATCCCACACACTTTCAAAGTAAACGATTAGTTAAAGTGAAAACATTTAAAACTTATAATTCTTTTTATATATATAAATTAAATAATAAAATTATTAAATTTACATAGATTATATTAATATATGTATAATTTATCTATATTTACATTAAAACATGGTTAAAATATAAATTAACATTAATAATTATTTATATGAAAATGCTATTTTCAAAACCCATTGAGAGTAGGTTATTGTATCACCCTATAATACTACATAAAGGATGGGGGATCAAACCCCATTTGGTGAATAGTGATATAGTATCATAGTATCAGTATTGAAAAATTAAGGAAGTTATAGCACGAATGACATTATTGTAGTGGTGGACATTGTAACCGAAAATGAAGCGATGGTAACAGTATTGCAGTCTTAGTAGTGTATAACAACTATTCACTAAAGAGACCATGGGTAAAAATAATATTATTTAGGCCATTAAATTGGATTTACTTCATGTTGGTTGAATTGTTCATGTAATGGGATTCATACCCACTAGTCTTATGGGTGATGCAATGAACAAATATGTTATGATGAGTGGGTGATCCCCATTGGGGGGGGGGGGCTGGACCGACTTTTTGGCCTATGTGTGAGGTGTGTGTGTGTTAATATGTAATTAAACCCTTGAAAACATAATATATATATATATATATATATAATTAATTTTTTTCTTAAATATTCCTAAAAAATAAAACATATCAGAAAAAACCCAAAAAATCCCCTAAAGATAATTTTAAAATGAAAAATACAAAAATTATGTTTATTTTGATAAATGAAATCGATAATGTCGTGAAAATATATTTTAAAATCTTATTTCACCATATAAATTTTTGTAAAACCAGAGCAACAGTGCAACAAAACATAATTTACTGTTGTGTAATGAATAAGCTCAACATGATGTTGCATATAAAGGAAGATATAAAAAAATTAATTTTGTCTGGATTGAAAATATTTTATTTACTTATGGTGCTAAATTGTCCCTGCTATAATAAAATTTCATCCTCTTAATGAAAACATGATATTAGAAATCATTTTTTTATATTTTAAAATACTACTATTTAAATAATGAAAATTTAAAAATAATTAATAACACTTCTAATTAATAAGTGGGAAAGAAAAATATGAAGGCCCCGACAAATATAGGCTTTCCAATATGAGAACACTAGTGAAAAAATTCACATGGAAGATATATATAACTATAAATTTCATATGGAGAGTGATTAAGATGATATTTAGATGAAATTTGATGACCAAAAATCATTAAACCACAGTTATGATAATGGTCAATGATATCATAATAAATGATGATAATAAGACAGTATTTTTTGTTTCAATACAATTTTCTCCAGATTTGATGATTCTTGTCACTCACTACAAATATAAATGAATATAATTACTTGATAAATTTTTATTTCCTAAGAAAAATCATAATCATTGGTTGTTTCTTGAACAATTTATACACCATATCTTTGGAAAAGCTACATCATAGGGTGAAGTAATACATCATCATATAAATCCTAATCCAAATAATAACATACACCACTTCATGAATAGTTATCATTATTTCCCTTCCATGTATTATGATCCATAACATTAGAATAAGTTACAAGGTAGTTAGTACTAACAAATTTAAATTCTACATATAAATCATCTATTTAATCAAACAACATCACCTTAAAATTTGGAATATATTATGGTTTATCTTTCCCTCAATCATGTGTTTTCCATGAATTTCAACTTTTTATTGGATCATTTTTCTTTGTCACCTGTATCGTTTATCATATGTTATCAAATCATTAATGTAAATGTAAGACAATCAAATCATTATATATAATTCATCATTCTTATAAACAATACATCACTACATTTAAATAATTCATATATCCAAAAACAAGTAGATTAATCATTCCTCCTAAACTGTGGTAGTAGCATAATCCTTACCATGATCTATTATCCTATTTTGGGTAATATTCACATGACACATTAAACAATGATTTGCGTAGTGTCCCATCACCTTGTAGTTAAACAACTGTACATTAGAAAAAAAAAATTTATTATTGAATCCAAAAGAAATGATCATTATTACACTTGGGATTATTCACATTGCTAAAAATCACATTCTATAAACTAATATCCATTTCAAAGTGACGATGTAAACTAGATTAGGCTATATTATTATGAAAAATTATGCATTATCCTAAAATAGTATATTAGTCATCCATAAATTGGATAATATATGCATATCTATCCTCATTATCAAAAACATGGTTCCATTGGGATGTTATTCTACACTTATCTAGAAATACTATCCTAGGGTCAGGTTCCATAATCTATATTTTTATAAATATAGTTACCAAGGATTCTTCAAAACATTATTTGATAACAATTTTAATACCCCATTCTTATATGTTAGGATCCATTTACATACCTTGTTACATTTTTATGATTACAAGGAATGAAATATTTAAGGACTAATTATTTTTGTCGATTTAGAAAACTAGATTACATACATGGAACCTATTTTAAAATGTTGTTTCACTCAGAGGATGTCTGTTTTATGAGAAGACAAAATGGTCCGACTAGGATCATCACTCATCTATTATGGTAGAGTGTTTCATCTCTTTATTTTTTTTACTTCTTCTTGATCTATATCATTATCCTTTAGGGGGAATTAGATTATCCCCACATGGACTCGGAATTTTTTCCCCCTTTCATTATTAAGGAGGTTCCACAGTCAAACGGTCCCAGTTGGCAATTGTAGCGGGTTATGTATTTGTTTAATCAGTTCTCCTAGGAATAGATTTCATTATATGGTATCCAACTGATTTATTCGGGGATCCAAAAACACCTAATGACCCTAGTATCCATTTTTCGTGGACCATATTTCCATTGTAAAGTGCTTGTTGGATGAGGATTTTTCCAATGATACGTCAAGAATCCATTGATCAATAATATACGATTTTAGGATCATCACACCCTTTTGAGTGGATTATTGCCTATTTTTTCGAATCTCTAATATATTTTTGACATGTTTATATGTAATTGAATCATATTGTCATTACTGAACAGCATATCCATGGGATACCTCATGTTTTCAACATCATGAAGGATATACATGGATTTGATGATACAGAGGAAATGTTGGATTTAGTCATTCAAAGGGTTATCTAAATATTATCATCATCTAGTAGGAACTAATGATTATTTGATATTGGGATCAGACCCATAAGCTTGGTTTCTGATTTATCATTAGGATATGAATTAGAGCCCCTGTAGTTCGGTAATCTTAAGGTTTGGAACCGTGGAGAGGCTAATTTGATTGGTGAGTAATTTGGGTGGTAACATTTTGAAAAGAACCCATTTTGATCCCATGCATTAAAGAAGTAATCCTACATATCCAAGTTTGAAAATGAATTAGATTTCTCATAGATCATTTTGAGTTGGGGTTTGTGCTTATAATCTGTTCATTTTAGGGCGACATGAATGGATAGACCCTTTTGGAAGGGAACCAATTTGTGCGCGAACCTTCAACAAAGTGTCCTATGTATCTTGATTTGAGCAGAAATTAGTGTTTGTATATTTTAGGATGGGTTGGGGATTATGAATTGAAGGTACACATTTGAGGGAAAATGGGAAGAGGATCTCAAGTCATGACAATTTGATGGTTTGGTTGGGTCTTACGACATGGATGAGGCCCTCATTTTGATACTATGAAAATGTAATGTTAACCACCAACATCTAATCCCTCCTGAGTCATGCACAGTGTGACAAAAAGGAAGAGGTAATAGATCTGAAGATCTCATGTCCTATATCATCTGCTGGTAGATGGTACTAGATTTGGGAGAGATAAGGGCTTTGAACATTAAACCTTCACCCGTGTCGACACATAGGATAGTCAAATCTTGGTGATCTACCTAGACAAATTCTGAGTTTAGATATAGAGGGTGAAGAGTGACACATCTCAAAAAATGAGAGGGGGTTACCATTAGATGAGTTACCTGGAACAGGTTTTGTGGTATACTATAGTTTAATGACATACAACATGGATGATGGAATCACATTTTAAAGTCCTGTTTCAGGGACTAGTTCAATATTGTTTAACATCATGTGAATATGACTATTTTATGTCTTGTAGTTTAGGATCTAACAATAAGGAACAATTGTTATAGAAACCATGAATAACTGGAGGGAAATCATGTTTGGTTGTTTTTTCGTGACTCAAACATTAGAGGGGAAGACTGTGAACACTTGATTATTGATGATTTTGGACAAGGAAAAATTATTTGATGTGTGAAATACATTGAGGAAATGAGATATTGGATAGGACTTTCCTAGGGATGAATTTTTCTCTAGTGGAAATGTCATTTTTGTGGCAAACAAATGCCGACCCGCTGGTGCCTTCTGAGAATAGTCAAGTAGAGGTGACCATAAGATGTAACGCCCCAACCCCAGCTACCCAGAGTCGGTGCATTACTTCGTAACATTGGTATGATCTCAAAAGATCATGTCTCGAAAGACCGATTAGTTTAGTAGCCTTGGAAACACTAGATACATTCACAAGTCTTACATTACATCATAAAGTGAAAAACTAATAACAAAGTCTTCATAGTCCACACTCATATCCTCTTCTGACTAACCCTGCAGGTCATTCATAAAATACTTCTTCACATCCTGGAAAATATTAAAACATTGAAAGGGGTGAGCTCAGATGATCAGTAAGGATAACAACATAGCAGATGCTTTCATAAATAAACATTAACATTTAAGGCAATGTATAAACAAAAACAAAAGCCTTTTAAACGTGAACTTTAGCATAATATGGAAAAAGTGATATGAAATAATGCCATTTACTTCTTCACATGGATATTCTACTGGTCGAATAATCACATGCAATATCAATAACCACTTTCATAATGATGGAATGCCTAATTCCAGACTATCATAATCACGTATCCAAGGCCTCGTACCAAGACCACAAATAAGATTTTGTCAAGGCCTCGTGCCAAGACACTAGTTTGTCTCATGAGCCCCACCGATGCATCAAGGAGATATAGCGGGCTCCACCCGTCACTTATTAAGTCCAATGCATTCCTTATATGAATAGGTTTAAACATATCATAAACCATAATATAACCTTATCACATAAAACATGTATAAAGGAAACCTAAAATTTCCACATTTCAATAATAAGATATCAATACAACACATTGATATAAAACAATTCTTTCAAAACCATTTTCAATACCAAAATAAAAGAAAGTTAAAACATTGTATTTATTTTTCATTAAAAAAAGTGATGGCTTGTAGAGGAATCCGAAACTCAAATAATGGTCACGGTGGCGGAGAAGTCATTATCGCCACATATGTATGGAAAGAAAAACATTCCCTCTTTGTCGTTTAGTAAAACGCTTCGTATAAAAAAGATTCCTTTTGAATAAACGTAAAAGTCAAAGGGGTTTATACACCAAATAAAAGAAAGCTGTGTATAAAACCAAATATGCCTCAATTAAAAGAGATTGAGACGAAGTCCATAAAAAGATAATTTTTAAAATAAAATAGATCTATTATGTGTATTCAGTATAGGTACACATAAAGAAAGTAAAAATTCAAAATAAGACATAATAATATCATGACATAATTTGAAAGTAGGAGATTAACCCAAAGAATGGAAGTTGGGTTAAGAAGTTCCCTTACCTCGTGTCTGACTTGACTCGACCACTCTTTAAACTCTTGAATAATAAACAATAGTTAATTTCTATTTACATAAGAACCTTTTTCGTGTTCATTATTCATTTTATATCCCTTATTACCATGTCATGACCATTATGTAATTATTTATGTTAATAACGGTCGTTTTGTCGATCTTTGGTACTTCAGTCAAAAATATATTTCTTATAATTACAAGTTGTTCATGTGTCAAAATATCCATTATATCCAGAATTATGTTCATGATGTAGATATCATATATATCATATATATCCAGTATATACATGCATTTATAATATTACATAACATTTAGAGGTAAGAAATGAAATGCACCGTTCATGGAGACGGTAAGCCGTACGTACGCATGAACGCTACTTTCATTTCTATTTCGTATTTAATGGAATGATGTTATAATTATATAAAGGTATAAAATAATTCCAGTATAATATAATGTATAATACCATTTACTACATCCTTTATACATCCCACATATGGCATTAACGATTCAAATCACTTTGAGGGGGCGGTAGTCCGCACTTCCTAAAATGAAAATATCGCGTTTACCAATAATGGAAATCATAAAGGTATGCCATAAAAGAAAAATACAAGAGCTTAAGTAAAAAATAAACATATTTTATATCATATATAAGTATAGTGACATCTTAATGGCCACCTTTTAAGGTGTTATATGAGTGTCGAACAATCATCATTTCGTGAGGCAGAAATTTGACATCCACAGAAACAGTATGTTCTTTAACCATTAGATGTAGGTGTGTGTAAGTGTAGCTCGAATCATTCTTGTAACAACATCCTAGTATATTGAGGATACTGGTGTTGTTACAAAAGAAAAGAATAAAAAGAGTTTAAGGGGTTGGAGAAGAAAATTAAAATAAAAGAACACAAGAGAAGACATTACCTTAAAATCGGGTAACTCTTTTAATTTGAGCCAAAGGCTTCCTTGGGAAGAATTATGCCCAAAGTGAGGCTTCTAGGAGTAAGGGAGGGAAGGTGGGAGAGTATTTGGGCAGAGGTTGGCCGAGCCAAATGGCTTGAAAGTGTGAATAAGGTGTTAGAGGTGGGAGCTTTTTATAAGTGGAGAGGAGGGGCACTCTTGGAAGGTAATAAAATGTTACTTTATTATAGAATGATTTTCGGATTCTAAAGGTCCCAAACTTATATAATTTGAGGATAAGGTGATAAGGGTTCAAAATCTCCTCATCCAATAAGTTTTTGACAAGTTTAAGCCTTAGATTTTACATTATCCCTTCATTTTATTTAAATCATTAATTAATGAGGTAATCACTTTATCATAATGGTGTCATAAATAATTTAATTTATTTAATGTATAAAAATTATAAAAAAACTCTCATGATGTAGGAAATCTTTTTAGCTTTCTGATTAATATTTATAGTCAAAAATATGACTTGTATAACCCCATTTAAAAATTCTTTTAGTAAAACAACTCTTGTTTGTGACCTTTTTATTTTAACATTAAATAACAAGTTATTTATGTCCTTTTCCTACCAACGTGGCTCCATGGGGTCCCCAAGTAGACCCATGGATTTTATTGGTCGGCCATGACTCATCCAATAGGGTTAGGACAAGTGTAAGGGTGTTTTCATATTTTTATAATATCATTTTTACCTTAAATTTCACTAATTACCTTTAATCGCGATTAATTAAACTTAAAAGTTACTATTCACCAAAAAAAATTTAATCCCATTGAACCACATTTTACTTCCTAATGACAACCATGTATGTCAGATTTTTTAAAATCAAATCACAGAAGTGGTAATGTTTCATTTAAACAAAAAATCAGTTTTTAACTACCACTTAGTGGTTTCACTATTCATCAAAAATTGATGTTTTTCAGAACAATGCCAAAATTTCACCCTAAGCTATAATTGATATTATGAATTAAAAAATGATTTCTATTTTAAAAAATTCCGAACATATAATTTGCATTAATTAATTTTATAATTAATTCCCGCTGTCACAATAAATAGCATGTTTTTAAGAAACAATATATATCAAAAGATTGACATTTGTTTATGTCCAATTTCAAAGTGAAATTAATTATAATGAAAACCATTGGATAAAATGGTAAAAATATATTCTAATTATAATTTAAAACCACTCAATAGTATAATTTATCACTATAAATTATTTTGATCAAAAAAGTTCTTTTAAGTATTTTTCACTATTCATAAAAATTTGGAAGTTCTCAGAAAATTACAAAAAATTCAACTTAGGATAATTTTGATAATATGAATACAAAAATGAAGTCCATATTGAAATATAAGGTTTCCATAATTTTAAAAAGTGGGTATTACTATTCATAATGGCTACTTTGATTAGTCACAGTGTGTTAGAACTCAAACTTGCGTACAATGCAAGCTATTGCATTATTGAAAGAGAAGCGTGTTGTGGAAGCTCGGGGTGTTACATTCTTCCCTCCTTCAATAAATTGCGTCCTCAAAATTTGAAAAAAAAAATTCTTTGAAAATAAAAGGTTGAAAATAGAAAATACCTTTGTGGAAAACCCACATCAGAAATAAGGTTAATAAAATTTAGCCTTAATAAGAGGGAATGAGAAATCAAAAAGTCACCACCAAATTATGATCTCAATAAGGAGAACATTAGTGGAAATTAGAGACATATAATTGGAAGAAAAACGTATATATTTGTAGGGAGTTATTGAGGTCATCAATCAAAAACAAGTGTAAAATTAAGGGCCACAAAGCCTTCAATCTATGTTGATTTAAAATATTATCAGTTCAACAAGACATAAGGTATTAGGATAAAACATTTTTTGTTTTAATATCCCTTTACTAAAGTTTAAGAATTAATTTATTCATAGAATAAGAGATAGGTATATATATATTTATTCTTGACAAGTAGAGTTTCAACCTTCAACTATTTTCTACCACAAACTCATCTTTCACTCAAAAAGATAATAGATCTCAAAAATATTATATTTATCCTAATCGTACAAGGTTAAAAATATTAACACATACCATTTAGATTAGAAAAACTATTTTGTAATAACCAGGGGCTTCACGTAGTCCAGTGGTAGGCGATTAATCCCAATCGCACTATGGTTGTGGGTTCGATTCCCACAGCATTGTCCGATGCGACGGTTTATGCCCCACCCTGCAGGTTGTCCTTTTCCTAAAACTATAGTATTATAATATTCCAAAAATAATCTTCATAAATTTTTTAACCTTAAACAATACTATCCAAAGATCAACTTAATCCACTCCAACCATTATAGTTATCCAAAATACCTCTGTCCAGACTTTCTATAAAATTTCTCTTAATTCCAAAATCAATTTATCAGATTCCCCAAACAATGTAAAGATTCTCTTATTGTAACATACTAAAAATTTAATTACCTTCATCATATTAAAACTTTACTGAAACAACAAGTACTGCAGTACAATCCTTATATATATATCTCATTATTCTAATAACCAGAATATAATCCATGAGTCCAAAAGCACCAATACATTAATTATTCCCCTTCAACTGTAGTCACAGCATAAGATTGGCCTTGATCCCTTGGGCTTTTCTGAGGTAAGTTTCCCTGACTCTTAGGATATTCATTTTCATAATGACCCATTTCTCTACAATTTTAGCATTCAACTTTGATAGCCTCTTTCTTTCCCTTTCAATCAGGATCCTGGTGACCCTTTTCTCCACATTTATAAAAAACTCTCATTCCTTTTAGGCAAGTACCAGGGTGATTCTTCCCACAATTATCACATAATGGAAAATCCTTCTTTCACTTTTTCCTTTTATCTGTCTCGTGTTCCACTGTTCTCTTCTTCTCTTGCTTTACTTTATTGTCATAAGATTTAGAGAATTTCTTTTTTGTCTTGATAGCACATGAGACAATGTCTTCGTACGACGAGGAAGATTTTGAGACAAAGGCTCGACGGAGAAACGATTTTAACCCATCAAAGAAATGATCGATCTTACTTATTGGGATATGTATATAATCTGCAGCATGCCATGCTAACCTTGTAAAGTTGTCCTCATACTTTGCGACATTCTCATCGTCCTTTTATCTCAGACTCAAAAATTTTCTTTCCATATCTTCTCGATGGTCGCAAGGATAGTATTTTTCTAGGAAAAGATCTTTGAACTCTCTCCATTCCATATTTGATACTTCATTATCTTCCTTTGTGTTTTGAATCATTGACCAACATTGATCGGCATCTCCAGTGAGGCGGTAGACTGCCATGATAAACTTTTCCCTTTCACTACTCCCCAAGGCGTGGAATACTTTTTCTAAGGAATTTATCCATTCCTCAACTACTAATGGATTTGTACCCCCATTAAATGTTGGCGGTTGTTGCCTCATTAAGCGGTCTAACATTGATCAGGGTGCTCCATACGAGTAAGGTTATTATTCATAAACTGAGTGAGTTGTCCCAGAATGGTAATAAGTTGATCAGAACCAGATGTATCTCCAGATCCACAATAATTATCTTGAGCAGGAGGGCAATCCCAACAAGGAGTGTGTGCATTGATACAGTTTCCATTCCTTCCACTATGTTACATTTCTAAAAAATGGCATAAACTAGATTAGTTTATGAATCAAAATACATAATTCCATACTTTTAAACCACTTAACACTAATTGAACTATTTATGGATATAATCCATAATCATAAAAATGTTTTCTTTGAGGAAGTATATTCTCATAACCTTTCATAGTGTTTTGTATTGAAAATGATAATTATCCTAAGCATATCCCCAAAGAGTGTCGTAACCAAGAGTGCAGCAAGGCCCGTTGTCGTGCACCAGTTCTCGTTCGAGTCTAGCTCAAAGCAGTGTTTTCGGGTTTTACCCCTAGGTACGTCTGTGCCAGAGACGCCCCTACCTGCTCGTATCCAGACATGGATGTATTGCTCGGAAAACTCACAAAATCTCTACAATACCAAAATTCTAGGAAGTTATTCTATACTAATACTCAAAGTCTATCTTCGGGCTATGTGATCTAATCAGAGTTTATCTAAATATAGCTTCCATGGTTAGTACTAAACTGCCTCTGATACCAACTGTAACGCCCCAACCCCAGCTACCCAGAGTCAGTGCATTACTTCGTAACATTGGCATGATCACAAAAGATAAAGTCTCGAAAGACCTATTAGTTTAGTAGCCTTGGATACACTAGATACATTAATAAGTCTTACATTACATCATAATGTGAAAAACTAATAACAAAGTCTTCATAGTCCACACTCATATCCTCTTCTGACTAACCCTGTAGGTCATTCATAAAATACTTCTTCACATCCTAGAAAATATTAAAACATTGGAAGGGGTGAGCTCAGATGCTCAATAAGGATAACAACATAGCAGAAGCATTCATAAATAAACATTAACATTTAAGGCAATGTATAACTAAAACAAAATCCTTTTAAACTTGAACATTAGCATAATATGGAAAAAGTGAAATGAAATAATGCCATTTACTTCTTCACATGGATATTCTACTAGTCAAATAATCAGATGCAATATAAATAACCACTTTCATAATGATGGAATGCATAATGCCAGACTATCATAACCATGTAGCCAAGGCCTCGTGCCAAGACCACAAATAAGATTTTATCAAGGCCTCTTGCCAAGACACTAGTTTTTCTCATGAGACCTGTTGTACCTCTCAAACCCCTCGAGGTTTAATTTTCATGATCACAATCACCCTCTTATGTTTCTAACTTGTTTTCAAGTGTTTGTGTTGATAGGCACTAGGTCGCCAAGAAAATGGCCCAAGAAAGAATCATCAAATGGACTGATTTTCAGACCACCGGCCAACCGGTGGCACACCAGCGGCCAGCCGGTGGCACCTGCACAGCAGAGGAGGCTACTACCTCACCACCGGCAAACCGGTGGCCAAGCACCGGCCAGCCGGTGGCACCCAGACTGAACAGGGTTTGCTACTGCCTCACCACCGGCCAGCCGGTGGCTCCACCACCGGTCAGCCGGTGGAGCCTGGACAGAACAAGTCTCCCTTTTCCAAGGCACCGGCCAGCCGGTGGGACTGTACCGGCCAGCCGGTGGAGCCAGTCAAACTAGCCGTTGCAGTTTGACCAGGCTGGCCCACTTGGCTCCCAACGGCTCTTTTGACCTCTCCAACGGCTCCGAAGCCTCCCCAAGGGTTCCATGCCTATAAATAAAGGCTGAGGAAGCCCCGGACACTTACCGGAACACTTGTGAAGCCAACGTACACAATTCTCATCATTTGGCCAACCTCCGGCGACTTCCTTCAAAGGAACCTCAAGCGCTCCAACAACTTCCACATCCAAGGAGCTCCTCCAAAGAAGCTTGGAAGCGGCCTACAACATCTCCAATCCAATTGGCGCCCAAGTCTTCCTCCAATACGGTTTTTATTTTATATTCATTTTGAGCTTTAAAATTGGGTTTGTGCTTACAAACCCCAAACCCTTTTCTAATCCTCCCTTTCTTTTGGGTTTCACACCACCATTAATGTGTGAAGAGGTTTCTTCAAGCCTTTCCTTTTAAAAGGCTTGTGTTGTCGGTGAGCTAGCCTTCACCCGTTAAAAAGGCTAGTGGGTTCTTGCTAAACCATCAAAAGCAAGTGGGTTCTTGCTCAACCACAAAAAGCAAGCTGTAATAGGTCCTAGTGCTACCTCAAAGCCTAGTGGGTTTCTTGCTAAAACCATTGAAAAGCAAGCGGTAGGAATCTCTCAACGGTTGAGTTGGGAGCGGAGACGTAGGCCGGGTCTTGGCCGAACTCCGTTATCAATTTCTTGTGTTTTGCCTCTTTACTTTCCGCTGCATTTCAACTCTGATTTTTAATTTGTTAATCAATTTTTCAAAAGGCAATTCACCCCCCCTCTTGCCATCATTCCCCGTTTTTCCGACCCAACAATTGGTATCAGAGGGGTAATTCGAGTAATTCCTTAAACGGTTTCAAATTCAAAGATCCATTGTGATGGCATCTACCTCTTTCGCCCCCGAGGGCTACTCATTGGGTCGGGCTCCATTTTTTGATGGGACCGACTATAATTATTGGAAAACCCGCATGACTACCTTTCTTAGAAGCATAGGATATCCCATTTATAAAATTGTCATGCAAGGTTACACTTTTTCTACCCCCGATGAATCCAAATGGACCCAAGCCGATATTAGAAATTTCGAGCTTGATGGCAAAGCCATGAACGCTCTCCATTGCGGCCTAGACCGAAATGAATTCAATCGAGTGTCTACTTGCACCTCCTCACATGAAATTTGGAAACTTTTAGAAGTAACTCATGAGGGCACTAATAAAGTCAAAGATACTAGATTAGACATGTATAGACAAGATTTTGAATCTTTTTCCATGCATCCAAATGAGTCCATTTCTGAAATGTTCACACGCTTCACTGACGTTTGCAATGGTAGAAAATCTCTTGGTGATGATGTTTCAGCCGAGACGATGGTCAAGAAGATCTTATGGGTCCTTCCGAGCTCATGGGCACCAAAGGTGACGGCGATCCAAGAAGCTAAGGACGTCAAAAATATATCGGTAGAGGAGCTCATCGGATCCCTTATGACGTACGAGATTACGATGAGGAGGCAAGCTCAAAAGGAGGGCACACCAATCAAGACACCAAAGAACATTGCCCTCAAGGTTCAAAAAGAAGTAAGCTCCTCCTCATCATCCTCATCTTCCTCATCTTCATCATCTTCAAGCGGCGATTCGGAAATGGAGAATCTCGCCCGCCAAATGCATAAATTTATGAAGAAGCATAAGAAGAAGAAGAAATCTCGCAAGGCGCGAAAGCAAGAACCCACCGAAAAATCCAAGCCCAAGGTAAAATGCTACGGGTGTGGCGAAAAGGGCCATTACAAGCCCGATTGCCCACTCAACAAAAAACGGGCCACGCCAAAGGAAAAAGGAAAGAAAAAGGTCCTCAAGGCCACATGGAGTGACACCTCATCATCATCCTCCTCCTCCTCCTCAAGCGACAACGGTAACAAATGCCTAATGGCATGTAATGAGGTAACATCTTCCGACTCCTCATCCTCTTGTTCTTCCAATTCCAATTCTTTAAATCATTTATCTTATGAAGAACTCTCACACGCTAGAGACCAACTAGAAAAAGGTTTTCATGCTTTATCTTCAAAATTTGTTGCTTTAAAAAAAGAATTTCAAAAAACTCTCTTCCGAAAAAGAACAACTTCTCAAAGAGAAGGAGGAGTTGACCCTTAAAATCCAAAATTTTCCAAATGTTGATTCCATGGAATCAACCATCAAAGACCTAAGGGAGACCCTAGCTAAGTTCACCCAAGGGGAACAAAATTTGAACAATATCCTAGGTTCCCAACCAATTTCTAGAACCACCCAAGGGCTAGGCTACACCAACCAAGCCTCCTCCTCCCATGCACCCACTGTTTTTGTAAGGGGGAGTTCTTGTTTTAAATTTTGCAATTATTGTAAAAAACCCGGGCACCTCATTTATGAGTGTAATTGTAAAAATGCCCAGTACGGCCAACCAAAATCTATTTTTTATTCGGACGAATTTTATAGGAGAAGACCCGCCATGAGGCAAGTGTGGATTGAAAAATCCCTCTTAGCGAGTCTCTCCGGGCCTAAAAGCATCTCTTTTCAAAATCCCTCTCCCCGGTGACTTTTTGTTTTTATTTAGGGGGAGTTAGGATCTTTTATGTTTTTATTTGTAATTTCAAAATTTTCGATTCCAACTTTCAATTTCAACACTTGGTATCAAAATTTTCATTTCAAAATATTCAATTCGAATTTCTCATTTCAAAAATTTCATTTGGTTTCAAATTTCAAATTTCAATTGGTTTTTGATTCAAAACTTTCAATTCAAAATTTTCTATTCCATTTTTGATTCAAAACTTTCAATTCAAACTGTTATTCAATTTTCATTTCAAAATTTTCAACAATTGGTATTATTTTCAATTGGTTTTAAATCTTGTTTTTCAACGTTTTCCCTCAATCAAGTTTTATGCCCCATTCTATTTTGATAATCACAAAGGGGGATAATTTCTTGATTGATTGGGGGAGAAACCTTTTCTATCATGCTTTGATTTATTTTCAAATTATCCTTTAAGAATTCCTTTCAATTTTAGTATTTTACATTAATTGTTTTGGTGATTGTGATCATCAAAATAGGGGGAGATTGTTGTACCTCTCAAACCCCTCGAGGTTTAATTTTCATGATCACAATCACCCTCTTATGTTTCTAACTTGTTTTCAAGTGTTTGTGTTGATAGGCACTAGGTCGCCAAGAAAATGGCCCAAGAAAGAATCATCAAATGGACTGATTTTCAGACCACCGGCCAACCGGTGGCACACCAGCGGCCAGCCGGTGGCACCTGCACAGCAGAGGAGGCTACTGCCTCACCACCGGCCAACCGGTGGCCAAGCACCGGCCAGCCGGTGGCACCCAGACTGAACAGGGTTTGCTACTGCCTCACCACCGGCCAGCCGGTGGCTCCACCACCGGTCAGCCGGTGGAGCCTGGACAGAACAAGTCTCCCTTTTCCAAGGCACCGGCCAGCCGGTGGGACTGTACCGGCCAGCCGGTGGAGCCAGTCAAACTAGCCGTTGCAGGTTGACCAGGCTGTCCCACTTGGCTCCCAACGGCTCTTTTAGCCTCTCCAACGGCTCTGAAGCCTCCCAAGGGTTCCATGCCTATAAATAAAGGCTGAGGAAGCCCCAGACACTTACCAGAACACTTGTGAAGCCAACGTACACAATTCTCATCATTTGGCCAACCTCCGGCGACTTCCTTCAAAGGAACCTCAAGCGCTCCAACAACTTCCACATCCAAGGAGCTCCTCCCAAGAAGCTTGGAAGCGGCCTACAACATCTCCAATCCAATTGGCACCCAAGTCTTCCTCCAATACGGTTTTTATTTTATATTCATTTTGAGCTTTAAAATTGGGTTTGTGCTTACAAACCCCAAACCCTTTTCTCATCCTCCCTTTCTTTTGGGTTTCACACCACCATTAATGTGTGAAGAGGTTTCTTCAAGCCTTTCCTTTTAAAAGGCTTGTGTTGTCGGTGAGCTAGCCTTCACCCGTTAAAAAGGCTAGTGGGTTCTTGCTAAACCATCAAAAGCAAGTGGGTTCTTGCTCAACCACAAAAAGCAAGCTGTAATAAGTCCTAGTGCTACCTCAAAGCCTAGTGGGTTTCTTGCTAAAACCATTGAAAAGCAAGCGGTAGGAATCTCTCAACGGTTGAGTTGGGAGCGGAGACGTAGGCCGGGTTTTGGCCGAACTCCGTTATCAATTTCTTGTGTTTTGCCTCTTTACTTTCCGCTGTATTTCAACTCTGATTTTTAATTTGTTAATCAATTTTTCAAAAGGCAATTCACCCCCCCTCTTGCCATCATTCCCCGTTTTTCCGACCCAACAAGACCTACCGATGCATCGAGGAGCTATAGCGGGCTCCACCCGTCACTTATTAAGTCCAATGCATTCCTCATATGAATAGGTTTAAAAATATCATAAACCATAACATAATCGTATCACATAAAACATGCATAAAGGAAACATAACATTTCCACATTTCAATCACAAGATATCAATACAATAGATTGATATAAAAAAAACACTTTCAAACCCATTTTCAATACCAAAATAAAAGAAAGTTAAAACATTGTATTTATTTTTCATTAAAAAAATGTGATGGCTTGTAGAGGAAGCCGAAACTCAAATAATGATCACGGAAGCAGAGAAGTCATTGTTGCCACATATGTACGGAAAGAAAAAAAATCCCTCTTTGTCGTTTAGTAAAATGCTTCGTATAAAAAATATTCCTTTTGAATAAAAGTAAAAGTCAAAGGTGTTTATACACCGTATAAAAGAAAGCTGTGTATAAAACCAAATATGCCTCAATTAAAGGAGATTGAGACGAAGTCCTTAAAAAGATCATTTTTAAAATAAAATAGATCTATTATGTGTATTCACTATAGGTACACATAAAGAAAGTAAAAATATAAAATAAGACATAATAATAGCATGACATAATTTGAAAGTAGGAGATTAACCCAAAGAATGGATGTTGGGTTAAGAACTTCCCTTACCTCGTGTCCGACTTGACTCGACCGCTCTTTAACATCCTGAATAATAAACTAGAGTTAATTTCTATTTACTTAAGAACCTTTTTCATGTTCATTATTCATTTTATATCCCTTATTACCATTTCATGACCATTATGTAATTATTTATGTTAATAACGGTAGTTTTGTCGATCTTTGGTACTTGAGTCAAAAATATATTTCTTATTCTTACAAGTTGTTCATGTGTCGAAATATCCATTATATCCAGAATTATGTTCATGATGTAGATATCATATATATCATATATATCCAGTATATACATGCATTTATAATATCCCATAACATTTCGAGGTAAGAAATGAAATGCACCGTTCATGGAAACGGTAAGCCGTACGTACGCATGAACGCTACTTTCAGTTCTATTTCGTATTTAATGGAATGATGTTATAATTATATAAAGGTATAATATAATTCTAGTATAATATAATGTATAATACCATTTACCCCATCCTTTATACATCCCACATATGGCATTAACGATTCAAATCACTTTGAGGGGGCGGTAGTCCGCACTTCCTAAAATGAAATTATCGCGTTTACCCATAATGGAAATCATAAAGGTATGCCATAAATGAAAAATACATGAGCTTAATTAAAACATAAACATATTATATATCATATATAAATATAGTGACATCTTAATGGCCACCTTTGAAGGTGTTATATGAGTGTTGAACAATCATCGTTTCGTGAGGCAGAAATTCGACATCCACAGAAACAGTATGTTCTTTAACCATTAGATGTAGGTGTGTGTAAGTGTAGCTCGAATCCTTCTTGTAACAACATCCTAGTATATTGAGGATACTGGTGTTGTTACAAAAGAAAATAATAAAAAGAGTTTAAGGGGTTGGAGAAGAAAAATAAAATAAAAGAACACAAGAGAAGACAGTACCTTAAAATCGGGTAACTCTTTTGATTTGAGCCAAAGGCTTCCTTGGGAAGAATTATGCCCAATGTGAGGCTTCTAGGAGTAAGGGAGGGAAGTTGGGAGAGTATTTGGGCATAGTTTGGCCGATCCAAATGGCTTGAAAGTTTGAATAATGTGTTAGAGGTGGGGGCCTTTTATAAGTGGAGAGGAGGGGCACTCTTGGAAAGTAATAAAATGTTACTCTATTATACAATGCTTTTCGGATTCTAAAGGTCCCACACATATATAATTCGAGTATAAGGTGATAATAGTTCGAAATAGCCTCGTCCAATAGGGTTTTGACAAGATTAATCCTTAGATTTTACATTATCCTTTCATTTTACTTAAATCGTTAATTAATGAGGTAATCACTGCTTCATAATGGTGTCATAAATAATTTAATTTTTTAATGTATAAAAATTATAAAAAAAATCTCATGATGTAGGAAATCTTTTTATCTTTATGATGAATATTTATAGTCAAAAATATGACTTTTATAACCCCTTTTAAAACTTGTTTTAGTAAAACAACTCTTGTTTGTGACCTTTTTATTTTAACATTAAATAAAAAGTTATTTATGTCCTTTTCCTGCCAAATTGGCTCCATGGGTCCCCAAGATGACCCATGTATTGTATTGGTCGGCCATGACTCATCCAATAGGGGTAGGACAAGTGTAAGGGTGTTTTCATATTTTTATAATATCATTTTTACCTTTAATTTCATTAATTACCTTTAACCACGATTAATTAAACTTAAAAGTTACTATTCACCAAAAAAAATTTAATCTCATTGAACAAAATTTTACTTCCTAATGACAACCATGTATGTAGGATTTTTTAAAATCAAATCACAGAAGTGGTAATGTTTCATTTAAACTAAAAATCAGTTTTTAACTACCACTTAGTGGTTTCACTATTCATCAAAATTGATGTTTTTCAGAACAATGCCAAAATTTCACCCTAAGCTATAATTGAAATTCTAAATTCAAAAATGATGTCTATTTTAGAAAATACCAAACATATAAGTTTCATTAATTAATTTTATAATTAATTCCCGGTGTCACAATAAATAGCGTGTTTTTAAGGAACAATATATATCAAAAGATTGACATTTGTTTATGTCCAATTTCAATGTGAAATTAATTATACTGAACACCATTGGATAAAATGGTAAAAATATATTCTAATTATACTTTAAAACCACTCAATAGTATGATTTATCACTATAAATTATTTTGATCAAAAAAGATGTTTTAAGTATTTTTCACTATTCATAAAAAAATTGGAAGTTCTCATAAAATTACAAAAAATTCAACTTAGGATAATTTCGATATTACGAATACAAAAATGAAGTCCATATTGAAATATAAGATTTACATAGTTTTAAAAAGTGGGTATTACTATTCATAACGGCTACTTTGATTAGTCACAGTGTGTTAGAACTCGAACTTGCGTACAATGCAAGCTATTGCATTATTGAAAGAGAAGCGTGTCGTGGAAGCTTGGGGTGTTACATAAGACACTACCCATCCATTTCCTATGGTTGGTAATGTTTATGAAGATCTGAATTCACCAAATACACTTTAGTTTAATGTAATATAGCAAGAATGATGAAATCATAGATTAATGTCTTGTTGGATGGACTAATACCTTACTATTTAATGTCATGTGGTTATGGTGATAAATCATAGTTTAAGGTCATATATATTGGATCATTTATGGAAGTAACCATGATAAAATAGAGGATAATCAGGCTAGGATATTCTGACATGCCTTGAACAGGGGGAGTATCGAATATGTAAACCATGCTTCTTGGGATTCTAGGATCAGGAGAAATGGTATGGGGCTTGGGAGGCATTAGGCGTAGAAATGTTGGAGAAGCCTATCCTGAGGAAAAATATATCTCTAGTTGATAGTCCATTTTTTTGTGAACATATGCACAATCATCGAGGCATGATGTGCATAGACAAGGAGTTTTGTCTTTGGGTCCCTATCCTTCCATATCCGATGTGCATGGTGGTTATTGGAGATATTGAATCACAAGGGACATAGAGTTTCATGGGTTGAACGGATGTGTCTGGGAATGTATGTAACATTCAGAAAGCGATTGCCCAGGGAGATCTGGATCAAACTATCATAGGAGGAATACTATTTTTTTCTTTCTAGTCTCGTGAGGAGTGTTTTGACTCATGGTATTTAGCAGCATCCACATGAGAGAGATCCATGTACTATCTGTGCATGAATGATGTGGTTCGTGAAAGATCTAACCACATAGGATGTTTTGCAACTAGTTTTGGCATAAGTCTGATCGTGAACCATTGGTCAGATAATATTAGGACCAAAACTTTACTCTATAGAGGGAGTCCACGAATCATTTTAATTTTATTTTTATTTGTTATAAGTATGGATGCAGCAGGAATTATGAATAAGGTACATGGGGAAGGAATTCCGTTATGTGACACCCACATATGGTTCATAGGATGGAGTCTGCAAACTATATATGGATCGCAGGATGGAATCTACAAACAACTTCATATGCATGATGGAGTCCAGTGAACTTATTCAAGTGTGGGAAAAATTTATTCAGCACCCTCTATGTTCTTCATCCAATATTCACCTCTCCGAGAGCTCTATAGCCATCTTCTTAAACCATCATTTTTAGTTCCCATGGTGGTACATTTATAGTGTGATAGTGAAGTTGTATATGTTATTCACGCAATATCTTTTATGGAAGTCGATGGAGGAATTTTGGCCCCTGTATGACTTAGTAATCCATGATTTATGGAGGAGCGGGATGTCACTAGCTTGTCCTTATATATGAGCCACATAGTTCACAGGGATAGTGTTCAAGTTGTATCTTTACTGGAATCTCGCCAGCGAAAATGGTTCATGGAGACATTAGATAACAGGTGGAAATTCATCGTGAACAATTTTGTTCACTTGCTTATGCCTCACAATCTAGCATCACATAGGCCATCTGCATACTAGTTTTTATCAGTTTATGACTCATGCTATCCCCACCCGATGATGGTACACAACGAGGCTATAGTCCTATTCAAAAAAAACTTCACTTTTCTCATCATTTTTTCAATAAAATTTTCATCCATCATCTTTACCAAACTATTAGGAGTATTTTACTTCCATTTTATAAATATTAATGACCCTAACCTCCCCCATCAAGAATAGGATCTGATTATGATAAAGATGATGATATTCTGATATAGAAGTGGACCAGATTTTAATGATCAGATAATGATATACTTTTTTCCTAATCCAAGGGACTCAAAGAGCATTGTGTGCCTATTTTTTGGGACACATGAAAATCCTCACTAACTTTTGTGCCTTTTTCATTGTTTCCCTAATTCTTCCCAAAGCCCAGTTGATATAGGTATATTGGATACAAACTTTCATTTTTATAGGCTACCCTTTGAGGGGTTTTAACATAACAAGTTTATGTGATTATTTCAAAATTTTTACATCTCAACATTTTTTGGACTAAACCATACATATGTTATTTGAGAGAGATGATAAATGAAATTTATCTAGGAGTTCCCTTTTTGGATTTTCTCTCTAGTGAGTATTGCTTCATTTTTTTCATTGGTAGTTTATTTCCTGCCAATCAGAATTATTTATGATTTTTAGGTCACACATCCTTGAACAAAATTTATGGAACAGGGGCCGCAATTTGGGATTCATCAGCCGAGAATTTATTAATAACTTTTAAACATAAATGGGGGAATTTTATTGATAATGAATTTGTGTGTTTTGGATGTACACGAGGATTGGGAACCATGTTAGGAATACAGAGGTTTGAATAGACTCTCCTAGGGATGATTTTTTGATTAGTTGATGGTTGTTCTGTATAACACATATGTAGAACCCTGTGGGCATGATGTGTATAGTCAAACAATGGTGTCCAAAATACACTGGCCTTTCATTTATGATGTCCTGGGAGATTTATAACACTTTGGATTTGTTTTGTGGTTTGGTACTACAATCGATAGCCTCTCTTTTGGATGATGTATGAAATTATTGGGGGGGGATTCATATCATATTTGAGTGGGTAACTACTCTAACATACATTTCACTTGAGTATGGGAGAGTAAATGGATCCACTATTCAGTTAGAAATTATTTTTAACTCGGGAAATTTTAAAGGGGAAATATATGTAATCCATAATCTAGAGGGTTTCTAAATTTAGGGAGTGAGATGGGACATAAATTTCATCTGGTTATATGGAAACTGGAAAGTACTCTCCTAGGGAAGATGTTGCCTTTCGTTGATGATAGTTTTGTAGGACACATATGTAGAGCCATCAGGGCATGATGAGAATAATCAAACAAAGTTATCTACATGATACCAACCTTCCTTCTCTGATGGCCATGAAAGATTATGATTATTGGGACCCATCTGGATATATCCTATGGCTTATGAAAGAGGGTTCACCTAAACATGAAAGGGGAAATTTATTTGGATGAAATTTGCTAGTAAACCCAATAATTGTTTGGCGTAATTTATTTTTTGTATGCAAACAAACTTCACACATATGGATGGTATATATTCATTTTGTATAAGCCTAAAGAGAGACCAAAGACGAATCGATCCAGGGCATTCTAAAATATCCAATACATAGTTAAAAAAGATAATGTAAACCATTAATTAGGGGGTTATTGAATTAGAAGGGATGCCATAGAATCCTTTGGACATAAAGATGTTTGAAATGACTCTCCTGGGGATGAATTTTCCTTTTGTTGATAACCATTTTTAGGAGACATATGTAGATCACTAGGGATTGATATACACAATCAAACAAATGTGGTCGTAGGACACTGGCCATCAATCCCAAATGAAAATAAATATTTATGGGGATCAAAGATTACAGAATCATAGATTTTGATGTAATTATGATGAGTATCTGGATACATTAGAAATGTAAAAGCTGTGATTCACCCATAGGATCATGTGATCCACTATGTAGATCTTACCCACGTGTAGGGTGAGGTGAGGAATTCATCCCATATTTGGAGAACCATGTAGTTAAACATTATTCGGTTAGGACTTAGGGTTCTATATGTGTAGGGGAACCATAACATATACTTTAGTGTCATGTTTATAAGACCAAAAATCCAAAACTGATTTCATATGATGCCATGGTGGATATCCTATTAAGGTCCTTAATATCACATGAGCTATGATCGGTGTGAGATAATATGGATTATGAGGATATCAGGTCTCCACCATAAAATGGAATAGCCAATAATATGGAGAATTTTATTATTTGAAAAATGATATGAAGTTTAATTTCACTCAACAAGGATGGTATTCCACATTATTTATCATCATGTGGGGTGGATGTGGGGTATGGTCTATGTGAATGGTGGGAAATATGATCTCCCTTAAGTATCCCTCAGATAGGACAACATCAGGGATTCTTTGATTTGATTCAATTTATTAGCCGAGAAGGGGGAATTTCAATACCTTCTATGGCTAGTTCTGGATCATAATGTTCAGGTCCACCATGCATAATTTTAAAGAGAATAGAAGTCATACATGATTTCAAATAAATATTTTTTTGAGGAGGATTTACCTTACATGGAAAGGGAAGTATATTTGTTTGAGGAGGACGAGCTAAGATAAGAATCTAAGCATTTCTATTATGCAATGTAGTTTAATGTCATGAAACATGGGCACTTCTAGACTTCTAGATTATCATCATCTAGTAAAGAAATTATTTCACTATTTTCCATTATGCTCAAGAGAAAACATTTCACAATGTCCATAAATAGATATGAGTTAAATGTGGTTGGTATATATTGTTATTCCATAGACATGAGTTATGATAGAAGGTGTAAACCATATTCCTGATGGGCCCTTGGATTAGGAGTGATGACATGGGGCTTGGATTCCATTGGTAATACAGAGGTTAGAAAGGACTCTCCTGATGAAATTTTTTTCATTTGGTTGATAGTTGTTTTTTAGGTGAAATATGTAGAGGCAATGAGTCATGACATGCATAGTCGAACAAAGGTGTCCTCAAAACAATGACTATCCATTATAAATGGACATTAATGTTTATGGTGGCCGAAAATTTCTCCAAATTTAGACTTTGAAAATTGGGGATGTTGTGTCTAGGAATGTAAGTAATATCTAGGCCATGATTATTCTTGATATAATAAAGCTTTTAAATATAACTAACTCCTACATATTGGGATGTATGATCTTTTGACTCCTTCTGAGCATCAGAATTCAGACTAGGAATTTCTTTTATCTCATTGAATTCATTGTGCATGAAATTGGGGGCATGTTCGGGATCTCGTAATGCTGAGAATTGGGCCACCCATGAATATTTTGAAACCTCATCGTTTATTTTCTTTCGGTTAGGAACTATCATGGATTCCTATGTGCACTTCCATCCTATAAACGGAGCAATGGGAATTATTTTGTGTAAGTGGACTGGGATAGAGGATTCGAGAATCACTACCAGTCTTGTAAGGATAGGAATCAAGCCATATTCAGTTATAAATGTTCCCTAGAGAGTTCTGGCCCATGTGTAGGGAAATTAGAGGGAATGTTTCATTAATTGGTGACTGATCCATGATGTTAAATTCAGGGGTCACTACATATCCTAAAAGATAGGGAATCAAGGCTTTTGTAGTTATGAATTTTTTCTTTACCGGTCTAAATCATACATGAGAGTAAGGGAATTTTGGTTTCATCCACGATGGGTGCCATGTCAATCGTATTACTCTATGGTTTTTTATATAATTAAATCCTTTCCATTAATCCTATGCTCATGTGATTCATACTCGATGTGAGAAACAAGAATCGACGTGGATTTTCCTCATAGTATTGGGCGATAGAGGACACAATTGAGGAATATTTTTATTTATTGGATGAGACAAGATCGAGTGTTGAGGCATCAATACGTATCCCAATGATTAATGGGAATCAAGCGGTATATATTTCTTTGAAAAAAAAGGTAGTTTAATGTCTTGCAGTATGGACATATTCAATACAGTTTAATTCCATGTGAATAAGAATATTTTAAACCTACAACTTATCGTCGTGCGATTAGGATAGTTTATACAAAGAGGTTTGACGTATTGTAACTAGGACACTTCAGGCCTCTCCGTTTAGCATAATGTGATTTAGGCAATTTATTCATTGCGGTTTAACATCTTTCAGCTAGGAAACTATTTTGTGTAACACCCCAACCTTCTACGGTACGCTTCTCTTTGAATAATGTGATAGCGTGTGTTGTACGCAACACCGAGTTATAACACACCATAACTAATCAAACTAGCCGTTACGAATAGTAACACCTATTTTTTGAAATTATATATATTTTATATTTTAAAATGGACTTCATTTTTGGATTCGGAATATTGAATTTAGCCTAAGGTGAAATTTTGGTACATTTCGGATAACTTTCATATTTTGATGAATAGTGAAAATTACTAAATTTTAATTAAAAACAACTTTTTTAATCAAAATAATTAATAGTGATAAATTATAAATTTGAGTGGTTTTAAAGTATATTTAGAATATATTTTTACCATTTAATATAATGTTGGTCATTGGACATAATTTTACAATTAAACCGAACATAAACAAGTGTCAATCTTTTGATAGTTATTATTTCTTAAAAACACGCTTTTTGTTTTGACAGCGGGAATTAATTTTAAATTAATTTCTGCCACTTCTTTGTTTTGAATTTAGAAAAATGGATTCCATATTTGGAATCAGGATGTTCAAATTGTGTAAATAGGTAACTTTTATTTTTAGACATTTTGAATAATTACTGCGGTAAATATTTTATTTACCATGGTTAAGGGTAAATCCGGTAAATAAGGGTTAACAAATAATATTATAATAATACTAAATTACCCTATAACGTGTCTTAACCCTATTGGTTGATACATGGTCGACCATGGGCATCTTTGGGTCTATTTTGGGACCCCATGGATCCACTAGTAAGTGATAATGACACTTTATTTTCATTAAGTTAAAATGAATACAAAAATGACACAAGCATATATCTTTTAGAAAAACAATTGTTACATAAGGTTATATATGTTAGATTTTAGATTATAAATATTAATTAGAAAGCTAAACATATTTCCTACATAATGATATTTTATTTATAATTTTTAGACATTAAATAATTTATTTTATTTATGACACAATGATGATGCAGTAATTACTATAATAGTGAAAAATTAAAATAATTGATATTATAAATACCCAAATAAATATAATATGAACTTTTAATGAATTAAACTAATTTTATAGGATAATATGATATATTAGTATTGATTTAATTGACTTTGTTCGAATTAATCAATCTGTTATGAGTTCCAAAAAAAATCAACTATTGAATAGTGTCAAAATTGACATAAAAGAGTTCTTAAAACAAATATTATATTATTAATTGATATTAAATTCCTAAAAATCTAAGGTTCGGCCAAGAGACTTATATCATGATAGTTTCATCATTAATGTACCACTTGGTGGTCTCTTGGGTGTATATAGTAAGTTTATTAACCATATTATATAAAAATACAAAGAGACATTGTAAAAGTGAAACTAATTAACTTAGAGTTAATACTTAAAGATAAGGTTAATATAAGTACCCAAACATGTCTAACTTCTATTGGTTGAGTGGTTTTCGACCTATCCCTACATTAACCTTTGAATAATCAACTTTGGAGCCATTAGAAACCGAATATGAATTTATTATAAATTAATATTTCTAGCTTTTCCAAAGGTTCCCCTCACACCTCTTATAAAAGGGCACTCCTCCTTCTCATTTCTTCACACATTAAAAGCCTTTTGGTTCGGCCAAACTCTGCCCAAATACTCTCCCAACATCCATCACTACATCCTAGAGGCCTTAGTTTGATCAGAAAGCCAACCTAAGGAGCCCTTTTGATCAAATCAAAAGGAAGAACCCGAAGAAGAGGTAATGATTTCACCACCCTTTTCTAAGTTCCTTTCTTCTTCCACTTCTTCTTTCTTTGTTCTTACCATTCTAAAATAATAACTCCAGTATCTTAAATATACTGTGATGTTATTATAAATATGGTAAAACCATATTCAGTATTCTATCCACCCTTTGAATAACATGTCACCATACGTGCGTACGAACGGCTTACCGTCTCCACGTCGTGGTGTAATTGTTATTCAATATATTATTATTTGGATGGGTATAATAATGATTTGTAACTCATGTAAATAATAAATATAACATGTTAATGATTCTGTATATATGATATACCATCCATTTATATATTATTTTAATATCAAAAGAATGATATTGTCGCTCGTGCGTACGTACGGACTACCGTCTCCACGAACGCGATGAGATTCATTCTCCATCGTATCCATTCAAGTATAATTATCATTTGATGATTTAAAAATGATGTTTAAGGACTTGATATCATTCTGGTTATGAATAATATACAACCTATCCTTTACAAACATGTCTTACGTAACAAAAAATATAAAATAAAACAAGTAAGTTAACACCCGAAACGACGATAATTCTAAGATATTATTACCAAATCAATGTTAAAAGATCATATATGATATCATATTAATATATATGATTCTTGTATAATTTAATAACAATTATTTCACCATTATACAGGAGGTTAACCTACCCCAACCAAGGAAAAGTACAAGGTAAGGGTTTACTTTACAACCTCTTCATTATCCAAGGTTGTTTATACGTAATAATCTACTGGGATCTCTTTATCATCCACATCCATGTTTCTTAAAAATGCATTTCAAAACATTTTTACTATTTACTAGAATATGAGTTAAAGTCATTTATACCCTTTTTGACTTTTACAAGTGGTTTATAAAGGAATCTTTCGGTCGTTTTCAAAACAAGGTCCTTTTTAACCTTTTCGACAGAATTAAGGTAAGAATGTTTTTTTAACTTATACGGCGGGTGCGGCTATTTTCCGCCGTTATAAAATCTTCAAAGCTTCCCTTACAAGCTTATAAGAATATTTTCAAAGAAAATGTTTTATTTTATGGATCTTAAATTATTTCAAAATAAAAGGAGATATTTCTTTAAAAATAATTTTGATTTCATCTATGTCAACATCCTTTGATGGATTTTAAGATTATTTGAAGTTGATTTATTATGATACAATACTTCTATATTGTATTGAAGGTTTTGTGATATGTTTGACTGTGGATGTACTATTTTTATACCATTCATAGTTTATGGTGAAAGTGTTGACATTTCGTATGCTAGTTTTAATATGAATGTTTATGTTATGTTTAAACCTTTTCATATGGGAATGCATTGGACTTAATATGTGACAGGTGGAGCCCGCTATAGCTCCTCGATGCATCGGTAGGTCTCATGAGACAAACTAGTGTCTTGGCACAAGGCCTTGACAAAATCTTATTTGTAGTCTTGGCACGAGGCCTTGGCTATGTGGTTATGATAGTCTGGCATTATGCATTCCATCATTATGAAAGTGGTTATTGATTTTTGCATGTGATTATTCGATTAGTAGAATATCCATGTGAATAATTAAATGGCATTATTTCATTTTATTTATTCCATACCATGTTGAAAGTTCATGTTTAAAAGGATTTTGTTTTAGTTATACATTGCCTTAAATGTTTATTCTTATTGATGAAAGTTTCCGCTATATTGTTATCCTTACTGGGCATTTGATCTCACCCCTTTTCTATGTTTTATTTTTCCCAGGAAGTGAAGATGTAAGTTATGAATGACCTCCAGGGATATTATGAGGGGATTATAGTGTGGACTGTGGAAACATTATGTTATTGTAGTAGTTTTTCATTTTATGATGTAATGTAAAACTTATGAATATATCTAGTGTTTCCAAGGCTACTAAACCAATCGGTCTTTCGAGATTTGATCTTTCTTGTGATCATGCCAATGTTATGTAATAATGCACCGACTCTGGGTAACTGGGGTCGGGGCGTTACAGTTGGTATCAGAGGAAGTTTAGTACAAACTTTGGAAAATAGATTTAGATAAACTCTGATTAGAGCACGTAGACCTAAGATGAACTTTGAGGATTAGTATAGAAGAACTTCCTAGAATTTTGGTATTGTAGAGATTTTGTGAGTTTTCCGAGCAATACATCCCTGTCTAGATACGAGTAGGTAGAGGCGGATCTGGCACAGATGTACCTAGGGGTAAAACCCGAAAACACCGCTTTGAGCTAGACTCGAACGAGAACTGGTGCACGACAACGGGCCTTGCTGCACTCTTGGTTACGACACTCCCGGGGGATATGCTTAGGATAACTCTAATTTTCTTTACAAATCATTTTGAAGGGATTATGAGTATATACATCCTCAAAGAAAACATTTTAATGATTATGGATTATATCCATAAATAGTTCAATTTATGTTAAGTGTTTTATAAGTATGGGATTATGTATTTTGATTCATAAACTGATCTAGTTTATGCCATTGTTTAGAAATGGCGCCTAGTGGAAGAAATGGAAACTGTATCAATGCACGCACTCCATGTAGGGATTGCCCTCCTGCTCAAGATAATTATAGTGGGGCTGGTGATGCAGCTAGTGCTGATCAGCTAATCACCATACTGGGACAACTTACTTAGGTTATGAATAATAACCTTACCCGTATGGAGCACCCTGATCCGCAGCGTGGAGGATCAATGTTAGATCGATTCATGAGGCAACAACCACCAACGTTCAATGGGAATACAAATCCCTTAGTAGCTGAGCAATGGATATTTTCCCTAGAGAAAATATTTCAGGCTTTGGGGAGAAGTGAAAGGGAAAAAGTTATCATGGTAGTTTACCACCTCACTGGAGATGCTGATCAATGGTGGTCATTGATTCAGAACATGAAGGAAGATGATGAAGTATCAAATATGGAATGGAGGGAGTTCAAAGATCTGTTTTTAGAAAAATACTTTCCTCGCGACCATCGAGAAGATATGGAAAGACAATTTCTGAGTCTGAGACAAAAGGAGGATGAGAATGTCACAAAGTATGAGGCTAACTTTACAAGGTTAGCGAGGTATGCATGAGATTATATTCGCAACCCAAGAAGTAAGATTGATCGTTTCTTTGATGGGTTAAAACCATTTCTCTGTCGAGCATTAGTCTCACAATCCTTTTCATCGTACGAAGTCATTGTCTCATGTGCTATCAAGACCGAAAAGGAATTCTCTAAGTCTTATGACTTTAAAGCAAAGCAAGAGAAGAAGAGACCTGCTGATCAATCTGGGAATGGAAATAAGGGGAAGAAGGGAAAGGTTGAATATCCATCTTGTGGTAAATGCGGGAAGAAACATCCTGGTACTTGCTTGAAGGGAATGGGAGTCTGTTACAAGTGTGGTGAAAAAGGCCACCAAGATCATGATTGCAAGGGGAAGAAGGAAGCTACCAACGTTCAGTGCTATAATTGCAGGGAGATGGGGCATTATGCAAATTCATGTCCTAAGCGTCAGGAGAACTTACCTCAGAAAAGTCCAAGGGATCAAGGCCAGGCTTATGCTATCACTACTGCTGAGGTAGAAGCTCCGAAAGACGTGGTGGCAGGTAATTTATTGGTTTCCTCAAGTTTAGCAAATGCATTATTTGATTCTGGATCATCGCATTGTTTCATATCTTCCCAGTTTGCTAAGAAAATTAGATATTTCCAATTTGATTTAATAAGGGAGTTGTCAGTTAAAACTCCTACGGGAAGTATCGTTGCAACAAATTTTTGTCAATCAGTCCCCATTAGAGCACATAAATTTTCTTTATCTGCTAATCTCATCGTCATACCTATGATTGAGTTTGATATAATCCTCGGTATGGACTGGCTTTCGGACTATGATGCGAAGATTTATTGTAAGAAGAAAGAGGTTACGATTCTTGATGATAATGATAAGGAACACCTTATTTTTAGAGCAGAATCGTCACCACCTAATTCTTATTTAGATCCACCCTCAATAGCTCAACTAAATTCAATTATTGGGGAGGAAGAGAATGAAATAACTGCGGGTGAGGAAAGGAATGTTCAAATAGAGGATGTACCTGTTGTGAAAGAATTTTTAGATGTATTTCTAGAAGATTTACCTGGACATCCTCTAGAACGAGAAGTTGAGTTTTCCATTGATTTGATTCCTGGATCAAGGCCTATATCGAAGACCCCTTATAGAATGGCCACTGTAGAGTTAGTCGAAATAAAGAAACAACTAGAGGAATTGAGTAATAAGGGATTTATTCTCCCTAGTGTTTCTCCATGGGGAGCCCCTGTTCTTTTTGTTAAAAAGAAAGATGGATCTATGAGTTTATGTATCGACTACAGGGAGATCAATGCTATAACGATAAAGAACAAGTATCCCCTACCTCGTATTGATGATTTATTTGACCAACTGCATGGAGCTCAATACTTTTCAATGATTGACCTTCGATCTGGATACCATCAGTTGTGTGTGAAGAAGGAAGACATTCCGAAGACAGCATTTCGAACCAGGTACGGGCATTACGAGTTTACTGTAATGCCGTTTGGATTGACTAATGCACCCTCTGTATTCATGGATCTGATGAATAGAGTTTTCAAGGAGTATCTCGATGAATTTGTGGTGGTATTTATTGATGATATTCTGGTATACTCCAAAACCTACGAAGATCATGAAAATCACTTGCGCATTATCTTGAAGACTCTGAGGAGGCATGAATTATATGGGAAGTTTAGAAAGTGTGAATTCTGGCTTCATGAGATTTCTTTTCTTGGCCATATTGTCTCCAAAGATGGAATCTCTGTTGATCCTTCTAAGACCAAAGCAATCCAGGAATGGCCAGCACCTACGAGTATAACTGAGGTACGTAGTTTTATTGGCTTGGAAGGTTATTATCGACGTTTCGTCCAGAATTTTGCCCGATTGGCTAACCCATTAACGAAGCTCACACGTAAAGGGGTTAAATTTGTTTGGAAAAAAGAGTGTGAAGAATGTTTCGAAGAACTGAAGAGAAGATTAGTCAATGCTCCTATATTGACTCTACCATCGGGGAATGATGGGTTCGTTATTTATAGTGATGCATCAAAGAAAGGACTTGGTTGTGTCCTTATGCAGAATGATAGAGTTATTGCCTATGCATCACGACAGTTGAAATTTCATGAACAAAACAATCCTACTCATGATCTTGAGTTAGCAGCTGTAATCTTTGCTTTGAAGATATGGAGGCACTACCTCTATGGTGAAAAATGTGAGATTTATACTGATCACAAGATTTTGAAGTATATTTTCTCACAAAAAGAACTCAACATGAGGCAAAGGAGATGGCTTGAATTACTCAAGGATTATGATTGTACGATACACTACCACCCAGGGAAGGCAAACAAGGTGGCAGATTCTTTGAGTAGAAAAGACCATGGAGTTTTGAACAATATGAGAATTGAAAGGGATCCAATTTTCATGGATCTAGTGAAGATGGACATGGGAATAACCAGGGAAGGTGAAACATCAATGCTTTTTCAAATGGTTGCCAAACCATCTTTACTAGAAAGGATTAAGAGTTCTCAGACCGATGATGAAGAATTCCAAAAGAAGATTAAAGCTGTGAATGATGGGAGATTGAGAGACTTTGTGTATGAAGATGGAATTTTGAAATTCGGGAAGAGAGTTTGTGTTCCCAATATACCTGATCTAAAAAGGGAATTACTGGATGATGCTCATAGTTCCAATTTCTCTATACACCCTGGGAGCACCAAAATGTATAGATATTTGAAGGAACATTTTTGGTGGGACAACATGAAGAGGGAGATTGCTGATTTTGTGTCAAGATGTATGGTTTGTCAACAAGTGAAAGCTGGAAGGCAACAGCCTGGAGGAGTCATGCAACCTCTTCCCATACCGGAGTGGAAATGGGACAATGTTACGATGGACTTTGTCATGGGGCTACCAAAGACTCCTAGAAGGAACGATGAAATATGGGTTATTGTTGATCGTCTTACCAAGACAACACATTTTCTTGCTATAAGAGAAGATCTACCCCTGGAACATCTAGCAAGACTATATATTAATGAAGTTGTGAGACTTCATGGAGTACCCCTATCGATTGTTTCTGATCGTGATCCCCGTTTTACTTCAAGATTTTGGAAAAGTCTTCAGAAATCCCTGGATACTGAACTTCATTTGAGCACTGCTTACCACCCTCAGACAGACGGACAATCAGAACGGACTATTCAAACCTTAGAAGACATGTTGAGATCTTGCTCACTTGACTTTCAGGGTATGTGGGATCAATATTTACCTCTGGTAGAATTTTCCTATAACAATAGCTTCCATTCGAGTATTCAGATGGAACCATATGAAGCGTTATACGGAAAGAGATTCCGTACACCAACCTGTTGGGATGACGTTGGTGAAAGAAAACTTGTAGGCCCAGAACTGGTGGAGGAAACGGTGGAAAAGGTGAAAGTAATCCAAAATCACATCAAAGCAGCTCAAAGTAGGCAGAAGAGCTATGCCGATAATCGAAGGAAGGATTTGGAATTTCAAGTTGGTGATCATGTTTTTCTGAAGGTATCTCCGTGGAAGGGAGTCATACGTTTTGGTAAGAAAGGTAAATTGAGTCCCAGGTACATCGGACCTTTTGAAATTCTAGAACGAATTGGGGTTGTAGCTTACCGATTGGCAATGCCGCCAAGTCTCTCCAAAGTTCACGATGTGTTCCACATATCTCTATTGAGGAAATACATGCCTGACCCAACGCATGTACTCACCTATGAGGAATTAGAACTGGAAGCCGATCTGTCTTATTGTGAAGAGCCCGTCAAGATTCATGATACAAGAGAACAAGTACTGAGAAACCGGACGACGCGTCTGGTAAAAGTTTTTTGGAGAAATCATAAGATGGACGAGGCAACGTGGGAACCCGAGGAACTTATGATGAAGAACCACCCGAGTCTTTTTATGCAGTAATACCATAGAAATTGCGAGGACGCAATTATTTGAAGGAGGAGAGAATGTAACACCCCAAGCTTCTACGGTACGCTTCTCTTTGAATAATGTGATAGCGTGTGTTGTACGCAACACCGAGTTCTAACACACCATAACTAATCAAACTAGCCGTTATGAATAGAAACACCTACTTTTTGAAATTATATATATTTTATATTTGAAAATGGAATTCATTTTTGGATTCGGAATATCGAATTTAGCCTAAGGTGAAATTTTGGTACATTTCAGATAACATTCATATTTTGATGAATAGTGAAAATTACTAAATTTTAATTAAAAACAACTTTTTTAATCAAAATAATTAATAGTGATAAATTATGAATTTCAGTGGTTTTAAAGTATATTTAGAATATATTTTTACCATTTAATATAATTTTGGTCATTGGAAATAATTTTAAAATTAAACCGAACATAAACAAGTGTCAATCTTTTGATAGTTATTATTTCTTAAAAACACGCTTTTTGTTTTGACAGCGGGAATTAATTTTAAATTAATTTCTGCCACTTATGTGTTTTGAATTTAGAAAAATTGATTCCATATTTGGAATCAGGATGTTCAAATTGTGTAAATAGGTAACTTTTATTTTTAGACATTTTGAATAATTACTGCGGTAAATATTTTATTTACCATGGTTAAGGGTAAATCCGGTAAATAAGGGTTAACAAATAATATTATAATAATACTAAATTACCCTAAAACGTGTCTTAACCCTATTGGTTGATACATGGTCGACCAAGGGCATCTTTGGGTCTATTTTGGGACCCCATGGATCCACTTGTAAGTGATAATGACACTTTATTTTAATTAAGTTAAAATGAATACAAAAATGACACAAGCATATATCTTTTAGAAAAACAATTGTTACATAGGGTAATATATGTTGGATTTTAGATTATAAATATTCATTAGAAAGATAAAAATATTTCCTACATAATGATATTTTATTTAGAATTTTTAGACATTAAATAATTTATTTTATTTATGACACAATGATGATGCAGTAATTACTATACTAGTGAAAAATTAAAATAATTGATATTATAAATACCCAAATAAATATAATATGAAACTTATAATGCATTAAACTAATTATACTAGGATAATATGATATATTAGGATTGATTTAATTTACTTTGTTCGATGTAATCGATCTGTTATGAGTTCCACAAAAAATCAACTATTGAATAGTGTCAAAATTGACATAAAAGAGTTCTTAAAATAAATATTATATTATTAATTGATATTAAATTCATAAAAATATAAGGTTCGGACAAGAGGCTTATATCATGATAGGTTCATCATTAATGTACCACTTGGGGGTCTCTTGGATGTATATAGTAAGTTTATTAACCATATTATATAAAAATACAAAGAGACATTGTAAAAGTGAAACTAATTTACTTAGAGTTAATACTTAAAGATAAGGTTAATATAAGTACCCAAACATGTCTAAATTCTATTGGTTGAGTGGTTTTCGACCTATCCCCACCTTAACCTTTGAATAATCAACTTTGGAGCCATTAGAAACCGAATATGAATTTATTATAAATTAATATTTCTAGCTTTTCCAAAGGTGCCCCTCACACCTCTTATAAAAGGGAACTACTCCTTCTCATTTCTTCACACCTTATGAGCCTTTTGGTTCGGCCAAACTCTGCCCAAATACTCTCCCAACATCCCTCACTACAACCTATAGGCCTTAGTTTGATCAGAAATCCAACCTAAGGAGCCCTTTTGATCAAATCAAAAGGAAGAACCCGAAGAAGAGGTAATGATTTCACCACCCTTTTCTAAGTTCCTTTCTTCTTCCACTTCCTCTTTCTTTGTTCTTACCATTATAAAATAATAACTCCCGTATCTTACATATACTGTGATGTTATTATAAATATGGTAAAACCATATTCAGTATTCTATCCACCCTTTGAATAACATGTCACCATACGTGCGTACGAACGGCTTACTGTCTCCACGTCGTGGTGTAATTGTTATTCAATATATTATTATTTGGATGGGTATAATAATGATGTGTAACTCATGTAAATAATAAATATAACATGTTAATGATTCTGTATATATGATATACCATCCATTTATATATTATTTTAATATCAAAAGAATGATATTGTCGCTCGTGCGTACGTATGGACTACCGTCTCCACGAACGCGATGAGATTCATTCTCCATCGTATCCATTCAAGTATAATTATCATTTGATGATTTAAAAATGATGTTTAAGTACTTGATATCATTCTGGATATGAATAATATACAACCTATCCTTTACAAACATGTCTTACGTAACAAAACATATAAAAGAAAACAAGTAAGTTAACACCCAAAACGACGATAATTCTAAGATATTATTACCAAATCAATGTTAAAAGATCATATATGATATCATATTAATATATATGATTCTTGTATAATTTAATAACAATTATTTCACCATTATACAGGAGGTTAATCTACCCCAACCAAGGAAAAGTACAAGGTAAGGGTTTACTTTACAACCTCTTCATTATCCAAGGTTGTTTATACGTAATAATCTACTGGGATCTCTTTATCATCCACATCCATGTTTCTTAAAAATGCATTTCAAAACATTTTTACTATTTACTAGAATATGAGTTAAAGTCATTTATACCCTTTTTGACTTTTATAAGTGGTTTATAAAGGAATATTTCGGTCGTTTTCAAAACAAGGTCCTTTTTAACCTTTTCGACAGAATTAAGGTAAGAATGTTTTTCTAACTTATACGGCGGGTGCGGCTATTTTCCGCCGTTATAAAATCTTCAAAGCTTCCCTTACAAGATTATAAGAATATTTTCAAGGAAAATGTTTTATTTTATGGATCTTAAATTATTTCAAAATAAAAGGAGATATTTCTTTAAAAATAATTTTGATTTCATCTATGTCAACATCCTTTGATGGATTTTAAGATTATTTGAAGTTGATTTATTATGATACAAAACTTCTATATTGTATTGAAGGTTTTGTGATATGTTTGACTGTGGATGTGCTATTTTTATACCATTCATAGTTTATGGTGAAAGTATTGACATTTCGTATGCTAGTTTTAATACGAATGTTTATGTTATGTTTAAACCTTTTCATATGGGAATGCATTGGACTTAATATGTGACGGGTGGAGCCCGCTATATCTCCTCGATGCATCGGTAGGTCTCATGAGACAAACTAGTGTCTTGGCACAAGGCCTTGACAAAATCTTATTTGTAGTCTTGGAACAAGGCCTTGGCTATGTGGTTATGATAGTCTGGCATTATGCATTCCATCATTATGAAAGTGGTTATTGATTTTTTCATGTGATTATTCGATTAGTAGAATATCCATGTGAATAATTAAATGGCATTATTTCATTTTATTTATGCCATACCATGTTGAAATTTCATGTTTAAAAGGCTTTTGTTTTAGTTATACATTGCCTTAAATGTTTATTCTTATTGATGAAAGTTTCCGCTATATTGTTATCCTTACTGGGCATTTGAGCTCACCCCTTTTCTATGTTTTATTTTTCCCAGGAAGTGAAGATGTAAGTTATGAATGACCTGCAGGGATATTATGAGGGGATTATAGTGTGTACTGTGGAAACATTATGTTATTGTAGTATTTTTTCATTTTATGATGTAATGTAAAACTTATGAATATATCTAGTGTTTCCAAGGCTACTAAACCAATCGGTCTTTCGAGATTTGATCTTTCTTGTGATCATGCCAATGTTATGTAATAATGCACCGACTATGGGTAACTGGGGTCGGGGCGTAACATTTTGTGTCGTTTTGAGTCATGTAGTGAGGACATAAGTGGTCACCATTATACGAAGTAATTTTTTTGAAACAATTTACTAATGAGAGCCATGATGATCTTTCCATCTATTGATATTATGGAATATGTTCCATTAGAGTGGAATTTATGTATTACATATGGCCCCTTCCATATTGGATCATTTTTTGGATTTTCCTCCTGATTATCAATACGGTTTTGAGGACCAACAACATCTCCCATTTGTGGAAAGGGTAGAAGCAAACAATTTTATTGAAGGCTCATGTGATCCAATTTTGGAAGACATACAAATGGTTAACAGTGTGCAACCATTTCACATATTGAAGTTCCAACTCATCATACTGTATCTAGGATTTCTAATCCATGGACAGCTGATCTGAAATGAAAATACTGTGTGATGGGAATTGAACTTTGTTGGAAATAACACATCTCTCCCATATACTAATGTGTAAGGGGTGGTCTGGGTGCTAGTGTGGGTCATGGCCAGGTAATCATCTAATTCATGAAGGAGTTTTTCTGGACATGCTTTCATATCCTTATCCACAAACTTGTAGAGTATTTGGACATAGTCATGTGGAAATACTATATCATCCTGTTGTCCACTATATGGTAGCAGGATGAATGTATTTCATTCATTCCATAGTCGTGGTATAAATTTTCCAACACAATAGAGCAGAAGACAGTGCCATTGTCTATCAATATTTTATTAGGGATTCCAAATATTTTAATGATGTTGGATTTCAAAAACATAACAATTATTTTTCCTCTAACTCATTTAAGGTGTATCGATTTAGCATATTTATAGAATAATTTAGTTACTGTGAGAATGTACCTAATGGTTTTTCCAGTGGTGGGAGGATATGGTCCATAATAATCTATTAATCATGTGTATAATGGCATGGAGTACATAGAATTGTGAAATAGATCAGGGGTTTGGTGAAAAACATTTCCAGGAACATTTTTGGAATGGATCTTCTTAGTGACTATGGAACAATCCCCTATCATAGTGTCACAATAGTGTCCAACCGTTTGAATTTTATGGTAGAGGTTGATTTTTTATTGATTTTCTCCACAAGATCCATCAAATATTTCATTCTTTATGGCAATAGTCTCTTATCCAATGATGCACCTGTGAAGGACCTCGTTAGGGACATATTTGTAGAGAACTATTTCTGTTTTGTGCTTTTGTGCATGACCAAAATGAGTTCTCTTCTCTGAATCAGTTCTCTTGATACCTTATCTGGTGGGTATTCCTCCCTCCTATTGTAATTTGCATTGGTAGTCATCCATCTAGTGGTGTGACCATAAGGACCAGAAAACATGTCTAGTCTCATTGATTTCATCAGTATTGTTCTAAATTTATGGAAATACCCTTCAACGGTGTGATATATTGATGTTTTCTTCATCCCATCTGGGATTTTCAAGGGATGTATCTGAATTTTCCAATGCATCGTCTTGAGTATTTTGTTACCAGTGGACATTTGTAAGCATTCATTCTAATGTGAATTCTTTCATCAGTTCTCAAACATGGTTCATCCATGATACCAAAACTTCCGTCTTAATGAAATAGTCCCCATTGATGTACATGATGATCTTCTCTAAATCAACTTTCATCATCTATCTTTCAGGTCATGAATGAAACACCATGTCTAGGCCTACATTAAGGGATTGATATTCTGATTTATTATTCATGCACACCAATTAAATTTTGAAGGACTAAGGCCAGACAAACTTTTCTGGTGATATGTATTGAACATCAAATCCTACATTTTTAAGCTTGGTATCCTCCATCATTTTCCCTCTTAGGCATCTTGAAGAACCATCAAAGTACATTTCCCTTGGCTAGGTGCCTTCTTGGAAGGCGAATAACTCTTCATCAGGAAGTTCAAAATCTAATTTGTTCATTTCTTCTGAGGGGGGATCCTCCAAGAATTCTGATAATGACTTGACATTGATCTCATTATAGGTAATGTACCATATGTCAAATTTTTGTAGGATGACTGCCCATCATGATAAAAATCTAGTTAGAATAGGTTAGCTGAGGATATACTTGAGTGGGTTGCAACGAGAGACCAGATAGACCTTATGGGGCTGTAGGATAGTACCTGAATTTGTATACGGTGAAGATTATACCACGAATGTTCTTTTTGATTCTTGAATATCGAGCCTCACCATCAGTCATTGTTTGGAAATGGTAATAGATACTGTTCTCACAACTGACATTATTTTACTACACAAGAAGCGTTTCTAATGACTGTTCTAGGGAAGTTACATACAATATGAGATGTATCCCCTCAACTTGCGGAATCCGGGCTAGGGGGCTTAGGAGATATACTTTTTTATTGTGAATTGATCCTCGACAGTCATTATCCAACTTGTATTTATTTCCTATCTTTATTTACCTGGTGAAAGGAAAAAATTTACCCACAAGGATAGTTATGAAACACCATATATATGACAGGTTCCCCTAGATACCCCTCAATTCAGTGAGGCTATGTGGTGGAGACAAGATATGTTTGGGCCTTCCGTGACATGATATTGGCCAACACACATTTCAGTGTCTTTGGACACGATGGTAATAAAAAAATTAATGATGACCAAAGACTGTGTATCCATGATTGAAATTAATAACATAACCTAGTTGATTGGTAATACATACTCTTTCCCATGTAGTTTTAAGATATCCATAGGAGCCATTTCGAATCTATATGGGGTGTTAATCCAATCAACGTCCTTGTTCAAAGACTACTTTTCTTTTGGTTCATAGAACCATACATCATTGTAATGAGATTCACATTATTCGAATGAAGATTTATCGATGGGAAATTCCCCTTTTTCCCATTAGCGCAATTTTTGATGCATTGATGGTTTCGTGAGGGAATTCAAGTGTTATGATGCAACCAGGGCCACCCTTACACAATATTTAAGGCTGTACATTTCTGAACTACCAAGAACATGGAATCCGACATGTGGTCACCAAGTCATTTTTTATGCTTGAATCATCCCAAAATATTCTGTTCACTTTTTTTTACATCCATCAGAGTTGTGGTAGAGGTCCAAAATTTCATAATTGAAGCCTAACCTACGATGTCTTCATAGCCGGAGTAGGACGAATCATTACCCATTATCGATGAAAATTCCTTAAACATCAATTCAGTTTATCATTCCAGAAACATATAAGGGGTTGGTAGGTCCTTGCATGTTTATGTCTCCATCCTGATATGTGATGGAGATGACATCAATTCATTATTTGATATTGTTCTCCATCAAGAAAAATTTGGATACTACTAATTCGACTTCGAATTCCTAGGGAATTAACAAGGATTTAATACATCCCTACCTTAGGTCAGCAGAAATACTCAAGGTATCTAGGATCGATAACTTTGTTGGTACCGAGTCTAGTTGTATTAGAATATCATATTTCTACATTAAAGGATGGAACATCCTTGATTGGGGATTCTCTATTATTTTCTCTTCATGGGATTGAGCTTGGGACATAGATACTTGGACTATGTGATATGAGCTGTTGGCGATTCTATGCTTTCTAATTTTGGAAAAATTGGTCCTCTTATATGCTTTGGGATATTGTACATCTACTTTTACTCCAATGTATACACTATGATTATTGAGATTGGATTTCATCCAGTGAGGGAGGAGAAACAGTCCAACACCTATTATGTCTGATAAAGGGTTCTTCTAATAGATTCTATGATATTAACAGTTTTTGTTAATGTGTGCCCTATAATTTGACTCATGTTGTGATCATGACATCCATGAAACCCACGCCCACTCTGACCTCTTCTTCCATATATCCAGTTGGACATGGAGAATTTAGGTTTATTTCTATAGTCTCCATCAGATAATTAGTCCATCATGTTAATGACATTAATGGATCCAAATATCAATTCTTGATATGACAATTATTTTCTCTTATAGTATTAATTTGATTGTGTCCTTTGGTGTGGTGGTACCCATTTCACATTTGGTGGGGTGGTACACATTGTGTTGTTTAGTCGTAGGAGGTTTCTTATTCTGCCTTTTAGTGGGGTGGTTCTCATTGTACCATTTGGAAGGGCGCTGCTCAGTGTGCCATTTGGTTCTGGGGTTCCCACTATTCCATTCATTGGGATGTTTCCCATTGTGTGAAGTCGGTTGGCATGATGTATTAATGTATCAAAACTAGATTTATCATTGTAGAAGGCTCATATTTGTTCTCTTTCATTCTTCCAATATCTCCCTCATTGGATTTTGTGGTTGATGATGATGGTAGTGTTGCATCAGGAGATATTAGGGGCCTAGTTGGTCGCATCAACTACACATGGAGGACTCCATGGGCCCAGCTAACTATTTTCCAGATCATATAACTGTAAAATTTCTCCCATTTTTTCTAGAGTCTATTTTACATTATTCATCATCTCTTGGGTCTATGGTGGATAAATATTCTGGTGGAAAACCCAACATGAATTGTCTCGAATACAGCATCATTTACAAGAGGTCTATAAAGACAAAGTAACCCTGGATGGTGTGCACATTATCCAGCGATAGGCACAATAATTTGGACAATCATAGATACCTACATCATCTGCTCTCTTTGAAACTAGTAGCTAGTGAAAAGTGAAATTCACGATGGCTATTAAGAATCCACAAACATGGTCATCTCAGAATGAATAGAAATTATTTTTTTATTTTCTCAAACTAAATTGTTTTCACACCTCTTCAATCATATTTATGAGGTGGGAGTGGAGGCTGTCTTTCAGGGTGTCCTACAAAATTTTGTGGTGGCATCAAAACTAGAGCTGGCGGTGGGGTGGCTTAAGAATGATAGAAGCTAATTAAAATATTTTGGTTCTTTTACGTTGGGATGACGGGTCCTCTTAAAATTTTAGATTGGTTTGTTACAAGGAGTATTTTATCCTCTAAAGAAATGATAATGAAATCTCAGAACCCATTAGGTACTTCACTAGGATTAGTGGTGTTCACCATTTCTCATGGATATTATGTATGCAAATTGTGAGCATTTCATCTTGGGGGAGTTTCCAGTTCAGGGAGAATATCATTCCCTTTCATCTAGTGATGATGTCTAAAACTCATTTATTATCTAGCCTCATCTCGTTCATGAGATTAGTGATCATTGTATTAGGAAATTATTTACTAAACTAGAAGATAAAACATCACAAAAGGTCCTCCCAGCCATGATATAGTTAGATGGAAAGCTAGTATACCATACAATGGATGAACCTTGCATTGTTCACATGAAGCACTTATTTTTTAAAGCTTCTTGTTTCTTTGGGGGTCCAATCATGGTTTTATAGTAAGAGGCAAAGTGTAATAGTTACAAATCTAGGTCACCTGAACATTTGAATACTTGTAATTCATGGTTCCAAATGTTTTTCATTGCCAGAACATTGCTCACCCAATGAGGGTAAGGATTATGTTTTAGCAGTATCATATCACGCCACCATTCAATGGAATCTTGTCGAGCTGTTATTTTCTAGATGGTATTAAAAATACATTTGAATAATATCCTATTGTATATGTGAATTGGTATGTCTAGTAGGTGCAATGATGGATACTCCTGAACTACTGGAATTTGTGGCGGATAACCAAATAGGGGTTTCCTTTGTGGGTTAGCCTAAGTATACTCTTGTCGTCTTACTAGTAGAGAAATGTAGAGATGTTTATGTAGGGATTGAATCTAGTAGTTTGATGGTCCCAATACTACATCGGATAGGAATAAATGTTTAATTTCATTTATTGGGATGAGTTCTTATGGTAGGGGAACCTCTTCTGGGAACACCTGTTGATGTTCCTCTTGAGGAACACATCCATGAAGATAGCTTCCTTAATGAAACCCATCATTGATTCTCATGATCTCTTTCATTTATTCCACCTACGTAGTGAATATTTCTTTGAACATAAGAGAGAAATTCTCATGGTAGAAGAGGAGTTGGGTCATAGATGACCTATCAATTATTATTCACTTTTTTGGGGATTTTTGAGGGGGTAGTAATGGATTTGCTTAGGGTGCACCCCAATTTAGGGAAACTCATTGGTTTCAATTATGTACACCACTAGGTTTGATGTGTGAGGCCTCTAGGAGGGAACCATATTATCTTATATGATCCTCATTTACATCATTTTTTATGTGATTCATGTGTTTTATTTTTACCATGTTCACTGACACATACAAAATTGGGAGTTGTGTACCTGGTGTCAAATGGTAGGAGGGATTTTTTGCATCCTTTGATGGGATTTCTCCATTAATTCCATTGTATTATTTGGATTTCATGGTGAATATTGACCTAAAGGGATCCTTGATCTGACATATTAAACGCTTTCATCCTAGACGGTATGAACCACAATATTTTGTAAAATTGGTGACCTCTCTACTCATCTTTCTTCCCTAATGGGAGATGATATACATCCATTGATAGGGACATTGATGTAGAAATTCCCCCATCCCTATTGGATGGGGTTACTCAAATTTTTCTTTTGATACACTATACCATGTATTTGATTGTCTTGTGGGGGAATTTTGAGTTAAAAAATGGCCCCAGCCCTATGGGATGGGGATGTCCCATATTTCAGTAGTACCCACCACTATAGATATCTTTTAGATTTCACGCACTCTTGTGCATGTTCAAGATTAGTTGGCTGTTTGTCCGTTGTAGTATTTATTTAATTTTAAAGATATGAGCATTTCTTGTTGGTTTTCTTCCCTGAGGCATGAAGCCTACTAGATGTTCTTGGATTCCTTTTTTAGGAGATTCTCGATGGCTTGATCTCATTAGCCTGATGTATTTGAGACTTACTCTCGGGTGATTTATGTTGAGTATTCTATCTTTCCTAGGTAGTAATTTAAATTTATATCTATGTTTGGGTAATGAAATTATAGGATGACATATCCATTGAGGTCTGATGGACATGATGTGGGGTAAAGTGTAGATCATGAGGTTCTCCCCCTCCCCGAATATTAATTCAAGGCGGGGGATATTAATGAGGTAACACAGCTTGTGCAATTCATAATGTGGAGCCAGTTCAATGTTTTTCATTCACCGTTCTGATCATGGATTCCATGCATATGGGAGGGCTTCCAGGTCGATTAAATGGATAATGTCTAATATTATGTAGACATGGTCTGCATACCCTTCATAGGGAAATAACTTTTTTAGCAGTCTATGTGTCGTCCAAAATTTTTAAGAGAATGTTTTGCATATATTTCCTAGACTTCTCACTTGGTATGATTATGTGAGAAGTGGATGTGGGCCAATTCATCAGTTGTATATTATCCTTAGCTAGTTTTCTTCTCATGAGAGACATATCCTACTGTTATTTTTATAGGGACTCATTAACATGATATGATTAACTTGAAGGCTTCCTAAAAATTTCATTCCATGAAGAAGGAATCGTTGGAAACTCATTGATATGTACATGCTATATGGGTGGTTTAGAAGATGATTGTGACCATGTATTGTCTTCTAGTTGATATAAAATATCACTCATCATAGATAGAGTTTTTGACATGTCTGAATTCATCTTTCTGAGCGCCTCATCATAAGAGGGATTTCTCACAATTCCTGTGAGAAGATTACAACTCTCTTGATAGTGATAATTTTGATTGTGGTGAGGACCCATGCCATCATGGATTCAATAGTGAGGGATACCTTTGTAACATAATACCCAACTGTAGGGAATTTAACTATGACTGATACCCTAGGGAGGACCTTTAGGGAGGGCTATAGTGAGTAAGGTAACTTTTGGCTGCATGATGTCACTGAAGGGGGGACCTTCCCAACTACTGCTATAATGAAGAGAACTACAATCAGAGCTTGATATCTGGCTCTAAAGGCAATTTTAAAAGTGTACATCCTAGGGGGGGCCTTCCGGATGTACTGAAATGAGGGAAGGACATTTTAGTTTCTTGATGTTTCTATGGGGAGGGACTTCAAATAAACTACCATTGTATGGGGGCCTTATCAACAGATTTCATTATGGAGAGGACTCCTGTATTGACCTAATGTCCAACATCAAGGAGAATCATATAAGTAGTGTATACCTTAGGAATTACCCTCATGGGAAATGAAATCATGGTGATGACCTTCATGCAGCCTTATCATCAAGTCAATGAGAGGGATACCCTGACACGCATTAGGAGATATGCTATCATGATCAATCTTTATTGGCCCATGGAGTAAGCCTGAGTGGGTGCTCTAGGGAGGATCTTTAGATTAGCTGGTGGGAAAATTTCCAGGATGGAATTCATAACTACTATTGCCACATACATAATTTCTTAATGGAATGATTGTGTCTTGATCCATTACTGATATATGACCAAGGATGTCAAGAATTATAGCTTCCATCATAGCAAGATCATGCATGTTATCTTCATTTTCTGATTTCCTTTCGCACATTTCACTTTTGGGTGCTTTACTGAAGGTAACCAGGGCCATCTATTGTTGGTAATAGCCTTAATATATGGGCCCTTATTTTGTTGGTTCCCATGATGTAACTAAGATATGAAAACAAACATCTTGAGAATTGACAATGATATATGAGTAACATGGATCGACCACGACATTGGAACGACATCCCCCAGTTGAAATGGGTATATGATCCCAATATATTTTTCCATGTACCATGAGATATTGCAATCAAACCTCCTTTACTGAAGAAAGAATTCAGAATTTCTCTCGAGTGTCTAACTCATTTTGTGAGTATGTCATTTCGTTTGAGGAAATCATGGTGTTGGACTGGTTCTTCACACTTGGCACCACTTCAATGATATTTTGGAATGTTTGGAGGATATTCTCTGTAATCAACATATGATCATCCATCAATTTTAGGATATTATGAGATAAATATTTGGATGGAATGGTTTTGAAGGCCCATTATGATGTAGGAATAGGAGTTGGGGCTTTCTCCGGTCCTCTGTAGGATTCCAGTAGATATTGTATGTTCTTCTGCATCAAGAGAGAGGAAAAAGTATTTCAATGGTTGTATTCTCTGGTTTCCAACCCATTTGATTGGTGAGATTCATATTTACAAGAATGAATTTATATTTTATCACATACAACAATATTTGTCTCACCAGCTTGGTATGCATCTTTTGGAATTTGACTCTACTTGTGTTTTCTTTCTCCCATATTTGGATGGTAGACTTAATACAAATTAGTAGGTATTGTCCCCACATGTAGGTGGTTTCCACCATATTTTGATGATGGTATTCCTGCACATTGATTGAAATTTTCATCTACTTATAATTTTCCACTCTTTCTGCATGAAAAGACTAGAAAGCACTGGCAGGGATGTGAGTGTGCTCGTATTGTGCCACCCTATTTTTGTGGTGGGATTTAGTGGAGGGGGAAGTATTACACTCATGCCCATTGAATACCACTACATTTATATGTTGGAATTCCTCCTTAAGAATCAGTGTGATGTCCTTCTCTTAATTGTATATCTTCCACCCTCAGTGAGGGGTACTAGGGGTCTATGACTTTTATAATTCATCAAGTTCCCTCAGCATAAGATCTTCTTCGATGTGAGGATACGTGGTAAGCTACTGTTGGTGAAGATGATATCTAGAATGGGCCTGTGTGTAGGAGCCATGTGTAGCTAAGATGAATTTATCTACATCGACATCATCTGCCTCCCTGCGATAAGGGAGGCACTTGTTGTCACATTTTGGGTACAGTCTCCCGAAATGGTTTGAGATGACCACAAGGGATACCTTGTGTTGGGGTTCCAACCGAGGCTAAAGAGGCTACTGGAGAGATTTTGTAGAATTGGGTGCTTTCCATTCAGCCTCCACTATATAGGGAGTACAATTTTTGTGATACTCATTAATGGGCGAACTAGATACACAGCGTTGAAGATGCTTGGTTGGGGAGAGGGTCTTGCTCTTCATCTGGCAGCCGACCACCTATGGGATCAATGATGCTTATGTGTTCATTGGTCATAATGTTGGAATTTGGATTGAAGTTTGATCTACAGAATCATGAAATATATTTATATGATATGTACATGAAACAAAACCATGTCAATGTAGAATCTCATGAAGATATGAATATTTAAAAAATCTGTTTCCCCTACCGATCTTTTTGTTACGAGAAGGAGATTGAGTGGGGTGAAATCACCAACTTTTTTATGGATTTATGTCGGGTTCAATATCTTTCTTTCACTCTGAGGAGGCGTGTTTTACGAGAAGAAAAAATTCTCTGATGAGGATCATCACTCATCTGTATTGTAGAGAGTTTCATATGACTATTTTTTCTTCATCATAATCATTGTCATTACACATTTTGGGGAATTTGATTGACCCTATGGGGACTGGTCAATTTAACCCTATGACATTATGAATGAGGTTCCATAATTTAATGGTCCCAATAGTTGATTTTAGGGGCTTATGTATTCGTGCAATTGGTACTCCTAGGATATTATTTCCTTGGATTGTCTCCAATGGGATTATTCGTGGAGCTAGAAACACCCAAAGACCCTGGTATCCATGGTTCATGGACCTGATTTCCAATGGAAAGTGCTCGTTGGATAATAATTTGTCCAATTATGCTTCAATACTCCATTGGTTGAGAGGATGGGTGTTCGATCTCCTCAATCTTTTGGGTGGGAATTATTCCCTATTTCAAGACACTCTTTTTGATTTAATCCATGTTTATATGTTCATGAAACCTGGATTCATTCCCAAAGAGTGTATCCATGGGCCACCCTAGGTTTTCATGATCTCGGTGAATATATAATTTTTTGATGTTATGGAAGAAATTTTGGCTTGAACCACGAAAATTGTCACTCTGGAGTTTGTCATCATCCAAGAGGAACATAAAGTGATTTGATTTTGGGATTAAACTAATAACATGGGTTACCTACGTATCCTCGGGTTAGGAATCTGAGGTCACATTTTCCTGTTAGCTTGGGGTACGGACCCAAGAGCATGATCATTTATTGAGGGAGAAATTGGGGTGTACTCCTTTAGAAGGGAACCCATTTTGGGATAAGGCCTTCAAGAAGACATCATTATATCCTAGTTCGAATAGAAATCAGTGTTCACTTAGTTTATTTTGAGTAGGGACATGGACATGGAAGATACCAATTTGAAGGGGAAATGACTGGGTGAACCCATTTGGAAGATAACCCCTTTGTGTTTGAGCCATCAAGAAAGTATCTTACGTATCCTAGATTAAGTAAGAATCATTTCTCTAATTGTTCATTATGAGTTGGTTTTTTTGGATGTTGTAATCATCACAAGTCTCTAATCCAACGTGATTCACACACATTGTGAGCAAAAATAGTATGTGATAGAATCAACAAAACACATACCCCCTCTCCCACTAATGGAAGATCTTGGTAATAGGGTATAAGAAGCTGAGGCCGTATTGGGAGTGGGAACGAAGCGATGAACCATTCATTTTTGGATGGCAATGGAGATCATGTGGCTCATCACACATAATATTAACGACATACCTTGGTGGGAGTTCCCCAAAATGTGTTATGGGAAAGGGGGAAAATGTATTCACTTTTCTGAAGGATAAGCATGCATGATTCCTTCAACTTATAACTGTTCTTCATTGAATGGAAATGCAAGTGATCGCTCTTAATCCAATGAACGGGGAGGTTCACATTAGCATCCCATGTTTGGAATCCATGTTACCCTAAGAATTTATACTGAAAAACATCCCATGAGTCTATACTAATGTAGGGTCAACCTTCGTGACTCCATTTACCATGGGAATGTAGACTGAGAGGGGTGCGTTGATGCACCTGATGATCTAATCATACATGTTCAGTGACATTGGAGGAGTCTATGGAATGATGCTGGTGGATTGGTTTCTGGATGAGATATAAAGGACTGGATGTTAATGGAGGAGCAAATTGGATTCATGGGGAATTACACCCAAAGACTCCACATTATTTGTACAGTTCTTCATGAAGGATCGGGGGAATCCCCACATACCACAGTGATATGAGAGTAAGGTTTCGTCTATGTTCTAAAGCAGTATGTGTGATTCGGTATAGAACAACGTGATCCGATGTGTTACATAGTCATGGATGTGGTCCTCAATGAAAATTCGAGTTCCATCTATGTGCCGATGCAGTAAGCAGTGTGCGGTTCACTAAACATAGAGATGCACCATGCAAAAGTCCTTATTTAAGAAGGTTCCTGGATGATGTGGTTTGTAGCAATTTAATCAATGAATGAATAATGGTTCAGGATGGAACTGATTAAGTTCACAATTCACTAATTATTATTTCATTATTTTTTATGGTTTGCAGAATGTTAATCAATTGGAAACATGATTCGTTGTTTGGACTTCACCGAAAATTCAAAAAATGAAGCTTTAATCCACTCAGATATTTTTTCCAATCTCTAGGGTCTCTGTCATGGGTTTTTATCCATCTTCTCCCCTATTCATCATGTTATCATTTTATAGAGAATTGAGGAAATAATATTAGTAGGAATGTGTCCATTATTTTTGAATCCAATGGAGATACACCTCAACCCCATAGAGGACTCAGTCAACCGGAGTTTGCGGAGGCTGTGGTTCATTGATTGGGGTTCACAGAACCCTGTCGACAGGCATTGTCTGTGAACTAATGTGATTGAAATTTTTTATGAGTTTTTCATTCATGCTCTTGATTCCACTAACGATATGGTTCGTGTCTTCCTCAGTAAGCAGGCCATCTCCTCGCGAGCCAACACCTCGTGGGTCCTTCCGTGTACTAGTGGTTTAATATTCTTTTAGTCCGTGTACCCTTCAAAGTGATGGTACGCGGGTCACTTAATCTTATAAAAAAGTGAATTTCTTCATGTTTCTTCCCATGATATCAATTCAATTTTCATATATATTCCATGTTGGACATTTTAGAATTTGTGGTTCCTTATGAAAAGTTTATGTGGATGTACTTACATTCATTTGCAATGTTTTCCGAACCCTACAACATCCCACCATGTTATGAAAATATTTTTGACCTTGTAGAAGACTGATCACACTTAGTAACATTCATTAATGGAGGAGGTGAATAATGTTGAGGAAGTGAATTCTTATCATGGATAGCTAAAACTAAATCCTCTTTTCCAGTTCCCATTGTAGTTATCTCAAATTTAAAAGATCTAAATGACCCTCCACATTTATACTATCTAGCAATAATCCTTTAGGATCCCAATGCTGAAATAAAATAGTAGGTACCCCATGATCTAGTGTACATACCTTGTAATTAACAACTTTATGTTTTAACTATGAATACACCAAAAATGGATTAGTAAATCTTCGGTATTTATCTCCCTTTGTAAGTGCTCCATCAGCTCCTCTATCATAGGCAGTTGGCTCAACATGAAAACCAATTGGCCTAGCATATTGATAATCTATATCACTCACCAATCCAATCACCAGTAAAAAATATTATTTTTTGGGTAATAAACTTTTATGGATGAAACAACTCATCCTCAACTCCTCTATCATCATCAGACTCTATTTCATATGAAATCACCACTTCCTCCTCTTAATACTAAGAAGAAGATCTATCAAACTAATCAACATTTAATACCATAGTAAACTCTGAATCACTATCTTTGCAAATAAATTATTATCTAGTAGAGTGGGAATGGGGAGGACTAGCAGATCCTTAATAGAAAATGGAGATCATAGACACATCAATGTCACCGTCTTCTTTTGTAGTAGACACCGATTTTTCTTCTTTAGATATTACTTCTTATTTTCTTAGTTCATCTTTATATTTCTCATAAATTGAATATAACTGAGCCTCATATGGAACTAGGAAAGGGTCAACAAAGTATTTTGGTCTCTTGGGATAGTATAATGGGTTAAAAATCTCAATGATTATATAATAATCATCTGCCAAATGTTTCTACCGGGGGTTTCAATTAAACCTCTTCCTTTTTTACATTCACCTGAAATCGAAAGAAACTTCCCACATGGTTTCTCTATCTTCTACTTTAGGCACTAAGAGACTAGATTCTAACATATATGAATGTAAAATTTGGTAGATCAAAGAGTTTTAAATATAAAAAGACATGCTAAACCCCATAATATATAAACATTTTATGTCTACATTGATTTGTATTGTATCTTATTTTAATAATAAATAATAAAAATATATACACATACCTTATTAAGATAAACCCCCTTCCTAGTAAAAATAATCTTATGTATGAAATTGAACAAAAAACAAAATTTTCCATCAATATCTTTTGATGTAGGTTCTCTTAAAACAATATTTATAGTTAATTAAGAAAATTTCATCCTCAAATAAATTTAATGGTTTATAGTAATTGAGATTCTAAATTAATCAAAAAACATTTTTATTGAATTCCCAAACATATTTCTTAGTTTTTCAAATATAATGAGCATTATTTTCCATAATTCCTCGTATTGAATATATCCTAATTTTTTTCAAAATTTATACTCTACAAGATGATAATACTCACGAACCAACCTAGGGTAGAATGGAAAATCATTCCATAAGAAGCATTCGAACAATATTTTTTTCTACATCAAATTACACATATAAAAATTTCTTGAAGCTATCCATGAAAAATCTATCACTTTCTTGGTGATGAATATACAAGATAAGAGTTAATTGTTCACTGTATTTATAATAGAACGATTGGATTAGCCTTTGTATTTCTTCAATGGACATAATTATTCTAAAGAAATAGTTTTACTATGCCTTAATCTCACCATTCCTTAAATGAATTGAAGGATAAAGAAGGAATATAGAATGTCATGAGTATAGAGGGAAAGAAAGAGGAGGTTCGAATGAGGCCATTTAGAGAAAATGGTTCTCAAACTCTAATTTAGTTATATTTTATCGTTTATGGCTCCAGAATATAAAAGGAATATATTAAACATAAAATAAATAAGTTAGAAGTACAAATAAAAAATTTAATTAGAATTTGTAACTGTAGTTCTGATAACGATAGTTCATATTGGTGGATTTAAATTGTAGCATCTGAATAGTACTATGTTACAGTGGAATACAAATGATAGCATAAAAATGTTAGAATGAAATGGTTGGTCACAATGATAGTGTATATAAAATTTGATATCAATCATAAATAACTAATGGTAATACAATTAGTAAATTATGTCATATAATTTATCTATACCAGAACCAAAAATATAAAAGACAAAAGTATTACCGAATACATATCCCTAAATTTCATGTCTAATTAAGATATATCTCTTGAAATACAAATTCTATGAAAAAATTTCTATAATATGATGTTCAGAATCTAAGAAATCCGTTGTTATATGACCATTTTGAAAAAGGTCTCTCAAAATATAATGTCTTATAATAGTATGATTTGATCTCGAAAGAGACACATGAATTTTTGGAATTTTTATATCACATTCATTTTAAATATTTATAGGGACATGTCGAAATTTATAACCATATTATAGTAATGTATGAATCATCTATAAAACCCATGAAACAAACTACATATAGATATGTACTTTACTTTAACCGTGTATAATGGAATGGGGTTTAATTTATACTACATAATGAATCATGCGGTTTTCCTAGCATGTGACTTGTTCAATAGGTTTTTCTATGTACTTTAATTACTCAATACTCACATTCAGAATAAATCCAAAAGTTAAACTATTTCCATTTATAAAAGAATAATACAATATTTGTTATGCCTTTGAAGTGTTTGAAAATAATTTTGGAAATATGAAAAGATGACCCTTTTTGATTTCCTTGAATACTAGCAAAAAAATATACCCTGTGAATTATATTAGAAAAAATAGTAGTTAAAAATAGTATCCATCCTATCAAAACATAGTAAGTGAGGTTACCGACTACTTTATCAGTTTCATAATCATATAGTGTATTGATGATAGCCATGAGAGTATAAAATCCTTTTTTACTGTCAATTCTAAAATGTTTAAAATGATATTTAATAAACTTACATTGATTTAAAATAATTCCATCTTTATTTTGAAAAATATTAAAACCATTAAAAAATTATTTCTAGGAATTCCATTTATTTGAAAATAACTTTTCAAAATATTTAAAAATTACCATACAAATAATTTCATAATGATCGAAAAATAATATAATCAATATTTCATATTAAAACTAAAACCAGTTTTTAAATTATTTTAATAATTATAGTATTATCAACTGAGGATTTATTAATACCTTTTGAATACCTAAATGAGAAAAACCAATCATACAAATTTCCTTAATATTTTTCATCTATATAAATAATTTTTTCAATTTATATAATATGATTTCGAATATGAGGGTTTTTAAATCCAAGTGGTTGTTCAACAAAAACATCCTAAGGAATATTAATATTTAAAATTTTACTGTCAAAATATCTATGATATAGGTTTTAATTGAATTATACTACATAAGAAAGAAATATTGTGATAATTTTATGTCTATTTAGTGGTGAAAATGTTTCCTTATAGTCTCCACTTTCTTATTGACTATATACTTGTAAAAATCATGTAGATTTATTTCTAATTTTTCGGCATGACTAATAAAGAAACATTATAAAAAACCATTTACATCTAATAGTTATGTAATACATGGATCATTATACCAGTTCTTAGACTCTATTTCATTCAACATGATTTATTTATTCATGAACATTAATTTCATATAATTTATCATAATTTTAGTATGGATGTTATTATGTAAATTTTGGGATAATAAATATTTATGTTTAACTTGTTTTCTAAGAGAATATATAGTTATAGTTCAGTTATATAGGTCTCCTATAACTATATATATGGGTTGATATCTATAAGTCATAATAGACATAGGGATATAGTTGTTTAAAAACTTTTTTCATCTATTAGTTTGGGATTAGGTTGTTCATCAGAATTTTAAATATTTTCATAGGAGGTCCTGTAGAATTGATACTATATCTATCTATAATTTCTATATTGGGATGACAATACAGAAAACTCTCTAAATAGATCTTATGATTATGTGGATCATTCTAAAAAAACATGATATGTATAGATTCTTCCTCCATCATAATAAATTTATTCATTACCCTATATGATTTCCTTGTCGTAGAGTATCCAAGAAATATTTCTTCATCACTATAAAAAGAAAATTTTTCTATTTCATTATGTGAAATCTTTATAATATAATTTACAAAAAAAAATAATTAAATAAATTTTTTACTATTATATAATTCATATGGGGTATCTAGATGTGTTCTAATTAAAACTATATTACTTATCTAGTAATTTATATTCATATCTTCTAACAAAAAATAAATAGGTAAATCATACACATTATGTGAGGTATAGAAAATATCTTGAAGTGTTATATTTTTTCACTCTACATAACCATTCTGTAATGGGGTCATAATAGTATAAAAATTATGATTAAATCAATGTTGTGAGCAATATGACTCAAAAACATAATTTTTAAAATCACGGACATGATCCCTTCTTAATTATTTAATTGTTTGTCAACACAAATTTTGTTCCGATCATGAATATTTAGAAAAGTCGAAAATAAAATCACTTTTATGAGATTGGAAAAAACTCATTAATATCTTGAATAATAATCCACTATGACATATGAATAATATTTTCATTTCAATTTAAAAATATTATAAGGTCTATTAAAATAAAAGGGAACCTAATATAATGATTAAGAAGTTGAGACTTCTGATTTAAATAGTATGATATTTTTGGAACATTTTCTCTTTTTACAGTGAATGAAAAAATATCCAATTGGGAGATATATATTGTTTATATCCATCACTAATCCTTTCCTAGTTACCTTTCTAATGAGTTTATATTAAAATGAACAAGTATCCTATTTTAAATCTGAGATTCATTGTGAATTGAACATAAACCTGAAACATTTTGGGTAAATAATGAATTTAAATGTTCAACATTAAACTTATAATATATCATAGAAGTATCAAATAAACAATATTTTCATTCAAAAACATTGAAGACATTATTTTAAAACATGAAATTAAGACAATGATATCATAAATGTGATATTCCATGAAAATTATATTTCAAACCCTTTATAAATAAAAATTTATAAATTCAAACTATACTATAGTTACCAATTTTTTCATGTCCAATTATTTTCCCATTAAAAGTTTGATGAATGGTGACATATAAACCAAAAAATTTATTTATATTCTTGAATATTTAGTAATTTCCAGTAATATTTCATGTACATACGCTATCCACATAACACAATTTCATACAAATCATTTCATGAAATTTTTCTACAAAAAGAGAATTGGAACAATAATTATATGAGTAAACTTATTTTCATCGGTCTAGAGATGTCTGTAATTAGGTTTTTGGGAATCCGTAATAGATTCATTGGTTTCCTAAATTCATATAATTTACATTTAAATATACATTCCTTATATATTCATGAATAATAAGAATTATTTATAGAATTGGAAGTACTGGAACATTTGGAAAATTTATTCTCAAATATTTTCTTTAATCCGTCATATAAAAATATTAATGTAGTGTTCAAAGGATTTTTATATTTACCTTGAATTTGGAAAGGTTTTTTTAAAAAAAAAATATCCAAGAATATTACTTTTATCACTCATTAGATTATTTATCCTCAATATTTGCATTAAGATGTCTAGAATTTTTACCCTTTTCTATAGTAACATCATTTTTAATGTTTGAAAACATAGAATGTTTCTTCTTTATACCATTATATTTATAAATTAACTCGTTAAAATATTCCCCCATTATATTAAAATATAAAAAAAATTCATTATTGGACATTTTTAAGAATCATTTTAATTTTTATATTTTTTTGAAACAAGAGTATGATATTTTGGAAAACTATTCAATCCCTCAGATGTGTTTGTCATGAAACACATAATAGATATATGCTTTTTTATTCTTTACAAGAATCATATTTAGTCATACTATCCTACGAGGAAATCCACATGTTTTCGACAACCTATTTATTTTATTTTCCTTTTTTATCAATCTTGTTCCTCTATTTGATCTTGGGAAATCTTATTTATTGTTTCCTTTCCACTTACTTTCATAAAAAGATACTTTCTATGAAAAGGAATCATACCTCTATTCACTTATCCAATTCAATCAATTGGCATATATATGTTTCTATTTTGAATTCTAGAATGATTTTTTTTCTTATTTGTTTTCATAATAAGTCTTGCAAAATGATCTATCTATTCATCACAAGATGAAGGGGATTATTCATTGATTAATCATATTTATTGATTTTTTAAGAGTAAGAGTCCTTAAAAGCTACTGAGTTTCAGTTGGGATAATCTAATTACTATATAATCATTTTAATTTGTCATTCATAAGTAATGTGATTTATAATTATTTCATTTTCTAGAATGTTATTAATTTTACATGATTCCCTTATTGAAACAAAGGGTCCTCCTAATATATCTAGTAGAACTTTCAAAATTCAGACTACTTGATATTTATAAACAATATTATTTCAAAATATATGCATCATAATGAGTATTTCATTAATCTTGAGATACATGTCGATAATAGATTCATCACGATTCATCTAAATTTTTTTATATTTAATAGTATAATTATTTAAATGAATTTCTCTAGCATAGGATGTTTTTTCATGATAAACAATAAGTGTGTCACAAATTTCAAATGTAGTATAAAAGAATAATATATATTTAAATTAATTTTATACTAAAGAAGAATAATAACAATTTATATATTAATAATTAAAATCATAGGAATCCTTAAGAGAATCACTCTACTATGATCTTGTAGCTTTAGGATATAAAAAATTATATATAATTTTACTACATATATCATTTCTCATTCTTTAAAAAAATATTTTAATTTTAATTTTAATTTTCCATTTACATAAATTAGTACCATTAAAATAATTAGGAAATTTAGTGGATGTTCCATCGAATATAATATTATCTATACGGATTTAAATTCAGAATAAATAAAAAATATAATATCTCATGGAAATACTAGATTAAAGGAATTTAATTTTAAATTACATCAAATACTAATTGATGTTCAACATGGACAACTTAAGTTAGGGAGGTGAATTGAGTTTTCCATAAAATTTCATTATATATACACTTTAAAATCAAAATTCACTCAATTTTAAAAAATTTCCCAATAATAAAAAATATAAGTAATATATATTTTGATCTTTTAAAATGATTCTTAACGGATTAGTCACATCTTTGTTAAAATACTTTTTAATATTTTATGACTTTTGGAATCAAATTTAACCATATCAAATAGTTTATATAGAACAACAATTTATGTGAAATATAAAAGTAAGATTTAATTTATAAATTACGAATAGAAACTAATTCAATTGGATAATAATAAAAATAGAATATTTGAAATAGTAAAAAACACACAACACAATTTTAATATGGAGTTTTTTCTCACGTCGAGACTTAATCACCTACACCTGAAAATAACTAAATACCAAGTGTTTCTTTATAAAATAAAATAATCCCTAGCTTAGATAAATTTTTATAAATAATATCACAAAATAATGTTGTGGGAAGAAAGCCTATTAAATAGTTATTAGTGAGAATGAATATGAGGACAATAAAAAGAAAGTGTTATGAACTATCTAGTTCCTTTCAAAAAAATGTGTTCAAAAGAAAAATAGTAAAAATATATATCTGATAATAATAATAAATATAAAGTGAAAAAAATATAGACGAGACAATATAGTTCTTCTAAATTCATAAGTATTAAGATACTATGAGTCCTTATATTTTTTATACTTAATGAGCTTGAAAATTTGCAAAAAATCACAGTTAAAAATGTTGTGATGGATGTCCAAAAATGGATTCTATTATCAATAACAAAAAAGTTATAGGTTCCTATAATCAAACATGTGACCTTTTTTCATTTTTTCCTGTATTTATGTTTCAATGATTTGTTGTTCAATTACATGACTCTATGTCAATACCATTTCCCACATATATTGATGGTTTTGCTAAATTTATTGTTTTTCTATATTGGTTATATATTACATAAAAATATTATAACAAAAAATATCATCATATGTATAAAAAATATATAGAAAATATGAGTTTTTTTAATATATACGTGGTTTGATTTTTGAATAATAATTCTTAAATCCATGTGTTTTTTCACAATATATAATACATAAATATTCCATTAGATAATTAATTCAGAAATAAATTCAGGAATGTTTACAATAGAACTGTATTCATAGATCCATATATGAGTGGAAAATGTGGTTCATTGATAATATCTAATTATAAATATATAGAAATCTATATTTTTAATGATTTTCTCCCCAGAATGGTAGTATCATGTGATAAAAGATACACCTGAATGTAGAAACCTTTTTTGGTATTTCAAAATCATAGTAGATTTGTATGGTAGTATCACCATTAAATTAGCAGAAGGATTGATGCATTAAAGGAAGAATTGTGAAGATAATGTTGGTTTCTCAGAACAATGGTAGAAGAACCTGATAGAAGACCATGGTGGCCATAGGATTGAACTAGTGGAAGCTACTTGAAATAATGGTAGCATGGTGTGGTAACCTGCTTCACCCAATTGTATCCTATTATAAGTAAAAAAATATACATACACTATAAATTTCCAATTTTTTGTATAGAATAACAAACTATCATAAATTCATTGCATTTATTAGAAAATAATCAATCATGATTTGTTATTATTAATACATTGATGTGTTAAAAATGTTTTACATTTCTATTATGACACCATTTCAAAACATTCATGGTTTCTTTTACCAGATATTGATAATATAAAATTATTGTATAATAAACCCGTGGAGAATTATTATAAATGATGTTTATAAATGGTTATAGATACAAAAACAATAATTAAATCGGTGATTTAGATAGAAAACATTGATATATAGAAGATTCAATTAAATTAGTGGTTTCCATGGATTAGGTTAATTGGTTTCTTGTCTGAAATTTAATTTCTTTAGAAATATTTCTTATTACACATCATAATATCATTAATATGTAATAAAAATTACTATCTATTTCCTTTTTCATATATATTTAATTCACATGGTTCGAAGAGCCAAATCATATTGTTTCATATAATTTATATCAATTAGATAAATGGTGAATGTTTTTATGTTAACTCAAATCCCTAAATCGAGTTTAATGATTATTATTAAACATATTATGATAAAATTTGTTTATTACATAATAATATTTTATTTCAAGGTACTTTTTTATTATAAATAGTGGAAAATGAACTCTTAAATAAATTATTTTACTTTGATAAAATTATTTAAAAAATGTATAACATTGTTGAGATTAAATCACATCCCTATTATATATTTTTTACCCACACTATAGATATGTTCCTTCCCACCAAAATTATCATTTATATTCATTCAAATCAATTAATATTTATATCAAGCGATCTTTAAAATTTACTTCAACTATTATCATATGGATATTATATTTATTCTTTTATGTGGGGAATATCATGAAATATATTTTATTATAAATTTTTTTTAGTGGCCATTATTTTATTTTCTTATCAACATTTCTAGGGGTTACAATTTATTCAGTTCTTAAGGTAAAAACATTCAAGGTTATTTTTTTAATGTAATCATTTTAAAAGTATTTAACTCTACCTTTTTAAAAATAATCTTCAATGTGGATTGTAATATTATCTTTTTATTGTAATGTTCAAAACATTTTCTAAATTCACTTTTACTATTTCCTTCTATGTGAACACATAAATTCGTTGTCTCGAACATTCCATTCAACGATTTTTTCTTTCCATGTTTGAAATTTCATTTCTAAATTAATCTGATTTATAATGATTTTAAATTAATATTGGTTATTACAAATTTTTTATCCAATGTGAATTACCAAATGATATTGAAAATGTATTTTTCCTTGCATGTCTATATTTTCTATTAATTATGATTGTATTTCCCTTCTATAACACCCATTTCATTCACAAGAATAGTTTTGATCAGGTTGTGTATTACCATGAAACTCATTATATTATAGGGTTATTTTTTATTGATGGAATAACAAATGATTTCCCAATACAGAACACATAATGTTAGACATATTAATTATTCTCTATAATATAACTCCAATACATTGAGAATTGAATTAATATATATAGGTGAAATATTTATTATTACATGGAATGATACCTTGGTAATGTGTTATGATACCTTGGGGAGAAACCTTGGTAATATTAAGGGTATTCCCTGAATGCACTAAGTTGAATTAAGTAATAAGTTTATCGCTTGAGACAACATGTTCATGATACCATTGAAGTATACCATTGTAATGTTTTATAGTAACATGGTGACTAGCCTTGGTAATATTACTTTATGATGCTAAGTGATGAAATTTGGTGATATGATTACGAATGTCTCATTTTTATTATTTTTCATCATTTCTATGTACATTCTCATGTATATATCATAATGTTATTACTTAAGAAGTTGTATTCATGTTTTTTTGTTAATATTTTTAATTTATACACCAATTATTTCTTATGTTATCTTTTGTTTTCATTATATTACGTTTATTGAGAAAATGATATATCCCCTATATAATCATTCTTTTTCCATTGGGTTGATAATATATTCTATGTGTAACATGAAATGAAGAGTATATTTTGTGAATAATTTTTTTAGATATGTTGTAGACTTGTTATAGATTATATTTTCATTTACATAGTGTGATAAATTTTTATTAGTCGAAAAAAAATAGTTTTATTAGATAATTGTTTGTATTATTCGATAATACTCTAAAACCAAAAGATAACCAAAATGTATTATTATTAAATATTTTTATTATTTAATGCAGTTATATGGTCACATTAGTGGGGAATAATTATAACACATTACTCATTTTAGACATGACACTGATTTATACGATTCAAAACAATTTAAATCAAAATACTAATCCTATTTTTAAAAAAAAATCATTTTTCAAGAACACTAATTATATCATAAGAAGTAAACAAGTGGAAAAAAACATAATCTTTATTTTGATGCAAATATTCTTTATATAGTACATTTCATCCATCAAAATGATGTAACAACCCTTGATCCACTAGTCAATTACTCATATTAGGCTCTAATATTCACTATTTCATTAGTTTTTAACACCATTATATGAAAAACACTTGTGATGCACATTTTTTATCATATACTCCTTAAAATAGAGTAATTTAACTACTTAACCTTAGAAGATTATCTGGACCCTTTTGTAGTGTTTCATTCAACATTTTATGTATTACTCGTAATTCCGTCTTTAACCACCATGATTTCAACACCAAAAAAAGTTATTTCCTTCCTTTTCTTTAGTCAAAATGGTGGTTTAGAGTCTCCAGGACCTACCAACTTATACATTTAGCTCAAAACAAACCATTTAATTTTTATGACGACTATATATAAATTGAGCACAAACCACCCATGTCATTATTAGTAATACTCAAAATAATTAAAAAGTTAAGGAAACCTTCATGGAACTTATTCATAAAATATTTTATAATGAAGTATTAGAATTTGTAAAGAAAATACAACTAAAAGAAATATCTTGATAGATAAATATTAAGATGTGAACCAAATAACTTTAATTCATCTATATGCCTACCCATATTGAGTAAATGTGTAGAGGATGATTTTTCTTTTACTATGTTACATCAAACAAGATCATTTTTCAGCACATAAAAATCTATTTTATCATTTTACTTTTACAATAGGAGTTTCATAGAGACAATAATGAAAAAAAGAGACCTTTAATGAGTCATTTTGATTTTTTTGAAAAGTAACTATATAGTTTTGTCAAATTGATTCACCATTTTGTTTCTCATGAAGTTGTTTGTACAGAATAAAAATTTTACCTTATTTTTTAATAAAAAATATTACGTTATAATAGAAATTAATGAAATTATTATCATTATAATTTTATTTATCCAATATAGATCTTAAGGAAAACCTATAAGATGATTATGTTTATATTTTCTACAATTTAATATTTTTTCTAATGAGTATCAGGTTTTACATTATTTTTATAAGAAATTTTATCAAACGATCCCCCACTAAAATGATTTTCCACATTTATGTCATCATATCTATTATTGAACCATGATCCATATTTCTCTAGGAAATGATCCCACCTTGGAATTTCCCCCTCCACATTTTTTTTAGTGTATTATTCAAATCATAGAACATATAACTCTGTGATAGTTTAGTGGGTAACTATTTTTATAATCTATAATATGAAGAAACTATATCATTTCCATTAGAAACATATTCTTACTAGGGTCTCCTAGTTAAGTATATCCAAATTTGAATAAGAGGAATGGCCTCCCAATCTTATTAAGTACACCGATATTTTTCATTCCATATACAAGATAATTTATGGTCACTATGATATGGAATGTCCTAGTAGGATATATGATCAATAACATGAGAAGCATCACATTAGAATGAATTTAAAACATAGTATTTTTAGGGGATTTAATATAAACTATTAATCTCACGTATTCCATTTATATATATTCATGATTCTATTGATTAATCTTGGAATCTTATTAATTCAACAAAATGAAGTTGTTCCAAAAATATTTAGGTGTAACTCAATACATTACATATATCTTTTGTTACAACCCCAAAATAAAATCCATGTATATACACACACACATCTAAATGCATCCTATAATATCCCAACCCATACCATAGGGTCTGATAAAAAGTCACATATAACAGCATACCACACCTACTAATATGAATGTTGTAGGAGACTGGTTGTGAGTGATTAAGCTAACATGGGGTTACTATAAAAATTATAAACATATAAATCAGAGGTTATTTAAACAAAACTATAACTCAGACTATAGCATAATATAAGAAAAAAATGACATAACAGGATTATTCTATGTCGTATACAAGTAATCAATATAACCCAAATGTAGAAATCCCATAAATACGGGAAAAAAATGAAAATTTTAAATTATGAAATAAAATTTAAACAATAACTATCTTGAGTCCATCATAGTACAAAATCCATCTCCCACCTCTATGTTCCTCAATAATCAATCAGAGGGAACATTCCCTTTTCTAGTTCATTACTAATGAATTAAGCCCACACACCATGATTCCCAGTTAGAGTGAAATTATAAAAAAAATAGGACACCACCAATGAATATTTATCATAAGTGCACATGTATATATATGTTTAAGAAATTACAAAAAATTATATCCACAAAAATTCATACAACCAATATTATAACAAGCGAACATATAAAAACCAAGCCTTAATGAAACCCTGAAATATGAATTTAAATGACACTATGGATGAGTATCATAGTAGTACTAAATGACTATGGTATTTCCATGTATCTATGTCCACCTTTAAGGAAAAACCCCACTCTTTCTATTAAAAAAATTTCACTCTACCTTTAGGCATAGGTATATCCATTTATATTGAAGGACTATTGTGTTCCACTTTTAAGGAACAACCCCACACATCATTTATCGTTAATTTTACCTCTGAATCATGGTAATATACTCTATTTTGATAGTATGAATACCTGAAATATCCATTTTATAGAAACTATATCATACACAAGGACATTCCCCATTGTTATATCAAATGAACAAATATGGAAACACTTCCAAAAGAGATATGTAATTCACACATTCATACTATATAATTAAATTACCTTCATATGAAAGCTATCACCAATGAATCATGTCATCTAGGATTCAACTATAATGGGTTGGGGAATTCTATAACAACAACCTATGAAACTAAAACTAAAACATATATTTAATATGAAATGAAAAAACTAATAAAATGGAATGAAATAAAAAGGAAAAATAAAACTCAATAAGTCATTCTACATGATATGAAATATTTTATAAGAAATAAATGAAATTGAGAATAATACAGAATCTATACCAATAATCAATGTAATCAAAAGGTATCAGTCATGATAGAAACGCACATATACACATGTGATTAATATAAAACATTGGAATCCTAGGCCACACATTTTTATAAAAAAATCTGGGGAATAAATTCCATACAATGTACCATGATGCTAATGGAATCCCACCTGAAGAGTGTATATGTAATAATTAATGTTTTTCAATAGTGATGCCACCTTAAAAACATTATGAAACCTATAAGAACAATCTAAAATGTAAATATTTCATAGAACAATTTCTAAATCGATATTATATGGTTTCTATTATGACATAGTTCACACTGAACATCCAACATGAATCATAAGTAGACCATGTGAAGACCATAAGGGCATTTTTGATCACTATAGGAAGACCAATAACACCTAGCTATCTAATAACAAATGGAGTGAATAATTATACCAACTAGAGACAACCAATATAACATATAAATATTATTAAAAATGAAATAGTACATAATCATAAGTAACAACAATGATATAATTACAACCATGGTCGAAATCAATGACATGGGTACATCTAGAAAAACCAAAAAAAGGAAACCCAAACTATAAATTTCATCTTAATATGATATATGGGTTACATCCCACTGCCTCACCATCAAGTTCCCATTCAATGTTGATAGAAAACCACTCATTTTAAAATAGTGCCTTTTATATTTTCTAGTTCAATAAATAATGTCTATAATGCCCCGAAGGAGTGTGAATGTTGTGAGAAAAAAATCCAAGTCAAATCCCACAAAAAAGTTCTTTATAAGTATTTTTTCAAATAATATATACATATTAATATTTGAAAAAGCAATTTTAAAATAAATTTCATGATTATGTTAGGAGAATTCAAATAACTTTCCCCTTTTAATTTTACTCAAACAAAATCAATGACATATAGATTAAAATAAATTTTCCAATAAACGATTTTTCATTAATAAAATCATGCCCCATATATTATATGAAATTCAAATCAATTAAAATAAATAAATAATGAAGATCACTCACAGTAAAACATAATACAATTATAACAAGGTTAATCATACCACAATCATTAATCAATACTATATAATAGAAAACCAATCCATTTAATGATAAGGAATGGGAATATAGAAACACCTAATGGGTTAATCCAATATAGTGTTTGAATCAATTCCATAGAAAAAAAGGTTCTACTGAATTGAGGACCATACCATGAGTGAACATCAAAGAATAAAAAGGATAAGTTATAATACTAAAACCCATAAATAGGAACCCAATTTTTACATTATATTCACAAATCAAATTAATTTTCATTTCTATTGGCATACCACAATTAAAAAATAATTTTATATACTTGCATTTTTTCTAAACAAACCATGATTTGGAATCCAATTTCATCAGCCATTTCATAGATATTTGAAAAAAAATTATTCTATTAAAATAAAAGTGAAAAAATTTCATTTATGAAAATCAATTTATTAATATATATTAAAAAAATTGATCATTTCAATCTTGAACTAGAAAAAATGTAAGAAAATTTAATCATATATTATTCACCAAACATATTTATAGATAGAACAAACCAAATCTCACAAGGTTATAATAAAAAATACAATTTTATCCACACATAATATTGGAATGAATCACTAGATAAATTGATCGGATGCCATAAACATAGATTCCAAAATATTAAAATGTTATTTTTTATTAACACCAGATTAATAGAGAAGATGGATCTGCACACACCTTAATGGTTACCCTATCAACACGAAGACTACAAAAAATATTGCATCCAACAATGAAATACATGATATATATATAGAGGATCAATAAATTTCAATTCATGGTAAATAAATTAACAAAACATAGTTTGGAACCATTTCAAATTTTAATTGAAATGGAAGAAACTAGGGGAGATATTTCGAACATAACAATGTCAAAACAACTGATCAAATAAAGATCAATTCACCTCAAAAAGGTATTAAAGAGAGCCCAAATAAAAACCTATAACTTTTCTATATTATTTAAAGGATAATTATGGTTGAATGGGGTGGTTAAAATAGATAAATAGAAGTTTCAGGTAATAAAAAGGCAAACCATACCACAAATTTCCAAATCCCCCATGATGTCAATAGCTAGATGGTGGCCCTAATAAGCCATACTATAGTTTTTTAAGAGGCCAATTGACCTATTACATATACACTAGATATCCAGTGGGTTATGTAGATTTTATTACCATATACAAACTATTATCTTCTAGCTGCTTCCTTTCATCAGTATGAAGATTACCTCTTATACCTACTAGTTAGACCAACGTTGTTTCTCTATCTTCTAAAAAACAAATAGTTGACACTATGTACATTGAAAATGATCAAAAAAATTTTTAAATTGGATTAAAATTATAAAAAAATCACTTATAACTAATGTTAAGGAAGGATGTTAAAATTATCACCACTATATGCTATTTGGTCTAAAAAAAATTAACGAAGAGGACAGATGGTCTAGAAAAAGGTAATGACACTACACCCATTGATGATTCATACTACAAATTATCATGAGAATCAGATCCATTCCACAATAAAAAATTAGAAAATGATAATGGTTTACCTAGTCAAATATTCGTATAAGAGTACATGTTCTCCACCAGTCATTCGACATTTAATATGTTTGGCACAAAATCAATTTCTTCATAATATAAGATATGGTATGGATTGAGGCTGTACTTTCTAAGGAGAGATATGAATAAAATTTTTGAATAGACATCCAATGAGTGGGAAATGAGAAGTGGTAAGAAACCAATCTAATACTTTTTGTTCCAGGATGAAGCATCCATGAAGAACTAGGAAAATCATGCATCAAAACAATTATAACTGATAAAAGTATTGCAAAACAACTCCTAAAATGAAGAATTCTATTCAAGGAAGGATACCATAATTGAATGGTATCCCCACCAAATTAGTATAACATGGTTTCTATGAAATATTTATCCTACGATTATTCATACAAAATCAACTCAAAGATAGAAGATAAAAATAAAAAATTACTCAAAACCATACCAGAATCATCCATCTATATATCCAAATGCAACAGTGACAATATATTTTTATGATTCCACTCATCATTTTAATCCATGATAATATAAGAAGGAAATTCCTATTAAGAGTATTGTAAGAACATTAAATATCTCCACAGGTATAGTCTAAGTCAAAGTAATATGTTTCAAGGTACTCAACCCATTCCTTCTACCTATGTTTCTATTTATTCTAAGAGACGAAATATGTGAAGTGTTTGTGATCAAAATAGTTAGTGAACCTATCTTATTTTTGATTGTTTCACTAAATCATAAGAGAATTTATATAAATATTTTGTTAAATTTCATATATGGTATTATTTTTATGACGTGTCCAAATCTAAATACAACTCTACGCCACCACTAGATTGTCTGACCTAATACCACATTAGAGTGAAACACCAAAAGAATCACAATAAACCACATTTTCCTTACCATGTAATGTAATTTCATGATGGTATTTGATCTTATTTTCCATTTAAAATCATCAAATAGAGCCTATCATGAAGAATCCAAGGATAATTTATCCATTTTATGGTAATAAAAATCCATAAAAACTATTTCCATGAGAAATATTCAATGAACTGTATATAAAACACATATAGGCCTTGGTGGCCATATATATCTATGAAATTCCCTAGGTTTTCCAATGAAATTAAAACATTAACTTATTTAGAATCAGTTGAGTGAACATTATCAAAAATAAAAATCCCTAATAACTTCATCTCCTGGATATAAAATCCAAATTTTAATAACTCTTGATAAACACCATTAATCATCTTGATTGTAATAAATGTATTTTTTTTATGACTATGTTATCTTTGAGATCTTGAATATAATTAAATATCATCCATCAGTAATAGAAAAAATGATTTCAAGATAATGGGCGAATAAATATTTCATCAAATACATAAACAATATATGGGAATTAGTTAAGAAAAATAATAACACCATACATTCATAGTCTCTATACATTATCTATAATGATTTTTTTGATGAAAAAATAATTAAACCTTATATTATAATAAAATAATTAAAGGCCAATATTAGTAAACCTCATTTCCCTCTTTAAATGTTCAAAATGGTCACCAACATTGTGTGAAGTAAATTTATTCTTAACTAGTAATAGATTCAACTTCTGAAAATTTATACCGAGATTCATAAAAAAATCATCCTTATTAGAAATGATCATAGGGGCCTCCCATGATGAAAAAATATTATGAAAAATATTTTTTATCTATCTACATTCCTACTGGGTCAAAATATCTTCCATCAATGCAAGTTCCATATGGTAAAAGTGTAAGGAAATTTGATGCATAATAGGAACTGGATTGCTAGATAAATCATCCTTCTTTCATATATAAGAAAAAAATGTATTCTTAAAAAACAATGTATAAATCATAAACAAATAATTTAAGACTGATATGATAAGATACATCATCTGTCATAAAAAAATATAATAGAAAATAGATACAAATGCTTCAGAAGAAAACCTACATCATGACCAACCCTAAGGTTCGACTCTCTCTGAATCACATAGGGGATCCAATCGTCAATAAAAGATGAATCATGATGATGTTAAAAATTACTATATACATGGTGTGAGATCAAGAAATCAAACATGATGATAGCCTCAAAATATATAGATTAATTACCAAAACATTCAAAACTAACTCAACATCATTCAAAAATGGAAAATATGATAAAAAAGACCTCTACTCTATTGTATTACATAGATGTATTTGTAGCTCCATTAAATATGACATGGGCTCTGTAAAATGGATAAATAAATATAGGAAATGTGTATATAAAAAATCAAGAGTTAATAATATAAAATAAATATTTTTTATAAAAAAACAATAATTATGGTTCCACTCACTGTAGATGGACCTACATCATCCTCTACCGATATCTCCTCTACTTTGTGGACCAATTGGTAAAGAACTGTAGATATTGAAGCTTAAAAATTATGCATAGTTCCATTTGGATATGTTAAATCCTAAAAATACCAATTCAAAGAATGATTCCTAAAGAATCTTAGGAAATGGACTCAATGAATACATGCATTGAAGATCATTTATGTTGTGGGGAATGATCATCAAGTATGCACCACTATTACACACTGGTATAAAGTAAAGGTAACACTACTAAATGGTATATATAGACTAGAAGGAGGCCAATTCGAAGAATCACATACACTACCTATATGATTATCATTTCACATCCTATTCCTATGTGTGCCACTGAAATTTCCATTGAGTTTAAGGGGGAAAAAATTACTAGACTTATATATCAATATTTTCTATCATTACTATGTGCACAATTTTTTCATAGGCGGTGATTTTTGGAATATATAACAATGATAAGATATTGGGATTAAATACCTTAAGGTAATTCTGATTCTTCATCTTATCAATTTGTAAGAACATGGTTCTTATCCTTGAGGTATGAGTTTATCCTATTCCCTTTTCCTTAAGTGTTTTTGAGAAAATAAGGATAATGTGGAAAAATCCCAAATTTTATGGGTACACACCATGTACATTTCCAGATTTCGCGTAATTTGGCCATGTGGGATGAGTACACAGGACGTGTAGGCCTATCGGCAATGAAGTGTGTAAAAAACTGACTTCATGTCGTGTACATGGAATTTACATGTCGTGTAATCATTCAACAAGTGAAATGTAAGGTGGCGGGAGTAGCTTCCAGGAATGCATCTTTACATGATGTGTACTCTGAAATACACGCCTTGTACTCATGTCGACAGATGAATAGTATTTCGGTGAAAAGTAACTGCAAGAGGACCAGATAAATGATGAAAATTAAGCACCATGTACTTGATAGTACACGACATGTAGTTTTTTTTCACCTAAAATTGGAAGCAGCAACCTCATTTGGCATAGGATGTGTTTTATGCCTTTGGAGATCGATAGTAGAGGTCGTAGCATGGAGGATCTCTAGGTTGCATGCCAGGAATCTGTTTCTTCAATCGTCGATCATGTGGGAATCGAGTTGGTGAGTTCTTCTCCCCACTTGAGCTATTCCTACCAATTATCCCTCTAAGGGAAGTTATTTACGAATGAATGGGAAATGTTTTATTCTATATCAACACCATTCTTGGTCATTTTGAGGGGCTCTGTTCGTGTATATTGATGAGTGGGGATTGAGGTTGGTTTTATGAAGTTTATTTTCAACAGTCATGTTGTTTTTGTGTACCATTATACAATGCATCCATGATTGGGGTGTCGTATGGCTGAGGCCTTGACTTATTAAATACCTATAATTTCATATGTAATTTATTTCATATGTACTACTACTAATTGGGATAATTTCTTGGATTCAGGGCCACCCTATGGGTGCATTCCCCCGTGATTAGCCATTTCCCAAGGTTACACGATGGTATGTCGTGATTTATCATTCATTGAGTTTTCATGAGTGTAAATTTATATAATGGATTTCTTATATGTTGGTCTCATCATGATTGATTGTTTATCCTGAGGGTAGTGTTTCTCTTTCCATAGGGCAAGTGTATCGTTTATCCTGAGGGAATCTTTTCTTATTCCTGTGGGAATTTTCTTCCATGCCTAAGGGAATTATCTCGTACGCCTGAGGGAATTATTTGTTATGTCTCTGGGCAGCCACCTGCGGGTTTTGATTTTGTTTATCTGAGGGTATGTTTTTTCATGTCTCCAGACTCTATTTACTTTTAATATTCACTGTGGTGGTTTCACATGTTATATCTTCCATGCTAAAACACATGATTGGTATTGATTTACCTTGTACTTGTTAGATAGCTTGTGGAAGTTTTGTTGTGGCACTGTATTTTGATTTTCTGCTGAGGATGAGTCTCCAAAACATGTAGTTCAATTAAATTTAATTATTAAATAAAAATCTAATTGAAATGGAATTGGTAGGAGTAGCTTCTTTCGACTACATCCTAGTTTACTGCATTTCATTACTGCACACTGCTGTTGCAAATACTCATTGATTGTTGGCCACGGGTCTTCGGAGGTTTCCTACAAGGATTTATTTCTCACACCATATTTGGGTCATGTATTGGGACAAAATATATTATATTGATTCAGGTGTAGAGAAGGTAAATAATCCCTATACAACTACTTGATCGTTGCAGAGGAGTAGGAGAGAATGGGATCAAACATAGGCTTGTGATGTTGTTGAGTTCCTACTATGCAGTTTCAGTTTTTCTTGCTATACTTGTATCTTGTATTGTATTATATTATATTGTAGTGTATCCTATTTTGACATATTTTGTTGACATAGGGACATATTGCATCATTATATATATGACTATTTCCATCTTTTACTTCTGTAATGTTGTCCAATTAAGCTTAATAGTGTTTACTACTTCCTAATTTGAATGTTTTTATTTATCTATGCTGTGCTACACTTTGAAAAATGAGGGAATAGTTTCCCCACTATCAGACCTAGGCCCTCTCTACTAGTCGTTAGCCTCTGGAGTTTGGAAAAATGCACATGAGGCCATGTTACCAACCGGGTTCGGGGAACCCATTGAGTGTCACACTGATATGAGATGTTACAAAGTGGTATTAGTGGATTTTATTTTCTCTTGACTTACTATTTGGTGCCTATAGCCAAGGATTGAATGGAGTAGTTACTTGGTAAGAAGTTGTCCCCGGGAGTAGCTAACCCTTGTACGAGGAAAAGCCAATTTACAAAATGTTGCAATTTTTCTGATTTTGCAGTTTTATAGTTTATTTTATTTTCACCACTACGTGATGCCCTTGTGGTGTGCTATTGTATTTTAAGACATGGGGTTCTATTTAGGTGAAACTTGATGATATGATGGTATTCCATAACATGAATCATTTATAAACATGTTTGAATCACATTCCATGCATAGTTTCCATGCCATATAGGTGCATTAGAAATTGCAGGTTGTTGTGATAGATGTTGTGCTAGTAAAATAATGTTGTTGTGATATATTCCATTATAAAATACCTTCTATTTGATAGAGTATATTTATTTAAGGTATTTTATAATGAATGCCAAAATTTGGTTCTTATTGATTATGGGCGCTCATTGATCAGAATTTGGTAGATCATTGACTGTTTACCTTCTTTATAACATGTATAAGATTCCAACCATTGATTTTTTGGGAGTATGGGCCCTCACGGATCAAAATTTTGCACTTAGTTGTTTGTTTTAGTGTTTTTATGGGCTTCAGAGTTGTTTCCAAGGCTTAATAATATCCAAAACCCATAATAAATGCCGTATAGTTTTGATAACATGACATTTACTCTTCTGTTGAGGAAGAAATGACAATTTTTTAAGTACTTTCCATGTAGTTTCTAACCGTTTCATAGGTCGTGAAGGCAAAAAAATGAGATATTGAAAGATCGAGGGAACATGCCGTGTACTGATTCTACACTCAATTTTGTGTTGACCATGTGTCCACCATGTAACTAACAGACATAGGTGGAGAAAAATCTGAGCTTATACACACTGTTTCAATAACGAACACGCCGTGTTGTTTGTTATGGGGATCCAGCCGTGTAACTAACAAACACAGGTCAGTGTTACCTCTTCTTAAAACATGTCGTGTATCTAAGGGACACGCCGTGTAGTCTAGACCAGTGAGAGACTGTGTGGACTTGGTTATGAGGATGGGGAAATTCGGTGGTGTACATGTCGTGTGTGGGTGTAACATGTTGTGTAGTGTTATCCGAGTAGTCATCCATGTCACTGACAACACGGGTAGTTGGAATCTAAGTAGTACACACCATGTATCTCTAGAACACATTGTGTAGTTTGAGATGTGTACCCAGCTGTGTCACAGGCAACACAGGTCAGTGAAGCTCATCATGTACATGTCATGTAGAACTTATATATGTTGTGGAGTTTCGTTCAACAGATAGATGTGTGGCTAAGCCGTGTAGGAGGACTCGAGTAGGGGAAGAAAATTCAAGTACATGGTGTGAGTGTGGACAACACGTCATGCGTTTGGGGTGTTACACGACCAGTTTTTTCAGAGTACACGCCCAAGTGGTAAACATAAGGGAACATGCTGTGTAGTTATTATACACGCTGTATAGTCTAGTTTTGTAAAACATTAATGTTTTCTTTCTCTTATTCGCTTCTTACACTCCATGTTTTCGGTCCTTGATGATCTTATCTAAGGTGTGTGTTTGACCATGTAGAGTCATGCCGCCGAGACGACATCGAGTTTTGCGTCAGGAGAGTGGAAACAAGTATACTCTAGAGACGGTTGGAAATAGGCTACTGATTAATCCTTCAGCAGATCCAAATGCAGTTCCAGCCATTATACCGGGCACAGGCACTGATGCGCAGTTCTCTGAAGGCTTCATGCGGTATATGGAGACCTTCTAGGGAGCACCGTCGAATGCCATATCTATGGAAGAGCTGACTCGTATATTTCAGTATCTGTATTCGCCTACGTTTTCAGGGGATGGCGAACCACAAGCTGCGGAGTCTTGGCTGAGTTCTATGCAGTCTATTTTTGAGAATCTAGAGACGCCTCTAGGGGGGAGGGTCAAGCACGCTACATACATACTACGCGATTCCTCCAAGAGAAGGTGGGATTTTACCACCCAGAAAAAGAATCACAGGGACATGACATGGGATGATTTTCCAGTAGTCCTCTATGAATTTTTCATCCCAGTGACGCTGAGGGAAGATCGAGCACATGATTTCATGAATCTGCTGCAGGGCTCCAGGTTAGTGATGGATTATTTTTCTCGCTTCACTGAGCTATAGCGCTTTGCACCTATTCTGGTGGGTGATGAGACATTGAGGGATTGAATCTTTGAGTATGATATTTGATATGACATTTTTGACCTATTAAACATTTTCAGGTTGGTAATAGTGCATGTTATTGTTATCTAGGCACTGATTACTAAGCAGAACCTATGGGAGGCTAGTGGTGCAGCCTTTGGATGTTTGAAATTAGTGTCTGGTAATAATTCTATCAGTAAGTGGAAGAGGGAGATAGATTTTTCTCACGGTGGCAGTACCAGCTAGAAGAATCTTTTAGGTGTCCAGGTCATGTGCTACAAGTCTGGTAGAGAGGGACACAAGAGACCTCAGTGTCCACGTTACCCAGTGGAGTGACGATCTTGCTGCAAGATGGGTCCTCTACAATGCTTTTGCTGGGAGTTACCACTAATGGTTGTTGAGAGGGGTTCGTTGGATACTCTACATGTGGGATCAGGGCCAACAGCTTCTTACCAGTATGGGAATTGGGATACGTCGGGACGTTCAGGCTGAGGTGGTGGTCGTGTCCTTGGTAGCCATATACAAGAATCATAGAGAGAGCATTGTGGGTCAGCTCAGGGTAGCCAGGCTATGTAATAGGGCCGCGACACTGGGCAGGCATATGCAGTGCAATAGACCCAATAAGGGTAGAATCTTGGACCTTCCACTATTATATGTACTATTATAGTTGCTTCTTTTTTGACTTTTGTACTTTTTGATATGGGTGATACACATCTCTTTATATCTGTTCCCATTGTGGAGAGCATTGAGATTTGTGTTTCGTTTTCTTCTAATGTGTTGATGCTAGATACTATGTTGGTTACTAGAATGAATACTATGCATCAGTTCTAGGAGTGCCCCTAGAGGTTGGTCAATGTCACTTTCTATGGGACCACTAGGTCATAGAGAGGAAGAGCTATGATGTCATTCTAGAGAGGGATTGGTTGGTAGCCTTTCAAGCCTTTGTGGATTTCTATCATCGTAGGGTGAGTTTCACATAAAAAGAGGATGGGGAGTTTCTATACAAGGGGGAATGGGATGTACAAGTGAGCCGAGCTTGACCCTAACACCATGGGAAAAGTGGAGTGATAGCCCAGATTGTGAGTTTATATCTGGATGACCAAGGAACATGTTAGAAGGATTTCCCTCCAATAGTTTATCCTTTCAGGGATGCCTTCTAAAATGACTTTTTAGTAAACCTCTAGAAAAAGAGGTGGATTTCTCTATAGAGCTAGTGCTAGGAGTGACACGATTTCCCATTCCCCCTTTTAGGATGGAAACACTAGAGTTGAATGAGCACAATATGTAGTTAGACGAGTTAAAGGCAAAGGGTTTCATCTGAACCAGTACTTCTCTATGGGGTTCATCTATCCTGTTTTCTAAGAAGATGGATGGTACCCTCATAATTTGTGTGGATTATCTAAATCTGAACCATTTTTCTATCAAGAACTGATATCCCTTTCCCAGGATTGATGAAATTTTGGATCAACATTGATGATTATGAGTGTTCTTGAAGATTGGATTGAGATTAGTATATCATCAGTTACGTGTTAGACCATCAGATATACTACTTACAACTGTTCAGAGCAGATATGGTCAATACGAGTACTTGGTCATGTCATTCGGACTCACGAACCCACTAGCAGTTTTCATGGATCTGATGAATCATGTGTTCCACCCTTATCTTTATTCACTTGTGGTAGTCCTCACAGACAATATCTTGGGGTACTCTCACACTCGACACGACCATGAAACCCACTTTGAGTTCGTACTGAGTACACTCATAGGGAATCAACTATATTCTATGCTCTCAAAGTGACACTTTTGGATGGAAAATATACATTTACTGGATCAAATTATCTCAGAGGTAAGAGTTGTAGTAGACCTAGAGAAAGAGAGAGCAACAGATTCCTAGTAGTATCTCAAGAACGTGTATAAGATATGGTTTTTCTTTGGGTTGGATGATTACTACAGGCACATTATACAAGACTTATCCCACTTAGCAGCACCGCTGTTGGGTTAAACTATGAAGGGTGTGAAGTTTGTTTGGTCAGAAGCTTGTGGGACAGCCTTTCATAATCTTAATGGAAGATTGACAACAGCCCCAGTCCTGATACTTCCAGAGAAAGAGAAGATCTATACGGTTTACTGTGATGCATATGGTGTTGGGCTTGGAGTAGTGTTGATTCAGGGTGGTCGAGTAGTTGCGTACGGGTCTCAGTGGTTGAGGCCACATGAGAGGAATTACCTGACACATGATCTCGATTTGGTTGCAGGTTGTTCATACAGTGCACTATTGGAGACATTACCTCTTGGAAGAAAATTTTGTGGTGTTTACGGACCACAAAAGTCTCATGTACTTCTTTACCAAACGTGACCTGAATCCGAGATAATGAAGGTGGATTGAATACCTTCAGTCCTTCAACTTTGAGATTTCCTATACACCTTGTAAGGGTAACACAGTTGCTGATGCACTGAGTAGGAGGACTCAGATACAAGGATAGTAGGAGGCCAGTGGTGAGTGACAGCTGATGGCATTGTTTTCAGATATGCTTTTAGAAGTGAACGATAGTTAGGGGAGATCCTATCTTTCATCATTATATGTGACTTCTACCCTCCTTGATAGTGTGAGGATGACATAGCTATCATATTCGAAATGCCTAGTTCTACGGGAGTCAGTAGAAAGTGAGAACCCACCTCTTGGTTGGATTATATGTGATGATGAGGTATTGTGTGTCCATGGATTAGTGTGGGTTTCAGGGGATATAATCAAGGAGTTGAAGCGGGAGTTTCATGCTTCAGCTTGGGTAGTGCATCCCAGAGATACCATAATGTACCATGACTTGAGAGGTCAGTATTGGTGGCCATGTATAAAACGGGAAGTATTTGGATTTGTGTTGAGACGTTCCACCTGTCAGCAAGTAAAAGCAGATCATCCGAGGATAGCCGGACAATTACAGTAGTTACCCGTACCATAGTGGAAATGGGATGATGTTGTGATGCATTTCGTAATAGGGATGTCGAGGTCGCCTCGAGGTAGTGATGTCATGTGGGTTTTTTTTGGATAGACATATGAAGGTAGCTCACCTTTTTTCAATCAAGGAGACCTTCAGTGTAGACGAGCTCAGAATGATTTATATCTAAGAGGATGTACATTTTCATGGGGTCCCTTGTTCAATTGTTTCAAATAAGGATGCCTGTTTGACATCTCATTTCTGGATGATTTTTCAGAGGGCACTGGGTACATAGGTTCTTCGGAGCAGAACATACCTCCCTTAGACCGATGTCCAGTCAGATTGTAGGATACAGTTTCTTGATAACATGCTACGCACAATCGTCCTGGACATTGGGGGCTCTTGGGAGAAGCACATACCCCAGGTTGAGTTTTCCTAAATTTATAGTTTTCAGGAAACTATTTAGATGTAACATTCTGAGGATTCATATGGTATGTTATGACAATCAAATTTGTGCTGGTTGGAGGCAAGTGTGGTAGATTTTCTAGAACCACATCTCTTGCAGGGGAAATCAGAGCAAGTATAGTTGATTCAGAATTGGATGGCTACTGAACAGCCTCGTAAGAAATCTTATGCTGATCACTGTAAATGACCCTTTGATTTCATGGTTGGGGATCTGGTGTTCTTACGTGTTTCACCGAGGATGGGACACAAATAGATTAGAAGACAGGGAAAAAAATCACCTAGGTATGTGGGTCCTTTGTGAATCTAGAGAGTGTTGGGACGGTTGCCTATTGGTTGCAATTACCACAGAGGTACCGAGCCATTCACGAAGTCTTAAATGTATCTCAGCTGTTCCATTATCACTCATACCTATCTCACATGTTTCATCCTGCAGTGGTTGAGCTTTATGCTGATGCGTCCTTTGAGGAGAATCTGATTTTTATTCTTGATAAGAGATTGAATTTTCTCTGAGGTCGGTCAGTTCCTCTCGTATGGGTGCTATATCAACATGGCAGAGTGCAAGAAGAAACCTAGGAGCAGGAGACTGACATACATGCTCAGTGGCTAGAGTGGTTCTGACAATTATTTTCACCAAACAAGGAAGGGAAATTCAGGTTTGAATTGCTTTAAAGGGGGATGTTTGTAAAAACCTTGTTCTTATCGTTGAGGTACAAGATTATTCTTTTCCTTTTTTCTTTATGTGATTTTTAGAAAATAAGGAAAATTGTGGAAAATTACAAATTTTATGGGAACACGCAGTGTACTTTTCCACACACCGTGTACTTGGTATTTACACACCATGTAATTAGTCAGTAGGTGAAAAGTAATGCGATGGGATTAGCCACCAGCAAAGAGACAGTACACTCCATGTATTCTGAAATAAATGTTGTGTACTCATGTCGATAGATGAATAGTATGGCGGTGAAAAGCAGCCGCCAGAGAAATAGTTAAATGATGAAATGTTCAAACTATATACTTTAGATTACATTCCATGTAGTTTGTTTTTTCCATTAAAATGGTCAGTATCCTCCTCATTTGGCAGAGGAGGTGTTTGACGCATTTGGAGCTCGGTAGTAGATGTAGGAGCTTGGAGGACCTCTCAATCACACGTTGCAAAACTATTTCTTCCACTGTTGATCACGTGGGAACCACACTAGTGAGTTATTCCCTCCCCTTGAACAATTATTACCTATTATTCATCTAATGGATGTTATTTATATTTTAATATTAAATATTAAATTCCAAAATTACGTTTTTTTGTTCATTTCTAGAGGAGCTATTTGTTTATATTAATCAGTGGAGATCGAGGTATGTGGTCTGATTTTTAATTCCAACTATCATATTGTTTTTTTGTACCATTGTGCTACGCACCCATGATTGGGGTGTCGTATGTATGAGGCATCTAATAATTAAATACATACAATTGTGGAGGTAATTTAATGAATACGTACAACTACTGATTGGGATCATTGCTTGGTTCTAGGGCCACCCCATGGGTGCGTTCCCCCTGTTTAGTCGTTTGGCCAGGTTACTCAAGGGTATGCCATGATTTAGCGTTGTTTGAATTTTCTTGTGAGAAAATGTATATAATTTCATGATTATGTGTTGGGATCGGCACGATTACTTGTTTATGCCGAGGGCAGGGTTTCTCATTCAAGAGGGAAATTGTTTTGTTTAGCCTACGGGAAACATTTCTTATGCCTATGGGTAGTTTCTTCCATGCATGCGGGCATTATCTCGTACCCCTGGGTGAATTATTCGCTATACCTATGGGAAGCTACCTTCAGGTTTTGATCCTGTTTACCCGAGGGTTTGTTTTTTGATTTATGAGGTCTCTGTTTACTTTTCATATTCACTATGGTGATTTCACATGTTATATCTCCCAAGCTATAACACGAGTTTTGTATTGTTTTACCTTGTACTTGTTAGATATCTTATTGTATATTATCTGCTGCACTGTAGAGGAGATTTTCGGCTAAGGATGAGTCTCAAGACCTTGCAATTCAATTTAATTGAATGTTAACAAGAAATTATATGGAAATTGAATTGGTAGGAGTAGCTTCTTTTGATTACTTCTTAGTTTATTGCATTTCATTACTACACACTGGTGTTGAACACACTCACTTACAGTTGGGCACATGCCTTTGGTGGTTGCCTACTAGGATTTGTTTATCACACCCTGTTTTGGTCATGTCATGAGCCCAAATCTAATTATATTGTTGCATTTGTATATAAGGGAATTAATCCCTATACATCTATATGATTATTGCAGAGGGGTAGAAGAGCATGTGGCCAAGCATAGGTTTGCGTTGATGCTGAGTTCCTGCTGTGCACTTTCTATTTTTCTTGTTGTTCTTGTAACTTGTATTGTACTATTTTAAATTTCAATGTATCTTGTTTTGAATAATTTCATACACTTTGGGACATATTGCATCATTATATATATGAATATTTTCATCTTTTACTTATGTACTATTTTCTATTTCAGCTTAGTATTGTTTACTTCTTCCGCATTTGTATGTTTTTATTTATCTCCGATGTGTTATACATTGAAAAATGAGGGCATAGTTTCCCCTCTATTAGACCTAGGCCCTCGCTGCTAGTCGGCAGCCTTTGGCATTTGGGGAAATGGGCATCAGGTCATGTGACCAACTGGGTTTGGGGCAGCCATTGAGTGGCAGCATGATCCGGGACGTTACACTTTCATTACCACCTCATGAGAAAATTGATCCAACCTGGAAAAATTGTTTGTGTACTCTTTCACCGAATTATCAACCTACAAAAATGATTTTTAAAAAATATAATTCAACATCGTCCTACATTATGTGTATAAATATTGAATGAAAATAACCTTGAAGTATTTCCACTCTAATACCACATGGTGATTATTCTTAACCATAGAGTACTATCACATTTTTCTAAGTCCTTTGTGCATTAATGTAATGCATTTCAAATGAACATATTCAGACATATCTAATAATTGAAATACTTGGTCAATTTTTCTAGGGATTCTTCTATCTCCTATTGTTCATTTGTTACCATAAAAAAAGGGAGTTCAAGAATTTGTACTCTTTCCCTCAATTAGTGGCTCGCCTAATTCTGAGTTGGGCCCCCATAGATTAATTCTAAATTAGGAGTACATTTTAAACCATAAAAAACATTCCCCCACAATATCCCTGTTGAATATCTAATCTATATGAGTATTCTTTTTAGGATAATTTACCACTATTCCATTACAAGTGTTCATTAGAAGGCATATTTTAGGGATGATACAATAAACATGAATCCTATAGAGAAAATAAAATTATGATACAATATCAATTTACCCTGAAAAATATAATATGAATTTGTATCAAGATCAAATCCCAATACATAAGACCAATTACCCACTATAACTTAGTGATATAAATCTCATTACGGTAAGACGCATATTGGAACTCACCACAACAAAACCTAAGACCCAAAAAATTCTATATCCTATAAATTAGCATCCCACAATTGCACACTCCATAATATCAAACTAAATTATTATGACTTGGCCCTGACCACCGATCATAATTGTCTCCAATCTAGACTGTGAAATGAGCCAAACAGTGTCCCTAATCCTCATATAAAGGTGACTAGAAATATAGCTTCCAATAACAACCGAAAGAAACTAATTTCAAAACAAGACAAAAGAATCATTGTAAATATATTGATAAAGAATATTGAAAATAAAATATTCAATAATAAAAAGGAATAAAAATAGAAGTGATACAACCAAAATAATTAGAATAAACTCATAAATATTTCTATTATAATTTTAATCAAAAATGAAAAATGAAAATACTAAAAAATACTCATTTTTATACATTGAAACTATATCATAATCTCACCATTAGATAATAATTCCTAGCAGATATAGATATTATATCCTCTATACGACACCTTACCCCTTCAATTCTCACAGAAAAAATGGCCGATACTCCCATGAGGGAGTGTAAGTGTGTGAAAAAAATATCCCATAAGGATCCCACCCATGTGTCCCAAAGGAATAATATCTACAATAATCCATGACTTCTAAATATTTTAAAAATGTGAAATCATAAAATTGTCTCCATGTTTATTTTAAAATTATGTAAAAAATATTCATTTCTTATAATAAAAATAAGAAATATATATTATATTTTCAATATGAGTTTCAAGAAAAACTATTTTACATGTGTCCAAAAATACATCATATATTATATAAAACAAAAATAAATTAGAAAGGAATATAACAATAGAAATCAAACATAGGAAATCATTATCTTGGATAGAAAGGTTATTCATAACCAAAATATTATGAAAGACTATTTATCACTAAATAATTCTCCAGATAAAAAAAACCAAGGGAATATAGTAACACCGCATGAGTTAACACCCAATGATGTTATATTAATGTACATAGAATAATATGTCCTTAGTAATAGAAGATCAACCCATGAGTGAACCCCATATGTTTTCAAGGATATGAACTAATACTAAAACCTCCTTCTAGGATTCCAAAACTCTGATGTGATTCATAAATCGAAACATTTTTTATTTTCATGGGATTATCACATTTTATAAAAAACATTGAATTAAAATTTTTATATCAAAAAAATATTTTGGAAAAATATTTCACAAATAACTTATTAATTCTTTGGAAACAAAATTACCTTTATCAAAAATAGGATCAGACAATATTTTAGTAATATTTATTTATAGACGCATATCAAATCAATAAATATGATTCTATTAATAATTTATAAAATATGTTTTTTAAATAGTGTATATATGGTTCCCAGACATAGGTAAGAGATAGAACCACCTACCTTATACTTGGGTCCCATGCTAACCAAAACAAGTTCCATACACTAGATAGAATGGAAACAATATAGTAATTGAGAGGAGGCCCAAAACATCAATTCATAGAAAATAAAATAATGGTTCCCCAAGGACATACATGGAATGGAAGAAAGATCAATGCATACCTCAGTAGTCACACACTCCACACCATGACCAATATGAGATTGGACATATGTTTATAAAAATTATAATAGGTCTATAAGTGATTAAGAGTGATCATGACATGATTGATAGATTATAATAACCCATAATTGAACACATACCAGTACTAAGATAACATATGGAATTAAGTGGATCTTGGTTGAACCTAACAAAGTGGAAAAAACCATTCAACTAGATATCAATTCACCTCATAAAGATGAGTGTGAGATCAAAATATAAACGTAGAGTGTCCTTGGATTCATTCACGGTGAAATAAGGTTGTAGGGGATGATTAGATATGATATACATTTGTGTTAGGGTAGAATATAATAATAATTAGCACTTAAATTTTTATATCACTAATGATAGAACCAACTATTAAATGTCCTTTGATAATGCAACTATTATATTTTCAAGTACACTAGCTGGCTATTGGTGTCAAAAATATTATAGCCCCTCTTCCAAAAATCATTAAGATGTTAGTGGACTCATGTATCATTTAATAATATCAACTATGTTTTACCCTCCTCTAAATAGTAATCGCCTATTTTTATATCATCTAAAAGATGAACCCAATGCACAGCATGAAGGGTTGGAAATGAAAAAAAAGTTCATAGAGATATGTGAAAGGAAGGAAGTTATTGGTAGTATATTGAGGCTCAAGGAATAATAAATACATGGGATAAATATAATAGTTACCCAATGACAGCATTGATAAATATTTTTTGTCATGTATGGTTGAATAAAATATAATTTAATCACTCATGGTACATAAAATAAGTTAGATGAGGTGAAACATTGAATTATGTGATTCAACAATAAAAAACAAATATTTCTAACATCTAATTACTATAAATAACTATAAAATATATTTGATTTATTAACGAATATCCAATTTCATGGCCACAATATGAGAAGGATAATAAAACTCACACCATTTTTATCTTGATGATATCTATATGTCACCCAGATTGAAGGAATAACAGAGAGAAGAGGGATGAATCTATTAATTAAGGAATGTAATAAATTAATAATTCATTATATACTCATCATTTAAGACCGATGAATTTACCATTTTATATATTCATGATCCAAGGATAATTTCATAAGGGTTAACTATTTCAACCACTCTTGAACTATAAACATGTCCTCTACCCCAACCATGGAGTTCTCGAACACTGTGTGTAACACCTCTATCCCCTATGTTGTTTTTTCAATAACTAGTCCATTTTCCTTAAGTATGACCTCCGCCTTGGGCATGGTGAGGTGAAAATTTATGTGGGCCACGAGTGCTCCCCCGAAAAATCGACACCTATGACTATGGCCATATTTGGCCATGTCCTATTTCATTTTTTATATAAAAGTATTCTAGGGACCACCACATGTTGTGATTTTGATATGGTGTTTCCTATTTTAAACCAAAGCCTCTAAAGAAACTCTAAATCCACTAAATTCTCAATGGACATCACCCAAAGAAGGATTGACAAAAAAATATAATAGTTGATAATGGAAAATGTTTTTTCATATAATGAATAAATATTATTAGGCTTTATAATCTACCCCTATTATGGCATCTCATAATTAAGAATTTTATCAATTAGTTATTCTTTAATAACATAGACCACTAATTTCAAACCAAGAAATCCAAATCTAATGCTTCCTATTAGACTCGTCCATATTTATATAGGACACAATCAAGTGGAACACTCTTCATATGAAACTCTTTCTCACTCTCTTCTATAAGCAACATGTAGTTATCTAGATATAATATATCTGGTTCTATATCAATGACAACATTTTCAATCACATGCACAGTATCATACATGTACCACATAAGATGAAAAATGTGGAACACATCTTGATTTCTTCATTAATATGGAGAATGATATAGTTAGAAATCAAATGTTTTGATATATTTGGTGATGTCAAATTGCCTAACCAGCCGTGGTGGTAGTTTCCTTTTCATCCAAAATAATAATGCCCTAACTACGGTGAAAACCAAAAAAAAATTAGTTTCCAATAACTAATTACAAAGTAACTCTCCAATAATAGTAATGTGATCAATGCTTTCTCTAAGAGGTATTCAATAACCTTTAAATATGATGTACTATATTAGAGGTCTCCTGAAATATTATTAGTGCAAAAAATGTTTCCTCTCCCACCTTGTGACAACATAGAGGTGTATTCCATTGTCATTCATGTGGATCCTCAAAATGATATATCATTATAGAATCCAAGATTATATTATTTTAAATTAATTATAATAAGGTTTGGTGTTTATAATATGCACTAAAAAGTAATAAGTATTTATGAATCATATCATTAGGTTTATTAATTTTACCCTACCACAATCCATCGATCTATAGTTTATATGATTTACACAACTTTATTAGAGTGCCTAATTAATTTGATAATCATTACCAAAACACTGTTTTGATGCATGAATTACCTATAAATATGATACTATAAGACATTCCGCATTGTCATATAATATATTGTTCATAAAACAACCCCAACTCATCTACTAAAAGGTCTCTCCAATTTATATGAAATGAAAAACTTTTTTAGCTGATCAAATGTCTAATAAATAGAATTAAAAATACATGGGGTGATGGGTAACCCCACTAAATAGTCTATCATCACATAATCCCACATACACATAGCTAAAATAAGTGTCTTGTATAAACTACTAGAATGATGATGCTCAACATTTATCTTCTTGTATGTAATGAATAATGAGAGAAATCGTTGAGGAATATATTCATACATGGACAGTAAAACATTATATTAGATGTCATGGTACATCTTCATCAACCATAAATGTACTATTTATATGAAATATTGTTAGTAAATCATTAGATCCTCCCACATGTAATGTCACACTACTAACATCTCATGAAAAAAATTATTTTGTAGTCTTATATGGACTACACTAGAATAAGATATCTCATACCATGCATTAACAAATCATAATGAACATAGGGTCTGACACATGGTGCGCTTTCTCCTTGACCATGAAATATATATGATCAATTAAAATGCTCAATTCATATTACAAGAATCCCATAATTCATCAAAAAACCACTCATTCATCAAACTCATATGACGTCATTCATATTTTGAAAGCAACCCTATATACTCTTACGTGTCTTGTGTCTTTGTTCTATTATTATCTACAATGAACTAAATTTTCCCTATAGCGTTATCCATTTCAAACTAGAACGATTGAATATATTATTAAAAATAACTCCTCCCAAAATTTATTTCCAGCTAAGAGAATGTTATATATAATAAGATCTTATAGTATATGCAGATGTAAAATAAATCACATAAGAGATAATGCCACTAAAACCTCACAAAATATACTACAGAAGAAAAATTAAATTCATTAATTGGGTAGTTCCACCCATAGAAACTCTACTACCATGACCCATAATATTTGATATAGTCCATCTTTTTTAAAAATCCCAAACCAACACCTATTTTATCATAATAAATATCATTTACAGTCCATTTATCAAGATATTTTAAAATAATATTTCTAGTTAATATACCCTTTAACTTAAAGAATACCAATTCACACAAATTATAGCACCCAAACTTCTTCCCCTTTTTTGTCATCATTATCATTGTTTCAAAAAAATGAAAATTGTCCTAGTGAATTGTAGATAGTAACTTGCACAACGAAGGAAAAAATGATATCATAAATATTTAATGGAAATTCACTAGACATTAAATTGGGAACATTTTTTGGTTCAACTAAAATCCTTATATACTAATTCACATTCCCAAGGAACCACACCTCCTCAATCTAGATGTGACACTATAAAATTATAGTATATAACTGATATTCTCGAATTGTACACAATATTGTCTCATGGTTACTTGTTTTCAAGTTTGATGTCATTAAATATACTAGGATTTCATCCTTGAATAAAACCAAAATGGAGTTGTTATTTGGATGGATTATTATATTCACAAGATCTGTGATCATTTATAAATAATTTTTAAATGGAAAAGGAATCAAAAGTGACTCATATATTCTATAGGCAATCCAAAAACTTGTCTTGGTAATATTATCTTCTATAAACCATAACTGATGGTTTCATACATGATTATTTATCATGGATGACCATCAAGATTCACGAAATTAATTGAACAGATCATCAATCATGTGTAAATGATATATATATTCTAATATTACCAATGTTCCCTTCATATAGTCTACAAAAATTGATATACTACTATCTACTATCTTGGAAAATGTCATAATCACGAACCATATGAGAACAATACTATATCAATGTATATATTTGAACTTGATGCATGCATAAAGTAATCAAATTGGTAACATGGAAAAGAATTTTCATATAAACCAAAAATAACACCTCAAAATCGAATAAGCTTCCCTATAAATTCCAATAATATTCATGGAGAAACCAAAATCCAATTAACTCTATAATTTTATTTCAGGATCACATGTCATTAAAAAAATTATCCCTGAACCATAACATAAACATAACACATGAAACACTTTATTTTTTAGAAAACGATATATTTATTGTTATTTCATATCATGAGATACACATGAAAAAATATGATTCCTTGAAAATATATTTTGAATAATCATAATCCATCCAGAGAAATAATGATGATGGTATCATTACAAAATATATCTTATAGAGAATTTGTAAATTCATAGGTTGTTGTATCTGATTAAAAAATAAAAATAAATTATTATTAAAAATATTCATGAGGAAAATAATATTTTTCCATTGTAAATTAATTTTAAGAAATAAAAATTCAAAAAATATTCTGAAAATATTCCCCTTTAAAAATATATTTGTAAACCTATATCATAATTTTTAATGAAAATACTGGTAATTTTTTCTAGAAAATCCATTCCTGAAGTAAACATTAAAAAATCATAAATATTATTCTTTTTTAAAGATAGTCAAATGTGAAAAATAAAAAAAATGTTAATAAATTTCATTCTAAAACATTTAAACGAGGTCAATGAACATGTAGAATAACTATAGCATTTTAATTATGCATAGATAATAACATTATTGAAATTTTTTTATAAAACATGGTTATGTAAACGAAATATTCGAAATATTAAAGAAGATATATTATCAGTGTCACTTATAAACAATATTCTTGATGTTTCTTTAATCACTATGGGAGGAAACAGAATATATACTCGAAAAATTCATTCATTAACCTATAATAAGAAAATATATGTGGTTCATGAAAATAACCTGACATGATTCAACAAAAAGTATATTTGGACATAGAAATTCATAAAATAATATTAGTTTGTATCGTAATATAATTACATTTTTGGTAACATTTAAATCAGAATAATCTGAAAGAAATTCCTTAAAATGAATCATTAAATAACATTAATATAAGTTTATCCATGAAATTACATATAAATGGGTAGTATATAATCCTCAAAAAATTTAATAGGTTCATAACATAAATGTATATCCCAAGGAAAGATAATTTGTGATGAATAAACCTAACCAAGATAACATCATTTAACTGAAAATTATTCAACAAATTGACTATCTATAAAAAATGTAATAAAAACCAATAAATTGGAATTAAAATATAAAATAATCATATTTTATTACAATTATGAACATTACTTTTAATAATGAAATTCCATTTATAATTGAAGTAAACACCCTAAAATTTAATGTCGTTATAAAACAACAAGTAATTATTTGGTAATATACTTTGAGATTAAAAATAAAATTAAGAATCATTAAAACTCTTAATATATCCATTGAAAATTTATCATATTATTAATATTTAATTTGGGTTATGAGAAATCCAATTGACATTGATAAAAGATTTGATGACCTAAATTGGTAGTATTTTACCAAATCAAGGCCATTCGTCAAAGCTTCTAAGTGAGATATTTTCTATGGGTTTCTCCCATGACCAAACCTTAAATAATATTCAATAACTAATTGATGATAGAAATAATTTATAAGATAATTTGATGCTTATAAATATCATGATCCAAACAATGTTTCTCAAACCACAAAAATAAAAGCTCATTACAATGAACATTAACCTTAGAGTGTTCACTGGTGAAATAATTGGCAATATATCTTGAACTAATAGTAAAAATTTTAATATTTTACTTTCAAAAAAATATTTTATCAGTTATTCCTTTTTTTAATAAATTATTATGTAATAAGTTTTGTAAAAATTAAATATTTATGTGACAAAACACATATTTTATTTTTCGTTAATATTTACTTTCAATTAATATATTACATTGTATTAATAAAATAATTAAATCATATTTTTAAAATAAAATTATTAAATATTATTTACATTATAAATATGATAATACAATTTTATGAAGTTATAATAGAATTTTCACTTGGGAAAAAAATAATAGTATAGACAAACAGGTAAATTTCAATAAGATGAGATTTTAAATTAAAAATTAAATTTATATCATTTAGAAAATTATGTTTGTAACAATTATATTTCTTTTGAATCTCCTCAAGAAATATATGAAATGGTAAATTTTTCATAATTTTATAAGATAGTTGAATTTTTTGTAGAAAAATTGAAGACGATATTAATATATAGGCCGTATTACGATATCATATTGACCCCAAAGTGATTTAATATGTTATATAAATGATATTTAAGATAACATATATGTTTTCCATTTAATATAAAGTTTTATGAGAAAATTTAATAAATGTTATAAAACCTTTATGAATCCTCCAAAACATATACTATATATTAATGTTTTAAAATCAGTTAGTTTTGAATATGAATCACTTCGACTTTACCGTGTGTATTATTTTAATGTTTTTGGTTTATTTACATATAATATAATTATTTCCAATCCTATTTGGTAAAAAAATTTATTTTTTTATTGATTACATTATTTAATTGATTCAATAAAACCTAATTTTTTATAATATAAATAACTCCCCTCTATTTTCCTGTATATAACCACCCAAGGTCCAATTATAGTTAACAAAAAATCATTATATCATAACTATACTATACCATTTCTAAGATTTATTCCTCCCAATTTCCCCTTTGTACTCTTCTAGATTCTCCCAATATTTTGGGAACACTCTCTCATGTAAGGGATCTTCTTCTTCTCATATTTATTAATGTTGTTTCATAATGTAATTCATTTTGTATTCCAATTTCTAATAATGGAATATTAATTTCCACGTAGTTCATACTAATATTATTATTTACATGTGGTGAGATACCCCATTCACATTCATCATACACCCTTATGATTCATTATTTACCCATGTTATATTGTTCAAATTATCCTATGATTTTCAATAGCCAAACTTTTACTAAAGAAACCTTTTTGTCTTATTCTTATTAATTACGAATTGTTCATATTAGATTATGTTCATGTATGTATTTATTACCAACCTTATTATTTAAAAGTGATGTGAGTCAGATTTCAATTTCATTAGTATCTCTAATGAATTATTGTATACCCCTATTATACTATCGAAGTTATCTTGTGATTTTATCATTCCAAATGTTTTTATTATGAATAACATTTCCTTTTCTTTATAAGGGTATTCACCTAGAAATATCTATGATAATTTTATTAAGTAATTTATTTTATTTATTCATCACACTTTAATTTTAGTATTAAATGCTTTGAAATTTGATTTTATGTGGAATGATCTATATGGAACACTTATGCTTGTAAAACATATGGAAGCAATGGGTGAACCAGAAATTATATAGCACTCCAATTAATTCAGTAATATTTTATTCACATGATATGTCATTAATGTGATTCATATGTAAACCAAATCCATTATGGTATATTTTTTACCACTTTATGTAGTCATGATAAATATATTTATAATATTTTTATGATATAATGTTCACTTTGGGGTCAAAATTTCCCACGTTTTTATTATAATAAAATGCAGTATCCAAACTCAATGTCTAATATTTTTATTCTAACACATTTTAAGATCCATTGAAATTTTTATTTATAATAATGTATAAAATTCATCAATTTATTCATTATTTATTATCTTATTGGAATTTATAGCTCACCATAATCTTATGTATGTCCCCAAGTTATACTATGTAGTTTTAAATGAGAAGTGTAATATTAAAAGAATTATATGGTTGTTTTCAATAATTTTGTAGTATCCATGTATCAAATGGATGTACTTATTCTTAGATGATTTGTGACATGTTTTAAGTGTTGGAATATAGGGAATAAAGTATCAAATTTGCATGAAAAAATGAATACGGTGATGGTTGGGAATACAATATAATTTATGGAACTATATATTGTTTTATTTAATAAATATGGGGTAGTTGGGAATTATTCTAGTCAATTATATATTACAAGGGTTGTTAGGCTTGATGTGAACCAACAAGCTCCTAATATAATAGAATAAGGAAATCTAATTGTATGATGTATTGTGATGACTGATGTTCATGAAACCACTATTATATAGTTGTGTATGTCATGTTGTGATTTAATTCATTACATATGATCATAACATATAATATTTTAAATAACATATTGTCACCACCACAAATAAATTTATCTAATTTTGAAACATATATGCTTATTATATCATGAGTTAAATATTTGGGAATATTCATCATGAAAATATTATCAATATTCTATTACTAATATTTGAGGTTATCAAGGTCATGGAATTTTTTTACATTAATAAATCCAAAATAAATTAGTTTGATAACGAAATAAACCATCATATAACAAATAAACATATAATTATATACATGTTTAGAAAGGATGATGAATCATTTTTAGTATCATCATCTTTAAAATCCATATTATTCCCTTATGAGAAACCATATAATGATACCAATTTTTAGACGATGCAATATATCATATTTTTTGAAATTTCTTTAAAATAGAATATATTGGCATGCCACCCTCCCAAAAATTGGTTGTGTTATAAATAAAACTTATACCTACCCCAAGTTACAATAATGGTTAATTTGGTCACCAATAAAGTTATAAATGTAGATCGTTCAAAAATTATAATCAATGAATCATGTGCTAGACCAATATCTATGATATAAATACATATTTTAATGTGATTATAATGTATTTATCATGAAAATGTTAGAATTATATTGTGATTGTAAATCCCCATTATTATCCTAACTCCAAAAGGTGTCATGTTTGTCTAGAATTATGAATGATTGGAATTTTTTATAGAGATGAATAAGAGGATAATAACTTCACAAATGTTCGAATTTCCAACCAGTGGTGATGGATTTTTAACTTATAGTGTTCCACAAGAGGAACCGAACATATAACTATTTAGAATTGTCTGTAGTGATATTAACCTTATGTATTTTTTTGAAATAATCTAAAAAATGGGAAGTGTGATATATATATATATAGATTATATAATCCTCAAGTATATATCCATAGAAAAGGAAATTAATTTATACCATGAGATCTAGTTAGAGATGATAAGGGAGTATAATTGGTTAATCCATTACAATCTTTGGAATGAAAATAATGTGCAATATACTCCCAGTAGAAAGGATCATGTAAAACTATACATGAAGAGCATTTAAATGGATCCAATATTCATTGAAATGAAAAGGATATATACAGGAATAATAAAATGATCATCATCCCAGATTAATGAAATAACATTTCAACTATCAACTCATGATATAGTCAATGATTATTAGATTGATGATAAGTTTCTATAGAATAAGGTACCAAATATTATAGAATTTACCTTTTCAAATGATGAAGTTATATGGTATGGAGCCTGGATATGTGTTTCATATAAAAATATGTATAAACATATGGAAGAAGATCTTATCCCATTCATCAAAATTTATCTAAGAAGCACTAGGATGTATTTATATTTGATGAAAAATTTATATTGGGATAACATGAATTGAGAGATTATGAAGTTTGTATGTTTAATCGTGGTATTACAACAAATCAAAGATATATTATATAATAAAATGGTATGGAAAGAACATTTTCCATATGTGAATAGAAATTTGAATGTATAAGAATGGATTTAGTCATAGGAATACTAAGAACAAGTAATGGTAATAACACTATATGGGTGGTATTAGATTTCATTACCAAGTCAGCACATTTCTTTGATATGATGGAAGATTACTCTCCTAACCAAGTCTGAAATATATATGTGTGAGAAGTTGTAATACTACATAGATTCCCACTCTATTTTGTATATAAATAAGATTCACGTTTTTCCTTAGTGTTTTAGGGAAGCCTTCTGTATGGATTAAATATATAACTGCATTTCAAAACTACTAATCTACTTTAAAAGTATGTTCAGACAAATGTACCGTTCACAACTATTAATATATGATGATATACTGTTTTATATATTTCAAAGGAGGTTCATATAAACACCTTATACTAGTTGATTTATAATATAAAAACTTTTTCCATTATATTACCAAAATTAATTTTTATGGGGTGAATATCGGAAGAGGTTTTAGACTCCAAAATTTGGTGATGAAGTTTGAATGAGGAAGATGATGTGACCTGATATAATCCAAGTGATTATATGAAATTTTTAAACAATTTAGTTTCACATCAAATACATAATTAATTAACAGAATTGATATATAGAAAATCAATGAAAAGAACTATAGTTTGAGCCCATTGAAAAATTATTCCCTATGGTATAAACATGTAAAAAGTCAAGATATTTATGATTAAGGGAAATCTTATTCCATGATTCATCATCCACTTTGATATCATGAATCGCATAAGAGTTGCAACATACAGACTAGAACTCCTTCCTAATCTATCACTAATACATGATTTTTTTCCATTTATCCCTCTTGAAATAGTACATAAAATACCCATCAAATATAGTAAATATATATGTGGTACAATTGAAGATTGATCTTTTTGACAAGTATCAACTAGTGAATATCATAGATCCTAGTGAAAAGACCTGTGAATCAAGACAACTTACTCGATAAATGTGTCATAGTGGAACCAAATATTTTAGGAAACAACATGTTAATTATAAAAGGAGAAAAAATATAAGTTCCCACGTATATTTTAATGTATCAAATGAAAATTTATAGGGTGAAATTTTTTATGGGGGAAATAATGTAACAAATCAAAATTTTATAAATGAAATTCCTTTAGTGATTGAATTAAATTCCCTATTATGTAATGCGGTTATTGAAAACACATGAACCTATTAAATTTTATCCTATTGAATTTAAAATACAATTCAGAATCATGACCATTGAATACATATATGTAAATATTTAACAATGATCATATAACTACTATACATTAATTTTTATGATAAATCCTATTGAAATAGATGAAAGAAGCGATTTCCTCAATAATTGGCACCTAACCATTGAATCCCATTTATCAGAACGTCTATCTTTGGTATAATATAAAATATTTTACAATGATAATTACCAATATTAGATTAAAGAAATAAATATTTATTAAAAATATCTACCTAATAAGTTAAATATCTTCTATATCATGGACCAACCCATGTCTGCCGAACCACCCAAAACAATATCCTCATCACACACCTTAGCATTCGAGAGTTCTCTAGGGTAATTAAGGGATATGTATATCAACTTTAACAATATGAATAGTTATATTATATTTTTAATATCATATTGACTATATTTATTCATTATTGATTTTAATTTATGAATGATTATGTAACAATTTTAATGAAAATCAGATTTTAATACAAAAAAATTATAATTGTATTTTTGGGTAATATTCAATTTTATTCATGAAATTCATTTGGATGAATCTATAAATTAAATTATATTTTAATAAAATATTGTTATTAAATAGTATTCATTAAATATAAATGATAATCTAATTTCTGTGATTGAATATATAATTTTTATAAGGGTTGGAAAACTGTTATGGTAAAAAAACCCATTATATTTTTATATAAGGGGATTTCAATTAATTTGTAGTTTCTAGTATTAATATAATTTTTTATGTAAAATAAATATAAATTTTCAAAATCATCACATCTAAATTCAATAATGGATAATTTTTCATAACTTTCTGAGGGAGTCACAATTTTTGTGTAAAAATTAAATATAGAACAAATACACTGTGTATACAATTACATCATAATGATAAAAAAATGTTTTTATATATACCATAAAATTTATAAATTAACAAATATATATATGACACATAAATTGGGGTGTATTTTAGTTACTTTTATAAAATTTATAAACCGTTTATGAATCATCCAAAACATATATTATATTTGATGTTTTCAAAATCATTTTTTGGTAATCATGACTGACTTCCACCTCACAAAGGGTATTATTCTTATATATCGGTTTATAGAATAATAAAGTAATGAATGAAACAATTTTTTTATAGAAAAAAATTTGAATTACCATGATATTGTTTTTTTGGTTATTTTATTTTATGGAGTCCAAAACCAATTTTTTGGAAATAATAAAGAACTAAAATATATTTTCATATATAAAACCACGCTATATCCCATTAATATTGACTCAAAAACATTTTATCATTAATTTTATATGACATTTCCTCTCTATATTCCTCTCTAGTTTCTCTAATATCTCATGAAGGTCCTCTTAGTATTGTAGAAACATCATCCTATGGTTTGAGATACTCAAATTATTCTCATTATTCATCTCTTTCATTCTGTAATGCCTTTTTTGCTACAATAAATTTTGATGGGATATGATTTTACACAAAAAACAACATTTCCTCTATTTTTTAAATATGATGATAAAACAATTTTATTCTCATTAATCCCTCTGATGACTCATTGTTTACCCCCGTTATGCTGCCCAAACTATCCTACAATTTTCCAATTCCAAACATTTATTTAGCTTCCCTTTTTAAATATTTAGTTTTAATTCATAATTTTATATATTGTCATTTGTTCTTAAATATCCCACATACTTTTGTTATTATATCAGTGTGATTATATACCACATTAACTCCCATTAATTCCTCCCATTATTTCTTATATAACCTTGTTATGTTATCGAAAATATACTACAACGTTTCCATGCCAAACATTTATACTGTGAATTGTAATTATATTTCCTCTTATTTATATTTAACTAAAAATATAAAGACATGTTTTATAGTGTAATTTAACATATCTATTCAGGACATTATAATCATGAGACTATGTTTTATGAAAAATTATCCTATTTTGAATGATCAATATGGGACACTTACGCATGTAAATGATATGGAATATATAGGTGGATGAAAAAATATATAGTATTCCAATGCATTTGGAAATGTTTTAATCCCAAGATACGTAATTTATGGGATTAAGGAGTAAAAATAATCCATTATGGGTCATTTTACACCATTTTATGTGCATTGGAAGATATCCTTGACCTATGTTTGTGACTTCATGAGAGATGTTGTTTTCTCATTTCTCATGTTTTCATTATCCTATCTTGTTGTTTCATGCATAATTGTTCCATATTATGATCCTCACCCATTTTATATCCATATTGATTCCTACCGGTAATCAGGTAATACATTCATCATTTTATGCATTGTATATTACCTTACAAGGATTTTTATCTCCCCGAAACTTATGTTTGTACCCAGGTTACTCTGTATAGTTTTAAATGAGCAGTGGAATATTATAAACAAGTTAATGATGTTTTTGAAAAATGATGTTGTACCCATAAATCTTTTTTATTTGATATGTACCTTATATACCAGTAAAGATAGGTTTATTAATAATATTTTATACAATTATTTTTCATAAATATAACAAATCATGAAAAAAATGTGTAATAAATAAAAGTGTTTTCAATGGTAAACACATAAAAATTTTATAACATTGTAAATGAATTTTTAATATGCCCTAATTAAATTAATTTTAATTACAAAATATTTTTTAGATTTGGTTACATTAGAATAAAAAATACCTGAATTATGTAACATGAATTTTTACATATAATACATTGAATTATTTATGATTTATGATATACCATGTAACAAATGAAAAATGTGCCCCATTTAAAATAAATTGTGCGGATAACATTACAACGTGCCTCAATGAAGTGAAAATATGATGAAATCCCTTACACTATATCCATTAATTCTATGTATATACTTTAACAACTTTATAATAATATTATATATATATATATATTATTTCTCTTCCTAATAAAAATTTACAGGTTTAAAACATTATCATTAAATATTTAATTTCATTTATTTTAATTATATATTGAATTACATAATGAAAAATGCCCACTTCCAATGTTTTGAGGATTCTTAGTTCATAATTCCAAAATGACTTATATATTTATTATGGTCATATTGGTTATTATTAAATAATATATTGAATAATAATCATAAAATACTTATAATATTTATACATTAATTTTATTTTTAAAACCAATCATTATTTATGGTTAAGAAAAATTAATTACATTGCCATCATAGAGATGGTAGGTCATACGAACACATGACTAATCATCCCATTTTCTAAGAAAGAAAATATTAAGAAAGTATTTATTATATTTTCATTAAATTATAATAAATATGTCTTAAATAAAATATTTTAACTTTGAATAAACAAATATATTCAATCTATGTGATGTAGTGATGAAAATTGAACCACAACTCTTTGTGGAGGTGTTAATCCACACATACCCCAGATCATCATTATTAGTCTGCAATGAATAGAAAGGAATGAAAATAGATGAAATATTATATTTATATAAGGAAAAATAATTTCACAAATAACATTTATATGCATTAAATACATTATCATAATTATCAATGAGAGGTGGTGATGAAAAAAATTATATCGGTTGCTGAGGTGGTAGAAGGTTGTAAAAACGAACAATGATTTCATTATATATTTTTTGGAAGAAATAGATATATATATAGTATGTAATTAATATAAAAAATTAATTATAAAGAAGATTTTTTGGTCTATATCAACAGTTTTTAGAATTATTTATGTAGTTTTAAGAATAAATAAAATTTAAAAACATTCTTAAAAGAAATAAATACTCTTCAAAAAACATATTTAGGATTATACATAATGTTTGACGTGGATTTTTTAGATTAACTCATAGGATCGAAGTCTTAGGTAGGTATGATTGGAAGGAATATGTGATGGTATTTACTAACGAAAATGTATCTTTATGTGTGGAGAGTAACAGGGATAAGGTGTCTATTTACATGTTATGGGTGGTGAAAATTTTAAAATAAAAGAAATATTATAATATAATATTTTCTAACTCATGTATAATGGTTCAAATATTTATTTTAAGAATAAATATAAGGTGTATATAGGCTTAATATAATTATACAATCATGTTTTATATGTTAATATATGATTTTAAACATCATATTTTGTATCAACACATCTATTCACCATTTTTAACCATAAACACAGAAAATCAATTTCTAAAATTAAAGGGTTATAAATTTACTTATAAGTCATTGATTGGGTCATAAGTTTCTAATGAACTAAATTTATCAAAAAATTTCATCTTAATTTCCCACATTTAATGTTTTTAGGATGTTAAAATAATTAAATAAAATATTATATAACATAAAATACTATAAATTTGATTTTATGAACAATTAACATAATTTGACATTGAAAATAAAATGGTGTCAATGGAACATTATATAATACATTTAACAATACATAATATATTTTTATTTAGTAAAAAACACATTTTAATCATTAATTCATCTGAAAAAATTTTCATTTTACCTTTTTTAAAACCATTTATTTAAATTTGATATTGTCTTCATAGGTATTTTTTTTGAATTTTAGAAGAATATTGGTAAATTATGTGATCAATGAAAATTATAAATAAATTATCATTAGAAAATGTTTAATTACTATGAAAATAGTATTAAATATCCATTAAAAACATTTTTTACCTATGTGAATTTTAAGATGAATTCTAATTCAAGAGAATGATATTTTTTATTTTTTATTTCATAAAATAATTTACAAGTCATTTAAAAAATCATAATTCTAGAAATTTGAATATTAATGAGTATAGTTCGAACCCACTCCAAAAACATATTAAAGTAAAATATTATGGTTATTTTTAGCCCATAACATATTATTTTTAACATTAATTTCTAGATATACAGTCACCAAGATGAAAAATATTTACTAACGTTACTAATCATAATGAAAAAATTTAAAGGAAACTATATAAAATAGTTTAGCATTATGATTCAAAATATGGGGTCAATTATTATAGGTGTAAAAAATAATTTCTAATATTAACGCGTAAAACAAAATGAAAATTAGTTTTTATTAAAATGGGTTTTAATGTCCCAAAATAAAATTATACCAAAATTAAGTATAATTATTATTAAAATATAATTAATTTTATTATATATAATTAAATAATTATTAATTTAGTTAATGATGAAATTCAATGCATAATTACTCTTTTTTATTGTATTGAATGACACTTTAAAAAATCAATATTTTTTATCATTTGACTGAAATATAAAAGTTTTCAGAAAATTACTTAAATTTCAACCTAACAAAATTTGAATATGATGATTTAAAAAATTATAGCATTTTAATCATGTAAAAGTTATAATGGTTATATAATGTTATTATATTACATATTGAAAATAATTATCAAAGTAAATATTTATGAATACTTTTTTTTGAATAAAATTATATTACAAAAAAAAATTTAATTTTTTACTAAATTTATCAATATTTTTAATTTGTTAAGAACTTTTTGTATATAATTCATAATTCAATTAATTTTTCTCATATCAACTAATATAAAATTTATGCTATAAAAACCATATTATGGTAATAATATTATATATTTTTTTAATATCATGGTTACTTATTGTATATTCTACAAAACGTTGTATTATAATATTTAAAAATATCATTCTTTTACAGTCTCCCACTTTAATAAATATAATCCTCTAAATTTTATATTGAAAATGGTAATCAAGGGATTAAAATTTAAAAATATTTTATATGAAAGACCACATAAAAAATGGGGTTAATAAAACATCAGATTCAAATAAGGATAATTGGAATATGATGTTCACCCTGATTAACACAATGCTAGGGTTCGAAATAAGATAAGATTATTGAGAATTAAAAATAAATACTAGATGGGAAAAAATAAATTTCCAAATAATGCTTGTGAGTGATAGATAACATCAATAATGAGAATTTTAATGGCCACAAAAGCAGTTATCGATGAGATGTGATAAGAACATTGATTTAGAAAAAGAAAAGGTAATAAGATAATATTTTTGTTTTAATATCCTTTTTTATGTTTTTAGGAATTATTATACCATTTATACTAAGAACACAAGGATATATACTCATATGAAAAGTATAATTCCATCCATTAATCAATTTTCATCAATATCAAATATTTTGTTTGAAATAATGAACATTAATGATTATTTTTTCACACCCAACGAACTAAATGAATCTTATAATGGATCACATAATTCAATAATGGTTATTATGATATTCAACCTATATATATATTAGTCAATAAAGAAATATTATTCACTTGTTAGGATAATATACAAAATTTATAAACATTTATATGAATAAATAATACATTTAACTCTAATATATATATAAAATTATTTACGGTTCAACATAGATCATTTCATAAAAAAATAACCTTATATACCAATTAACCATAGTAACCTAAATATTCATGAATGTTTTAACATAAAATGTGATATCATACCACTAAAATCTAGAAACATTTAATATTATTCTGTTGAAATAATCATTCACGTAAAACCTAAGGGTTACATATTCCGCATCCTAGTAAATTTTTTCCAAATATATCATTAATAAATTTAAAATCCCATCATATAAAACCTAAAAAGTGGTGATGATACCTTCAATCTTATCATCATCATTAAAAATGAAAACCCATAACAGTATCCACAACTTTTAATATATCCTCACTTTATAACATCAAAATATCCAATTTCTTCAAAACCATTCCTTTGATAAATATAATAAAATAAATGACACCTTGTACCCAACTCCAATTATAAAATATGATCTTTTAAAAACATGACACAATTTTAACTCTTAAAAAAATACAACATCAATCATAAATATTTTGTCACCTACACATATATGGAACTTTTAGTTTTAGTGTTTTTATAATTAAGAGGAAAATTTACATAAATAATGGGATACATAAAAAATGGATCAATAAAATCTAAATTATCTCTAACTAAGTCCTTCACATGAATTAACCTTCTTTGGAAAAACATAACTAAAACCATCCATGGAAAAATGGGTAAATGAAAACAAAATATATTCGATAAAAAATCATCTATAAGGGTAAATGAGAACCCATAAGGCATCAATAATTATTTATAGGGATACAAAAAATTCAATGATTTATAATAAACTGAAAACCTATATAAAAAATTTATTAATTATAATGACTTAGTGGGCAGACCACCAAGATGATCTAGATATTATAAATTAATTAAAAAATAAAAGTGTTTTTTATTGGGGAAAAATAATTATAACAACAAATATTGGGTTGAATATCAAGATAGAGGCATGACAACTTCAGTTACTAGAAATTTCATGAGCTAGGGAATCAATTGATAATGAATTCATTTAGGTTTGGTGTCTGAATTGGGTCAGCATGGATCCTTAGTCAGGGTATCCTACACTAATCCTTTGATTACGGCAATGGAATGGTCATCTACTATGATCAATCGAAAAACTATGTGACCCAAAACCCAGTTTAAACATAAATAACCTTTATTTAAAAATGCCCATACACAAAATAATCCAATTAGTTGATGTAATGAACGAGTAATCCTAAAATTTCAATAAAATGGTCATGTAATTGAAAAATAATAAGATTTGGAATTAGAGAGTAGTCTTTCAAAAAGCTATAAGAATAATTAAAAATAGAAATAAATTTAATATTGACACCCCCAATAATATCATCAATTGAAATAAAGAAAATTACTCTTTTATGTTAGGAATTATTAGTATGAGCAACATGGATAGCCAAGTAATAATGGTAGTGAACAATGATGGTGAATTTGGGTTCCAGATCAACACTTTATCATTTAAAAGTAATCCATAGGAATACCTAGGTCTTAGAAGTCACTACTATGACCTTAAGGGTATTAATTATTAAATATTTTTTCAAAACCTTTTCCTCCCAAAATTATTTTTCCATCCTTCTAATCTTATAATACATATAATTATTGAACATCGTGAAATATTTTAATTTTCATTTCCTGAGAAAGCCTAAAATTTTCCAAATTACCTCATCCAATTCAATATTTCCCAAAAATATAAGGTATTGTAATGGGATACAGAACATGTAAATTCTCTACTTCTATTCCATAGCTCCATAGAGTCCTCATAAATGTGGATTTACTCACCGAGACTTGCTTATGTCCCTATGTGTCTTAGTGCACTTATTTATATCCATGTTCAATTATTTTCCAAAGAGAGATTTTATCCTACCATGAATAATAAAACATGTTATGTTGTTCACAAAATATAAAGAATAATAAATTTAATATATAAACTAATACATTAAAAACCATAAGATAAATTATTTAATTTTAGATATCAGTAAACATATGAATAATGATTTTAATGTAATCTATGTGAATAATATGATCATAAGGGTATGATGACCTAAAAAGTATGAGATTCTAATATAAGAGTATTCATATCCGTGAAACCCTATATTATAAAACATTTAATATGGAATAAATATTTAACATAATACATGAGTCATAAAATTCAACAACATGATCCATGTAAAAAATATTGTCAAGAAATGGATCCATTATATATTTAGGCAAGAATAATTAAAAAATCATTTTTAACTCGATCAAAATTTTGATATCAATCTTATAAGAACTCATTAAAACAATAAAAACTACCCTAAAAGTACTAATAATAACATTCACGAAAACTATAATTTGTTTATAAATTCTATTTAACTAATATATTGGTAGGCTATATCAGGTTGACTCATCATCATAATTTTTTTTCATGAACCATAAGCGAAATATAACTAAAGAGGATTTCATTTTCAAACATAAAAATTACCACAGTTCTTTAATATCGTTATTTACCCATGTAAAATTGATCAGTTCCACAAAAATATCTTTAAAACAATAATAATCCTTTAGGATAAAGAATAAGGATTATATAATTACACCATATCCCTATATTATAATAAGTAAAATCAAGGGGATGTGTCTATTATGTATATAAATGTCATAAAAATATCATTAAAACAATTCATGAATAAAATGAACTTTTCAGTTTGAAAATTAAATTTTTTAATAAAAAATTAAACAAATATTGTGAAAATCACATTTTTTTTATAAAATTACTACAATATTTTAAATTAATATTCATTGAAAATAATTTTTTTGGTTATAGGAAAATACATTCATTAAATAAATTATGTAAATATATTTCTTTTAAATCTTTTTTAAACAGAGTAAAATGTTAAACATAAAGAAGGAATTATGAAATTTCATTTTAAATCATATTAAAAAGTTTTAAATGAATAACTAAAATAAATTTAAGAATTAATTTATGTTTATAAAAGAAAAATTGTTATATTTTTCTAGAAATCATGGTTATAGAAGATATTGATTCCCAAAAATAAGATACAAGATAACTATAATTTTAATAAGACATTATTGATGATTATAAGATTATCAGTGGTGGAAATGTTAACTAAAAATGTAAATCACATTATTAACCAAATATTAATAGATGAGATTTAAAAAACTAATAAGAGCATGTGATCTTCAACAATAGAATTTTGAACACAGAAAATTCCAAAAATAAGATGATATTTTATCATAAAAGTCCGTAGAGTTTAAGTAACATTTGAATCTTATTCTCGTGAAAGTTATAGATACAAATTAAATTTTAAATACATTTAATATAATTTTATTCATCATATAGATAGTATATAGGTATAATTTTAACCACATATAATATTATTGGTAGAAAATATATTTGTATATCTCCAAGAATTTGAATTTGAGATTAATTACCCTTACCAATATTATATAATTGAATTGATAATTAATAATTTGATATATTACATTTAATAAATATTAATACATACAAAACTAGAGAAAATAAAATAGAAAATAATAATTTCTAGTGACACACATAATCATTTCATAATATTGTCAATGAAGATGTATTATAACACACTGAAAAAAAATAGTTATAAATCCCCAAAGCGCTTTAGTGTGTTTTTAATAAAACCCATTTGATGAAGTAACATGAATTATATCAGAAAATAACAGGAATTACGAATGATTCATATTGTAACATTTATATTCTAAAAAAATATACACTATATAAATTAAATATGTGGAATTATATTAAAACGTGATTGATTGAACAAAAATTTAAAAGAAATACCTTACCTGGTGTCTAGAAATTCTATGTTTTTACATTAAAAGATTCAAAATATACATATATAAATTATTAGACTCATTAAAAACATTATCCATATTTAATACCATATTGTTAAAAAAAAATATTTATATTTTTAGTGACATATTCCTTGACTTAATGTGTTCACTTTTAGGTGTTTTGAGGATATTTGACTCTAAATTTAAAGGTGATATTTGTATGTTCACCATAGAAAATGTGAGATTGATTAATTATATAATGAATAATAATCAAGAAATATTTATCACATTTTTACATTAATGATAATTTTTATACCAACCATGAAATATTCTTATGAAAAATAATCTATGTGGTAATCACATAGAAGATTTCATATACATATACATGTGTAACATTACTATTCATTAAATAACATTTCGGAATTATGAAATATAACATTATTTTATTTTTCTACAATTATTATTATAACATAAATATAACATTATATATTTAAATACAGTAATATTTATGATCTATGTGATGTAGTGATGAAAAATTGTTCAAATCGCATCATTGTGGTAGTAATTCACACATATGCACAAATCATGGTATTTTTTTTAATGGATGGAATGGTAAAATAAATAGATTATATATTGAAAAATACCTCATGATTACCATATTTATATATTAAATTCGTAATTATAACTTGCCGTGAGATGTAGTGATGAAAAATGAATTACATCGATTTATTAAGATGTATTCCACTGTACACAAGAATGATGGATCGGTTTCACATTTGATTAAAGAATGACGTAGAAATCAGTTATTTAATTAAAATAAAAAATATATGTTTATGAAATATTCTTGTTCTATAATTTCATCATATTTGAATAATATTTTAATGTTGTAGAATGAGAAATAATATAAAAATGATTTGTAACAAATTATATGCCTTCTTCAAAAAACATCTTTATATTTATGCATAAAGCCTTACTGTGGTGGATTTATGTTCAAAACAAGGACACTATATACGTGATAAGGATTTTGGGAGTTGATTTTTTTTATATTTATTGAAAAAATCTCTATTTATGTGTGTATTAAAGAAGATAGTGGGTCTTTATTTATACGTGAGAGGAGGGGCACTTTTTTAAATACATGAATTATTATAATATAATACTTGTCTAAATCACATAAATTGTACAAAAATAACATTGATAAAAATGTAATGAGGAAATGGTATAAATATAATCTTCCAATCAAATATTTATAGGTCTAAAAACCACTCTAAATATTATATTTTGGATTAATACATCCACTAACTATTTTTAATCATAACCATGATAATAATTTTTTGAATATAATTTTTTTTAAAAATATACTAATATGATATAAATCCACTCAAAATGGAAAAGGGTAGATATTTTATATTATATCTAATCTTAATACTCAAATTTAAATAATTTTATGAATTTTAATAATTAGATTAAATTTTATATAACTAAAATATAATTTTTGTCATTTTAAGAACCTTTCACATAATTTGACATCAAATGAAACATAAATACAATGGAATTAGAAGAAATTAAATTTTAATATAAGTAAATAATTAAAAAAATTAACAAATAATTTATATAAAATATTAATTTTTATTTTTTTAAAACTATTTACTTCAATTTTTTACTAATTGAAAAAAATTATGTATATGTTATATAAGCATTTAAGGAAAATATATAATCACTAAAAATTAGAAAAAAATATAAAAAAAATATTTTAGTTTTTCAAAGGAGAAAATATTTGTTTTATTTCAAATTTATTTTTATCTCAATGTGAACATATAATATTAATTTAAAATAAAAATTGTGACATATTGTACATTATATTACAGAAAATAATATATAAGTCAATATCAAAGTTAAACAAGAAAAGATCCAAATAAATTAGTACCATTAGTGAGTACTTTTGAATAAAAGTTAATAAATATGTTAAGTAACGATTTAGGGTCTTTTTTAGTTTTTATCAAATTATTTTTTACCTTAATAAATATATTTACCCTTATTGAGATGACACATATTTACTCTGATTATTGTACATAAATGAATAAAATTAAATGAACATATTTTAAAAAATTAAAAAATGTTATTATAAATATTCTATCCATTTTTAATGATTAAATTCATCGAAATTTTTAAAAATGATTTCAAAGATAAGTGAATAAGACATAATGAAAATTACATTTAAGAAATAGTCGTTTAAAATAAAAAAAACGAAATTATAAAAAAATAAGATATAATAATTATTAAAATGTAATTAATTTTATTATATATAACTAAATAAGGCTTATTTTACATTTAGATTAAATTTAAATCTTTATTAATCTTTTTTTATTAAAATAAATTATAATTTTATATAAATTTTCAATTTTCAATATTCAGTCAAAAAGCAACCATTTCAAAATATTCCCAAATTATAAAATTGAGATAATTTTGATATAATGATTTTATAAATTATATGATTTGCATAAAATTTAATATATAAAAGTTATATTAACAAATGATAATATTAAATTTAAAAAATTAATAAAATAATTTATGGTGAAAACACATTTCTGAAGCATAAATTACCAGAAACGCTCAGCCAGAGGCAAGCCTCTGACCATTTATTAATAAAAGGAAAGCAAAACAGTTACAAGAGGTCCAGAACAACTACATATCATCTAAGTCATACTCGCCACCCCCCCCCCCCCCCCCCCCTTGAAGATTATGTCCTCGGCTTTATCTGTCTCCCACTCTGAGCTTTCATAGTGCTTAAAAACCTTGGCATATTTCCTTCTATGATTCAACTTCTCCAAGCCGAGAAATTCATTTGAAGACTGCATAGCCCAACCGTCCCTCCTGGAAGAAGATCTAGTGGACACTGGCCTTGGAAGATATGAATAGTCCTTCTTCACTCTTCTCTGTGGTGGGACGGTCTTAGCACTGTCATCCTCTTGCCCTTTCATCCTTGCTCCCTGAACAACATTACTGTAAGAAGGCCGGACCACCCAAATGGACTCTTCCCTTTCATTCTCTGAGATATCACCCCATGCTCCGAGTATTTTCACATCTTGAAAGCCAGCTTCCAAACCACAATCCTTCTTTCCCGGAATGTTGGCAGAAATAGAAAGATATTGTGGTTGATCCACCACATCCATCACACCTCCCCCATTTTCAACCTCCTGGGAATCAACCGTATTCTACAAAAGACTAGTTTCCTACCCCACACCAGATTCCGTATCATGAAGTAGCTCCTCATTTTCCAATTCTGTAAAACTGTTACCAGTGGAGATCATGATCTCCACACCCCCATTATCCCCAACCAGCCTTTCTGGAATACAAACCTCCAATGCCCCCGAAACATGGGCATCCAGACCCAAAACAGAACCCAACACTAACTCTGGATGCATTGAGTTGCAAGCCACCTCCGGCAAATGGGTCCCCTGCAAAGCACCTGGTTATTTCTGCTCCTCCACCACAACAAGACCAGTATTCTCCTCCTGAATGTCCAGAAATTCCACATAAGTGCATTAATATACCTCAGTAGAACCCTTCTCCAAAACCTCCTCCTCAACACCTGCAAAACAACGCAAAACCCTCTCATGTAGATGAAAATAACTCCCCTCCGTAGTAGGCCAAGACTCCACTGAAAGATCATGTTTCAACCTATCAAACACTTGCAACACCGATGGGCTCAAGGTTTTCTGAATTTCCTTCACACCACATGCCAGTTTTGGTGTAGCGTCAACCAGGAGATCCTCACTGCAAGGGGTATCCTTCCGGCCGCCCTCTCCAGAACCACCTTCGGCCTTCAAGCACACCTCAGGTGCAACATCGACTCTCATGACAACATCGGCACATCCATGCCTCACTGCCTATTGAGACGGCCGCAACACACTACTGACAGCACATCCTTCTTTACACAGCCCTTTCATCACCCACGGTCCATCACTCCTCCCTCCATTACGGAAAACAGATTCCGTATGCCCAAACCACTGGAAATGCACACAGAACTTCATCCATGACTCAAAAACAACTTCCTGCCTCCAGCGAAACTCCTGCTCATCAGTAATCCACACACAGCGCACTGGAGGCCTCGCGACATCAACTTCGACATAAATCCTCAGGCAAATTGGATGAGACACAGATTCCATTCGTTGATCAGAACAAAGAAATCGGCCAACCATGTTACCAATTGCACAGAGAATTGAGGGATTTTGAAAGGAAAGAGGAAGGTCGGGGAGGCTTACCCATGTCGCGATCAAGGAAGGGTCGCGCTGCATATGAAACTCAATGCTCCAATGGAAGAAATAAAAGAAAGAATCACCACACCTTCTTAAAGAGCTTGACCAGGAAACTATCATGTTCTCCTCAAAGCTAAAACGAACCATGAGGTGCCGCTTATCAAGCAACCCGACGACCAAATTCTCACGAAACACCCAAGATTTGGAGACGAACTGCGCAAATTCCTCCACCGAGGGCCTTTGGGGACGAAAGCGGGCCACCCAGGTGAACTTACACGGAATATACAATTTTTTCGTTAGGAAATGTTTTGAATGAGTAACTCTAAAAGTAAATTAACCTATAAATCTATGCATGTATTTAGTTGGGAAGATATTGCAGAATTGTATGCTACTATATTAATCCAATCAATTGATAAGATAGAGATATTCAATACCTTAACATTAATTATTGAATGTACCTCTTTAATGGTAGCTAGAACCTCAACCATCACATAAAAAATACTTTTCCTTAGACCATTATTGACGCTCCTTTTCATAACATTTTTTAAATGAATGGAAAGGGAAATGACTTAGCACAAATTGATTCATCCTTTGAAGAAAACATAAAAAATCAAAAAAGGCATGAACAAGGCTTAAAATGCACATGCACCGCACAAGTTCCCTTACTGTCGTGCAAGTACACATGCGCGCCGCCTAATGGTCACACAAGTGACTTGCATGCCCTCTTTGATAACCGCCCAAGATCTTTAGCAGCTTATAAATAGACCTTGTTGGCCCCCGATTTCAAGAAGAATTTTTCTAGAATTCATATATAGAGCTCTGAATGCCCAAGTCTCTTCTTCAAGTCTTCCAGACAATTATATGGTTAATTATTTACCTATAATGGACGGTCTAAACAAGAGGAATAAGTTATAACTGTTAGAAATCACTAACAATTGCACGCCTAAATGTTTTTCCCTTAGGGGAAATGAACAGACTTGCGAGCCTCTTTACCTATTCATTGAAACTTGCGCGCCACTGTTCTGGAAGTACCTCAGGATGATTTTAAAGGCTTTGGTAAAGAATCTCCCAAGTATTACTCTACAGGCCAAGGATTGCACAAGTACCCATGTGTCATGCAGGTATACTTGGGCGACCAAGACTTACGCGCCCACGCAGTACCTGTGCGCCTGCCAGGACTTGCACGCCCTTATATTTTTTGGTTTCCCTTCCTACCTATTCAACCTGTCTTATGCCTTTCCACCTCTCTTATTCAAGATTCAGTATTCAAGACACTCATCAAATCCATTTATGGAATGTTTTCTTGATTAACGTCCTTATCTTAAAGGAGTTCCGTGCAACATCTCTCAAAACATAGTGATTTTAACATCTTTATATCACTATAGTTAGAGATTTCATTCATACAACCTCATCCTTTAAAATGAGAGAATCCATAACCTTCTCCTCATTTTCATGAGTGAGCCCTAGTCTAAATCCTCATTAATTTGGGCATCCTATTTATGAGTAAGCACCAAGTCCTCTTTAATTTGGGCTTCCTTTTCAGGAATAAGCCCCAGTCATAATTCCGCAAATTTTGGCATCCTCCTCAAGAGTATGCACCAAACCGTAATTCCATTAACCTTGGTTTCCTTCTCAGGAGTAATCCCCAGTCTCAAAAATGGGAATAATATTTAAGAGTAAGCACCATGTCCCTTAATTTTCAAATCCCTTTAACCTGGGCCTCCCCCTTAAGAATAAGCCCCAGTCTTAATTTCTCTTAACCAGACATAATTCCATTTGATCTAGGCATCCTTCTCAGGAGTAAAACCCAATAATAAGTCCCCTTCTAACATGGGAATCTTCCTTAGGGTAATTCCCAATATTAGAGTATCTAAATCTCTATGAAGTATATATACCTTTATGGACCCTTTTTGTGGAATTCATTCCTGAAGTAAATCTTAATCCACATTTATTTGGGCAGTCATACATACATAAGCCTCACATCATTCCATGGCTCAATTGTTTGGTTTCACCAATACTTCTTGTTTCTCACACCGAGTATGACTCACGTGAGCTTAGAGTGTAAAAGTAATCATGACATCTTTCTTTGAGCCATCAATCATGCATAAACATCATACTCCCTTACTTGAAATACATGGGTTATGATTCCTTTTCCAAAACAAAGGATACGTAGGTATCCCATCAGAAGGTACGATACCTACTCTGAAATAATCCATGTCCTCCTGAATGAAAATAAACTTCAAGTGCCCCACTGAGTGGATTTAATACCAGTATCGTCATCACAATGACCAAGAGACATTTTTGTATTTAATGAAACTGTCAACTAAGAATATCTAACAAATACAGATGATTCTATATCGATGATGATTCTCGAATACATATATAATATTCTCTAAATTTCCTTCACATCAATCATTGATTGTCAGATTTAAAGGAATGAACATTATATACATGGTAATGTAATAAGGATTCAGGAAAAAAAATTAAATCTATAAAGTGAGTCACGTAGTAGACAATAATTCCCCTCAAAAATGTGTGATGAGTCCGACCTTCCATCCTCTCGACCAATGTAAATTCCAAAGCCTCATTAGTCTACAACTACTGAGCACCTACCTTTGTATAGTAGTTCCAAATAGATATGGAATCATTGGATGTTTCTGGTTCTACGAACAAACCCATTTGAAACCGAGTGGAATGTTTTAACCATTAATCAATGAGGTTATCCCCAATTCCAAAGGAAACAAAAAAATGGTGAACCCGACATGAAATCCTTAACCAAATTAAAGTGATTTTTTGATTATTTGTTAGGCTCGTATTTAAACTCAATGAGTGGGCCAACGAAGTAATCAATGACATATTTTCTCATCCAAAAGATATAGTGGATGGACTTATCTTGATTATGTATGTTATATCAAACAGACACTCGTTTACAAGATCTTTTTCATTTCCAGAATGGCTTCTCTTAAGTTCACATTCATGAATACGTCTGCTGTGAAAATCTCTACTGCGAATGCCAATACTGCTACTTCTGCTGGATCATCATCCGCTCTGAGGACGACATCACCTACTCTGCGTCTTCAACGCTGGGTATCAAATACCCTAGTTAAATAGTGCCATCAAAATCTTACTATTCTGACTCTGGAGGCTTCTCAACAAGCCCTCCAAGTCAATAATTAAACATGTTCGTCCGGACGGTGATGACCAGCGATCACGAAGTAGGCGGTGCTGACCCCCGTCTCCAACTGTTTCGGGTAGTTATCCTGAGAAAACGATCACCATTCACTACCATATTCTGAGGAGAAGAATGACCAGGTCCCTTAGGGCCATAATTCAAGGAAGCTGGAGTCCTTCACGAGGGCTCCCATAAACAATCACCGCTAGACTTGTGCTGTAGTGCTCCCTCAACATGATGAGGGTATCGACTCCAGGAATTCGACTCAGGTTCCTCGAACCCGAGCAGGAAAGAAGAATAACCATAGGTGAAATCCGGTCAACAGTGAGAAGGTTCTCATCTCTTCCATCTCCGGAGAAGTCCACAAACCTTAATTGGTGGAAAGCAACGAGCAGACACATACTCCCATCCGTTTTAATTCTACTGTCCAGAAGACTCGTCTAGAAGAATCATGCCAATCCCACCAGGAAATTCCGGTGGAGTACTATAGGAAGGAACATACACCTTTTTATACGTCATCAACTAGTTAGCAGGCTCATCTGACTACATATGATGGATCTCATCAACCAAATTTGGAGAAGTACAATCAGCAGGCACATACTCCTGCTAGTATTGATCATGCCTACCAACAGTCTCACTTGGTAGCACTCGGAGAGGTCAGTTGGAAAGCTCCGGTGACAAATAGGAGGAAGACTCAACTCTCTTCCCTAACACTTGAGTACTGTCAGGATTTACTGATAGGAAAAGAAGGACAAGAGCTGGCACACACACACAATCAAAGCACGGAATGAACATATATCCCAGTTCCAGTAGCTGATGTCACCAGGCATATTCTATCAATGGGGAAAGATCAGAAGCAAATCCCTGCTCTTATTCTGGATGCTTGCCAGGATATTATAACAGCTTTAGTAGCATCTCAGGGAAAGACACATAAATCTATCCCTACTAGTGGAGTGAAAAATCAACAGTTCACTCCAAAAGAGACACACACATATGTTTCAGTCCAAGAGTATTGTGGGGAGTATTCCCCGATATCATATAGACAACCAAGTCAGGCACATACACCTGATTTGATTAGAGATCATCAGCCTAACCTAGACTTCTCTCTTGATAAGGCACATACACCTACTCAGAGATTCCACTTTTGTCAATAAGTGTTTTCTAATGCGTGTAAGAAGGCGTCTAAGAAGAAGAACCTCCCAGCACAGTCAATAGATCAAGAGATAATATGTAACAAGGCCTTGCTCGATGCTATAGTTCTTGAATCCCTGATACAATTATCTATTATAATCCAAGATTCTATTCCCTTATTTTCCAATATTGGGAACATTATTTCAGAATGTCTTCAACAGAAACATCCTCATGAATTCTTTCTTCATGACAGTTCAATCGATCTTGAAGTTTCATCCTCAGATGATAGCTATAATAACCCTCAATGTGGCCAGAAGACCAAGGAGCATGCTATCTCATCTTTTTCTGTAACCCACCATGGTGGTCCTCTCCATGATGATGAATTTTGTTGTGAAAGTCCCCTCCGTAGTTGTGATTCACATTTCCTGGAAAATACTCCACTGGAAAATATAGTTCTGCGAAATCCCTCTTATCTTGAGGCACATGCAAATGTGAAACCAGTCATGTATGATGCTACATCGCTAGCAGGTGAAATACTTTCTCAACCAGAAGATACCACAAGGCGTAGGTCGTTCTCCGATCCACCCCTAAGTCATGCATCTACTAGTTTGATCAGTAATTTCTATACAAATCTTGTTGAATCCTATGAAGAAACATGGAAACACCTGCTCTGGTCAAATCAGGTAGAATAATCTTCATTGAATGATAAAGAGGAAATGCTAATCATGGGATAACAATTGGCGAACGGTGAAGTGCCAGTCATGTTTTGGCCTCTGGGTGACACTCATTATGACATTCCAGAGATGTTGACGGAAGATGGAATTCATGATATTCATCTTAACATATGGAAGACTATTTTTCAGTTCAAAATGAAAGTATTATCTTATGATGAATATGAAAATCATATTAAGATAATAGAAGGGTTCCAACGTTATATTGATTTGGCATCTCTATCAGTCTCTCGATATCCGAAGGCTTTAAAGCAGTATATATCCCTTCAACGTTCATGCATTGGTGCAATAAAAAGATTACGCCAGTTAATTTCCAAGGCCCCATCTGGTATTCTTGTTAGTGGATGGGGTGTTCATGGAGCACTACATTTCATTGTACTCTCCAGTCAGCAAAGCCTGCCAAAAATGGTCTCATGCAATGTTATTTCCTATGGCCAGCCACAGTCAATGGGTTTTGTTTGTAACCAAAAGATTACTCAATAACATGATTTAACTAGTTCCTCTCAAAATAATGAATACAGAGAACAAGTTGTTGAATCAATCCTGCATCAATCAAATGAGAATATTGAACAGGCCTCTCGTATAGAGCAAGCACATCATCAAGTGACAGAAGTGTCAGAAATCATCCAATAGATTTTTAAACCGAGTGATAAAAGTGGATATTAGTGGTTGCATCCAGCTAATTTCTAGACTATGGTCCGTAGGATCAGGAGGGATTTTAAGAAAGTCATATACATAGCATGTCAAGAGCCACCCAGCTTTCCAGACTGGGGACTCTTTTAACCCAACCCTCGGAATCAAGAAATAGGTTTCGAGGAGTTGAGAAAAGATAGCAGGAACAACCCCAGTCCACCGGACTCTGGACTTTTTCAAATCATCAATCCCCTCCTCAGCGAAATTCGGTCTTCTATCGATTGGGGAAGAAGCCACAAGAGGAAAAAATAGCCAAATTATTAGGAGATTCTCTCCAAATTACGGTTCTCCAAGAAGTTCCCGAGGGATCAAATCAATAAAAGGTAATGTCTCATCAGGGGAATGGCAGAAACAATATCACATAAATGCTGATAGAAGGGATATGATGCATTATGCATCAATTAATGTCATTAATGTCGATGTTTCTGATCCTCTAAAACATGAGGTTCACTCAGGGGACTCAGATGAAGAGGTTCCTACTCTAGAAGTTGTACACATAGGGAAAAATGGAGAAGGTGTGTGCATAAAAAATCAAAGGATTACCCAAAATCTAGGTAATCCTTCAAGTAACCCACATTCCACTCTCTAAAATGGATCTAATGAGGGGAAAGGAAAGAATCAGGTTACATACCCTTCCTCTGATGATGGCCAATCGCTTCCACTAGAGAAAAGATTTTCATAATAGGATGAAGAAATGAAGGAATTGAGGAGGATGAATGGATAATTACTTCAGGGTAGTCTTCTTCCTAAGAGTACTGCAGTCAGTCAGTCAAAGGAATTTTTTGTGGCTACTGAAATGGATCAAGAATATCCTCTTTTATTAGTACGCCCTCACAGGTATAATCCTACAGGTTAAGTGCAACAATAATTGGTGGTGCTACCATCAGTTGCAGTACCAGCCCCCATATCTGTACCAGCTCCAGTCATTGAACCTGCCCAAGTCCATGTTCAACCGGATGTGTCTCAGAAGTTAATAACTACCATTGAGTCATTAACAGCTTGGTAAAGGACTATGGAAGGAAAGCATGCACATGTTCAACCAGAAAAGAGAGCTTACCCTGAATGGGTTGATTCAATCCTTCCCACATCATGTTTGGGGAACCCTTTATTCCCTATTTTCAACGGATTAGGAGATCCTGAACAGCATTTGATGCATTATGTGTCTTATTGTGATCCTATAATGGGAACTCCGAAACAACAAGAAGTAGTGAAACTCAGATACGTTGTGGGAACCTTGCAAGGACCAGCTTTTGTCTGGTACACAAGCTTGCAATCAAGGTTAATTACCGGGTGGGAAGATCTTCACCAAATATTCCTTCTTCAGTTCAACTCAACATTGCCAATGACAACAGTTGTTGACCTCCCAAACTATAAGAAAAGAGAGAATGAAAGGGTCTCAGATTTCATTGCTCGCTATAAGAGATTAACATATTCCCTAAGTATAGCACTACCTCAGGAAGAACTGTTGCCAATCTGTGTGGAAAATCTGTGTGATGAATTAAGCACGTTGTCGCTCCCTGTGAAATATACAGGAGGGTTTCGAGACCATTATTAAATTTCTCAACTGATTGAATATTCTCTTATAAATTATAAGGATAAGGCTTGTATAATTCCATCAGCTCCTGGAAAGAAAATAGGTAAAGTAGAGACTGCTACAGTTATACTTAAACAAGAACCTATACCAGATTCTACTTCAAAACCTTCATCTTCTCAAAGGTCTCCACCTCCTGAGCACCAAAAAAAAATTGTTTCGTCAATATGATCAAATAGATCAAAGATGGAAACAATTTGAGGATCTGAAGAGTAAAACATACTCTTTCCGAAATGACCAAGTTTCTGGTTACTTCATTTTGGCTCTGGAAAATAATTTAGTTCAGTTGCCAAGGCCCAAAAACCAAAACAAGGAAGGGGATGAAGACCATCCCAATTATTTCCCCTTTCATCAAATATTGGGGAATCCCATCCAGGAGTGTTTTGTCTTCAAAGACCTCCTACAAAAGATGGTTGACTCGGGACAAGTCAAATTAATAGGTTCATCATCTCAGGTAGCATGTGTTACTGCTACAGTTCCAATGGAGGAAGGTGAATGGAAAGATTTCAAAAGAAAAAAAGTGCAAAAATATGATGATTGGATGTTCAAAAAAATGATCAACCAAACTAATCTCATTTTATGAATGCAATTGAAGAAACCAATTGTGCCATCTTCCATGAATGTTGTTGCAAAACACTCTTCATCAGAGGGAAAATCATCAAAGAAATGACAAGATTCAATGAAAGAAAAAGAATCATAAGAAGATGAGTATGTGTCAAATCCTATGTTGTCCTTGACTCTAGAAGACATCATGCCATCTACATCAAATTCACGGGCACATCCCCACCAAACGGCATAGCCTAAATAGGCTAATCAGGAAATTGTTCATCGGATGAAGATTTGATTTTCAGTTCTGTTAATATGATTCAATTAACAGATCCATATGCCAGTCGTAGATTAGATTTTGATGAGCCCAAATTACCTATATCAAATAGTGTAATCTGAGGAAGTTCCAGAGGCTCAGGATACAGAGGAAGACACAGATCTTTTAGAGGCCACTATTCTAATTCTACCCCTGCTAGAATTGTGTATGCGGCAGAAACTTGTGGTAGAGCCCTTCAACGAGCTCAACGAGAATAAGAAAGTTCATCCACACAAGGCAGACTTAGCCCTAGCAAGATTATTCTAGAAGATCGGTTGAAGGTTCCATATTCATTATCTCAGCAAGTAAATAGACCTAATCGGTCTAATCTTCCAAAGACAAGAGTATTACCAACTCATATCCCAGTACAAGATGCATCAACTTCCAAGGCACCTACTAAACCACATTTTCCTATTGTGAAATGCAGACCTTTGGATAAAAAGATTGATATATTGAAACACCTGGCCCAAGTACCGACCATGTTATCAATTCTGGATGCCTTGAATTTATCAAATGATCTTCGAGAGACACTCATTGGGGCTTTGTCATGTTCTCAGGAGTTTGAGACTGCAGAAGTCTACCATGAGGAGAATAATCCAGCAGAATGCCATGCAGTAGTATCTTTTACTAATGAAGATGAAGATGATGTCTTACATGGACATATTATTACTTTTTACTTATCTGGCAAGGTCAATGGTGTAGACATATGAAGAGTTTTCATTGATAATGGTTCAGGAGTCAAACTCATGCCCATTCGTACACTTCATCAATCAGGCCTCACATAATCTGATTTATCTCCTTCTACATTGATGCTAGAAGGATATAATTAAAATGAACAAGAATCACTGGGCGAGATTACACGCAGAACTCAGTTTGATGAACTTTTTTCCAATTCAGATTTCACGGTTGTTGATCAAGACTCAGCCTTCAACATCTTTCTTGGAAGACCCTGGCTACATCGGCATGCGACTATCCCTTCGTCATACCATCAATATCTCAAGATTTGTTTCGATGGTCATGTTGGGACATTATATGGTGATAAGGACCCATTAAATACATGTTAATATCAATACATTGAGGTGGAATTCTACCACATGAAGGGAAAGGAGGAATCCACAACAAAGGATATTACCAAGGTTAGTGCTCCGTGTGGTTTGGAAAAGATTCAAGTAAACCCATTAGCACATGTGAGTACAGATTATGGGATGCTTATCAGTCAAATTGACAGGATAGACACAAATCAAAATACTCTTATGGAATGATCCATAATTTCAATTACGGTAATCGAGCCAAACAACATGGGAGAAATTTATAATCCACCAAGCAATTATGAAAGCTCAAATGGAGACGTCTTCATTTCATCTTCTGAAATACAGAAATTCTATAGTTCTCCAATCAGGCCAGGCCAAGTTATAACAATGTCAGAGGTAAATGATGATGTCGATTCTCAATCCATTTTCTCCACTTTATAACCAAAAGAATACCTTTCATCATCAATCGGGTCGGATATGGAAGCTTCTTATTCAAGATGTGAAAATTTTGAGATCTCTTCTAATCATGAAAATTATACTTCATTATCTACTATGCAAGTAGAAAAGCAGGAAATAAAACATGTTGAAGAAGAAGAGGATGATCTTAGGGATGCTCCTCCAGCATTTGAAGAGGGTATCTCTACCATTGTGGATGAACTCAGAGAAATCAATCTGTGTACAAAAGAAGATCCACACCCCACTTTTATCAGTGCGTTCATGACTCTTGAAGAGTAAGAAATGTATATATCCTTTTTAACGAAAGATCAAGATATATTTTCTTGGAACTTTACAAAGATTCCAGGGCTTGATCCTGATGTTTCCACTCATCATTTGGGTTTTCTAGAATAACATCGAGGATTCAAAAAAGATGCTAGAAGAACACACCCAACCTATGCTTCCAAAATTGAGGCAAATGTGGATAAACTCATCAAAGCTAATTTCTTCAGAGAAGTTCAATATCCAAAGTGGTTGGATATTATTTTCACAGTGAAAAACAAGAATTTGAAAATTAGAGTTTTCATTTATTTCAGATATATTAATCGACATTGTCCTAAGGATGATTTTCCAGTTCCAATTACAGAACTCTTTATTGATGCGACAGCTAGATATGAAGCACTTTACTTCATGGATGGATATTCTTGATATAATCAAATCCGGATGGCTCCAGAAGATGAGGAATATACAGCCTTCAGACCCCCTCAGGGTGTGTTTTTCTATCAGTTAATGCCCTTCGGCCTAAAGAATGTAGGCACAACATATCAGCATGCCATGCATCGTATCTTCCAACCCTTTCGGGGAAAGTTTGTTGAATTTTATGTGGACGATTTGGTGGACAAATCCAAACAACTTTCTAATCACTTGGCTGATTTAGAAGTCATATTCTGCAAGCTTCGACAACATAATTTGATGATTAACCCCTTAAAATGTGCTTTCAGGGTATCCTCGGGGAAATTTCTTGGTTTTATTGTACGCCACCGTGGTATCGAGGTCGACCCTGAGAACACAATGTCAATCCTTGGCATGTCACCTCCTAGAAATATAAGAGAATTGAGAGGACTTCAAGGAAAATTAGCCTATATTCAGCGTTTCATCGCCAATTTGGCTGGAAAAAGTTTACCCTCCACCAAATTGATGATGAAGGGAGACACTTACCAGTGTACTGAAGAATGACAAGAAGCATTCGAAATTATCAAGGAATATCTCTTGAGTCCACCGGTACTTATGCCACCTGTTTATGGAAGACCACTTATCCTCTATGTGACATCTTTAGAGTGATAATTGGGTGCCTTTATTTTCCAAAAGTATAATGCTGGGAATGAGAACAACCTCTATTATCTAAGTCAGACTATGCTTGAAGTAGAAACCTGATATTCAAGTATTGAGAAGTTTTTCCTGGCATTAATATTTGTAGTTCATAAGTTGAGACACTAACTGCAACATCATGAGGTCCAATTGGTATCTCGCAATAACCCGCTCAAATTCATCCTTAGTCATCCAATGCTTACAGGACATCTCACGAGGTGGGCAGTTATATTGCATCAATTTGACATTCATTATGTGTCTCAGAAGGCAATAAAGGGCCAAGATCTGGCTGATTTCCCTGCTAAACACCCTTCAGTGGAAGACACATCTTCAGATATGGAACTCCATGATGAGGATGTTTTCTATATTAAATAAAGCCTTCAAACATGGGAAATGTACATTGATGGTGCTTCTAGAAGTCCAAAAGGGAGGAAAATGTAAAATACTAAATTCAACAAAGTTGTCTTGGGAATTGTGCACATTTCTCTATAATAGGTAGTGTTACCTTATTCCTTCTTATTGTGGGAAGGTGGTACAAATAATGAAGTGGAATACCAAGCTCTCATTGAAAGATTGGAGTTGGCACTTCAAGCATAAGTGAATCACTTAAAGGTGAAAGGTGATTCAGACCTGGTAATCAAACAAGTCAATGGGGATTATGCAATCAGAAAAGAAGAACTAATCCCTTTGTATGATTATGTCATAGAGTTAATGGCTTAGTTTCCTTCAGAACCAAAATTTTCTTATGTCCCAAGATCACAAAATGCCCAAGCTGATGCACTGGCTAATATAGCCACAACTCTGGCAGATCCAAATCGGGACGAGACAACCATTAGTATTTCCCACCATCGTACAATTTCACCTTATGTTCGAATAATAATATAGGAAATCAATGAAAATAGTCCCATCTCTGAACCATATGGTCACACTATGCGATGGATGGCACCTATCAGGGAATACCTTCAAAATGGAATACTTCCACCTGATAGAGCCGAGAAAGAACCAATCTGGCAATGTGTTGTCAACATTACCCTTTATGATGGCTAAGATCACCTAGAGAAAATTCTATACAAGTGTAGTTTTGATGGATTTCTCTTCAGATGCTTTGATGGTGAAGAGACAATGGCTGTCATGAATGAAGTGCATGCAGGAGTCTGTGGTGCCCACCAGTCTTGACATAGACTGGCTGATCAGATTAGAAGGCTTGGATACTATTGGCCTTAAATTATACAAGATTATGTTGATTTCACAATGAAGATTCATTCACGCCATGTACATGCCAACTTCATTCATCAACCCCCATATTTTCTTCATACAGGTAAATACTCATGGCCATTTTTCACATGGGGAATGGATGTGGTGGGACCTTACCCTTAAGCTATGGCCAAGCAGCTTAAGTATATTCTTACTGCAACTGACTTCTTTTCCAAATGGGTAGAGGCAATTCCTCTAAAAGAAGTTAGTTCTAAAAGCATTGTTAGCTTCATCAAGTCTACCATAATTACCAGATTTGCTGTCCCTCATACCATATTGATGGACAATCGCACCAACTTCTGTTCATCCGAGACGAAGAAGTTGTATCAACAATACAACATAAAATCCAATCATTCATCTTGGTTTCATGCAGCGGCCAATGGCTAGATAGAAGCCTTCGACAAGACTCTATCAAATATACTGCAAAATATGGTGGCCAAAGATAAGAAGTAATGGTCTGATAAACTCATTCACGATTTATGGGCTTATCGGACCACCACCCTCACTGAAACACAGTCAAATCCATATTCACTGGTATATGGAGCGGAAGCAGTATTTCCCATTGAAGTTCAATTACCTTTACTCAGAGTAGCCATTTGTGATTAGTCATCTATAGATGAACAATGGCAAAAGTGATTGAATGAATTGGAATAGTTAGATACGAAAAGATTGTGCACTATGCACCACTTTGAATTCTATCATAATCGAATAGCACGAGATTTATACAAAAACGTTTGTCTCCATTCATTTGTTCAGGTAGAATTGGTCTTAGTTCTCAGAAATCCAATGATACCAGGAATGAAAACTCACAAGCTTGAGCGAAAATGGGAAGGACCTTATTCAATACATAAGGTCTATTCCAGTGGATCTTATTATTTAATCTCAATGGATGGAGAACTCATCTCTACTCCAACCAATGCCAAATTTCTGAAGAATTATTTTGTAAAAACTCATAATCCATCATCCACGGTCCATACATATGACCTTAAACTCTTTGTATTACTTTCGTCTCACACGACGTTAAACTGTGACATCCTAACTACATGACGCTAAACTGTATAAAAGTCCCTTACGTCGAGCAAGACATTAAACTGCATCATCCACGGTCCATACATATGACCTTAAACTATTTGTATTACTTTCGTCCCACACGATTTTAAACTGTGAAAAAGTTCCCAAATTCTTCCGACATGATGTTAAACTGTGTCCCCTTCATCATCATTGCTATATGTCGTTAAACTATAAAGAAATAGTCCATACATATGATCTAAAACTATTATTACTTTTTTCAACATGACATTAAACTATGAAAAAGTCCTTAATACGTCCAACATGACGTTAAAATGTGTTCTCTTTTGTCCTTATAGCAAGTCATTAAACTGTGCAGTCCTCTTTTTGTCCAACATGACATTAAACTTTGTTTTCCCCATTTTCCTAACTACATGATGCTAAACTGAATATAAAGTCCATTGATACATCCTACATGACATTAAACTGTACTTTTTCCCTGTTACATGACACTAAATTGTGCAAAACTAATAGTCCTAACAGAAAGACTTTAAACTTCACAGTCCCTTTAAATGTCCTACATTACATTAAATTATGCATCTTTAAGGTTGTTGTTACCTCTTGTTTCTCACACTGAGTATGAATCACATGAGCATAAAGAAAATTCCAACCATAATACCCTCTATGGGCTTCTAACCACGCATAAGTCCCAACATCCTTTTATAGGTTGTTGTCCCGAAGAACAACCTGATCATTAATTCATTCTTTAAATGAACTACGTGGAATTTGATGCTTGCCTTATAGGCTGGGTATGTAGGCAAGCTCCCAAGGTTCAAGCCCAAACCCAATCTCTTCACATCGGTTCAACTCCATCTCATACAATGTTGATTCAAGAAACCGTCTACAGAATCAATATCTTTACATTGGTTCACATTCGTCCTTGTTGTATGACGTTAAACTGTACACAATTTTTTGTCCTGTATAACAATAAACTACAATATTATTTGATACCCTCACCTGAGAGGGAAACATTATTTACATTGATTTTTCAATCATGTTTCACTCCAATGACTACGTTCAAACATGGAAATGCCCGAGCCTTTTATCTTGGGTTAAGCCATCATTGCACTAAAGTCCCCTTTAACCCTTCACATGTACGAACAAAATTTGTAGAGAGGGTATTTCTAGAATTACGTGGGATTGATTACCATCCTTATGGGATACGTAGGAATGTTCAAGTGTCCCTCAAATCCAGCCCAATGTTTTTTTGGCCTAACCCCAAATTCCACTTTCAGTCCCTTGGCTTAAAAGTCCCCATGAAAACACACACTGTGTATTTCTTATAAATGGTCCAATCTCTATGACCCTAAACAAAGATCTCCTATATTTTCATCCCACACAACATTGAACTGTAGTTTACGAACTGTGTATGGCTTGCTTCCCATCCTTATGGGATATGTAGTGAAGTCCATCATTTATGTAGTGAAGTCCATCATTTCAATTCAGGATCCAGTCACAACATTATTATGGTTATTATTGATCCATGTATCTTTTCATACATTGGACAATACCCATCTTCATGTATCATAATTCTAATAATGAATACCTCTAGATCTTCATAACCCTTTTATTGAATTCTTGTCACAAAATGTCCAATTTCTAATAATTATTTTTCTTGACAATGCAACACATGCCCTTAGGCGACCTTGCATGACCGGTCTATATAACGGACGTGTCAGCCCAAAGATGCTATTATTTGACTATACCGCCAATGCCCTTTGGCGTCCCTACATAATTCAACACCCTAACGGGTTTGTCAGATACTGGTAACATCATTCTTGGGAAGAAATCCTCTTTTCCCTTATTGTTCTTATAAAAAATATGGAAGGATCTGCAAAAAATTAGTTATCATTAACATATTTATTTCATGTTATTTTTCATGATATGAAAGTATTCAAGTCTATGGTTTATATTTTCCTTCCCAAAGTTTGTGTCAGACCTTCATAGGAGTAACATTCATCAAATTCGTAGACAAACCTATTTGGAAATATCTTTTCCATATTCAAGTACCTATCTCCATATAGCAATCTCTATACATCGGAAAAGTTGAATCCCAATAAACATTCACTGCCTTCTTAGTAGTAGAAAAGTAAATTTATGAGAGTTCTTTTTCCTGAAAATGCATCACATGCCCTTAGGTGTCCTTGCATAAGTAGTCTACACAATGGACCTATTAGCCAAAAATGCTATTTATTTGACTATGCAGCCAATGCCCTTAGGTGGCCCTGCATAATTCAACCCCCTAACGGGTTTGTTAAATAATTGTAACTTAATTATTGGGAACTACTTTGTCTAATGCCTTTTTAGCTCTTTTTCAAATCATTCCTTAGATTTAAATTTTCTCAAGTCTTAATTTACATATTTTCCCTCATACTTGAGTGTGGTAAAATATTTTCAGATATGTTGTCAAGGAATTGAGTAAATTCTAATTCATTCAGTCAAAGCTATTTCGACCTTAAACATTAGCCTCTTTATGTCTGACATGCATGACTTTAAACTGCCCACAAAAGACTAGGGATCTCTGAATAAAATTCAAGTTCCAGCTCACCAAACATAAATTTTTTATGATTTAGGTAATATTGAGCAATTAAAAGATTCAAAGTTTGTAGGGATATTTATAATAATCTTAGTAAAAAAAATTATTCTTACTAGGCCCATTGGCTTAGGTTAAATTTAAAGTAGGTAGCAGGAAAATACATACACAAGTGATTGAAGATGAAAACAATCTTTCCATTTGATGCACAAGAAATAGAAGGGCATCCATATATTGGAGTCTCTTCTCTTTTCCAGGAAATTATAAGAGGCTATCAACATAAGTCTTCACTTGATGAACTGCATCCCGAGCATCATCAGCAGCTACTTGAAGCTCATGCACCCGACAAACTTCACTCTTTTTATCCTGATGGAGTGCCTTCATGGCATCTGCGATGGCTTTCATACCATTAATTTGCGCTCCATCCAGTGAATTATTGATTGGTCAAGTTCCCCAGTAACAGTGTCTAACTGTTGCTGAAAATTCATCTACTGGATGAATTTTTCATTGATCTTATGTTTCACCACCGTCATTTTGGCAGCATAGTCAGCCTCAGCTCGAGATACTTTATCCTCAAATTCATTGATGTTGGTTCACAGCTTCACCCAGGTCAGATCTTCACCGTACTTTTTCTGTTGTTACCTTCTTAAACTGACCTATTTTACTGCGGCATGGATCTGCTCATATCCAAAATGGCCAAGCCCTAGCATGATGAATAAGGAAGAAAATCGAGGGATCTTCGATGATAGATCTTCTAAAGGAACCTCAGATATGATTTTCCATATGTTGTTCCATTCCTTGGATCGTGATAAGCTGAGCACCTTAAGTACCTCTGGGTCTGATTCGATGTCATCATCAGAGGGGGGGCATGTAATATGGGATTAATGCACTTAGAGAAGAGCCCCATTCTGCTCCTCCCCCCCTGACCTAAGCTTCTTCAATTTCAATTCACGTTGGTGTAGAGGCTATGGCCTCACCTCTAGATATAGCCACTGCAATTGATGGCCCTGCATAATTAATTGAAAGCATTGGTTAGTTTTAGAGGATAACAAAAGAATCGGTTGTCTTGCAAATTAAGTACAATCACAAATATTGTTATTCCTTACCCAATGGTAGATCAGAAACCTGAGAAGGCTCCTCCCCATCATTCCTAGATTCGACAAGATTTCCAGGATGAGTTTGAGGAAGCTCTACTGGGTTTATCTCCACTTGTGCTAATGTCTCTACAATGGAATGGTTCTATGTACCCCCTTCAGGAATGAGTTGTTCATCAGCTTTCTTAGACAAAACTGCACATTTGAAACAGTCATGATTAGACATGAAATAATAAGTTATTCTTAATAGGATGATGGATAACACTCATGTTTATAATCTTATAAATTACATGGTAATTTAACATGATATATAAAATCTACGAAAGATGTGCCAAGTTCCACTATTTCATCTAATGTCATCTCATAATCCAGGTTAGTCTCACCAGTGGGAGCATTTGATGTGTCTTATTGGCGACCTTCATCCTGCAGTCCCTGACCCTAGACATCTTCCTCAGTTAAAATGGAAGCGTCGATTGCAATAGACGCCAAGAGCTGTAATGCAGTGGTTGAACCCGAAATATTACAGAATAGAAGTCAATAGATGATTCATTCATTATTTTATGGAGCATTGTTAACTTACCAGAATCAGATTCTTCTCTTATCACAATAGCAACATGAGGGATACTGGGAATAGATTCTGGCTCTTCTCGAGGAGAAAGCAAGTCATCCTGAATTTCCAATTGTTCCAAAGCACCCTCCACGATCCTCAACGAAGGATCAGTCTTTTCCCTCAGAGGGGAAATTGAAGAAGCCACTTCAATCCCCAGAAATATGAGAAAGCTATTCATGGGTATAGATTCATGATTATCCAAAGGACTTACCACTACTGATAAAGCATTTAGCGGTGGAATTCCTTCTTTTTTCGCCTTTGTCCTTTTGGATTTTTAGGAGTATCAGCAATCTCCCTTATTAGCACTTGAATTGGCGAATGGAAGGTCGTGTCCAAATTCTCATTCATGGCCTGCTGGCTTGGAGATATGTCACCCGATTCACGAGGAGACTCAGTAGAAGCCCCAATGGAAGTACCACCAGGGCTGTACTGTGGTGAATGAACCTCAGTTGTTCCATTCTTTACAAGATTCAAGGTGAAGAAAATAATTTCCTTGAGTAACAAAGCTTCGGTTGAAATCATGTTACGAAGAAAATAAGGAATGAAAATTTACATCTTCAGTAGCCACACAATCGTGCCACTCCTCATCAGTCCCCTCAGTATCACCAAAATCTATCAATTCATTCACATGTTTGGTGATAGGAATGGAATCATCAGTGGAATATAAGAGCATTTTTATCTCTCTGATGTAAGCCCACACATCATTGGGGTTTTCCTCATATTGGATATCTGTAGGAGCCACGAGATTCCATATTCTAGGGAGTTGTAGACCCTCACACAAATCCATCCAATCAGTCTCAGTACCACAATATAGTCTCTACCATGTCTGGAAAACCTCTGGTCATAGATATTGAGTGCATGTACCAGTACGCTCCGAGGAAGGTCCTATAATTTTCAACTTCAATTTCTTTCAAGCTCTTGCACCTATTGATAGAGAATAATAAAATAAGACTTATTGCATTATAAAGTGATTTTGATTAAATTACCACAATGAAATAACTCACCAGGCATTGATGGAGTAGGTATTTCGATTCAAATCGGAGGATTATATCAGGCATGAGGCCGCTTTTCCACTTGTTGTGCCTCATCATCCCCATCATGGGAATCTGGTGAATCAGTCCTAGAGGAGGAATCTGGCGAATCAGCTTCATGTGGGGAAGCATCACCATCACGAGGAAGGGTTCTTTTATCTATAGTCCTCTTCCTTTTCCTCACCTGATAAACTGGGTGATTCATCACCCCTTTAGGGTATGATGCTATCCAGTGCTCAGCATACCATGTAGTCAAGTTATGTGCCTCTTTTTCAACTAGTAGATCAAATACCTCCCCAGTCTTTTCCGTTGATGTCAGCCACCACAGTTTCCTTGAAACCATCGGATGTATATATAACCTGAAATGTACTGGGGGAGATACAAAAATCTGTTGTAGACACTTGAATTGACGTTAAAATATTTATAGAGCATATTCCCACATATAATTTCTTCATCAATCCTGTAAACTAACACACCATCTCTGCAAGCTAGCATGTATGCCCTTAAATCCAAGTGGGTTATTCCATCATCAACAAACCGCCCAGTTGCGGATTTCCATAGGGAAGGAAGTTGAATTCCTTAAACATGCTCAGCCTCACATTCATGTCATAGTCATTATGATCTAATGGAGAAACTCCAGAGAATGCTTACACTGACGACCTAGAAGAAATTCCAGGAATTTGTAATCCATTCTATACATTATAAGTCCTAAAGTGAGTGGCAATCCATCCCCATAAAACATCGAATGGTCCCACTACTCATAAATGGGATTTACCCATTAAGACATGAAGTAAACTCATGTGAATATTTGCAAACATGGGGGTAGCCTACCCAACCATTATTCCCTCAGCCAACATTGTCGCAATAACGATGGTCCCTGGCCTAACTCCTTCCTTCGAATCCCTGAATGGAAAGAGATAAACGTTGTGCCACAAAGCCATGAATACCGCCAAACGAGTCTTCTTTGGGATCCTATGATTCACCTCATATCCCCACTTCCTGAAATCTCCTGCTTCTAGAGTTGGCCAGAATGTGCCAGGAGCATCTCTCTTCTCAGGTTTTGGGCAGGTAGTAGGACGGGTGGGCCTCTTATCCATGGATTTCTTTTTCTTGGATTGTTTTTCCTTCGGCTCCTTCTCCTTTGGCTCCTTATCTTTCTTCTCAATAAGAAACATATCCATACACTCCTTCGGATGAATATTGTTTCTAGAATTAGTTAAGGACGTCTCTGATCTCTTGATCCTGTGGAATATTTTAAACAATTCTTGAGACAAAGCAGGAGTCTCCTCTGAATAATTCCATGTAACCTTGGGAGGAATGAATTCATTATACAACTTTCCCAAAATTGGATCCCCTGAGATCCTATGGACATCACACAGACTGATTCCTACTTCTCCATGAGTCAGATAGAAGGAATTGGTTTCTGGGCTCCAGTGGGTGAGTATCTCTGGCACGAAGTTATCATGTCTGTAATCATATGTTTTCCCAACCCAGACAGATTCATATATCGCCACTCCATTCATATCTTTGACAAACTCTACATAGGTTTGTCATACCCAGTATGCAAAAATCCAAGTTGGCTTCACACCTCCCCCAGGACGTACGTCCCAAATTTTATTCTAGACTTTGGATTGATCCATCTAAGCATTTCAGAAGATTGAAGAATGACAAAGTGGTTGCGACATAGGCTTATGAGGTTTCATATCTGGCATACAAGGGACATGATGCATCATGTGGGCCTTCTCCACTTTTCCAGCATTTATAAATCCTCCTCAACATAAGATATTTGCAGAAACAGTGTTGTTGTAACTCTGAATCCATGAAAATGGGAGATAGTTCTATGCTTCTGGAATAATGACTTCTCGTAGATGATCATAACTGTACAAAGGCAGATAAGTGCTTTGTGGGAAATCAAGGTGATATTTCTTCAGATACTTAGCCAAATTTGGGAGTGTGCTATCAAAAACAGTATAATAATCATGGCCAATGATTTCCATCATGTCATCAATTATTTTTCTTTCCAGTTCATTAGCCATTCCAATTTTTCTTAGAGCCATTAAATTTCGAAAAAAATTTGAATAAATTAACTCTTAAATGGGTTTATTTTTCATACAATTTGTGAAGGAATTTAGAAAAATGGAAAAGGAATTAAGGCACGCATGTCAAAACTTGTCACACAAGTATGGATGTGTCGTGAAATTGTTAATGTGCCGCACATGTTTTTGGCACGCAAGTATAACTCAGCATGTCCAAGTACCTTGATAGTAGGGCGACATCAAAGAAATAGCATAAAATGAGCAACTTGGGTAGTGAAGGTGACCTACGCGACGAGAGCTCGAAAATCTGGAAATTATATGCTATGTGCGGAAAATGAGGGCATATTTATAGGCCAGGCTACCCACCTGCGTGCCTACAGCCAGCGTGCTCCATCCAGCGCACTCCAGCCCTATGCAACTCGCACCTGCACAATGACAGTTGCATGGTGAACACCTGCGCGCATATTTCCCTTTGGTTTCTCTTCTTTTCCTCAGAGTCACATCCTAATTCATCCGGATCCAAATCTGAGGGGGGAATTTTTTTGACGCTACTTTTCATCACATTTTTTAAAGGAATGGAACGGGAGATGACTTAGCACAAATTGATTCATCCTTTGAATAAAACATCAAAAATCAACAAAGGCATGAACAAGGCTTCAAATGCACATGCACCGTGCAAGTTCCCTTACTGCCACGCAAGCACACTTGCATGCTACTTAATGGTCACGCAAGTGACTTGTTCGCCCTCTTTGAAAACCGCACAGGGTCTTCAGCAGCCTATAAATAGACCCTGTGGACCCCCCATTTTGGGATGAATTTTTCTTTAATTCAGATATAGAGCTCTGAACGCCCATGTCTCTTCTTCAAGTCTTCTAAACACTTATAAGCTAATTCTTTACCTAGAATTGAAGGTCTAAACATGAGGAATAAGGTCTAAGTGTTAGAAATCACTAACACATGCATTCCTAAATGTTTTTCCCTTAAGGGAAATGAACACACTTGTGCACCTCTTTACCTATTCATTGAAACTTGCGCACCACACTTTTGGTAGTACCCCAGGATGATTTTAAAGGCTTTGGTCAAGAATCGCCTAAGTATAACACTATAGGTCAAGGATTGAAAAAGTACCCATGTGCCACACAGGTATACCTATGTGAACAATACAAGCATGCCTACACAGTACATGCGCGCCTACTAGGACTTGTGTGCCCTTATATTTTTTTGGTTCCCTTCCTGCCTATTTAACCCCTCTTATGCCATTCCACCTCTCCTATTCAAGATTTAGTCTTTAGGACAGTCTTCAAAGCCATTTATGGCATGTTTTCATGATTGACTTCCTTATATGAAAGGTGTTCTATGGAAAATATATCAAAACAAAGTTATTTTCACATATTTATATCACAAAAAGGTAGAGATTTCACTCATTCAACCTCAGCCTTTAAGATGAGAAAATCATTAACCTTGGCCTCCTTTTCAGGAGTAAGCCTCAGTCCAAATCCTCATTAATTTGGGAATTGTCTTAAGGAGTAATCCCCAAGTACTCTTTAATTTGGGCCTCCTTTTTAGGAATAAGACCTAATCATAATTCCCCAAATTGGGCATCCCCCTCTGGAGTAAGCCCCAAACCTTAATTCCCTTAACCTGGGTTTCCATCTCAGGAGTAATCCCCAGTCTCAAATATGGGTATCCTCTTTAGGATTAATCCCCAAGTCCCTTAATTTTCAAATCCCTTTAACCTGGGCCTCCCCCTTAGGAATAAGCCCCGATATTAATTTATCTTAACCAGTCATAATTCCTATTGATCTGGGCTTCCTTATTAGGAGTAAAACCCAATCATAAGTCCCCTCATAACATGGGAATCTTCCTTAGGAGTAAGTACCAAGATTAGAGTATCCAAATCTCTATGAAGCATATATACCTATATAGGCCCTATTCATGGATTTATTCCCTGAAGTAAATACTAACCCACATCTATTTGGGTAGTCATACATACATAAGACCCACATCATTGAAAGTTAAAATTGTCTAGTTTCACCAATACCTCTTGTTTCTCACACTGAGCATGAATCACGTGAGAATAGAGTGTAAAAGTTATCATGACATCTTTCTTTGAGCCATAAATCATGCATAAACATCATACTACCTTACTTGAACTACGTGGGTTCTGATTCCTTTTCCAAAACAAAGGATACGTAAGTAGCCCATCAGCGCGTAAGATCCCAACTCTGAAATAATCCATGTCCTCCTGAATGACAATAATCTTCATGTGCCCCACTGAGTGGCTTTAAAACCACTATGGGAATCATAATGACCATGATAATTTTATGTATTTAAGGATACCATCAACTAATAATCTCTAATAAATATAGATGATTCTCTATCGATGAAGAACCTCGAATACATATAAAATATTCCCTAAATTTCTTTCATATAAATCATTGATTGTCAGATTTAAACGAAAGCACATTTTTTACCTGTAATGTAATAAGGATTCATGAACATAACTTAAACCTATAAAGAGAGTCTTGGAGTAGACCATAATTCCCCTAAAAAAAGTGTGATGAGTCCGACCTCCCATCCTATCGACCAATGAATATTCCTATGCCTCATCAGTCTACAACTAATGAGCACCTACCTTTGGAAAGTATGTTCAAATGGATATGGAATCATTGGATTTTTCCAGTTCTACAAACAATCCCATTAGAAACAAATTGGAATGTTTGATCCTTAAATCAATGAGGTCATCCCCAATACCAGAGGAAACAACCATGAGTCACCCTATTCACTAATATATATTTTGCAAATGGTTTTTTCCAAGGGAACCTTCCGAAAAAATGACCTGCTAATCTTAAATAAACACATGGAATCTTTGAATAAAAACACTAAAGGTATCTCATATTACCCCATCCACAAAATTTCATAGAAGATATTTTACATAGTGAACTAAAATATCCATTTTGTCTACTGTTTCAACACCTAGTCAGTATTCCTCCCATATAGGGTGTTGAAGAATACATCCTCTACTCCTCTTACCTACTACATTGTTATACCTCCACAACCTTCCTCTTCTGACTATGAGAAGTGGAAAATGATATCATAGATGGAATTTGTATCACCAGTGAACATTAATTTATATGAAAATATGAATAATTGTCCTTGTATATTAACTTATCAATATTTTGTCCTTATATTACAGTATAGAATATATCATCGGGTCAAAGACCCTAATTGGACATGTGAGCTCTAGATGAAGGCCTATGACGAATTTCCTTGAATTATATTCCACTTTACTATAATAAAGGGAGGAAATACATTGAAACTATATTGAATGAGCCGAGTAATAAAAACCATCATTGTCTAAAACTAAATCCCCAAAAAAAAAATATCATGACCATGATAAAATGTATTAGTAGTGAAATTTTCAAATAAAACGACTTGGAGGACAACCCTGTAAGACCCTTATGCCCAACTATATAGAGAATGACACCCCACCACCTCTTGGTGGGTTACTAAATCATAATGGTTATAAGATTAACCTTCCTATCCACTAGAGTCTCCACTGTCCAATATATTTCCTCTATTATATCAAGAGTGTTCTCAACATCATCAAGACTATGAGTTCCTTAGAATTTTGGTGGATAATAGAGTAGATAGTCCCGAGAATAATAAAAGATAATCTTATTTTAGACTCATGAATGGGGTGTTTTTATAGACAAATCCACTTGTGAATGCACATGATCATTCTCAGGTGAATCCTTTTTCAATTTTTATTTTTAAATGAGTGTTCTATATTAAGGAAAAGAAATAATGTGTCTCTAAGGTGAAATATTTCTTAAATTCCAAACAAACATTTATAAAAAAATATAAACTAGTTTATAATATAACATTTTCACTAGAATAACTATCCAAAAAGATACCCATATACAAGGTATAACTATACAAGATAAATGTAAGGCTAAATCCTAGTCCTTCATACCTATACATTATTCATAATCATTTATATACAAAATAATACATCATATTTTACTTCAACTAACAAATTCCTCGGAGATATTTGAAATCAGTAAGAAAAAAAATAAATAACTCCATAGAGAATAAATTTTTTCATGGACATATAGAATAATGTAGTCATCAAATATGAAATAATATAGTACTCAAAATATTCATATAAATGGAATACGATCCTAGGTTTCATCTCATGATTAATAAATGCACCAAAATACAATAAAAAAATATCAAAAATACCATCATAGGTAATGTAGATGTCCTTTACACATGATCATGGAATGTAGATGAAAATATATCTACCTAATTCCCACGTGACCTATAAAATTTTTACCATAAATTAAAAGTAATAAAAAGAATGTGACCTCAGGAATTATAAAATATTTTTTTAGTGAACAAAACTAAACCATTATGTATAAGATATTTTTCTATAAAACCTCATGCATTGCTCAACATACACAAGATGTAGTCAAATATCAACATGAATCTAATGTAAAATAGAGATACTACAGCCTAAATAAAATATCTACAACATGTAAGAAGAAAATAAATATGAGATAATAAAATAAAAAAATAGATGTATAACCAAAATAAAATCTACAAATAATGTTATAGTATATCATGAATGAGTAAAAAATTAAACCCCAAAATGGAAGGTCAAAATTTATAGCAGAATAACAAGGAATGATGGATAAAGAAATAAATGTACCATGATATCTATCTAGATGCAATCTTGGTTCCACATACTTATAACAACGACATAATAATTTGCAACATGTAAAAGGGGAAATTCAATTTTTTTGATCCATAATCATGAAGTCCTCACATGAACCATGATTCTACTGATGTGTTTGTGTATAATCCCATAGGACACCACCGGTGTATCCTAAACAAAATTGAACATTTATATAGATGTGTAGGAAATGTTTTGAAAATGAATATTCATAAAATCCTATGAAAAATCATATACTAATACTATGTGTCGTGTCACTAATTCCACATACCATTGATGAGCACGCTTCAACACCATGAAAAAAATAGTATAATATTAGTGCAACATTATTTTGGTCATGCAAAGTATTTGTGTCCACCTTTAATCTCTAACCCACACCAGTATTTATGGGAATGATTTACAATATTAGAGATATGTATATCTATTTTCCATTAAGTACAAGAATATTCTACATTTATGTAACAATCTAATCCTATCATTAATGAAAATTATTTACATGAATATTTCTTACCTTCTTTCATATGATAAAATAAATTCCAGAAATTATTTTCTAATGGACCCTCTCTAATATGCATGTTTATTTCCCATAAGTAGACCACACTAGAATATATGGACATTCTTCCCTATGTGATATGTAATTCCATATATATTTAATGAAAAATAAATCCCATGAGCTCTATTAAAAACGATTGATGTCATCCACGATCACCCTCTAAGTGTATGTTAAATCTATATAGGAGAAAATTTGACTTAAAAAATTAGATTATCCTATATCATTGAAAAAAACAACATATAATTAATGACATAGAAATGAAAAATATATGTCAATAAGTATTTCCCAAATCTATGAAATATTACATAAGTAACACAAGATATACCAAGAAATACACAAGCTATACCAAGAAACCATTTCATGAATAGTTATCAATATCTACACAAACACACACATACAAACACACACACACATGGGAAAATATCAATCATGGGTCTCCTAGGTCATACAAAAAACAATCGTGGGAAAAAATTCATACAATGGACTAGGATGATATATATATTGCATATTAATATTTTAAAATTCAATGGAATCATCATTTCATAATTTCATCACCTGAACTATGTTCACAAACCAACAAGAACAATATTACATACCACTATTTCATAGAACAATTTTCAATCCCAATTTATATGGGTTTAAGAATAATCCTCATGAATTAATTGAGATAATGGTTAAAGCTAACAGTTTTCCATTGAAAATTGCATCCAACAATAATATTTATGTGTAGATGAAGGATGGTAAAATTCATCACCTATGGAAACAAATAAAAGGAGAAGAGGTTAAGCCCTCGTTATTCGGATTCAACAAGAAAACCATTGTCTCCAAGGATAGATTTCCGAACAACGTAAATTTTAAAGAGTTTAATGAATTGAGACTATCTAAATGATATACCTTACCTAAATACGGGTCACCCATATCATACTAGGTTGATCTATATGTTATATAAAAATCATTATAATCAAATGAATCATCACATTTAGAAGGAAAAATAAATTAATCGACTAAATGATGTGATTAATATTTCATTAAATATCCATCATTTAAGATAAAAACATTTAGCCTTTCAGTCATTCAATATCTGTTGAAAATAGAAGATGTATCAGATATTAAAACTAAAATAAGAACATTATGAGGATGTGAGACATATTTGTGATGTTTTAGATCACACAGAACAACGCAGATAGATGTTAAATCTATTTTCCATGAACTAGGTCGTTTTCAAAAGCTACAACATCTACCCCGAGTGTGGTGAGGTGGTTTTTGTCATTCCCCGTAACAACATCCCATGTCCCACATTCCTAGCACCACACCCATTATCATCTATACACACCTTCCATTTTTCATAAAGGCATAAAATGATCCATCACTTCTTTTTATACGGTTGTGGTGTTGCTCATTTTGACCCAAAAATCCACCTACAGCAGTCTAAATTCCCTCAATATTCAAGGGAATGAACCCAATTATTTATCAAACCAAAAACATAATGAAGAGTATGAGAATATGATATTTATATTAGGTGGAAAAATTCTATGTATTTATACATCAAATGCATAGAGTAAATGAAACTAGTCCATGGAAAGGACATGAATATTACGAAAGTAATAATAACATTATGATTATGACGAAATCCACATATTGATAACCCCAACATTTCTCGATCTTGTATAAGACTCCAATCCATCGAGTAACTCATCCCTAAATCACTCAACTGGTGGATAATTTACTTGTGAGATATGTCAATCACATTAAAATTTGAACACATTATATACAGAAATTATTATAACATCTTAATTCATGCTCAATAACCAATATTAAGAAAAATAATTCTAGAGGAAAATTAAACCATTTAGCATACGAATCGGCTTACTCCTAATATACATTTATGAAATTTACTAAAAGTATTTTAAGTCATTAAATTTAATCATAAAAATATTCATAATATAAAATTTCTATTTATTTTCAATGTGAGCAATAATTAAATAAAAGTAGAAATATTCAAGACATTGATGTGGTAAACATTTATGAACTATTAATAAATAGGATAATTATAAAAAATTTATAATTTAATCACACATTATAAAAAATGAGATAAATATAAACACTTATATTTATTCCTAATAGTAACCACTTCATATTATTACAAATAATAAATTTAAATTATATATAAGATATTTTGTTAAATATAAATTTTTTTACAATTGGAATTATGTAAATAATTTGAAAATTGTATATACCACATATTCAATGTCATTTTTTCTTTGATCAATTAAATTAATAAAACACATTTTTGTGCGGTTTAATTAATTTATCTATATATGGTCCTTTTAAATTGAATAATTAAGAAAAATTATTAAGAATAATTAATACACTTAAAAATAATTACTTTTATATTTCACCTTATTTTGAAATGTATAAACCATTTATAAATTTTCCATTATAATTCAATGATAATAATTTTTATATCTAAATTATATGAATTCAATAAAATTGTATATTGATTTTAACATCAACATTTTATATTATTGATATTTATTATTTTATAATTTTAATAACCACATAATAGTTAATTATAAAATTTTTGTAATTAATTAAATATTTATAAATTTATGAAATAAATAATATCAAAATCCATTTTAATATGATTTATAAATTTTTTATAAACCATTAAAATTTATTTTAATTTTATATTTAGGAAAAAAACCATGGATATCCTATGTTATGATATATAAGATATCGTCATCATTATATTAAAATATTAATTATCTCATTTTTGATTTCTAATTTTAATATATGATGTCTTTTTTAGTCTATGGATGTTCATATTTTATGATAAAGGTTATATCATAAATATAATTTGATGCATTGTTTTGTATTGATGAATTGAATTGATTATAAGATACGATATCCAATATATTGTGACAGGATCTAGAAAAAACTAAATTGAAAAAAAATATATCTTTTATTATGAAATAATGTATAATATATTATGATCACATTATAGATTATGATGAAAAATATCATAGGATAATATATAGTTTATATTTTTTATTTATATTATATGATTTAGAATACAACATTTTATATGATTTAGAAATCATTAACTTTAAATTGATTTATTGAGTAAAAATTCATTTTAATGACTTAATAACATTGAAAGGATTCTTTTAATTTATTAAGAATTAATTAATTTTGAGAAAACAGTTAAAAATTTAAATCCCATGATGAAAAAGGCTTTGGAATTCGAAAATATAATAAACTAGAAATAAAGAATGTATACCCCACATTGTAGTTCATTATCATTGTTATCTTTAATATATGCCTAACGAGGATCACAAGGAACAACCTTTAGACTCTTCCCTCTGTGGATTATCTTCAAGCTATATTGAATCACCCAAATGAATTTGAAATTAACTCTCTATCCTCTATGATAATATGTTATATTGAATACTTCAGAGGGATATTATAATGGAGATTAGAGAGAGTAGTGTACTGGATGATGATTAACTTGAGGAGCATCACTCAGATTAATCGTATATAATCTTATATTATATATGTCACTCCTTGGAATTTGAGAATTAACTTCTTTAAAAAAAATACTATCTTGAATATATTTTTTCACACAAATCCAAATACTAAAGTGACCACAGACACACTATATTAATATAAAAAAATATTTATAAAATTTTCCATTAAAATCGATAGGGGGTTGTAACGAACCAACCTAGGTCGACCATGAACTGATCACCCTAGCCGGTCCATGACATGGAACACGAGGTGTTACCGATCCTCCGAGGTTGGAAACAAGTGCCAGAGCATCAACAGAGATTGTGGGGATTATTTTTCCCATTAAAAAATAAATGTTCCAGAAAAAATAATAAAAAGAGAAGCACCTAATAAATAAACCAATAAAAAAACTGGAAACTAAAAGAAGATAAAAACTAACTGAACCCAATAACTGAATTAACTCCATGTGACCCAGTGGACCACTCTTCAACTCAATGATCAATCATAGACAATGGTGAGTGCACCCAAACAGGAGCCTGTACAAACATGAATAACAGAAAAGAAATATAGCCGTGAGTATTAAAACTCAGTAGTCTATTCCAATATCTATTCCCAATGCACTACCATTAATATTAAGAAACATCAATTATATGTTTGAACTGTAATATATTAAAATATTGATTTCTACAATTTTATCTGGAAAACAATGTACAAACCATTTTTCTTAGTCATTTGAAAAACCAAAACCAATGTTTTTGAAAAAAATTCTTTTTTGAAAACATTATCATAACAGTTAGGAAAAAATGCACTTTTTTATGAAAAAAACCACATAGGGGTACCAAGGCAGATACATAAAGGTAAATGTTAATAGGTGTGCTAGTATCACCATAACAGTTCAATAGAAAAAAGTAACACTAGAAATAGGAAAACCCACGATATCAAGAATAATCCAAATGACATTAATACCTGTGACCCCATATACAGTAGCATTCCACTTACGATAAAATCTAATTCTCTAAAACCCTCGAACATAATTTCTAAGGCAGGTCTATAGAAAATACCATAGCAATAAACACAAATATATATGCCTATTATGGTCCACTATTCAGTACCATAACCTACAAGTGCAGTACTCAGCTCAGACAATTCTCTCAGTATGTTAGGTTCGTATGTCGCAAGTCTTAAAGGAAGAGAACAAATAGGTATTGCCGAGAATCAAATCACAATGTATATTTATAATATTATTTCATAGTTGTTATCACCCCGATTCCCCCAACAGATTTCCCTCATGATTTAAATTCAAGAAATACCAATGGTTACCAATCGAGGAAACCATATAAAGGATCTCAGGGATTCCATACTGAGTAATTCCCAGCCATCCCATGTCAACGATTCATGAGGAACATCCATAAGGGTTTTACAACAATCACTTTACATAAATTTTTAATGTGTCTAAAATATCATTAATTAACTTATAAAAAATCCTACTTTTATCAAAAGTGCAATTTACACATTACCAAAAAAGACGTAAACACATCATTTAAGAAATCAAAATATTGATGAAACACATTTTAATATAGTAAGACAACACACTCATGACCTGACCATTTTTAATGAAATTTCAAAACATGCTTAAACATAAACCACACTTTTTCAAAATCAAAATCACTTGGAAAACCATATAAAGAACCAATTTTGTTTTTCAGACTCATGATACATTTTTAAACCCCCGATATTTATTTTACACCACCCTTTACTCTAAAAAGACAAACAAGAATTTTATAAAGAAAACAAGGCATGAAATGTTGAATAAAACAATTTAAATTTAACACACTATGAATTATGAACCCCAATCTTCATGCCACAATTTTATTTAAAATGTTTAACCTTTTTTTGAACATTACCAACCATGTGTGTAAAAATCTGGTATTCACAACTAGATAAAACAAAAAACCCATTCATAAAAAACAATTTTTTAAATTGAATGAAACCCAGAAACACCTTCTTTTACAGTTCACATTAGAAATATAATTTAATAAAAGTTTGAGAAATTCATAAAATAACGACAAGAGGCGCAACATGGTTATATGTCAAAACACACCTAATTTTTCACAAAAACACTAGTATAAAACTAACAACACATAAGTAAATTTAATATAAGACTTCAATCACTGACCACATAACAGCTGACTGGCCTGAAGACTGGTCCAGTAATATTTAATAGGTATATGAAGTGTGAAAAACATTGAAGTAGTTTTTCATAAATTTATAATGAAATTTTAAGGTGATTCCAACCTCATGATCAATGTGTGATGACAATGGACCTTCGAACGTAAGTCACGACGATGATTCTCACTCAAAAATTGCTTGTTTGGGCCATAAAAAATTGACTCTTCTAAAATAAATATTAACGGATAAAAACTATAACAAAACTAAGAAAAATGACATAGCCCAATAGAGGAGGGTATACTTAAGGGAGAATTTTTCATGATGGAAGGAGTGGCGCACCGGTAGGGGATCCCACCAGAAAAGGCGACACACCATATGAGGATAGTTCGAAGGTTGTGTGTGCCATTAAAAAGGGAGTTGGGGGTTTTGGGTTGGCCGGAGAAGCTGTGGCTGCCGTTGTAAGTCAGACAAAGGAGGTAGTCGGTCGGAGGAAGGCATCGCTAGAGGTCTGAGAGGGTGTTGGTGTGGGTGAGCCCAATGGGAGGTGGGTAGGGCACTGGCTGGGTGAGGCCGGTAGGGGTCCACGATAGGGTGGCTGAACTGAAGCAGGGGGCTAGTGATGTAATGGTAGAGTGGAGCTGGCGGTGCATCTAGGAGTAGAGGGAACAACTGGGAGGGGTCAGGTGCAGTTGGAGGAAGGGAGACATCAAAGGTGGGAGGCTGCACGTGAAGCAGAAATAGGGGGAAGGGGGAGGAAAATATGCGTTCACTAAACCCTAATGAAAATTAGTTAATAGTATAATAATAATAATAAATAAATAAAATAACTAAATAAAAAATTATATATAGATTTTAATTTAGACTTCTAATTACAAAAAAATAATGAATTTAAAAATAATAAAAATAAACCGAAAAATAATAATTATTATATAGAAAAAAATTATAGTGGTAAAACTAGTAATAATACTAATATTAATACATAATTATTCTTATAATAAAATCATGACTACAAAAATTAAGATAAGAAAAGTATTTATTGAATTTTAATAATCACAAAAAAAATTAATAAAAAAATATTAAACATTGTAATTAACGTTTATTTTAATTACCAAATCATTTAGTGTCATTTTCGGAGATTGGGCAATTAAGTCGTTACCCCAGTGGAGTCGCACGGGTTTTCCGAAACACGCTCTGCACATGCACCCAACAAAATCAAACCTAAAACATGCAATTTTCTTAATACAAACACATAAAATTGTTTGATACTCAACCTGGTCCACAAAAAAAATATATTTAATTTTTCTAAATAATCTTTATTTAATTAGTGATTTATTATTTTTACAATATTCATTCCTTGTGAAATAATGTGTTGTGGATATCAATATTTTTTTGTAGAGTTTGGTTGTGTTTTAGGACTTCTGCAGTTGGTTTATGTGAGTCCCTTGATCTTTTTGGTCATGTGTTGGTATTTTCCACCTTATTTATGGGTATCTTTTTTATTATATTGAATTTTTAGTCAACTAAAAAGGGTGTGAATTATAATAATTAAGGTTTGTATATATAGTATATATATATGTCCCCCATGTACATATTCCATCATGGACCAGGGAATATGTGCATTATATTAGGGATTTATGTGTATATATATAGGTATGTGCATGCTAGTGTGAGCGGGTTACGAGTGGTTGATGCATTTTTTACAAGTTCCAAAGTGTTCGACACTGCCAGGTTCCTCTTTGAGGTAGTAAAACCCCTGAGTTTTCATTTCCATTAGTTTTCCTTTGGTTCTTGGATTTTCAAATTAAATCATTATCTTTTTGAAAAGCTATATGGTACATGTAGTTAGTTTTATATGACGTTTTCAAGTAGAATGAGTGTATTAGAAATAATATTTTACAAGGAAAATAACTAATGTTCTTGTGTGTTTGTGAATTATGTGTTTATTGAAATGTTGAATGAACATTCCATGGTAATCTGGAAGGTTGAGTGGTGTTTTAACCATTGAAATATTTGGTTAGGTTGGTTTGAACCATGCATTTGGATTTATATGTGAAATAAGTTTTATTCCTTTGATGTGTATGGGAACTAGATCATGATAGAGTTTTTTGATTTGGAGACATGTGTTGTATTTTATAAATGATTGAAATTGGTTTTTTTTGGGTTGAAATTAAATGGTGGATTTATGAAATTGGATTTCAAATGCTCTGATTTCTTGTAGAGTATCTCATTAGATTTAAGCACAACTATGAATGCATTATGTGTACATGTGGTTGTGGAATCTTGTGAAAATTAAACTCTAGGGATTGTGTCCCACATGAGTATTTCTTCTCAAATTTTATTTATTTTCCCTATAATTATTCCATTTTTTATAAAAAATAGAGATGTTTTACTTCTTGTGTTCCAAAAATAAATTCAATTTGATAATTGAGGGTTTTCAAGTTGTCCTTGAAACATGGTTGGGTGTGTGTGTGTTTGAATACTCTAGCTTGTTTTTTATCTTGCAAACATTTGGTGTGTTTTAATTTTGTTTAAAAAAGAAATTGAGGGTTTTTTGGGAATGCTTGATTTAGGGTCCTATTTGTCCACTTCTGTAAAAATAAGGTATTTTGGGTTGTTTTGAAATGGTTAATAACATTTTAATATAAGGTAAAGCATTGTGAAGCTAACGACCCAGTTGGCATTTTAAATTGGTTGTTTATTAATGGTTTGATGTGTGCTATTTGTATGAGGCCCACTGAGAAACATTGAAACGTCATGTTTGGAAAAACATTCTTTAGTTAGGTCTCTTGCGTCAATTGTTAATAATGTGATAGGAGGGTCCTAAGTATAGAACATTTTTGGTGTAATTATTATTTCATACAGGGCACTAACCCTGAGGTTGTTGGGTGGTGCTATAATTATGTAGTGTTCTTGGTCATATATGAGGCTTGTTATTTTAATGTGTGGCACACAACATTATATACATATCCTGGAAACCTCACATAACAAATAAGATTACTGAGAACGATTGCTAAAATGGATGTTCATGTACCGTGAAGTGTCCCATAGTATGTGAACATTTGGGATTATTGCTATGGGATTGGGCCCATCAGTCTGACCTATGAAAGTGTGGTCATGATTAATGGTGTTTGATTCTGTCACGTGTAGCATGCTACCGGGGATTTAGTCACATGTATTAGTATATTTTGGTCTTTCTATGAGTTCCTAGGATTATCGGGATCCATTCATATCAGCACTATTAGTATCATTGTCATTTCCACGTGTAGAATCATAATCTGGATCTTGGTTTTTCTCTTTTCAAGGAAAACCTCTATTTATGGTTGATTTTATTAAGGATTCTAAATTTGATGACTCAGAAAAGATTGTGGGCACCCCTATTTATTTAATTTCTTAGTTTATTCATTATAAGTGCAACAGAATTTTGATAGTTAGTTTTCTAAATGAATTGTTTATATGAATACCTTATTTTTATAATTATAGTTTATTGTACTATTCTCATATTATTGGGAATTTGGAAATGGATGGATTATGTGGCTAAATTTATGAATCCCTATTGAGAATTTTAATGATCTAACCAATCTTATCTTTATAGATGCAGGTTCAGTTTCATGCTTTAGGTTCTTGATTAGTCTGCCCATGTGAGGCAGGTTGTTAGTTGTTGGAGGTGACCAAGAGGTCACACGGAGTTATGTGCAGTATTTATTTCGTGTCACAATTTGTTTTTTCCTTGTTTTGTTTTTATTAATTTATTTATCATTATTTTATGTGCTGAATCATTCATGCCAGTTATTTTTTATGCCAGTCACTAGTTACCATCCTAGAGGGATCGGGAAGGCCCCTTGGGACTTGTTGTGGAATGACTCGAGTGAACTGTTCAGGGTCGATTAGGATGGTTCATGACAAAATGGTATCATAGTAGGCCCTTGATATTTGGAATGTCTTGTAGATGGAGATTAGGATTGTCAGGGCTGAAGAGGTAGGTTACTTGTCCATTCCTGATCACCACAACACGTGATGGTAACTATATTACTTGGGGTAGTCTAGGTTTTGATTCTTTTTTCATTGGTTGTTTCATATTGAGGGATAAAAATGGGCTCAAATCAATTCATTTTGTGGTCTCACGTGGTGTGGTATCCCATGGGCTTCCCATGTTCTCGGTTGAATGTCCTATTAGATTGCTACCTTACATGGGGCATTACTCCGCACAATGTCTCTCGGTTAGGCATATGAACTTGTTACTCATTCTAGTGGGTTGTTTCTAGTTTTGTTTGATTTTGATCTCAGATTATTTGAGTAAAATTTGGGGTGTGTTTGGATTTGATAAGTAAAATAGATAGTTCTACCATGGTATACATTATGGAGGGACACATGTGAGTGAGTATGTATGGAGTGTGCGTATGAGGGGGTGGAACTTGTTTATAGATGATGTAAGCGAGATTGAATGAACATACATGTGGGAGTTCCTATGGTTAAATAGGTGAGTTTACAAAATATAAATTTAATGGTGCTTTTTGGAAAATAAGAATATTACATGGGTATGTTTATGTTTGGCTTGTGTTCCTATTTCCCTAGGCATGGGCCGTTGATTTGACAAAGCCTTGTATTGATGCTGATCGCAGTCATGTTATTCATTCTATTTTGACTATGCCCAGTTTTGGGTTCTTTTCCATTTTTTCCTATATAACAATGTAATAAATTTATGTTAGAGGCATTAGTGTGGTTTTTTGGAATTTGAGTGAGCCTTTGGGTTATTGGTAATTCCCATATATTTTAATATTCATAACATCCCACAATTATTTGAGGGTTTATTTCTGGACTAGTAATGGTGGGATGTCTCATCACAGTTAGAGTTCTGAGTGTAGTTAATGGTGGTATGATTCAATGAAGGTTCCCCATCTTGAATGGAGTGAATTATACAAGAACCTGTCTCCAAGAAACCATCTTTTTCAGTAATGACACCTAGTTTTTATGTACCATTCATTTGTGTGCCACCAATGTGGCTAGTTCGGGTATTCTACGCCTTTATCTTGCACCTCTTTAAAAACATTCCACCAGTGTAGTCATTTTAATCCTTAGGATTAAGAAGGATTTTGGGACTGAAAGATTCAAATTCATGACTATGAGGAAGGATATACTTCAACCACTAGGGCCCCAAACCCAGGTTTCAAGGTAATATCCGCACATAGTTAGGAGTTTTCAGGGTTTTTTAGAACCTCAGTGTGGTTTATGTTTTTAGTTTTGGGATGGAAATGTACATTGTCTCCTTATTGTATTTGTGTTTCCTTTGTATTCCAATACTCATTGTGGGGGTGTGAAGAACTTGTCCAACCGCAATCTAAGTGGACTTATCTGTTCTTTGTGTTGTCCCTAGATCACTCTAAATCCTTTAAAGGGTATTTAGGCAATAAATAAATAGACCTATATTAATTTTGAGTTTAGCATCAGCTGTACTCGTTGGGGAAATGTTATGTGAAATCAATAGTAATTTCTTATGGGCTATTTCTTTTTTTGGGTTCCTCTCTGGTGTTTTCCTCTAGTCTGTTTGTGATTTTTGGCGGATTCCCCCTTTCCAGTGCCCTCATGCATTAGTTAACCTTAATTTTTTTTAAATGTTAGTTCTAATGGTGTAATTTATATTATCTTATGCTATAAAAGTTTTATTATATTAGTTGGAAGTTCTCACATGCTTCTCCCCCCTCACTGCGGTGGTTTGTTTGGTTTTATCATTTCACGTTAGTGGAATACATGTCTTGAGGAGAAACCTCTACTTTTCCTCCTTTATTTTGAGTTGATGTTTCGTTTTGGTTTGTTGACTGTGAATTGGGGAATAAATAGTCACCCCAATGATCTTTTTTCTTCTCATTTCATTCAGGCATGTACTCAATTTTTGTGTATCTTTGCGATTGGTATCTTTTGGGGTAAGAAAGTGTCTCTAGTTTAGAGAATGGTCACACCCCAACTTCAGACACCTTATTTATTCTTTTCTCAGTCTCGTATAGTAGGATGAGGTTTAATAAGAACCCAGTTGGAAAATTATAAAGCATGTATATTTTCTATAGGTATCGGGACATTACATAGTCACCATACCATTGGCGGTTATCGCGAGTCTTGTCCCGCTGAATGCGTGGTCGCCCAGTAGCTCAAATAAATAATAAATTAAGTAAATAAACTATGTTAATTTAAAATTTTACCCAACTGAAATTTTATTATGACAAATAATGTTAATGTTTAAACAAATGAACAATAATTTGATTGCACAAATGATAGTAATAATATTAATTCATATATTTATAATAAAATTATCATTTAATTATAAAAATAAAAATAAAAATAATATTATTATTATTGTAAATAATTTTTTTTATTTAAGGAAACACATGGGGCGTAATGCCACCCATTCTCTCTACGCACCGCAGCCACACGAGGCTGTTGCTACCTCCTCCCTATCCTGACTGCCCAGTCGGCCTCTTCCTCCCCATGCAAAGCCCGCCGCGGCTCCTCCCTCTGACATACAGCCACTGTGGCTTCACCTACGAAGCACCGGTGAGCCGCTATCCTACACATTCCCCCCATGCTATCTCGTACCCACTCCTCAAACACCATCCCGCTACCCCCTCTACCTCGCCAGTAGTCGCATCCAACCCGCATCCTTATTCCAGCAGTCGATTCCATCCCTCTTCCGATCATTGTTCGACCAAGTTCAACTGACCTCTGGTCACCGCCCTACTCCCGGTGACTAGACCTCATGAAGTTCCTCCTTTCCAGCCGCCCACCGTCATCAGCAGTAGCCTAATCTAGTGTCTTGACCCCACTAGTGCCCTCTCCGGTGGGTGTGACCCCACTAGTACCCTCCTCAGCGTGACACAAAATATTGAGTATGCAAGGACCTCCTCGGGTCATGTTCTTGTGTGTTCTGACATCCTCCCTCGAAGGCGAAGCAGAATGAATCTGTTTTGGTTTCATCCAACATACATGGTTTAGATTTATGCATGTTGTTTGTTTTCACACTAATTATGTTGTGTCCAATATGTGTTTTATGGTTTCTATTATTTTTGGTGTAGTGGGTTGAACACTTCGGTGAATTTTTTTGACGTCACCAATAAAAGGATTATGCACTGAGTATTTAGCTTAGTTTTTCTTTTAAGGAATGTTCACATTGTGTATTGACATTATATTAGTGGTTTTTATGATTTCTTAATTCCAAAATATATATATTTAATAATTTGTTATTTATTATATTTACCATATTCGTTCTTGGTGAAATAACCAATTTTGAATATAAATATTTTTGGTAGTATTTGGTTGTGTTTTATGAGTTGTGCATTTGGTTGATGTGAGTCCCTGATACTTTTTGGTCATGATCTGGTCTTGGCCACCTTATTTTGGGGTATCTTTTGTTGTTATAGTCAATCTTAAGACAACAAATGACTGCATGCACGCATATACATATGGTATATATATATATATATTATAAGTATTTCATATATATATTCTCTCATGACATGAGGAATACATGCATTTGATTATGAATATATGTGTATACATATAGGTATGTGTGTGTGAGTTCTACCAGGTTACGTCTGGTCATTGCCTTTTTTGACTAGTTCCAATGTGTTTTGCATGACCCTGTTTCTGTTTGAGAGAGGAGAACACATGCATCTTCCATTCCATTTTTTTTATTTTATTTGAGGAGTTTTAAATCAATTTATTAACTTTTTATCCACCTCTATTGTACCTATAGTTTTTTTTTCTATGACATTTACATGTTAAATGATTTTTTAGGAATATTATTTACCTAAAAATTGACACATGCTCTTGTCTTTTTATGGAAAAAGTGCTTATTGAAATTTTGAATGAACTTTGAATGGTAATTTGGAACGGTGATTTGTGTTTTCCCAATTTAATTATTTGGATATGTTTGTTTGGAACATGATTTTGGTTTTATATGTGAAAAAATGTGCTTTCCTTTGATGTTTTTTGGAACATGATTTCAAAAGAGCTTCATGATATGGATACATGTGTTTTATTTTATAAATAAGTAAAATGGTTGGTTTTCGGTGAATATTTAATTATGGATTTACAATATTGGATTTCAAATTCTTTTATTGGTTCTTTATAGTCCTATTGGATGAATCCACCACCATAGATGCATTAAGGGAACATATGGTTATGCAATCATGTGAAAATGGAACTATAGATCTATTCATCCTTATGATTACATATTCTACCCTTCTTTTTATTTTCCATAAAATTCTCCCATGTTTTCTAAAAATTTGGGAAGTGGTACTCTTTTTGTTCCAAAAAGAACATCAAATGGGTTCATGTGGTTAGGGCCAGTTGGAATTGAATCATGGTTTGGTGTGTGTGTGTTCAAATGAAATGACCCTTTTGGTATCATATGAATTATTAGTGTGTTTAAATTTGGATTTTAAAATCACTTGAGCACTTTTTGGGAAGGATTGAATTTGTGGGCTTGTTTGGCCACTTTTCTATAAAGATTGTATTTGGGGATGTTTTGAAACAGTTAATATGGATATAATTAATAGTTGAATATTGTGAAGCTAATGGACATGTTGGAATTTTAAATTTTGTGTTTATGAAAGGTTTGATGTGTGGTATATGCATAATTCATGTTTGTAATATTTGAAATTTTATGTTTGGAAAACCACTCTTTGGTTAGGTCTCTCGCCTCAGTTGTTGATCATGAGATAAAAGGGTACTCGATATGGGACCATATTTGTGTAATTATTATTTAATGTAGGGGACTAACCATGAGGTGGTCGGGTGGTTCCAATTTTTTGTAGTATGCTTGGTTATATTTGAGGATTGTTTTTTAATATGTGCCACACCACATTATGAACTTATCATAGAAACCTGGCATAGCAAGGAGCATTACAAATAATAATTGATTCACTATATGTTCATGTTTTGTCTATTGGACCACGTATTAGGTGGAAATTTGGGATAATTATAGTGGGATTGGGCCCCTCAGCCTAACCTGAGAAAGGGTGTCTGGGATTTAGGGCATGTTATTCTATCGTGTGTTGTAGGATATTGGGGATGGAGTCTTAGGTATTAGAATGTTCCATTATTCCTTCTAGTTCCTAGGTTTACTGTGATCCAATGGTTCGAGAAATATTAGTTCCATTTCCTATGATGTGTGTAGAATCATAATCTTGATCATGGTTTTGATCTTTTCTTGGATAACATTGTATGTATGACTGGTTTTAAAAAAGATTTCAAAGTATATGATTTAGAAAAGATTGTTTGCACAACAATTTATTTCTTTTCATTGTTTTTCTATAATAAGGGCAATATAATTGAGATTTTATGTTTATAAAATGCATTGTATATATGAAAAAATTATTTTTATATCTATAGTTCAAAATAGTAATATGGGTCTGTTATGAAATTTGGAAATGGATTGATTATGTCGTGAACTTGGGGATCCATACTGATAATTTTAATACTCAAACCTATCTCATAATTTCATATGTTTTTTTGGTTTCTTTGTTCGTGTTCATGTATCATCCTCCAGGTAGGCTGTTACTTGTTGTACGTGACCAATATGTCACATAGAGTTATGCATAGTTTTTTTCTTGTTGTTGCTAGTATTCTTTTCGTTTCTATTGTTTTTATTAACTAATTTAGCTTTTTTATGGGAAAATCATTCCCAACTATTTAATTTTGATTCCCAACAATCCTTTCCGTCCTGGATGGATCAGGAACATGCCTTGGGACTTCCTACAAATCTGCTAAGGTGACCGGTTTAGGGGCGTCTCAGGATGGATGTTGACAAAAACACATTTGTATTTAGGAATATTATATATTATTAGGGTTCTATATCGTCCAATGATGCATTAGTTGAGGATTTATATGACTTTTCATAATGACGTTGAGAGTGAGAATGATTTTGTTCACAACATGCCACCTATAAATTTTTATTCACTTTATATACCATGGAATTTTTGTTTGTTCATAACATATAGATCATACATTTTATATCTTCAAAATAGGTGGCGTGGTCACTATTTTATTCATATCCTAAAACAATTTTTTTATTATAATACTATTTGAGGTAAATATTTAAGTGGTAAATACTATTTAGTGTGGACATTTTATTCACAATAAGGAGCAAAAAAATTTCTTTTTTTTCAAAACCTGAATAATAGACTTTTTTAACAAAAAAATTTGTTATTTATTTATAATTTTATAATTTATCAATGATAATGTATGTTCCCAATTTAGTTTTATGATATTTTTCATTTAAATTTTACATTTACATTCCATTTTTTCTATGATTATGATACATGGATAATATTAATTTTCTCATTATTTAAAACTCATTTTCAATGATATAAGTTTGATAATTTGATTTTATGTGTCCTTATATCATGAATTATTAAGATAACATACCATTCCCTATTCATTTTAATAAGATAATTATACATTTCTAATGTTTTCTCATATATGTATAATCTAAACCTTGATGGATTGTTGATATATATAACCTTAATAATAATTTGAGCACCCCACTTTATTATGATTCCCTTTCCAAAGCAATGAAGATGATGGTTGCTTATGATAAAGTCAAGAAACTAGTATACTAATGATCAACTAAGCATAAATCATTAAAATTGCAATAAAAAATGTTAATATTCTTAGTCCATCCTTAAAAACTATAAACACTTAATAATTTTGATTATGTAAATATTTTAATGAATTAATATTATACTTTTGGAGATGATTTACTACCAACATATGGTTTTCTTGAACCTTTCCACTTTTTATGAATAATGGTTTTCAAAATAAATGTTTTTATCCTCATACCTAGGTGTGTAGGTGTTGGATAACACATAATTAATGATAATATTAAATAATAAACTGTTAATTTTTTGGAATGGTAATATTCATATTTAAACATATAATTAATATACAAGATTCCATTCATTAAAATATCTAAAGTATGTTTTTTAAAAGTTTATCTTCAAAAATCATGGAAAAATTTCATTTAATGAAATTTAAAAATTATAAATCACTATAAACCATTAATTACATTACCATGGTGATTGTTTGAATAATTATCTAGGTATAAATGAATGGGGATCTATATCAATATTTTAAAGCGTGCATGAAAAAATCATAATCGTTAATTTTTTAAGTTGAAAATATGATATGTATAAATAATAAATGTATAATAAATTATTATAATTGATGATTATATAGGGTAAGATATATGATTAATTTTATAAATTTTTTTACTAACACTGTAATTTTTATTATACTGGTTATTAAAGTGATTTCATCGAGATTGAGAGTAATGTTAATTGTTTTTAGATATATATTTCATTTCATTGAGACAAATTAAATATTTTATAATAATTTTATATATTATAAAAAATAATTTTATTCCATTTGGGTCACAAGTATGATTTTTTTGGATCATGGAATACCATTTTCGTCATTCTAGTTGTTTCCAAAATATAGGGGGTGGAAAATAAGATATTTTAAAAGAAACTGTGTGGGAAAACCATTTGAGTTCCCCTTGAACAATAGTAAGTCATGAATTGTTGGCACAATGTTTTCTAAACCATAAACATAAACTGTGCATCCCATATATTTTGAGAAATATAAAAATTATATTATTGAATAAATTCTTTTATAAACTTCTTTCACACTATAATCCCATATGCAGAAAAAAGGGTTTCTAAGAGAATTCAAATGGAGGATATTATATAATTTGAGGATTCTTCTATGTCCAACCTCTTATTTGAGTATATTCTACCTCTTTAGATCCTCATAAGTAAGATCTAATTTTTTTAAACCATTATCAATTATTCTTTAAATCATCAAAACTATTTTGATATAGGATCATATGAATAAATTTTTTATTATAAGGCCATTTTTCTGATTTCTATGAATCTGAGTAAAACACTGACTTGATACTAGATGTGCACTCCACAACAGAGCTATGGTATGTGGTCAATAAATTTATTTTTATTTTTGGTTCCTATATAGATATTAGCCATTATGATTCCTGTTGGAAATTCTTGTGTGACCCTGTTTATATTCTGGTTAAATGTAATTAATGTAATAAGACATGTTATGGATTCTAAATGGTTATATTTGGATTTTTTATTAGTTTTTGGCTGAATTATGGTCAACCATGGGGTATTCCATAAATAATTACCAAGTTCACATGTGTTAAACCACCTAAATAGGTGAGTACCAATGTTTCCATAGTTATAGGAAGAACTTTTATAATTAAAGTGTTATGGATTGATTACTTGGATAATTCCAACCTCCTCAAGTAATGTTTATATTATATTTCATTCTTGAGTTGTTAACATGATTTAATGGTTTCAGGTTCAATGAATGGGTGTACACATTAAGATGACATAAATGATTGAATGTTATTTTTAGAATTTTATTATATGAGTAGCTATATTAATTACTTGGTTTAATTAAAGGTAAATGGTTAATTGATTTGGATTACTATTTAGTTTATTGAAATTTCTTACCTGATTAATAGGGAATGTGAAGTTTGAGTGGGGATACTCAACTGATAAATTTAATGTGGTTTTGATATGTGAGTTGGTATACTTACATAGATATAAATAATAAGGTATTAATGATAAATCTATGAACAGATGGAATATAGATGTTCTGTGGTTACGGAACACCGTAATGGATGCATTGGATTAAGATTCTTGTTGGGTCTTGATTCTGTCAGATGCCAGGGGCTTTGTTATCCCATGGATCCATCATGCATTGGACTCACATCGGACATGTCTTGTATGGAATTCTCATTGGACTATAATGTGTTCTTATATGAGATTATATAAATATTATCCTAGGAATCAATGAGTATTTCATGGTTTATGACACCTTGGATCCTGACCTTCGTTGTCTTACACATGACATATGACATGGCCTTGAAAATTATGACATGTTTGGTTTAACAACATTACTGTGTATTTCTCATGATAGTTATATTTATACAGAAAGGATTTTGATGATTTGACATGTATGAGTTTATAGAGAGCCCATACTGGTTTCTGTTGTTATAAATATATCTACCTAGTATTGGAGATGAATTTTTTTGCAGGGTGCCTTGAAAGGCTAGTTAGTATCCCTAGGTTAGTATTAGACATTCCATGGGAACATTATTTTTCATCACTATAAAGAATAATATCTTGTTATATTAAACACCATATAATTTTCCAGATATTGTGTGATTACCCACTGGGATGTTATCTCACACCATGTGTGATCCCCCCTTTGGGACCCGTCCAGATTAGATTTCTATAGGTGTTGGTAGGGGAAAGATCGCTAACACAAGTTATTGATTGTTCCGTTGGATCAGGGGACCATGGTACCGAAATGAGGCATTTAAATCCACCAGGAAAATTTTTGGTGCCTTTGGACTTTTGGATACATGTAATATATTATATTTCCATATACAATTTTTGGATTCATTCAAGAAACATGTATATCCTACATAATCATATTTGAGACACTTTAGTATTTGTTATATATTTTAATTTGGTTAACTTTAATAGTTATATACTAATTCTATTTTCCACCTCTCTCTGCATGTTATTGACTTCCAATATGATATAATATGTTGATGAGGTCATAGTCTCCAAACTAAAACTCCTATTCCCTCACTTATAGTTTAAAACATCTGGAATATGGGGTGATGCTCATGAGGCCTTGTGACCAACCTGGTTCAAGGATCTATTGAGTGGCTAATGGGTCAGGATGTTCTAATTATCAAAAGACAAATCAAGTTTCCATTATGAATAAATATTCATTTTAATAAATTGTTGATATATTATTTCATCTCATAGGGTCTTGATATATTTTATAATTGACCATTGGAATGGATATCATAAATGGAGATTTTTAGAATAGGATATAACTAAGACAATGTTTAGGAGGAGGTGTAGTAATTTTGAGTTTTTATTTCTACCATTATATAAAAATAAAGATATTCTGGTCTACAATGAGATAATGAACAAGATTTTTCATTGGTTCTCAGACGACTTAATCATTATATTGATGGATGATATTTTAGTGTAATCTATATTAGTGGACAAAAATAAGAATTATATGGATATCATTCATCAAATCATTAAACAACATGAAATATATTGTAAGAATTCAAAGTTATAGTTTTAGATATAAGATGTCAATTTACCAGGGCATGATATATTCGAGAGGGGTAACAATGTTTATCATAAAATCATTTAGGTTATAATTTCTTGACAGAATCGCATATATTATTTTGATATACAAAGGTACTTGGGGTTATATTGTTATTATTATAGTTTTGTTCATGTCTTATTCATGATTATGACTCTAATGAAAACAAAAACCCAAATATGTGTTTTATTTGAATTGAATTTAGAATTTTTTAATATATTTTTAGAAATTACATAGAATGATGAATTCATATCCAATTCTGATCTATTATGAATAGAGTTCATGTTGTGATGTTTACTATGATGGATCATATACAAGACTAAGATGTCATTATGCATGGAAATTCAATGGTAACCTGAATATCTCAGCAACTATATCCCTGTGAGGGGAATAACCCTAAACATGACCCCAAGTTAGCATAATTCATGCATACACTCAAAACCTAGTTACACTATCTACTAATGGACTAGATTATGGTATACTAATATTATATGATTCTGAAGTATATTTTTACTTATAGAGATATAGATTTTATATTGAAATACTATGTTTAATATCTTGGATTATTTAATTTTTTCATTATATAAACTTTCCGGAATGAAAATGTGATTGTTAATGTGTTGAGAGTGATTTTGCTTACCCATTACTTGGTTGAGGCCATGGTGAAATGTTCCTTGATGATTTAGTTTTCTAATATGATCTTAAGAGTGGATGTGGTCAGTTGATATGTTTTCATTACATCTATAATGGCTAAATCATTATTTAACAATCATATTCTTCAAAATAGGTTGAATAAAATCATTTTCATTTATTTAGTAAAATCCTAATCATTAGTGAGACCATAGTTTAGTGGTATAAATCGTTAATTGGATCTTTATGTTTCTGATGTATGTTGATTATTAATTTATCTATTTGGTAGGAGTTGATGGATAGTGAAAACCTTTATTCTAAGTCCATTATGATTTGGAATGAAAATATATATAATGATTTGTGATGTTTATATGGGTGTCCTGGGATGAGGTGGTAGGTTGAAAACTTCATGTCATAATTCCTTACATTTTATAGAACTAAGGTGGAGCACTAGAAACTAGATAGTTTTTTGTAATCATTTTTCCTTTCTGATATTGAATTGGGATAATATTTCTATCATATTTTTCATTATTTTACCATATACACATTTTTTAAGTAGTTTATTTCAAATATCATTAAAAAAATTAAATTTTTGTCCCATTTACATAATTTCAATGTGAATATATAGGTGTATTAATTTTGTGGATTTTATATTTGAGAAGTTTTGATGATTCAAAAAGACAAATATAATGTTTATTTCAATAAAGAAATGATGTTAAAATCCTTGTTATTGATATATTTGAAAGATTTTCTTGGTTTCCATATAAAATTCACAATAAGTTATAATATATAGATGAAATGATTGACTGGGAAAGATAATCATATTCTTGAGGATATGTTATGAGCATGTGTTATTTATTTCTGTGGTTCTTAAAAGAATCATATAATTATATTATAATTTTAATATAATAAAAGATTCCAAATTTTAATTAATATGTATCCCAAAAAAGAAAAATACGGGTGGAATGTTGATATCCCTTGTGATGTGTAGATATGGGATAATAAACCATAATAAGAAGAAGTCTTGTAATCAAGAATATGTAATAGGAAAAACAAACTAGTATGAGTACAATGAATTCTCAAAATCATGAAAAATGTTATATACATAATAGATGGTGGTTTATAAATGATGAGGTTGATGATTTTGTATTTATAAGAGTTTTAACTATTTTAGGACACTATCATTTGTGAATGTAGTATATTTTGGAACCGTGGTTTAATGTCCCATTTGAGATCCTTGAGATACATGTAAAGGTGGTGTATCGATTGAACATTCAGTATCTTTTGTTATTAATTCTCAACATATTTGTTTACTACCAATATCAAGTGGTATCAACCAGACCCTCACCATGTGATTGAATCGGTATATATTGATCTGAAATACAACACAATAATGTATGAATAACCAATTAATATTATGGATCCTAATGATAAGGTAATATGTGTTTAGATAGTTAAATATGTCTATATATTACTGAACGTGACACATGATATCCATGATGCATGGGTGTGTGACTTATTAATGAGTAAGTAGTAATTTTTTTTCTTTTTGGCATAGATTCATGACTACATTATGGGGAGATTAATCCAAAATCATGGTTAGAATCATTACACCCATCTGGTCACAAGAATTCTTTAGTTTCAGATTATTTTACACTCTTTTCTATTATAGTTGATTTTGGAAGACAATGATTGGAAAATTATAATTTCGAAGGATAAAGGTTAGGAAAATAGGTTTCTTTCGGGGTTAATAATAACCAAGATGTATGGGTAAGTTATGTTGCATTGTAAATTTATTTAGTTTGACTATGTTTAGTAAAAAATACAACTCACTAATGAGATCTTGTGTGTGTCTTAGTTGTTATCTAGGGGTGTCCAATGGTTAGAGAGCGTGTTTCAAAAACCACGCGACTCCACTCTAGGATTCTACGCACCTTTTTTTGATGCCACAAAGGCCAGACATTGCTAGAAAACTGATTTTATATCCTGAATACTTACCATACACCCTAATATTAACCTCTATAAATTTATTATTTAATCTTTTCCATTTATATTTTTAAACCTAATCCCCTACTAATCCTTATTAGACTCGACCTAAACATTGAAAAATGTATTTGGGGATTATCCCTTTTCATTCATGATGATTTTCTACAATTCTTTATAGAACTTTTTTTTGGGTATGTGCGTTTTTTATCATATTTTATCCATTTATCTTAGATCCTCTATCGATATCATCCCCCATTATCTCGTTAGAACATGAATGGGAAGTGGATACTATATATACAAGGTTTTATATAGATTTGATGGGTTTTCTCGAGGACCTTTGTTCGTGAGGACATAATATAGTTGTTTGGAATAATTTATTTAATAGGCAGATAGTTTTCACTATTCATGATTTATGTGTCCCTATAGAAAGTTGATATATAACTAATTTCAATAATGTCTTTCTAATTCATTTTTTATGTAAATGATTTTTTTTATAAAATTGGATTCTTTTAATGAAATTAAAATTAAGTGTTATTTTTATAAAAAAATCATCATAAATACTATTTTTTTGATGAAATTCTTTAAAGACTCTTTTTTATCAACATTTTATTATCATGAATGTGAGAGATAGTTCATAAATATTCAAATTATTTTCAAATTGTGATCATGGTTTTCAAATTGTAATGGGAAAACATAACACATTCTGAATGTTGGGTGTGTCCGGAATTGGAATTGTCACCAAAGCTTGATACAACACCAGTGGTTATTTTATTGATATCGACAGACTATAACAAGGCTCAATACTAGTTAGATTAAAATTATGATTGTCTTAGATTTCGTTTTTATATATGAGTTACTACTCCAATAAGATATATCCTAATATCATGCTTTGTCATTGATGAATGGTTTTGTACGTAATGGTTCATTTTAGATTCAATTTCTCATTTTCACACCTTATGATGTATTCTTATATAGTTTTACTTATGATTTAATATTATCTTACATGTACATGATATATTTCTGGTTTATATAAATATGAGACGTTTTTATAAAAATAAAAGGTTGTTTCACAATATATCTCACTAATAACATTTATTTTATAAACATGTTTTTCTTTAATGATAGAACTAACATGTTTAGTATATTAGACATTAATTAGACTCTATGGTAAAATAATACTATTATTTTTTCAAACACACTACTTTTACAATTAGTAATTTTTAGATTTGTGTCTTCATGATTTTGGTAATGGGAAATGGATCACATAGTTATGCAAATTATCCTAGATTTCATTCCCTCTTTAGTGAGATAAATAGTCACATGGAGAATCATTTTTATATTTTCATGTATTTTTCTATTATTTTACATTTTTCTTTATATTGAATATGTCTTGGTATTATACTATTCGTCTTATTTTTACACTTTTAATTTATTAAATATCATTTATACATGAAATTTTGTTTCTTGTCTTTCATTCAATTAACTTAAAGAGGACCTCCTTGGGTGACATTTTAGGTTGAGCCATGTTGGTTCATTACACATATAGAACAATATGGTTGTTTTTATCATACTTACATGAACATAAATGTGTTTATAAATCCGATTAATATTATAGCATTCAAGGGTTTCAAATTAAATAGATCCCAAATTTGTAAGGTATTTTGATAAATCAAATATGTCATCATTGAGTTATAATTCTTTGCATAGATTTTTTTATTTCAGTTTTACCATATTACATAATAAATATATATTATATATTTATATATATTACCTCAATTGAAATTGAAAATTTAAAATCCTGACACTTCTTTATTGAATTTATTGTTATAAAATTATAAACTTGTTAAGAATAATAAACACCATTATTATGAAATTTTTTCACTCCATATCAATATTATTTATTACTTCCTATTTTTTGATAACATATTTTGATCTATAAATATGTATTATTAAATTTTTACAAACATATTTATTTGTATAAATTTATAGGATAAAATTTTATTAACCATTTTTTCTATGTTGGATTCCATAATAGTATTTTCAAAAAATTACAGGGAGGGTTTCTCTATTCCCCACCACACATTATATCATAAAATATTAATCTTCTTCGAAAAAAGTCAAATATTTTCAAGGATTTAAAAATAAAATTTCTGTAGATATGATATACAATTTTCTCTCCTATGAAATTCTAAAAACCAAATGTTTAATGTGTCATGTAAGCTTGTTTTCCCACAATGTTATAATGTTTTTATGAAACCTATTTTTTATGATTTCAAAACCATATTATAATTTACATCAACAATATATATTTTCTAAATAATAATGTTTTATAAAAGACGACATATATTTTTCGATAAAATACACCATCTTTGAGACAGATTTTTATGAACTAATCTAATTCTTGAATTCATTTTTTATGATACGATTTAAAAATGTTAAAAAAACCATTATGTTCTAATGGGGTCCTTATAAAATATTATTGATTAATATATAATTATAAACAAATATATATTTATATATGATGACATTCATGATCCTATCGAACAATAATTCATTATTTTAGGTTTGAGATATAACTAGATATGAATTTGTCATTAGTTATGAAAGTATAGTGAGTAATAGGTGATGAGTTGTGATGATCATGTCCCAAATAGTTTAGAGGATGAAATTCCTAACCCGTTATAAAATATTACATCATATTTTATATCCAAAAGACTTTTTAATTGGTATCTATCTTTTAATACCTAAATTAGATTGTAAATTTTTTCTAATGATTATTTTATAGATATATTTTTTTATTATGCTATTTATCAATTACATGCCACATTTCCAGGTCATATGTTTGTGATTAAGCAACATCAAACATGTTTCCAATCCCGCTCTCTTACACTATGGTACATGTATATATTATTTAGACTATATTCCATTAATTATAAAACACTATTATTTTTCATTGTTCTTTTTATTTATATATTTATAACATGATCATTTTTCTCATATTCTTACTATCTAACCATTAATATATTATTGATAAGTGTTCCATTAATGTTTATTTGAAATAAATCCTTCATTATATATCCATTTCTAATGTTATGAAGATTCTTATAACCTATGTTGTGTATATAAGGGCGTATAGTGTGTTTCAATTATATAAAAATGTCCATGAGTATTCTAATATAATATTCTTATGTAGCTAGTTCTAAAAAAACTAATCCTTGGGGTTAATGTGTTGTGTGATTATTATTAGTAATAATATTTATAATAATGAAATATATAAAATAATTTCTTGTGTTATCTCAAATTGTATCAAATCCTATTGTAAACTATGTCTTATTGGAATTAGATTTAGGAGTTCAGGTCTGGGTCACCTTTTTTGTTTTTATAGTATGGTTTAATTATTTTTAGGGATTAGGATGATAACCAATTTGATAGAAAACATATTTGAATACTGAATATGGGTTTCCATCTTCAAATTTTTGTAATGTGGATATTATATGGTTTTTAATTTATGAAACACATATATTGATAAAAACATGTGGATGCATACTCTAGAATAGGTTCACTTAGGGGGATAAACTGGAAAACAGATGCTTGAATAATAACATGGTCTTAACATAATGATGAAAAATGAAGAATAACAACACACCATGTTTGGAGCATATGAGGGATATTATTTGGTAAATTTAAATATTTTAGTTTAAATTATAATATATTTAAATTATATTAAAAGACATAATAAAATGTTAGGTCATAAAAAAAGGAAAATAAAAATAGGCAACCAAAGTTAAACTAATTGATATTTTTTTTATCAAATTTTATCATAGATGGCGATAATTTATCATATGTTGAAATAATTTATTCATAGGAGATAACCTTTTATGAATGATATTTCATATTCAAATGGTCATTCACACTAATTTTATTTAATATTTTGATATCCATTTTTTTTATTTTTTTTGGGAAATAGGATCATGAAAATGTTGTTTTTAATGTTGTACCTCTATAACCTTAAATGGGTTATAGATATATAAAAATTAATATTTGTAAAAATGTATCAAAATATCAATAAAGTCCTATTTCAATAGAAAAAATTAGTTCTATAATCATTCCCAGGTTAGGAACATTAAAATTAAGTCTTGAGCCTTCTGTATATTATAGATATCATCATCAATTACTATTAGTGAGAGTTAAATAAAACTAAAACAAGTAAATTTATTTAAGGGAGGGAGAAAATTGAACACCCCGATACTTCATTAATAATTTTAATTTTATTAAATTCCTATTTTGAATAATTAGTTTATCCTAGAACACTGAAATAGAAAGAACTACAATGGATTTTATGAATATAAATATAAATTTCCCTAAATATGTTTTCAAATTGGAGGGTTTAAATTTATGTATCAAAATTATGAATTAAATGTAATTATACAAATAAAAATCAAATTTAATACAATTGAACTAATTAAATTCAATTAGTGTCAATAAAAAAGAAACAAGATAATTTTATTTTTGAAAATTAGTTATTCATAAAAAAAATTTATGCACTATGATTTATTATTTTTTGAAAGTAAAAATTGTTTCATTAAATCATGGTAAAATTTTTTTAATGTGAATAATCAATTAATAATAGTTCTAATAGAAATTGTAAGGAGACAATAACCAAAAACAATTTAATATATTAAAATTATATTTCAAACAAAAATTATCATTATAATTTTCAATTAAACACGTAAATACTAAAATTTATGTTTAATAATATGAAGGAATTAAATAATTTTTTTGATTTAGCATAAAAAATTTTAAAGTATTATTTTTTTGGATCATTATCAAATGATTAATTTTAAACTGAGTAATACAAAATATCGGTTTAAAAATTTAGAAACTTTAATGAAATTATAACGAAAGTATAAAAGAATAGAAATTTATAAAATATAAATAATATCTAAATATGAATTTGATATGAGTTATTGGACTTTTATTAATATTTATTTTACTTTACTAGAATATAAATTGGATTTTAGAACATAAGTTATCATTTTATCTTAAATTGTTTTTATGGATCAGAGATTTTTTATTTTAATGGTACATTTTATATATTTTTGAAATATAATGTTATAAAATGTTATTATTATTATTTTGTATCATATTAAAATTATATAATAAGATATATTTTATTTCTATCCATAAAATAATTTACAAAGGTCAAAAAACAATAAACTATTGTAAAAATAAATTATTATAAAACGTTAATATTGGGGTAAATTACTTAATGTTTTTAAAACAATTACACCTATGACATTTTTTTTGAGTTTAATGTCATTAAATAACACCATATCCATTATTTTACACTTCTAGATACACATTAATTGAATAGTATACCTTCTATTTCAAACATACCATTGCACTCACTTATAAATGGATCTATTCAACGCCTCGCTTCTCCTCACACAAAAATCTACTTAGATTGGTTAATATATTTACAAATTCATCCATAAACTCCTAAATATTTTAGTGAGTGTTTTTAATCTTCAATGGACAACACATCAAAGAATTAATACAACTTAAAAAGAAGATATTCCATGGAGTAATGTAAAATATTAAAAAATGTATCATTTTCATTTATATTTTTTTCACTCCTTTTTTGTACCAAAAATATATATTATACAATAATAAAATATTTTCATATTAATAATTATAATGATGAAATTTTATTATATTTTTAAATAATTATTTTATACATTCCACACATAAAAATTTGATTGTCGTTAATTTTATACATGAGCACTACTGCCTATATGAAGTGGAATATCATGTTTTTCTCTTTCAAAATTATATGGATATTAATAAATTGATATTTAATTAATGATTATGATATTTTTAAACTTATTAAGGTCATACAAATATAACAAAATATCTACCTTTATCCCAGTATACATACGAAATGTCATCCACATGTACATGCAAACTACAAACTCCATAGAATGGAAAATAATAGTTTTCACCACCACCATGATTGGGTGATTAGTAAATTTATTTCAATTAATAAATATCAAATATAGTATATTTCTGATAATATATAATGGTAAATTAGAAATTATATTAATAATATTCACAATAATTTTCCATTGAATAATTAACCACATAAAACATAGACACCAAGAGGAGAAATTATGTTCATATTCATAGTAATATATTCATAACAACTATCATATTATTTTATCCCATTAAAATAAAAATTTATCATTTTAATAAAAAAATTGGATTACATACAATAATAATGAATATATTGTAGCTAAATCACTTCATAATCATATTAATCCATTAATTATTGTATGTTTTTGTTTGTTTTTTTTAATCACCTCCATGAACAATGCAATAAATTTACATCTTGTTTTAACATGTAAAAATAATTCAGGGAAATATTTGATATTAATGACTAAATAATGGATTTTCAATATTTTATAATGTCAATGTAATTATATATTTTTATTACTAATATATAACTATTCATACATAAATATTACTAAAACAAGCACATCACTATGATCATATTTACAAATCATGAATAAATTTATCATGGAAAGAAATTTCATATTTTTAAATATTCATAAAGAATTATTTCTCATTCCTTGAATATTGTAATAATTAGGAAAATGATAACACTAAATAGAGATTGAAATCAACATTTTAATGTATGCATGAATCAATCAAGATCGTTATCATTTGATGAAAAAATTGAACTATAAAAAAGTAATAAATTTATTATAAATGTTATTTATTGATTATTTTATAGGGTAATAAGAATTAATATCTTTGAAATGGGTTATTAATATGATATATTTTATTATATAAGTGGACTAACCACATTTTTAGATGTTGAGAGTTAATGTATTCTTTTTACCATATGACTTTTCTTTATTTGATACACATGCCATATTTAACACTTGTTTTGTATTATTTGGTGCATATTCTATGATTTGGAAGTTTTTATTATATAGTAATCAAATATAATGTATTTAATAATAATTATCATTTTCTATACTTCATGGTTTTCTTTACTAGGTATAGTCATGATGTAATGGATTTTGATAGCTCAAACAACTTCTCTTTGATTTATAATGCATTAATTGGAACATCTTTAATATATGCATGGTTCATTTACAAATAATTTTTTATATATATTATTATTCAAATATATATTAAAAAATTTATAATTTTTATGATAATACTCTTCCATGATAAATTTAATTCACATAAAAATATAACATTGTAATGATTAATACCCTTCAATTTAATTACTATTTTCCCTCCATATCAAAATTCAATAATCCTAAATTTTTTATCCTTTAATTTTATATAATCATTATGTGAATTATTTATTTTATCATCATATTTATATTTACACACGTTTTATATGAATCTTTATTCAACCTTTTTATGAGGCAGTATTTCAAAAAAAACGAAGATGAAAATATTTATCCTCCCCAAATGTATTATTTATCATCCCCTATAAATTTATTCAAAATAAGTTTCGTGTGTTCAAAATGATCCATTATTACTATTTATTTCCAAATATTATTTTCAAATGTTTTTTGTCAAATTCTTGAATCCATCTTATGAAAGTGACTTTTAACATCATTTTTCTGATAGTATTAATAATATTTTATAAAAACTAATTTTATGATTTATTATCATTTTAACATTACCAAATTCAATACGTATATTAATTAGAATAGTTTTCTGGAATAAAATTATTAATTAATTTATGAAATACAACCTTATAGTGATTTATTTTTTTGTATAAACCAATCAAAATTTTAAATTCATTTTTGTTACACAATTTAGAAATGCTGTGAAACCCATTTTCTTTCCAAGAATTTTTTATGATATAGTGATTTATTAATTTCATATGGTACATATATGTATATATAACTTCATTTGAGATAATATATCACCCTCCAATACATTATAAAATATTATATATATCATGAAATTAGTATTTTCTTTGAGTCACGATATATGAGTTACTAATGTGAAGCGAGTTACGATGCTCGGTTTACTCATGTGTATTCTGAATAGATACAAGAACCCACATAAAAGAAATAAAAATATTTTTTAATTGAAAAATTTTTTAATTGGTCATAATATTTTGATTCCTAAAACAAAATTTAATTTTTTTAGGATTATTTTTGTTATTTATATTTATATATTTAAATGAAATTGATTATTTCCATGTCATATCAATGTAACTATTCTCCACAGATCATGTTTATTATATCCTAGTCATATGTTTTGATACATTACTGTTGGTTTGGGGTTATATGTCATACTATCATGAATTATTTACAACACATTTTATTCTTTATTCTTATTATTAATATCCTTCTTCCTTACTCATGTTTATAAAATGCTTTGATCTAACCCCAGATAAAATGTTTATAAGTTTCCCATTATTTATATTCTTACTCATCCATGTATTATATTTCTATTAACAATATTAAAATTTTTATTATAACATCTGAGGAATCTAGAAGGAGTTCTATTCTAGATCAATAATGGAGAAATGTTAAAAATTATTGTAACATAATAAAATTATATTACATTTTCAAAAAGACACTAAACATGTAGGTTATAAGATTATGAGATTATTGTGGTATGAAATGTTTATTTTATTTAATAAATATATGTTTTTTGGGATTACCATACCGATTATTGAAACATGTTGTAATTTATTCAGTTTTTATTCATTTGATGTAAAAATGTGAGTTTGGAACCCCTCAACATTTCCCTTATGATACACCAATTATAGCATAGATTTTACTAATTAATAAAAAATGCATGATTATTGATTCAACCCTTAATTCAGTTATCCCAAGAAAAAAATACACCTAGATTTTTTTTTAAAAAAATAACAAATAATAACTTATGGATATATAGACATTAAACATATAACATTCAACAACATTAGGTGTATCAATGCAATTAAAAATGAATCATATTTTTTGATTCATGGAACTATGATTAACCAATTTCTTATAATAAATATTTCACATAAACTGTGTATATAATAGTCCAAAATGCATGAAAAATATTTTTTATATAAGTATTGTAGAAATTCTAATATAGTATATCTTATAATAAGATCTCATCTGACTTTTAGGGATATTTTGGTTAATATTACACTATTGACCTATTACTACTACTGTATTCATCCCATTGGTTGATTATGACCACTAATATTAAATATTTAATGTAACCACTCTATGGTGTATCTATTGGTTGAAGATAGATCACCCACCACATGGGTCATAAATTCATTCTCAACAGGACATAGTAGTGGCTCTCACGATACAAGTGGATGATGATGATACCAACTGGCACAGATGAATAAATATGATGTATAAAAGGGATCATATACATTAATTATAGTCTTCAACTAGAAATATATAATCCATAAAGAATGATATCTTAGCCATTGAATTTACTAATAATTTTTTAAAACATGAGTAATGATACATAAACTAATGAATTCATTAAAATAATGCACTAACCCTCCTTGAATATACATTAAAAACTCTCCTTAAATAATAGATAGGTGTAAGAGTTATTTTGACATTAACCATTAAAATTTAAATTTTTTTTAAGGAAATATAGAGTCATAAAATATCCCTAAATAATAAATAATGATACACCAATAACACATCTTGGAAACAAAATCCAAAATTAAGGATGCACACCTTAGATATTGTTTTTAAAAACACATTGAACTCATCAATAGTCTAAAAGTTCCACTCGACTAGTATTCAATAGACATTCATTTATATATAAATATTGCTCTTATTATGAAAACGACTTTTATTTTTCCCATTCTATATTAAAAGATAATATTTAATCTCCATATTTACGGATATATACTAGCTTATTTTAGATTAATTATTAACATTATACATAAATCTTTTTTTTATTTCTACCGATATTATTTATTCCCCCAACCTCTATCTTTATAAGGCCTTATTTGTAACGATATTTTGAGGATAACATAGTTTTTTACATAATAAAGCATATGTGTATCCTTACTATATACCATTGATTACTAAATAGAGTTATAAAAATAATTTAATGATGTTAAATTAATAATTTCACAGTCATCATCATTTCATTGAGCATTTAAATTTCACACATCCAAAATTATCTTATTAAATTAATATATTTCTGCCCTGATAAAAATTTTAGGAAACATTTTGAAAATATATAATCCTATTTTCTCCCAAAATAATACACCCAATTATATATTCATATATATTATTTTTATTTTAGGTTATTTTTCAATGAATACAGGCAGAAAAGTGATATATCAATTAAATATATCACCAACTTATTACGAAAAAATACTATGGGATATATGAATGACAGTAATGTGAAATTCTATAATGGTATTATCTAATATTCTTTCACCAGATACAACCGTGAATTTATTTTTTAGATTGAAAAAAGAATTAAAAACCTCCTTTATATTATCTAATTATTTTTTTAATTATCTCCATGTTATAATCATTTTTTCCTTAATGCTTATATAGTGAAAAATTGATAGATCCCATAATTATAAATCAAATGATATAGAAAACAATTATTAAAGGATATTTTTAAATGGTTTTTTGTATTCAATAGATAAGGAGCCCCTGAATTATAATGGGTAATATGATTTAGGTAGATAAATCATTCAGTTTATGAAAATATTAATAAAAATTTATAAAATGGATCAGAATGAGTATTCTTTAAGAACGAAAAAAATAAAAGAGAAATTTGATTTGAACATTGTTGATTTAAATTCTTCCAATATATATGGAAATAATAGAACCATTCATGTTTTTTCAGAATAATTTATACAACATGATTACATGGAATGAAAAGAAGTAAAGTAACAATGAAACAATCTATGGATGTAAATAATTTTAGATCAGATAGTGGTGATTAAATCTACCATGCGATGATAATATCCCACCTTATTATATACACACATGAAAAAACAAATGATTAAATAATATTTTTAATTTAAAAAGATAACATAATAAAATATTAAACATACTTATAATAATGGGACTCAATACTTTGACCTAGTTGTGGTTTAAGATGATAGATATGTATCATTTAGTCCAGCATTATGAAATGTGAATATAAAGATCGTTGAATCAATAAAAAATGTCTAAAAAATATCCAAGTGATTCATAATTATCATTTAATGATAACTTATGAATCATAATTATAATAAAAAAAATTAGGCTCTTAGATCATGTAACTCTTATATTTCTCCTTCCAGGGTTATCTCGGTTACAATAAAATCCTGATCGAGATTATATTCTGATAAAACCTACTAAAATTACCTATCTTAAACCAATAGGGTGAATGAAATTATTATAAAAAAGAAAATAAATATGAAGAAATATGTGAATATTGTATTAATTATTAGTATATTTCCATGATCAAATAGGATTTTTAAAATCCCCAACCTTGCAATAGCATAGTACGCATTGAAAATATCTTTTATTAGTCACCCAATATAGCAGAGATCCTGTTAAAATGTTATAATAAATAAGAAAACCAAAGAAACCTAAAAAATATTTCCTATAATCGATATTGTAAATATAATCAATGTACAATAATACTCACATATATGATACATTGATTCAGAACAAGTCTATAAGAGAATCACATTCCAACACCCAATCAATTATAGTAAACCAAAACCATATGAAAAGGTTTACCAGAGAATTAATATAAATAATTTGAAAAAAATAATTCAAAAAATTCATGAAAATATAGAAGGAAAAAAATAAAATGAAAATAGAAATATTGAATAATGTTAATTATAAATGGAAAGACTTGGATAAAAAGAATACTCACTACAACTATGGATTAATAAAGCATCTACATGAATAGTAGAAACCCCTAAAAAAAGTGAACCAAAATTCATGATTACTCACTTTTTAGTTGAGAGATGATGGTGGTGTTTAGAGTTAGTGTGGGTTTTATAGGGACATGATCAGAGGGGGAATTAATAGAATTGATGAAAAATGGGATTTTGTGGTTAGGAGATGGCACAACAATGATAATTACAGTGGTTAATATGGTTACAGTAATAGGAAGTGTTTCATGTGTGGTGATAAAAATTTTAGTGTCTTTTTGATAAATAATGTAACAAATAAATTTTTTATGGTACAATTTTATATAAATTTTTCTTCTTTCCATGATACCTTGATTTTCGCACTACACTAAGCTTAATGGAACAATGATAAACTATTAAAATATTATTAGTTAATGTGATTGTTATTTCCTACAAATGACAATGGAGATCATGAATTAGAAAATAATAATTATGAAATATTTATGGGTCACACTTGTATAAAATCAATTAATTAGTGGTCAAATTTTTAGAAACTAAAATAAAAACAATTTGAATGTATGTGAATTTTTTATTGAAAAACTATTTTTTTGTGAATAATGTGGTTTAACTCAATAAATTAAATTATTCAATTTTCATGAATTTTTTTAATGAAATTTACATATAATATATTCATTAAAATTATTTATCATTCATTTGTTATCATTTATATGAATGTGGTAAGAAAAAAACTAGTTTTATTCTTAAAAATATTATTTCCTAAAAATTAATATATTATAATTTTTATTACAAATATATTAAAAATATATCATCAACATATAAGAATTTAATATTAAAAAATTGAATCTAAGTAATTTAATTATAATATAATATTATTTTTATGGAACTCTTTTTTAAATTATATATATCACCTTTGGTAAATTTATATAACCTCACTAAGGTAAAATAAGAAAAATAGAGTCAAAACATTTGGATGGAGATTTATAATTTATCTAAAACAAGAATTTATCCAAAATTATGAGTCTATATAGGAAATATTCATCATATCATATAATAAAAGGGATATTTATAGGTCCTAGGCTTTAAACATTACTTAATCTTGAGTTATTTCATGAATAAACATTGAGGATCTTTTCAGGTTTAGTGTTTTAGAGAATTAGATCACAAATCATGCATTACACTCCACATTTAAAAAAATTGGTTACAAAAAAGATAGTACTCATTTTTCCCATCATCGGAATCATATTTAAAATAAAAAATAGATTCTTTCTTGACACTTCCTTGACATTATCATCACATTATGTACCTTTCCCTTGACCTGTGAAAAACATTTCAAAAACATGGGATGAGCATAAAAAGCTTAGGAAGGGATATAAAAGTACAAAATGGAATCATTAGTCCATGTATGAAATCATACTTTACTCGCAAAACATAATCATTTTGACATACCTAATCAATTCATGAATAAATCATAGAAATCATAAGACATAAAGGTAACTTGAGGCATTCATAACATTCATCTGTAGGTAGTAACCCTCATGGTTACATTTGGAATACCCATCACAGTATATCCCCTAAATCTCTTCAGAGAAACCTTAACGTTTAACCCCTTCATGTTAACCAATGCATTGAAGAGCTATATCGGGCTCACGCACCCTTAGATTATCATAGAACCACCCTTCTTCATAGAGAATTCCCAAGAACTATAACATAATCATATCACATAAAACATGCATAAAAGAAAGATAAAATTTCCACCTTTCAGTCACAAGATATCAATACAACACATTGATATAATAAAAAAATATCAACACCATTTTCTATACCAAAAAAAGAGAAGTAAAACATGGTATTTATTTTTAATTTTAATAATAGTTTATCGCTTGTAGAGGAAGCCAAAACCCAAATAATGGTCACAACGGTAGAGAAGTCATTGTCGCCGTATACGTACGACAAAAAAACATTCCATTTTTTATTTTAGTAATAACTTCGTATAAAAAAGATTCCTTCTGAATAACCCTAAAATTCAAAGGGGTTTATACACCGTATAAAAGAAAGTTGTGTATAAAACAAAAAATGCCTCAATAAAAGGAGATTGAGATGAAGACCCTTACCTCAGGTCCGAATTGACTTGATCGTTCATTAACCTCGTGAATAATAAACTTGAGTTAATTTTTACATGATTAAAAATATTTTTCATGTTCATTATTATTTTTTATATCAATTATTACCATGTTATGAACTCTATGTAATTATTTAAGTTAATAATGGTCGTTTTGTCGATCATTGGTACTTGAGTAAAAAATAAACCCTTTATAATTATAAGTTGTTCATGTATCCATTATATCCAGTGTTATATTCATGATTTAGATATCATATATATCATATATATCTATTATATACATTAATTTATAATATTACATAATATTTAGAGGTAAGAAATGAAATGCACCGTTCATGGAGACGGTAAGCCGTACGTACGCATTAACGCTACTTTCATTTCAATTTCATATTTTATGGAATGGAATAATAATTATATAAAAGAATATTATAATTCTAGTATAATATCATATATAATATAATTAACTCCATCCTTTATACATCCGACATATGGCATTAACGAATCAAATCACATTGAGGGGGCGGTAGTGCGCACTTCCTAAAATGAAGATATCACATTTACCCATAATGAAAACCATAAAGGTATTCCATAAATGAAAAATAAAGAAGCATAAGGAATACATAAACATATTAAATATCTTATATAACTATAGTGACAACTTAATTGAATCCTTTTAAGGTGTTAGAAGAATATTGAGCAATCATTATTTCATGAGGCAGAAATTCACCATCCACGGAAACAGAATGCTCTTGAACCATTTGATGTAGGTGTGTGTAAGTGTAGATCGAATACTTATTATAACAAAATCCTATTATATTTATGATACTGGTTTTGTTACAAAATAAATTAATAAAAAGAGTTTAGGGGTTGGAGATGAAAAATAAAACAAAAGAATATTAGATAAGACTTTACCTTTATATCAGGTAACTCCTCTTGGTTTGAACCAAAATGGTTTCTTAAAGAGATTTATGCCTAAGGTAAGGCTTCTAGGATTAAGAGATGGATTTGGTGAGATAAAATGAGCAGATATTGGCCGAGAAAAAGGCTTGATAAGTGTGGGTAAGGAGGTAGAGGTGGGGGCCTTTTATAAGAGGAGAGGAGGGGCACTCTTGGAAAGTTATAAAATGATATGTTATATTAAAATGATTTTCTGATTTTAAAGGTCCTAAAATTGATATATTTCTAGTATAAGGTGATAAGGGTTCTAAATATACTCTTTTAATAGGTTTTTTGACAAGTGTAAGTATTATATTTAACATTATATTTTCATTTTATTTAAATTGTTCATTAATGATGAAATCGCTGCATCATCATGATGTCATTAATAATTTAATTTATATAATGTCTAAAAATTATAAAAAAACTAATATGATATAGGAAATATTTTTATATTTCCAATAACTATTTATAGTCCAAGAGATCATTTATTTAGACAAAATTGAGGTTGTTTTACTCAGGTGATACATTCTTTAGTGATTTTCTCCTTTCTTTAAAAATAAAAAGATAGTGTCACTTTCACCCAAAAGTGATTCCATGGGGTCCATAAGTTTGGCATAAGGCATCACATGGTCTGACACAACACAACTAGTATAATTAGGACACATGTTGGGGTCATTTTATATTATTATGATATTATTTTATTATCCTTAACTACCCAATTACTAATTAATCAAGATAATTAAAGATTATTACCGTCGTTACTATTCATAATGTCAAAAAAAGATTCTTAATTACATAATTTGGAACTTATGATTCCAAATATGGAATCCATTTTACATAATTCAAAACATAGAAATTGAAATAATGAATTTAAAAATAATTCCTGTTGTCAAAATAAATAGTGGGTTTTTTTGAACAATATATATAAAAAGATTGGCCCTTGATTATGCCCAATTACAAAGTGAAATTAATTCTATTGAACACCATTGGGTTAAATGGTAAAAATATTTTCTAATTACACTTTAAAACCAATTAACAAGATAATATATCGAAATAATTAAATTATATGAAAAAGCAGTTTTGATGTAAAATGCCGCATTTTTCACTATTCATTAAAAAATGAACATGGTCAGAAAAATACAAAAAATTTATCCAAAGTAAATTCCAATGTCCCAATCATAAAGAATAAGTTTATTTTGACAAATAGAGCTTATAAAATTGTCAAAAGAATGATTTATTACCTACTTGAGATGTTACATCCTTCCCCCCTTTAGAAAATTGTGTCCCCTCAATTTATTTACTTATCGAATAAGTGTGGTTATTTATACCTCATTGCATTTTCAGATTCCCATGTTGCTTCTTCACTGATGTTGTTTTTTCACAAAAACTTTACTTGATGAATCACGTTATTCCACAACACTTTCTCCTTGTGGTCAAGAATCTGGACTGGTTGTTCCTCCTAAGATAGATTCTCTTCCTGCTGAACTACCTATAGACTCAAAACATGAGATGGATCTGGCATGTACTTCCTTAACATTTAAACATGAAAAACATTGTGTACCTGAGAAAAACTCGAATGTAAAGCCACTCAGTATGCAACTCATCCAACTCTCCCCAGAATTTCATATGGTCCGGTGATCCTTGGACTCAGCTTTCCTTTCTTACCAAATCACATCACACTTTTCCATGGTGATTTTTTGAGAAAAAAATGATCACCTACCCGAAAATAGAGATCCTTCCTCATGTTGTCCACATAACTCTTCTGCCTGCTCTGAGCTGTTCTAATTTTTTTCTGTAGCAGCTAAACTTTTTCTGCCAACTCTTCTAGAAATTCCAGTCCCATCATCTTCCTTTAACTTACTTCATCCCAAAAAGCTGGAGTTCGACACCATTTCCCATATAATTCTTCAAATGGTGCCATCTGTATAGTTGAATGAAAGCTGTTATTATAAGAAAACTCAACCAAAGAAAGTTTTTGGTCCCAACTTCCCTAATAATCCATCGAACAAGTACATAGAATATCCTCCAAAGTCCGAGTCTTTTGTTCTGACTTCCCATCTGATTGAGGATGAAAAGCTGTACTAAAATTTAATTCAGTAGCCAATGACTTTTGAAGGCCTTTCCAAATGTTAGATGTGAACCCGATATCACGGTTAGATACAATGGAGAGAGGAACTCCATGTAACCTGACTATCTCTTTAAGAAAAAATGGGAATGTTGATCTAGGGAAACATTATCTCGTATAGCAAGTAAATGAGACGATTTAGTCATGTGATCAACAATAACCCAGATTGAATTATTCTCTCGAGGTGTCATCGACAATCCCACAACGAAGTCCATGAATATATTCTCTCATTTCCACTCTAGCACTGGTAAAGGATGAAGCATCATATTGGGTAATTGCCACTCTGATATAACCTGTTGAAAAGAAAAAAACATCACATTAAAACCAGGAATATCTCTTTTCATTCCGTCCCACCATTAATACTCTCGAAGATCTCTATACATCATAGTACTGCCTAGATGAACTGAAAACAGATGACTATGAGCTTCACAAAACAACTCTCTCTTCAACTTTGAATCACCAGGCACACACAATCTCTTCCAAAATCTCAAAACATAATCATTATCAATGTTGAATTCAGGCAACTTGCCTTCTGAATTAGCTATAGATTTTTCTACATCTCACTCTCTTGCTTATATTCTTTCTTATTTTTGTCTGATATAGAACATTTCACTGATACCTGAAACAAAACAGAAGGACATCCCTCACCAACAACTTCAATGCCAAATTTCATCAAATCCTTAACCAAAGGATCACATTCCAAACGCAAAATTGTAAATGAAGCACTACATTTTCGAATCAAAGCATCAACCACTTTATTTTCTTTTCCCATATGGTAATGAATTGATCAATTGTAATCCTTGATTAATTCTAGCCATCTCCTCTCTCTCATGTTAAATTTTTTCTAAGTGAATATATACTTTAAACTTTTGTGATCAGTATATATTTCACACTTTACACCATACAAATGATGCCTCCAGTTTTTTAAAGTGAATACAACATCATCTAATTAAAAATCATGTGTAGGGTAATTTACCTCATGAGTTTTCAACTGAAGTGAAGCATAAGCAATTACCCGATAATTTTGCATTAGGACGCATCCAAGTCCTTTCAATTATGCATCACTTTAGATAAAAAAACTCCCCATTCCTGGAAGGTAGTGCCAAAACTATAGCATTCACTAATCTTCTTTTCAGTTCTGGAAAACAATCATCACATTCATTTGTCCAGATAAACATAACACCCTTCTTAGTTAGCTTAGTTATTGGACTAGATAACTATGAAAAAATTCTAATAAACCTTCTTTAACATCCTACCAAACCAAGGAAGCTATGAATCTTAGTTAAATTTTTTGGTCTTGGCCATTCTTCAACAACCATTGTTTTCAGGGATCAAAACTTATTCCATCTTTAGAAACAATAAGTCCCAGGAAATAAATTTGTTGCAACCAAAACTCACACTTTCTGAATTTTCCTTAAAATTTATTTTCTTTTAAGGTTTGAAAAATAACCATTAAATGAATTTCATGCTCCTCTTTACTTTTAGGAAACCCCAAAATTTCATTAGTGAAAACAACCAGAAACTTATCCAACAACTCATGGAAAATTCTATTCATATGGTCTGTGAATGCAACAGGAGCATTGGTTAGCCCAAAAGGAATAACTACAAATTCATAATGGCCATATATTGTATGAAATGCAGTCTTCAGAATATATTCTTCCTTTACCTTCAACTGATGGTACCCCGATCTCAGGTCAATCTTTGAAAAATACTGAGCTCCCTAGAGCCGATCAAACATATCATCGATATGAGGAAAATGATATTTGTTCTTAACAGTGATTTTATTCAAGGAAATATAATCAATGCAAAGTCTCATTGAACCATATTTCTTTTTAACAAATAAAATAGAAGCAACCCATGGTGATGTTCTAGGTCTAATGAAAGCTTTCTCTAATAAATATTTATATTCTCATTCAACTCTAAAAGATCAATTTTATCCATTCGATAAGGGGGTTTTGAAAGTGGCTTAGCATCAGGAACTAAGTCAAAATTAAATTCAACTTCCCGATCTTGTATTATACCTGGAAACTCGTCAGGAAAAACATCAGGATACTCATTTAAAACTAGCACATCATTAATATGAACAATTCCTTTGTTTTCAACAATATGTGCAAGGTAACATTCCTTTCCATATTTTACAATTTTCTCAGCCTCTTGATACGATATGAACTATAAGGGTTCATTCTTTTACACAAACTGAAAGTCTTTCTGAAAAGAAACTTCTTTAGATCTAAAATCAATCTTAGCATGGTAAAAAGAGAGAAAATCTATACCCAAGATATTATCAAACACTACTAGAGGTAAAACAATAAGGTTTTCAAGTAGGTTCTTTCCACATATAATGATAGAAAGATACTTATAAATTCTTTTTGCCTCAACATTTCCACCAGGTGTTTTTACCAAAAGTTTAGGAGTCATTTCATGAGATGGTATTCTAATTTTACTTCAAAAGTTTTCAGAGATGAATGAATGTGTAGACCTCGAATCAAAAAACACATTAGCATAATCTGAGAAAACAAACATAGTACGTGATACCACTTCATTTGATGGCCCAAAATCTGATGAAGTAGTTTAAAAGGATTTCCCCACCCCTTTCTGCTTGTAGTCTAAGTGCTTCCCATCACTCAATCTCTTTTTAGACACTCATTTGCATAGTGACCCATCTCATTGCACTTAAAACATTTCACTAACTGTAAATCAAATTTGGTCTTACCATCACCCCGATCTTATTTAGTGTAATCACGAGCCTTATGTCCCATCTTGCCACATCGGTAGAACTTCCTAGAATTTAGAAGACATTCCCCAGCATGCCTTTTACCACATTTATCACAAACTGGAATCGTAGTTTTATTACCATCAGACCTTTTTTAATAATTCATCCCTTTCTCCTGCCACCTCGGTCTCTTCTTATGTTGGTTGTTATAGGACACTTGATCATCGAAAAACTCCATTTCCCCCTTCTTAGCACATCGAACATGATTTTCATAACTATTGACCTCACAAGAAGCTAATTCCCTTTGATATTTTGGCTTTAATCCTGAGTAATAATGATTGATTTTACTATCAAGGTCTCTGATAAAATTTGGAGCATACCTTGCCAATCGAGTGAACCTCTCTTCATAAGCAGACATTGAGTCGTCCTCTTGCCTCAATTCCAAGAATTTTTTTCCATCCTAATTCGAATAGCCTTAGGAAAATACTTCACATTAAACATACCTTTGAATTCATCCAAGTCGAGAGAATCAATCTCATCAGTGTCCCTAATATTTTTAACCATCGACCATCACTGATCTGCTTCACCCTCCAAATGGTAAATAACAAGACTAACCTTTTTATTGTCTGAACACCCCATGAAATCGAAAATATTCTCCAGTGATTTAATTCACCATTCATCTATCACAGGGTCAGATGATCCTCTGAATGATGGGGGATGTTGCCTCAGGAAATGTTCCACCACTGAAATGTTCCTCTGTGGTTGATCAGGCTGATCTCATGCATGGATACCGCCACAATTTATCGCTTGAGTCAACTACTCCATTACTGCAACAAACTGTTCAGTTCCAATTCCGGCCATCCTAGGATGCTGATTCGGAAGGTCATTGCCTTTTGTATGCCTTCCTAGCACTGATTTTCCTATTTCATCTATGGAAACCCGTTCTGAATAAAAATGACTTAGATGTAGCAACACGATAATCTTCAAATGCTATATCATTTCAATTTGACTATAACAAAAAATATTTTTGGATAATCATTTAATAGAATTATAACTCCTAAAGTTATCTAAACCGACCTCTTAGAGAAACTATAAGGCCCCCACCTTAAACATTACTTATTCTTGAGTTATTTCAAAAATACACGTTGAGGATCTTTTTAGGTTTAGAGTTTTAGATAATTAGATCATAAATAATTAATTATACTCCACATTAACAAAATGGTTACATAAAATATAGTACTCATATTTACCATCATCGGAATCCTATTTAAAATAAAACATAGATTCCTTCTGGACACTTCCTTGACATTATCATCACATCATGTACCTTTCCCTTGACCTGTGAAAAATATTTCAAAAACATGGGATGAGCATAAAAAGATTAGTAAGGGATATAAAAGTACAAAATGAAATAATTATTCAATGTCTGAAATCACATATTACTCATAAAACATAAGCATTTTAACATACCTCATCAAATCATGAATAAATAATAGAAATCATAAGATAAAAAGGTAACTTGAGGCATTCATAACATTCTTACATAGGGAGTAACCCTCATGGTTACGTTTGGAATACCCATCATAGTATATTCCCTAAATCTCTTCGGATAAACCTTAACGTTTAACCCCTTCATATTACCCAATGAATTGGTGAGATATATTAGGCTCACCCACACTTAGTTTATCACAGAACTACCCATCTTCATTGAAAATTCCCAAGAACCATAACATAATCATATCACATAAAACATGAATAAAGGAAACATAAAATTTCCACATTTCAAGCAGAAGATATCAATAAAACACATTGATATAATAATAAAAAATATCAAAACCATTTTCAATACCAAAATAAAATATAATTAAATCATGGTATTTATTTTTCATTTAAAAAAAGGTTATGGCTTGTAGAGGAAGCCGAATCTCAAATAATGGTCACGACGGAAGAGAAGTCGTTGTCGCCGCATACATACAACAAAAAACATTCCATTTAGTCATTTAGTAAACAATTATTATAAAATATATTCCTTTTGAAAAAACATAAAAGTAAAAGGGGTTTATACACCATATAAAAGAAAGTTGTGTATAAAAAAATATGCCTCAAAGAAAGGATATTGAGACGAAGTCCCTTACCTCGGGTCCGACATGACTCAATCATTCTTTATCCTCTTGAATAATAAACATGAGTTAATTAATAATTTCTTAGGAACCTTTTTCAAGTTCATTATTCTTTTTTATATCACTTATTACCATGTTTTTAACACTATGTAATTATTTATGTTAATAATGGTCATTTTGTTGATCATTGTTACTTGAGTAAAAAATAAACACATTATAATTAAAAGTTTTTCATGTATCTACTATATCCAGAGTTATATTCATGATGTAGATATCATAAATATCATATATATCCAGTATACACATGCATTTATAATATTACATAACATTTAGAGGTAAGAAATGAAATGCACAGTTCATGGAGACGGTAAGCCATACGTACGCATGAACGCTACTTTCATTTCTATTTCTTATTTTAGGCAAAGGAATCATAATTATATAAAGGCATATTATAATTCCAGTATAATATAATATATAATATCATTAAATACATCCTTTATACGTCCCACATATGGCATTAATGAATCAAATCACTTTGAGGGTGCGGTAGTCTGCACTTCCTAAAATGAAGATATTGCATTTACCAATAATGGAAACCATTAAGGTATCCAATAATTGAGAAATACAGAAGTTTAAAGAAAACATAACCATATTATATATCATATATAAATATAGTGACATATTAATGGCCACCTTTGAATTTGTTAGAAGAATATTGAGCAATCATTATTTCATGAGGTAGAAATTCGCCATCCACAGAAAAAGTATGCTCTTTAACCATTAGATTGTATCTCATATAATTATTATAATAAAATCCTGGTATATTAATGATATTGTTTTTTTACAAATTAAATGAATAAAAAGAGTTTATGGGGTTGGAGAAGCAAAATAAAACAAAATAACATTAGAGAAGACTTTACATTTAAATCGGGTAACTCCTCTTGGTTTGAATCAAAAGGGTTTCTTAAAGATATTTATGACAAAGGTAAGGCTTCTAGGATGAAAATAGGGATGTGGAGAGATAAAATGGTCAGATCTTGTCGGATCTAAAGGCTTGAGAAGTGTGGTTAAAGAGGTAGAGGTGGGGGCCTTTTATAAGAGGAGAGGAGGTGCACTCTTGGAAAGTTATAAAATGTTACTTTATATTAAAATGAGTGTCGGATTTTAAAGGTCCCACATTGATATATTTAGAGTATAAGATGATGAGGGTTATAATTATACCCATCCAATATGTCTTTTACAAGTGTATGTCTTATATTTCACATTATCTTTTCATTTTATTTAAATCGTTAATTAATGAGGTAATCGCTGCATCATCATGATGTGATAAATAATTTACATTATTTAATTTATAAAAATTATAAAACAATTATGATGTAGGAAATATTTTTATCTTTCCAATGAATTTTTATAGTCCAAGAGGTCATTTATGTAGAAAAAATTAATGATTCTTTACTCAGGTGAAATATACTTTAGTAATATTCTCCTTTCATTAAAAATAAAAAGATAAAGTGTCACTTTCACCCAAAAGTGATTCCATGGGTCCCTATGTTTGGAACAAGGCATACCATGGTCGACCATGACACAACCAGTAGCATTAGTACAGATGTTGGGGTAATTTTTTATAATTATGATATTATTTTATTATCCTTAACTACCCGATTACTAATTAATCAAAATAATTAAAGATAATTACCGTCGTTACTATTCATAATGTCTAAAAACAAAAGAGTTTTAATTAAATAATTTGGAAATTATGATTCAAAATTTGGAATCCATTTTATAAAATTCCAAACATAGAAATTTCAATAATGAATTTAATAATAATTCCCATTTTCAAAACAAATAGCAGGTTTTTTGAAAGAATATCTATGAAATGTTTGGCTTTTGTTTATGACCAATTCCAAAGTGAAATTAATTATAATTAACACCATTGTATTAAATGGTAAAAATATATTCTAATTACACTTTAAAACAAATTTAAAAGATATTATAACCATATAATTATGTTATATGAAAAAGCAGTTTTGATGTAAAATGCATTATTTTCACTATTCATTCAAAATGAACATGGTCAGAAAAATACCAAAAATTTATACAAAGTAAATTTCAATGTCCCAATCATAAATAATATGTTTATTTTGACAAATAGAGAATATAAAATTTTTAAAATATAGATTTAAAAATGGTTCTCCATTAAAAGGTATTAAAATAATCTTTTAAAAATATTAGAGAATTCTATGCTTAATATTGGATTTATTCTCATTCTAAGCCTCTAAAACACTATCTAATTCATAAATAGACATAGATAAGAATATAAATTATTCATTACATACTTGAGATGTTACAATATTGGTTTCATATTTCTTTTATTATAATCTGTATATTAATTAAGGAAAAGAAGAAACACAAAATGTAACTCTCTTGACAATAACATGAATTATTTTATTACATAAATTTAAAAAAAAAGAATCTTAATTATAATTGTTTATATTTTTTTGTATCTTTGTAATTTTTTTATAATTTTTTATAATTGAATAATTACCTTAAATTTATACACAACATCACTAATGTATTTAATTAGTTAATTAATTAATAAAAAATTATTTCAAAAATATGAAATTGAATAATAATTTATTTAATGATTTTGAATTTATTTTATAGATTAACATACCATATTATATATTTCTAAATGTTTTATTATCTAATTACATTTTTTCATATTTTCTTTAATTTCAAATTAAATGAATATTTTTGAAAAAGAAATTAATGATATTTTATAAAAATAATATTTTATTAAATTATTTAAGGATCGTAAAAATATTCAAATAGGAAATTCAGGATAAGATATTGTAATAAATTTCATCAGTTGAACATTTATATTCGATTTTACATGTTATTCGTACAATTATAAAATTTTATTATTGAAAAATATGTTACACCAATTACAGTTTATTTATTTAGTTATACTGAAAATAAATAAGACATGGTAAAAAAGTACACTACAACCTCCAAATATTTTATTTCTTTATGATATTTCAACCTTATACTATTTCTGTTGAAATATATTTCATTTGGAAACAATTTTCCTAGATAACTAGTAAATTTTATATTGATCTTCTTTGTAATTCAAAGTGTTCTCCTCCAATAACATAGAAAATGAACCTATCCACCTCCATCCCTTATAATGATTCACACTTATAAATTTTAAAATATCATAAATAATAAATTACTTGATTTATATAAATATTTATGAGTTGTTACCCTTTCTAATAGACCATCCTATCATGGCATATGTTGGGATCCAAAAAGGATTCTATATGAAGAGGTATAACTATTAACCAAACAATTTCAGATATTTTTCATCCTAAACCTAATTTAAATCCATGATATCCATTCTAAAATTATTATAAAATTTTATTAAACATACATTATTATTATTATAATTATTATTATGTCGGAACAAACATTATCCAGCTTTTTTCTATATTATGACAAGATAATACACCACTAATGCATATGTTGGCTTAATGTATCCAAATAGTCATGTTATTTTTTATCACCACTTTACATGGATTTTTATATTAATTTTTTAATAAATATATATGTTATTTTTTATATTATTAGGTTTATTATAAATAGAAATTTCTATTTATTATTATTTATTTGAATTCATTAGAAAATTTAAAAAATGTTCATGGTTACATATGCCTTGCCATCTCCATCAATAGTATGATTCATTTTTCAATAAAACCATTTTATGGATGAGTACAAGTATAAAAACATATATATACTGAATATATATAATATAAATATCAGGTTTAATAATATGTATACGATGAATCAATTATTAGGGTATAAACAGTGAGAATGTTATTCCAAAATATGCATGAAAAATAAAGCAGTTGTCTCATAGAAAAACTATTTTCTTTATAGAATCTTTAATAAACTGGTAACATAATATTATAGTAAAATCTTATATAGTAATAATTTTATGATAGTAGTTATATTAAAATTTTATAATATATACATACTACATAAGATATTTTAATGATTATGATTGAAAATGAGACATCAGATATGCATTTTTATGTTTCAATCTCATTACTTATAAGGATTATTTATAATTATGTTCCAATATAGAAATATTATGGTATAAGAGTACTGAAATACTTGAGTTTTCTTATCATTTGATTCTTTCTACGAATGTATTATATTAAATTCACTCATCTTTATTTTTTATTAATACTGAAGAAATATTTGAAGTAAAACTTATTTATCTATATCTTCAATGAAAAATTATTTTTTATACATGTCGATGTTTTTTTAAATATTTTCAAGAATTTATTTTATGTTATACAATGAACAATAAAATTAATTTGTAACCATTATTTAATAATTTAATAATTATTAAAAAGTAATATTCTTGCCATTTTATAACAAGAAAATATTTTGACAATTTATAAGATTCTTTAAATAAATGATTTATTTTTTAACATATGTTACAAGAAAATATATTATAACATTAAGAAATAAAACTTATATTAAGATCAATATAAATGATTCTAAGGTAATTATAAAAAAATGTATAATTTAATGTTTTGGAAATTTTTAGATTTTAAATAATAGATTTCAATGATAAAAGGGAATTTGTCTCAAAAAAATGTTTTAATTTTCCATTTGATAGTATTTTTCAACTATAATAACATAAAATTATATTAAAAAGTATTTATTGGGAAAATGAGTCAATTATGACATCCTTATTATTTATCATGATATTTGATGATTATGAGGAATATATTTTTATGGAATATATTCCATTACGATGAGATATGAAATTATGTATTGATGAAATGTATATGAAACCAATTTATCTTAAATAGGTTATTCAATGATTATATGATTATGAAACCCATTTATTTCTCATGAATTATTATATAATTAATGTATTATGATCTTTTAGATTAAATCAAATGATTTTTGATGTGTGAATGGTTAGCCTAGAATTATATACCTCAATTCAATTGTTAAAGATGGATACCACATTAATTAAATATTATTGGAATAGAGTGAACCGAGTTTTGTAAGAGACACCATCCACTACGATAGTGTTGGGAGAAAAAATTGTATAATATGAATAAAATTTGAGTGAACCCAATCATCTATGATAATATTATTTGTGGGAATTGAATACTCAATAAATTATTTCTTCTCATTTCTATATTACACAAGTCTATGTATTATTCAACTGTTATACTCACATGGCTAGTGTTAATTACTTATTTATTGAATTATGTATAATGAAATACCAATTTTTCTTCCATTAAACAAAATTATAAATTATGATATATAGGGTGTGGTTTAAAAATTCTATTACCATGTTCTTATTCCCTTATACCCATGTTATTATTTAATGATCACTAATATTTACCTTTTTTCCAACACAATATATCTTATACCATCCTTTATTTTGTTTCCCTTCCCAAAATATATATAAATTTTTATTATCATGTTTATAATAGTGGAATTTTTTTTGAATAATATATTTGACATAATGCAGAATTTATATGTAAATTTTTTAATGTGTCATAGTTTTCCAATGTAATAGACCTTTTTACCACCCACATGGATCGTTTTATTGTTTAATGAATATTCATAAAATAAGATTCAATATTGTCATTTTAAAAATAGGGTTTGGTATATTTCGTATCATGGAATGGATTAGTAAAATTTGTAATATATTATCAGAAAACATTAATGATAAAGCTAATGCTAATCCTATGTATATGAGAACACCCAATGTTATAAAAAATAATGATTTAATTTTCCCTAGGAAAAAAATATTTTTCTGGATATGTAGAGTTGATGTGGTTTTAATTTAGATATATCTTAGGAAATAAATATGAAACTAGTTTGTGGATTATATCTTAATGATCATTCTAGGTCATGGTGTATGTGCCATTATGAACATGGTTTGATACTCCTAGGGAATATGCATGGGTTATATATATTTTATTTTAAACCATTATGAATGATTTGAATAGATAATGATAAAGAATGTAATATGATAAACCGAAGGTGTTATAGATTGGAAAATATGTTTCATTATTTATATATCGTATAAATTATTTTTTTGATTATGTGGTTTCCCACAATGAATATTACATTTAAGAGTATGATTTTGAGTTTTTCTTAATGGATTAGTCCTAATAGAACCCTGGTAATGCTGAATTTGAGGGATAATAAAATTATTTCCCACTAATGTAATCAATTGTTATGGGATATGGAATGAAAAATGGTATATTTATTCTTATAAATCATTATGAATATATAAATCATGATGATATTTCAAAAAAGGAAAGGAGGGTAAAATTTTCCATTGAGTCCATCATGAGGAAACATCCTCTTTATTTCAATTGGTCCCCTAATCCACCAGTCACTGAGTAATAGATCAGTACCACTGAAAATATATTTCCCATCATCTATTGTTTTGAACATGAAAATTTTATTTCAAACATTTATCACTTGAAAGGATAAGTTGATCTATGGTGGTATTTTATTTAGGTTTTATTGAAAATGTGAATAAATTGACTCTATAGTGTTGGATGAGATTAGATAGATATATCTCAACAATAACGTATCTAAAATTACTTTTTTTTTAAATGGAGAATGAGTTCATTGAGATAACGTATAGGAATGCTGAATCCATTTTTACCCATTCAGAAGTATTTAAAAGACTAGTGATATATTATTCTTGTATTACCATTAAACTCGAAGATATGATTTATCTATTTTTCTGTGGATTAAAACTAATTCTCTTAAGGATTCTATCCATAAGAGTATTTAATTATATTGAAAACATATTTTATAATCTTTCAATGATGAAGTAGATATTTTGGATAAAAATAAATCACATTGTTTAAATCATAAGAGAAATTTAGAAATATATTAAAATAAAAAAACATGGATTGAAAACAATGATTATTTCTATAAAATTGATTTTTTATGGATTCATTGAAGAAATTTTCATTAGGGGATTAGTAAATGAATTTTCTGTGGAATGGTAGGTAATAATGAAATAGAATACTGATGTGGTTGGAATAATTTAACTGATGATGTGAATATAGACAAATATCCACATAATTATCCCCCCAAAATACAATGCTTCAAATGAAAGTAGTATGGGAGTTACTCTATCCAGTGCTAAAATACAGAGGTTAATGATGATGATTAATGTCAAAAATCTATTAATCTTAAATTCAATTGGAAATTAAATGGAGCCTCTATTGATAAGGATTATGTTAATGGTATTGTGAAATGTAAACTTACTATTAATTCTATAATTTCTAATGTCTTGTTTGATTATGGATGTACCCCATATTTTACAGTTTATGAATTTTATATGATGGTGAACATTAAAAACTCAATTATACGATTTAAAATTACTATAGAAGACCCCTGATGTTATGATGATCACATGTCAATTTTTTTTTTTATTTTATAATTATTGTTTGTGGTTATTTTCTACCTAAAAATCAAGTTATTTACCTCTACATTAATTTGATATTTTATGAGGCTTGTATTGGTTTTATTTATGTAAACCTAAAATCATATTACAAGGAAGGAATTTGATGTTTGATATTCTAAATAATCTTGTGAAAAACTACTTGTGAGATAGAAAAAATGAACTTCCAATAGAAACCAAATCCATTATATCGGTCTTTATTAATATTAAAAATAAGTGTTCATTTCAAATGTTTTAACATGAACACAACCTAAAAGATATGTATATTATGTGGGAGTTTGTTAATGTCATTACATAAGATTATCACAGTCTTCCATGAAATCAACAAGTTTATTTTTAAATAAAAAACATCCTAGAGCTCCATCTATTTAAAAGAATTTATTTGGAGTGTCCATGATTGAGTTATAGATATTTAAGAAGAAACTATATTAAAATGTTGACGATTTATTCATTCATCCATGTATGTCACTGTGGGGAAAAATTCTTATTTTAATATCAAATGTGTATGAATGATAATCCTTATTGATTATTGAGAACATATTATAATTACTAATAATAATGAGTATCATATACCCCATATTCATGATTTTTTTATCAAATTCATGGAGAACAATAACTTTTTCACGATTTAATATTATTTTCAATATCATTTATTGAGGGTAAATAGGGTGGAAATAACCCTTATAAAATAGCATACAAGGTATAGACACTATTAATTTGTATTTATTCCATATGTTCTTACCAATCCTCATATTATCTTCACGGATTTAATGAATTGGGACTTAATTGATTAACTTAATAAATTCTTAGTACTTTTTATAAATGATTATATCATAATTTCAAAGAGAAATTATGGGCATTAATATGAATGGATAATTATACATAAGACCAAAGGGAAGGATACATTGTATTAAAAACATACCATGTGTGAATTTGGGGTATAAAATGTTTCATTTTTGTGTCATATAATCTCAAATGATGGTATGTCATGGGATCCAACAAAGAATGGCGTTATTGAAAATTGGACCTGACCAACCATGGTGACTGATATCTATAATTTTATGGGTTTTTTTTGTATTAACTTTTCATTTTAGGGAATATACCATATCTATATTATCCACTCACTATTTTAACATATAAGGGAGACAATTTCTTCAAGATATAAGAATGTGAAAAAAAATTCATATTATATATGTGAAGGTCTGTATATGCACCTATTAATATGTTAACCTATTGTAGAGTAGATTTTGTGAGCTATAGTGATTCAAAAAATTGAATGGGATGAGCACTCAATTGGAATTATATGGTACATTCATTATAATCATGAATATTGAATGTTTATGATAAAAATTATAGATCATGTGATTTAGAACATTCTACATTAATTTTTTCATCAAACAAACATAGGAATTATCATTATATTGAGATGTGTCATATATATTTATCAAAATAGTATAATTTATACATTCACTCATTAAAATTTTAATATACACCCAATAATAAAATTTGTGTTGATTATAAATTTTTACTACTCAATACACTACCACGTTAGGAATGAGAATAGGGTTGAAGATGCTATGAGTCTGTGTTATCACACAAGTTTCTGTAGGTAGAGGATCACAGGAAACTCAAAATATTTTAAATTTTAATTGACGGATCATTAAATATTAATTATGTGGGAGGAATATTATTTTTATGAGAATAATATACAACAATCTATACATGTTTTGATAAAACAAGACCTAATAGAAAATGATTTACTATATATGGAATTAAAAAATATCCACCATTTTAAGAAGTATTGTGGTGGAAAATAATGAATATGAATTGTGTACATGTTCCAGGAAAACTATCCTTAAAGATGGAGTTGTTTAATGATGATCATATTTCAATGTTCTCTATAAATCTAATAACTATGAAGATGCAAAATGATATTGAAGAGTATTCCTCAAGGTAAAACATGAAGAGAGATATTATAGAGTATGTATTAAGGTTATTAAAATTATAACATGTTGTGTATGAGATACAAAAGTATAAGGTAATGTTATAATTTTTACCCATACTAGAGTAGAAATGTGAAAACATCACCCCAGATTTTGGCATTGGATTCCCCAAAATGTTTAATTATCAAAATGCTATTTGGGATTTAGTAGATCCCCTTAAAAATACATCACACTTTATTTATGTAAAATATCATTTTTTATTAATCATATTTATAGAATACACTTTTAATAATTGGTAAGGTTACATGGAGTATAATAATCACTTGTATATGATTGGAACCCACATTTTTCCCAGATGTTATAGAAAAATCCCTACTAGTCTATAGGTACATAGTTGATTTTCAGTAGTATTTGTCATTATTATAATGATAGATAGAATGAGAGAACCATTTAAAGACTATAATTTATATTTTTATCATGTTCCTTATATTTAAAAGGAAATTGGGTTAAACATTATCCTCAAGTTGAATTTTCATAACAAAATATATTTCACTATTGCTTTTAGATAGACTGTAATTAAGCCCTCTAGGAAATGAATTATTGAAATCAAATGTTATGAGATAAATTTATAGTAATAATGTTATCGGTAAGTGACCTAAATGAGATAATGGTAGATAAATTTTGATACATTTAGTAATATATCACAGTATCTCCGATTTGAGAAATGTTTATACAGATAATGATTAGTGAAATATGGATTTAAAAGTTGGTGAGATTATATATATGTAAATATATGTATTGAAGATGGTTTTGATACTATTGAAAAAAGAAATACAAACCATATATATACTAGATACTTTTATATTCATTATTGAGTTTGGAAAGAAGCTTATGGCATGATTCCCCCATAGAACCTCTGAGATGTACATAATGTGTTTCATGTATATTTTTTGAGGAAGTACATACATGATCTATCACAATTACTGAACTCAGAGATCATCTAATTGGAGTAATATGATTCTTATGAAGATAAAATAGTTTGAATATATTATCATACAGATTATATGAAATGGTGCAAGATTAATAAATTGGCTGCTGTTATGTAGAAGAATCAGAAACGTAAATGAACATAAATATATTATTGAATTTTTATATTGTGGTAGTAACCACATAGGCATGACATTGGCTGTTGTGAATAGAAATATAAAAATTATGAAAATTTAATCGATTAAACATGTATAAAATGGATTCATTTGTTATAAATTCAATTGAACATATACTAATAATAATTTCAATGAAAAAATTATGTTTTACTATAAAATTTTTTTTTTAGAGGAATGAGTTTTTATCATAAAAAATTAACATAAATAATATTTTTGAATGATTTTAATGATATTAATATATGATATATTCAATCAAATTTCCTAATATATATCTAATGTTATTCCTTGGCATGTGATAAGAATAAATCCACTAATATTACAGAAAATATATTTTTATAAAATTACATTTAAATTTAATTATAAAAAATTATTTGAAAATTAAATTACACCACTTATATGAATTCAAACATGATAAATGAATCTCATAAATGTAATTAGGATGTTAAAATTAGGTTAATATTTCACTTTTATTTGTAGATATTATTAATTGTGTCCTTGGAGAATTTTTCTGACAATGGTATTGGTGAAATGGGTATATTAGATGTAACACCATGGAATAAGGTGTTGAAATTTTTATAAGAGTTTAACATATAATATTTTGTGGTCTGAGATAATAATGTTCCATCCAAACACCAAATATTTATTCACTATGTGTCATATATCTTTGATTTTAACTTTAATATTATTTTAAGGAACAGAAAAATATAAAATACAGGTCTCCTGAATTTAATATTTTCTTAATTTTTACAAAAGGATAAATAGAGGATAATTTTTGTTAAATAGAAAATTTGAATGATATGTTAATTTGTTTAAATATATTAAATTTTTAAAAAAAAACTTATAAATTTATTAATTTCGTTAAATTATTTTGGAACACCAACACATTATTTATTCAAATAATAGGGTAAATAAAATAAATTATTTTAAAAAAAATTAAATGTTATACAGTTAGGAATAATTATTAAGTTCCATAAATATTCTATATTATTATACCATGTTATAGTAATGTAAATGTTTTATATTTTAATTCAATTTACCTCTTTTTATTTTTAAATTAAAATATAATAGAATGTGTATAAAAGGTCATTAATGATATCTTATGAAAATACTATTTTATTAAATAATTTAAATAAATGGAAATCATGAAATAGGATAAGGTGTATAATAAATGAACAAAAATTTCATACATTGGATATTTATGAGATAAGTTTCACCATATAAAAAAATTATAACCATTGAATATTATAAAAGTTGTTACTGTATTTAATGTTAGTATTTACTAACCAAAGGATTAATAAAAATATAATGTTTTAAATGATAGTAAAATTCATATTACTATAACTAGTTTATTCTATTTATACCTTATATACGTTCATATATATTATTTATTCATTATGAACCATTATTTTAGAATGAATCAAATATATTGTAGTTGTTTTTTAGTTATAAAATAGGTCTTCCCAACACTTATAAAAGGGATCCAATTGTCCACTCATCAAAAATAATTTTTACCCTTATAAATCATAAAATAACTACCATTATACTATCCCATGTTTCTTCAATAGATCGTGAATATTTTGTTCTCGTACATAGATCATCCCTTGAAGGATTAATTTGTAATGTTAAAAAGGGTTCTCAGTGAGGAGGTACAACTCTTAACAATGTATTTTCAATTTTATTTTGTCTTAATTAAATTTAAAAACCGTCACACAAATTCAAAAATATTTAGTTATTTATATTAAATATAATCAATTTTTATAATTATTATTAGAAAATCCTTATAAATATTTCAACTTTTTTATAGAATGTGAAAAAATCAATGTGTGTACTAATGAAAAATTGTTTCCACATAGTGGTGTAATTTGTTTTTTTATGAACAATTTATTAGTGTGTCTAAAAAAATAGCTATAATAAACATCTATGTTATTAATGATATTATTATGACTTCATATATGTTAATTTTTATTTAATTTTTTTATTCCTTCCATCAAAAAATGGAAACAATATTCATGCATTCGAAAAACCTATCGTCTCCATCAATAATTTAATTTTTATTTTTTATATATTACATATATATATGGATAAAATTTACATCTAATTAATATATATTTTTTTACGTAATGGTTAACATTATGGATATGATTTATCCATGACAAATGAAAAAATAAAGAGAATTCTAAATATAAACATACATGAAAAATGAAGGAGTTATCACTTGAAATAATGATTATAATATTTAATAATTCCTAATTATGTGTTAATATGTAAAAAAATAATCTATGATATATAAATATCTATATATATATATTAATATTTATTAAAAACCAATATAAAAAATATATATTTGTTATATATGAGTTCATAATGTGTATGAGGATTGACCAGATTTAAGGTAATGGTTTTATGTCACTATCTCATAATTTAATGGGATTATTTATGATTATATTCTCTAAATGACATCTCATGGAATACCTCTCATGAAAATCTAAAATATTATTATTCTATAGTTATTAGTTAAACTCAATTGTTTCCATTTATTTTCCTTACCATATGTACTCAAGGCAATGAATGGGTACATTTCTGGAAAACTAGAATTGTTTTATATTTTTTTGAGAATATTTCATCATATCAATGTTTTGGTAATTATGAATTCAAGATTTTTTTATATTATTATATTTTTTTAATTCATTTTTCCCGATTATATCATTGTAAATAATTGTTTAATCATATTATTATTATCAATTTTAAAACAATGTACTTATTTGACTATTTTCAAAAAACAATGATTTTGTTCATTTAACATATATTGCATGAATATAATTTCACCCCATAAAAACCACTAAATGATTATAAAAATTCATTTTAAATTAAATGAGGATAATTTTAAAGTTTAAATGGTATTTAATATTTTTGAAATTTTATTATTTTAAATAATCGATTCTAGATTTTAAAGGATAATTTCCTCAAGAAATGTTGACCGCATTTTTTGTTTTGTAATATTTATATGGGATAATATTCAATGATACCATTTTAATAATTTAATTTTTTTGATTATTATTAGGTATAATATATATTTTAGTAAATATATTCATTTTCCCTGGTTTATTCTATGATTAATTAATGATATGATTATGAAGCCTAATTATTTTCTATTGTATATACTTTATTAAAGTGATTACGAAACAAATTATTTTACATAGCTTAGGAAATGATAAATTTTTTAAGATCTTTTGAAACATATGTATATGATATTCATTATGTAATGGTTAGACTATGAGTTATATATCCTTATAATATAATTAGTAAACAATGATATATCCTGAGATAAATAGGACTATAAAAACGAGTGAATTGAGTTTGGTAAGTGTAATATCCACTATGATAGTCTTGGGAGTGAACCATTACTAATAATAATAAACAAAACTTGTCCCAAATACATAATGAATTTCTTTAAAATGATCCATCGATACTATGTAAATTATTTTCCTTGCCTATCTATATTCAATAAGTTTATGTCTCATGCTAAGGATTTTCTCACACATATCATATTCCTTGATTCCTATATTATTTTTATCATATGAACTACCAATATTTATGTCATGAATCATGATTTTGAGCTATAAAATGTAGGAAATAATTTTAAAACATTAATATAATGTTCTTATACCCTTTCTCTCCTGTTATGATTTTGTGATAATGGATATCCACCTTGTTTACCCTTACATAGCATCAGACCTCACCATTTTATATATTTACCTTCTAAGGATATGAAAGATTTTATCTGTATTATATGTATGTTATGGATGGATACTGGGAATATCTTTTTGGGATATTATTTATATTTCAATTGAATAAATTTTTAATTTATACATTTTCCCAATGACACTTGATTTATATGAGTAGGGTGTCTATAATTTTGTTATGTAATTAATATTTATATATTAATATGTAATACCTTTTTTCTGAAATGTTTGGTTCACTTAACAAAAACTATGGTATGGAGATGGTGATATGATATGATAAATATAATTTAGGTGTCCTAACCCCCTCCACTGTCATCCCATCTAGAGGGATATAATAGTGAGAATAATCATTTAAAACAATGAAATGTTCTTTGAAAATACTATCACAAACTCGACCATGGACACTCATTGAAGGAAAAAAAATTATTCAATAATCTAAACAGATTAATTATATCATTAAGGGCTCCGATGTTTCAAATATAAATTGTGAATTATTATTCACACTTTGAATTGGTTATTTGTGAAATGAATCCCCACCAGAAGTTATAGATTCATATATATCACCATCTCTAACTTCTTAAATACCATATTAAGGATTTAAGTTAGAAAGAAAATATATTTGTTCCTTAGGGTTTATGAAATTACATTATTTATATCTCAAATGATTTCCAATCTCGTGAATAATTAATAACTAGAAAAGGAAGCACCAACTAAAAAACAACCAAACACTCTCCAACGAGATACATATCAAACAAGAATAAAACTATGCCAAAAAACTTAAAACAAATATCTCAAATCATATTACCTATAATGAATACAACTATAAAAATGCATAATACAAAAATAGATAGAATAAGAGATAAAAAACCCAAATAATTTTTAACACGTTTGAGACTCATTAATACAAAAAAAAAATACTATAGCTCACCATGCCTCCATAAGAATGAAACCATGCAGATTACATGGCACCACAACACCTACTTCTAGTGGTCATAAATTTTGTTATGCTATTCCATTATCATCACTTAATACATGATATATAACACACCCATTCCAATGATGTGGGAATCATCCAGAGGATTTCGATAAATTTGGTTCATGTGAAAGAAATCATTAAATTGTTATAGATGTAATGGAATATCCAATTGATAAAGAACTAACAAAAATTTCTATCACCTCTAATTGTTTAAAAAAATTGGGTAATAGATTCTTCCTAACCAAACTATCTGAAATAGTACCAAGGAAAATCCATATAGAACATTTGGTCACAAATATCATTCTCCATAGTTCTTCTCCACAAATTGGTATAATAATTTTGGAATTATTGAAATATCTTCATCTCCCAACAAATCACATGAATCAGGTCTATCATTATGCACTCAAAATCATGACCATGAGTTGTTTTTTTCCAACCACATTATGTCTTATTCATTATTTACCAGAAATCATGTTCAATTCATCAAAGGGGGATATACTAATTAATGAGGGAATACTATTATTATAATATTTCAGGACCAATGGTTTTTGTACCACACATGATGTACCTAAGTCAAAGATGAAATCTAAAATTATATTCACCACAGTTTGGATTGTTTTTTCCATCAAAGCATCAAAATTTTAGTGGAAGGTGGAGTTAAGGGATATCTGAGAGACAAAGGTATGCCAAAATACTGTAAAAAATCAAAATGTGAAATGTGGGTCTCAATAAAAAATGATGATCCTCAAATACCTGTGATGTGACCTCACATCCTCATGTTATCGTCTCTCTAAAATTTTTGTAATACTGAACTCTAAGATTACAGAAAATAATTCTAACATCATTAGCCGATCCATCATAACCTCAAAAAAATGATACCCATTATAATACCAGTGTCTCCTAGGGATTAAATACATCAATATTCACACATTAATTAATAAGGTATATCTAAATGGCATAAAAATCTACCAGGGTAAAGATGTTGTTCTTTCAATTGTGGGAAGAATAGACCTCACAACATGAACTATTCCACTTTCTGCATTAATCATTACCATTAGAGTAACCTCTTGAATCCAAAATATATAATAGATTTTTAGTATTTCACAACTAGAGGTGAAATAATATACTTATAAAAGACTCCCCAATGTATCAGTAATGAGATGGTCAACCTTCATACAAATATAACCTGATGATGGCGGTCCATTCACTATTATTATGGGAATCCCCATTAATGAATAGATCACACATCACCTCTTCTTATTAAACACCCACCATGTATCATTAATCATCTATAATAAATATGGATCCACTCTCTCATGGAAAAAATATCATCACCCCAAAACCTCTTTTACTCAATGTTGAAAAGCATTTAACTCCACTATTTCCCTCCAAGAGTCCCCATATTCTTGAATAGATGCTCACAAAATCTAGAATTATGAATCTTTATTGATTTATATATTTGATGGTGTATAAGAGATCTATAAATAAATGTCTAAGATAAACTCCACCCCTTCGCAAATATAGATTCATGTGACACTGAGAAATTATTCACATCAACGTTTTGTGATATAAGAATAACACAACAAATTCAACAATAAGGTAATGTAACTAAAAAATCAGAGAAAGCATCACCACCATTATATAAAATTTTAGGATTCCATTTTTAGGCTCTTGGGAACATATCTATTTGGACCCATAGGAGATCACATCCTATATTTTTTTCAAGATTCATAATAAAATCAGTTCTGAAGTATCACATAACACCACAAACCTCACACCCTCCCTAGAAAACAAAAGAAAAATGGTTTTGAATGACTACTCCATCCAATAGAACAATTATTTTTGGAACTGATCATTTGAAATGATACATTTTTAATTGAAGGCAATAGAGGGGAATGATGATAAAATATGAGAGTTATCAGACACTAAACACAAACCATATCCTATGAGACAAAAAAATACATAAACCTATTCCATGATCTTTTGTTTTTCCAATGAAAAAACCATACTAAAATTTATCATATATATGACCGCTCTATGATTGGACTCCACATGTTCATGGAAATGAACATATAATGTATAGAAATGACACTTCAATAATTTCACATTCCGCATTTTATATCATTTAGTCTGTAAAATTATCCTCAGTGTGATCAATATTTCCCCCAATATGATTGATTATATAAGAATTTCATTAGTGAACTTGACTCTAAATTCGTCCATGACCTCATGAAAAAAATGATCACGTTACCCTTTAACAAAAATGGTATTTTTGTGAAACCTAATGATATAAATATGATGCTAATTAACCCATATTTTCTGTCAAAATTAGTCATCAGGATATCTAACACTATCTACCTCAATTTATTACATCCTGATTACTGTTCAATAAGATAAATTTAGTTTATCAACATAAAATCTTCAAAAGATCATAAAATATTATAATAGGCTAAAGATTCTTGATTATTACTTATTATAGCCTCTACTTGTCTATAGGTAGCATCATACTAAAAAATAAATTTAGGAAAAAATATATACAGCCATGATGAAATAACATGTCTAAAATGATATTTTACATCAAATAATCATTTTATATTCGAATCCTAGATTACTCCGAGGGTTATATATAATAAGGTTCCATGAAAATCAATATATCATCTGATAATGAATATATTGAAAACATGAGGTCACATCATTGGGTAGTGTTAGAACATAATTAGGGAAAATATCTAGAAAGAAAATAAGTACTCTGGAGACCTATCCCACCTAATCTATCATTAACTCTATAGATGACTCAATCATCGATGAAATAAGGAGATTTACTTTCGTTCAACTAACTTATAAGTGACAATATCCATCAAACACCACATGGTTTCCACCTACATTATTATACTTCACTCTAATCTAGAAATAACATACAACTGTGTGAATAGAATATAACCAATCTATTCCATGAATTACTTTACATGGTATTATCTACAACAATATGAAATAAATCAATAATGTCCACTTTCCAATTACAAATTTTCTTTCTTGAAACACATAATAATATATAGTATGATGTCCTAGTAGAATGTATAACACTATGGGAATATAAACCCTCTACATGTCTTCTCCTAATACATGGTCCATGGTTAGTGAAAAGAAGGTGTGTGATTATCTAGAATCAAACAATGAATAAATAATGAAGGATAATAAAATTATTGTACATAAAATAACCATCATGACCTATGGAACATTCACCTCCCTCACATTCATTAGCACTCAACCGAATTTTTTACACCACAAAGGACTAGTTTTATGTCCACACTATATATTTGGTCACTAATGGGTAGGAAACCCAAGAGTTATTCTATAATAACTACACTTCCTCAAATCTATGTATAAGCCTGCCAGATATGATACTGAACATTAGTTGGAAGGATATCATGAAGATAATTCCATGGGAGAAAAAAACAATTCAATTAGGTGTGGGAATGTCCTTGAATAGCTTACTAAACCTCTACAAAAAATTGAGTTATATTGACTATAACGACCCACACTTTACATACATTGTTAATACTTCAAAATTGAATCACTCTTATTACAACATATGACAAAACCACAAAGGACCGTATAGGTATAGTGTCTTTAGAAACTGGGGAAACATAAACAACTGGTTCATAAATCTTCTACAGTGTCTCCCATTTATTTCATCATATCTAGGTTCCCTTTTAGCATATTCTACTTAATATCCATCTTCCTGACCTGGGGAAAAGAAAACATAAAAGGGTGAGCTCAAATGCTCAGCAAGGGAAAATAAAAGAAATAAAAAATCATATCATATCTTTATGAAAATCAAAACCTGCAAAAGAGATCATAATATCTTAACATGGAATAAATCATAGAAGTGAAAATGAGATCCCCATAACATAAAACTTGAAACTTTGTGGCATGCACACATAATCATGGAAAATCATTTCTTGTTAGTCATGACTCATTGCCAAGACTATCTTAGTGGACAAAGTCCCTTTCTGAACCGAGTTCACTCCTCGTTTCAGTCCTGTATCACTGAACCGAAATAACCTTCCGTTCCAGCCATGTCTATCTCATGAGATATAAAATCATTACCCAATGCATTGGAGGGAGATATAGGTCCCACCCATCTTATAATGAATCCTTTCTTATGTGTGCCACATAATCATAAAACATACATCATCGCATAACACATATAACAAAAAATGGGATTCTTGAAACATCATGACATCATAAATCAATTCATATAAGATAAAGGAATTCATAAACATAATTCCATCACAACATAGTCAAACCAATGTAAAAATATGGATAGAAACAGAACCCTTTATTATCTTAGATGGAAAATAATTTTGATAAAACACTTGAACTCCATTCTTGAGGAAAATATCCTTTCTTCTTCAAAAACATTTTTCCTTTCATAACATGTCATACAACTTTAAAATAAAAGAAGTTGATTAAAAATAAACTTGAAATATTGTAAAGGAAGCTTCTTGTAAATAATTTTTTAAAAATCCATTCTTGCCGTATAAGTTAAAAAAAACATTCTTCTCGTACTTTTGTCGGAAAAGTCAAAAAGTACCTCGTACGAAAACGACAAAAGATTCCTTTCATATCGTTTACAAAAAAACTCACCGAAGGGTAAAATTGGGTATAAACTATTTCAAGTGGATGGAAACAATATTACATATTGAGGGAACATGGATGTGGATGATAAAATACACCCCAGTAAATACTTACGAATAAACAATCTCGGATAAAAATGAGATTGTGATATTTCCCTTACCTTAGGTCCGATTTGCTTTGTTCGTGTCCGAAGCTCCTGTATAATGGTTTAAATAATGTTATTGACTTATTCCAGAATCATACATATTGATATGAGATCATATATGGTCATATTATTAGCTTCTTGTTAGTAATATTTCATTGTTACTTGTTACTCAGGTCTTTATAACTTTTTGTTCTTATGCGTGTTTTGTCGAATAAATTCTTATTCTTATCTTTAGGTTATAGATAATTCATTTACAGAATGGTATTAGTGTAGTATATACCATATTCATTCATTCAATTCATTTATATAATCATTATGAAATGAAGATCATGTAGAACGAGTCGCATCACATCGTGGAGACGGTATTCCGTACGTACGCACGAGTGATGATATCGTTCCTATGATCGTGGATTTGTATTGGAGTATATATATATATTATTTCAGTATCAATATTACTTAATAATAATCATATATAGTTACTGATTACACCATTATACCCATCCTTGTAAGGTGATGGTGGAAAATAGATTACACCACGGCGTGGAGACGGTATTCCGTACGTACGCACGCGCGGTGATTTCATTTTTCCGTAGGATGGATAGAAGGTGAATTAGGGTTGTTTCATATTTATAATAACATATCAGTATGTAAGTAATACTGATGTTATTACTTTATCATGAAACAACTAAAGAAGAAGAAGTTGAAGAAGAAAGAAATTGAAAAGATCGGTAATGAATATTATCTCTTCTTTGGAACGCCTCTTTGAATCCTCCACTTAAGGAACTAAGATTGGTCTTTGGAGAAGACCAGGACCTCTAGGATTATTCTAGGGAAGTGGGGAGGAGAAAATGGCAGGGGTTGGCCGAGCTTGAGTGCTCAAATTGGTGTGAGGAGGAGGGGGAGGAGGTGCCCTTTTATAAGGGAGGAGAGGGGCACCTTAGGAATATCTCAAAATATTATTTTATATTAAAGTCAAAATCGGTTTATAATGGTTCCAAAGGGTCTTATTTCGAAGCCAAAGTGGGGATGGGTCGAAATCCTATCAACCAATAGAATTTAGACAAGTTTAGGGTATTATTTTAACCTTATCAATTAGATTTAACTCTAAGTTAAATAATTTAACTTTTACCGTGTCTTTTTGTTTTCTTTCACTATATGGTTAATAAACTTTCTATAACATGCCAAACGAACCCCAAATTGTTTATTATTAATATATATATCCTTATCTAAGTCATTTGGCCGAACCTTAGATTTTTAGGAATAAAATAACAATTAATAATATAATATTTGATTTAAAAACTATTTTGTGTCAATTTTGACACTATTTGATATATGATTTTTGTGAAAGTCATAACAGAATTATATGTTCTAACCAAGTTGATTAAATCAACACTAATATATCATAGTAACCTAGAAAATTAGTGGAATTCATAAAAAGTCTCAAATTATATTTATTTTGGTGTTTATAACATCAATTATGTCAATATTTCATTAATAAGATAATTACTGCATCATCATTATATCATAAATAAATTAAATTATTTAATGTCTAAAAATTACAAATAAAATCTCATCATGTAGGACATCTTTTTAGCTTTCTAATGAATATTTACAATTGAATTTATCTTATGTATAACCCCATATTAAAAATTATTTACTTATTAAACTTTGATTTTAACTATTTTAACCCTTCTTTAAATAAATTAATAATAAATGTCCTAATCTAATCCAAGTGGGCCTAAATGGTCATATTTTATTCCTAAGTTTGTTTTTGGTCGAATTACACTTGTCCAATAGAATTAGGACATGTGTTAGGGTAATATTAATATCATATTTACCCTTAGTTACCCTATTTACTATTAACCGCGGTAAAAATAGTAAAAAAGTTACTATTCACCAAAAAATTATTTTCATCTCATTGAACCACATTTTAGTCCTTGATATTAACCGTGTCTCTCGGATTTTTGAAATTCCATTCACAGAAGCGGTAAAATTAAGTTTTATTCAAAATTCAGTTTTTAACCTACCACTTAGTGGTTTCACTATTCATCAAAAATTGAAAGTTTTCAGAAAAATACCAAAATTTCACCCTAGGCTAATTTCGATATTCTGAGTCCAAAAATGAAGTCCATTTTGAAAAATAAAATTTATAAAATTTCAAAAAGTGGTTATTACTATTCATAACGGCTAGTTTTAATAGCATTTTAGTGAAACTCGGTATTGCGTACGACGCAAGCTATCGAGGAAGGTTGCGATTGCGTGTAAAGCAAGCCAAGCAAGTGTTGTGTAGAAAAAGATTCCTTTGATGGTTTATATAACATAAAAGTCTCGGGTGTTACATTCTACCCCCCTTAAAAAGAATTTCGCCCTCGAAATTCTTCACTTTGTAACAAACAAATGAGGATACTTCCCCTCATCATATCCTCAAGCTCCCATGTAGCTTCTTCAAGTTGGTGGTTTCTCCATAAAACTTTCACCAAGCGAGTGGTCTTGTTTCGTAGGACTTTTTCGCTACGATCCAGAATCTCTATCGGTTGTTCTTCATAAGAAAGATCTTGCTCCAGCGGTACAACTTCTGAGCTGAGTACATGTGAAGGATCTGGTATGTACTTTCTCAGGAGAGATACATGGAACACATCGTGAACTTGAGAGAGATTCGGTGGAAGCGCCAATCGGTAAGCTACCTTCCCAACACGATCCAGTATTTCAAAAGGACCGATATATCTAGGGCTCAACTTCCCCTTCTTTCCAAATCTCATAACCCTCTTCCAGGGAGATATTCGTAAGAACACTTTATCACCCACTTCAAACTCTAGGTCTTTTCTTCGGTTGTCGGCATAATTTTTCTGTCGACTCTGAGCTGCTCTTATGTGTTGTTGAATAGATTTGACCTTTTCTGCCATTTCATCAACGAGATCAGGTCCTAATAGCTTTCTTTCCCCAACTTCATCCCAGCAAGTTGGAGTCCTGCATTTCTTTCCATAGAGAGCTTCATAAGGAGCCATCTGAATACTGGAGTGAAAGCTATTATTATAAGAAAATTCCACCAAAGGTAGGTGTTGATCCCAACCTCCTTTGAAATCCATAGAGCAAGCTCTCAACATATCTTCTAGGGTTTGAATTGTTCTCTCAGACTGACCGTCTGTCTGGGGATGATAAGCAGTGCTGAAACTCAACTCTGTATCCAGAGTATGCTGAAGACTTCGCCAGAACTTCGAGGTAAATCTCGGATCTCGATCAGATATAATAGAAAGTGGTACTCCATGCAATCTTACCACTTCCTTTATATATATCCTGGAAAGCTGATCTAGAGAGAAATCCTCTCTAATAGTAATGAAGTGTGCATACTTTGTAAGACGATCAACTATGACCCAGATAGCATTATTGCCTTTGGATGTTTTAGGAAGTCCTGTGACAAAGTCCATAGTGATGTTTTCCCATTTCCATTCGGGTATGGGTAATGGTTGTAACATCCCCTTAGACTTCTGTCTCTCAGCTTTAACTTGTTGACAAACCAAGCATCGAGAGACATATTCAGCAACATCCCTTTTCATGCCATCCCACCAGAAGTACTCTTTCAGGTCCCTATACATCTTCGTGCTTCCAGGATGAATAGAAAATGATGAACTATGAGCCTCATCCAGCAGCTCATTCTTTAATTCGGGGATGGGAGGAACGCAAACACGATTCCTGAACTTTATTATCCCATCACAATCAAGGTTGAATTCAGGAACATTTCTCACCTTCTTTTGTAACTCGACATCTTCTTTCTGTGCCTCTTTAATCTTCACATGTATAGATGGTTGAACATTCATTTGAGAAAGATAAGATTTTTCCCCTTCCATTATAATTCCAAGATCCATCCTTTGTAAATCCATAAATATTGGATCTTTTGTGATCCTCATCATGGATAAACTAGCATGGTCTTGTCGACTTAATGCATCTGCCACCTTGTTTGCTTTCCCAGGGTGGTAATGGATTGAGCAGTCATAATCCTTAATCAGCTCCAACCATCTTCTTTGGCGCATATTCAACTCCTTTTGTGTGAAAATATACTTTAAACTTTTATGATCAGTATAAATATCACACCTTTCACCATAAAGGTAATGCCTCCAAATCTTTAATGCAAAGATTACCGCAGCCAACTCCAAATCATGTGTTGGGTAATTTTGCTCATGGATTTTCAACTGTCGTGAGGCATAAGCTATCACCATATCATTTTGCATAAGAACACACCCCAATCCCTTCTTGGATGCATCACTGTAGATCACAAACCTTTCTCCACTACAAGGCAGTGTGAGCACAGGTGCACTGGATAACCTTCTTTTCAACTCCTTGAAATTCTCTTCACATTCCTCTGTCCAGACAAACTTAACTCCTTTCCGAGTCAACTTGGTGAGTGGATTAGATAATCGTGAAAAATCTTTTACAAAACGTCGATAATATCCAGCCAAACCAAGAAAACTTCGGATCTCAGTTACTGTGGTTGGTCTCAACCATCTTTCGATAACCTCTGTTTTTGCTGGATCCACAGATATCCCCTCTTTTGAGATTATATGACCCAAAAATGCAACTTTTTGAAGCCAAAATTCACACTTGGTAAATTTGGCATAAAGCTTCTCCTTTCTCAGGGTCTTCAATATAATTCTCAAGTGATCTTCATGCTCTTCCTTGCTCTTTGAATAGACAAGAATATCGTCTATAAAGACTACCACAAATTGATCAAGATAGTCTCTAAAGACTATATTCATTAGATCCATGAAGATAGCAGGGGCATTAGTAAGACCAAATGGCATCACTATAAATTCATAGTGTCCATATCTTGTACGGAAAGCCGTCTTTGGTATATCCTCCCTTTTGACCCTTAATTGATGATACCCTGAACGAAGATCAATCTTGGAAAAGTATTGAGCTCCGCGTAGTTGGTCAAATAAGTCATCAATGCGTGGGAGAGGATATTTGTTCTTGATAGTGATCTTGTTAAGTTCTCGATAATCAATGCAGAGTCTCATTGATCCATCTTTCTTCTTAACAAATAGAACAGGTGCTCCCCAAGGTGACGCACTAGGGCGTATGAATCCCTTATCAAGATTCTCTTGGAGTTGCTTCTTCAATTCCTGCAACTCGATTGGGGCCATTCTATAAGGTGTCTTTGAAATAGGCAAAGCACCCGGTACGAGTTCTATTGAAAACTCAACTTCACGATTTGGTGGAAGACCCGGCAATTCCTCCGGAAAGACATCATCAAACTCCCGTACAATGGGCATATTCTTAATCGTGAGTTTCTCACCAACCATTTGAGATAAATAACCTTCATTTAGTGGAATCAATACCCATAAGATGGAAGAAATTTCCACTGGAAGGTTATGTTCATCCTTGCATTGATAGACGATCGTAGGTTGATCTGGAATATGAAATGTGACTTCCCTTCTTTGGCAATTGATATGAGCTCCATGTAGAGAAAGCAAATCCATGCCAAGAATCACATCAAATTCCACTAAAGGAAGGATCACAAGATTTGCAGGAAGCACTTTCCCACAAACTTCGATCGGAGAAGAATTATAAACTTCTGATGCGATTGATGTGCCATTAGGTGTTGTCACAGCTAACTCAACATCTAATTTTTGAGGTAATACGGTGATACCCTTAGAAAATTTTTCAGAAATAATAGAGTGGGTGGATCCAGAATCAAATAAAACATTTGCTACTTTAGAGTGGATGGTAAGTGTACCTTTCACCACATCGTTATCGTACTCCACATCGCTGATAGAAATTGCATGTGACTTTCCTTTGTCTTTAGCCTTATGAGTTTGTTGACGTCGACCATCATCATCAACCCTTGGATTTGGGCATTGATTGGCATAATGCCCCATCTCCTTGCACTTGAAACATTGAAGTGTAGCAGGTTCATTCTGTGTATCCCTTCCTTTGTTTGCATCATTAGACATCTTCTTCCCATTATCACGGCATTCAAATGCCCGATGACCTTCCTTTCCACATTTAAAACATTTACTTGTCCCTTTAAGACAACTCCCTCCATGTTTCATTCCACACTTTGAGCATAAGGGAAAGTTCATCTTCTTTTCCGTGTGCTCTTTAGATTTTTCTTTGAATTCCATCTTCCTCTTCTTATCAAACCCATGTGACTGATGGGTTACTCCAATCTCCATCTCGACTTTGAGAGCACATCGAACGATTTCCTCGTAGCTATTGAAGTCCCTTATGGCTAACGCCCTTCGAAGACTTGGTTTTAAGCCACTAAAGAATCGATCGATCTTACTCTCAGGTTGGATAATAATACCAGAAGCGTACCTTGCAAGTCTTGTAAAATTTGCTTCATAGGTACTAACAGATTCATCATCCCTTTGCTTCAGTTCAAGGAACTCTTTCTCCATCTTTGTTCGGAGAATATGAGGGAAGTACTTATTGAAAAATAAGTTCTTGAACTCGTCCCATTCCATAGACTCAATTTCATCCCTTTGCCTCGTATTCTTAACAAGATTCCACCATTGATCCGCATCTCCTTCCAAACGATACACTGCTAGGATGACTTTATCATGCTCAGAACATTGAAGAACTGAAAATATCTTTTCAGTAGTACTAATCTATTGTTCAGCAACTAATGGATCAGTAGACCCGCTGAAAGATGGTGGACGCTGCCTCATGAAGGATTCAACAGAATGTTGCTCCCTTCTTTGTTCGTTTGGAAATCCTGCATGATTCATAGCTTGAGAAAGTTGTGTGAGCATGGCTACAAGATTTTGCATTCCAGCTCCCATATCGTTTCGTTGCTCAGGGGGACAATCATTGCATTGCCCATCGCATTCCGCATTAACACGGTTCCTTCGGGTTCCAGCCATTGACTAAAACCAAGAAGAATAGTGTGAGCAACACTAATTATAATAGGAAACCACATAATTCAAGAATAAAATTTTCATGCTTAAGGTCTTATCCTAGGTTATTCAAGGCCATTTCTAAAACACTAAGATTGTGTTCTATGCTTAGACTTATCCTTAGGGTTCTTACTAAGGCTTTCACATCCTAGTTTCCAAAGGTTGACTATACCTTCCCTCTGATACCAACTATAACGACCCACACTTTACATAAATTGTTAATACTTCAAAATTGAATCACTCTTATTACAACATATGACAAAACCACAAAGGACCGTATAGGTATAGTGTCTTTAGAAACTGGGGAAACATAAACAACTGGTTCATAAATCTTCTACAGTGTCTCCCATTTATTTCATCATATCTAGGGTCCCTTTTAGCATATTCTACTTAATATCCATCTTCCTGACCTGGGGAAAAGAAAACATAAAAGGGTGAGCTCAAATGCTCAGCAAGGGCAAATAAAAGAAATAAAAAATCATATCATATCTTTATGAAAATCAAAACCTGCAAAAGAGATCATAATATCTTAACATGGAATAAATCATAGAAGTGAAAATGAGATCCCCATAACATAAAACTTGAAACTTTGTGGCATGCACACATAATCATGGAAAATCATTTCTTGTTAGTCATGACTCATTGCCAAGACTATCTTAGTGGACAAAGTCCCTTTCTGAACCGAGTTCACTCCTCGTTTCAGTCCTGTATCACTGAACCGAAATAACCTTCCGTTCCAGCCATGTCTATCTCATGAGATATAAAATCATTACCCAATGAATTGGAGGGAGATATAGTTCCCACCCATCTTATAATGAATCCTTTCTTATGTGTGCCACATAATCATAAAACATACATCATCGCATAACACATATAACAAAAAATGGGATTCTTGAAACATCATGACATCATAAATCAATTCATATAAGATAAAGGAATTCATAAACATAATTCCATCACAACATAGTCAAACCAATGTAAAAATATGGATAGAAATAGAACCCTTTATTATCTTAGATGGAAAATAATTTTGATAAAACACTTGAACTCCATTCTTGAGGAAAATATCCTTTCTTCTTCAAAAACATTTTTCCTTTCATAACATGTCATACAACTTTAAAATAAAAGAAGTTGATTAAAAATAAACTTGAAATATTGTAAAGGAAGCTTCTTGGAAATAATTTTTTAAAAATCCATTCTTGCCGTATAAGTTAAAAAAAACATTCTTCTCGTACTTTTGTCGGAAAAGTCAAAAAGTACCTCGTACGAAAACGACAAAAGATTCCTTTCATATCGTTTACAAAAAAACTCACCGAAGGGTAAAATTGGGTATAAACTATTTCAAGTGGATGGAAACAATATTACATATTGAGGGAACATGGATGTGGATGATAAAATACACCCCAGTAAATACTTACGAATAAACAATCTCGGATAAAAATGAGATTGTGATATTTCCCTTACCTTAGGTCCGATTTGCTTTGTTCGTGTCCGAAGCTCCTGTATAATGGTTTAAATAATGTTATTGACTTATTCCAGAATCATACATATTGATATGAGATCATATATGGTCATATTATTAGCTTCTTGTTAGTAATATTTCATTGTTACTTGTTACTCGGGTCTTTATAACTTTTTGTTCTTATGCGTGTTTTGTCGAATAAATTCTTATTCTTATCTTTAGGTTATAGATAATTCATTTCCAGAATGGTATTAGTGTAGTATATACCATATTCATTCATTCAATTCATTTATATAATCATTATGAAATGAAGATCATGTAGAACGAGTCGCATCACATCGTGGAGACGGTATTCCGTACGTACGCACGAGTGATGATATCGTTCCTATGATCGTGGATTTGTATTGGAGTATATATATATATTATTTCAGTATCAATATTACTTAATAATAATCATATATAGTTACTGATTACACCATTATACCCATCCTTGTAAGGTGATGGTGGAAAATAGATTACACCACGGCGTGGAGACGGTATTCCGTACGTACGCACGCGCGGTGATTTCATTTTTCCGTAGGATGGATAGAAGGTGAATTAGGGTTGTTTCATATTTATAATAACATATCAGTATGTAAGTAATACTGATGTTATTACTTTATCATGAAACAACTAAAGAAGAAGAAGTTGAAGAAGAAAGAAATTGAAAAGATCGGTAATGAATATTACCTCTTCTTTGGAACGCCTCTTTGAATCCTCCACTTAAGGAACTAAGATTGGTCTTTGGAGAAGACCAGGACCTCTAGGATTATTCTAGGGAAGTGGGGAGGAGAAAATGGCAGGGGTTGGCCGAGCTTGAGTGCTCAAATTGGTGTGAGGAGGAGGGGGAGGAGGTGCCCTTTTATAAGGGAGGAGAGGGGCACCTTAGGAATATCTCAAAATATTATTTTATATTAAAGTCAAAATCGGTTTATAATGGTTCCAAAGGGTCTTATTTCGAAGCCAAAGTGGGGATGGGTCGAAATCCTATCAACCAATAGAATTTAGACAAGTTTAGGGTATTATTTTAACCTTATCAATTAGATTTAACTCTAAGTTAAATAATTTAACTTTTACTGTGTCTTTTTGTTTTCTTTCACTATATGGTTAATAAACTTTCTATAACATGCCAAACGAACCCCAAATTGTTTATTATTAATATATATATCCTTATCTAAGTCATTTGGCCGAACCTTAGATTTTTAGGAATAAAATAACAATTAATAATATAATATTTGATTTAAAAACTATTTTGTGTCAATTTTGACACTATTTGATATATGATTTTTGTGAAAGTCATAACAGAATTATATGTTCGAACCAAGTTGATTAAATCAACACTAATATATCATAGTAACCTAGAAAATTAGTGGAATTCATAAAAAGTCTCAAATTATATTTATTTTGGTGTTTATAACATCAATTATGTCAATATTTCATTAATAAGATAATTACTGCATCATCATTATGTCATAAATAAATTAAATTATTTAATGTCTAAAAATTACAAATAAAATCTCATCATGTAGGAAATCTTTTTAGCTTTCTAATGAATATTTACAATTGAATTTATCTTATGTATAACCCCATATTAAAAATGATTTACTTATTAAACATTGATTTTAACTATTTTAACCCTTCTTTAAATAAATTAATAATAAATGTCCTAATCTAATCCAAGTGGGCCTAAATGGTCATATTTTATTCCTAAGTTTGTTTTTGGTCGAATTACACTTGTCCAATAGAATTAGGACATGTGTTAGGGTAATATTAATATCATATTTACCCTTAGTTACCCTATTTACTATTAACCGCGGTAAAAATAGTAAAAAGTTACTATTCACCAAAAAATTATTTTCATCTCATTGAACCACATTTTAGTCCTTGATATTAACCGTGTCTCTCGGATTTTTGAAATTCCATTCACAGAAGCGGTAAAATTAAGTTTTATGCAAAATTCAGTTTTTAACCTACCACTTAGTGGTTTCACTATTCATCAAAAATTGAAAGTTTTCAGAAAAATACCAAAATTTCACCCTAGGCTAATTTCGATATTCTGAGTCCAAAAATGAAGTCCATTTTGAAAAATAAAATTTATAAAATTTCAAAAAGTGGTTATTACTATTCATAACGGTAGTTTTAATAGCATTTTAGTGAAACTCGGTATTGCGTACGACGCAAGCTATCGAGGAAGGTTGCGATTGCGTGTAAAGCAAGCCAAGCAAGTGTTGTGTAGAAAAAGATTCCTTTGATGGTTTATATAACATAAAAGTCTCGGGTGTTACATTGACCAAAACATATTAAAAAAAATCAATATACATAAGAGATAATAGGTGTTGAATAGTAAATACAATATCTCAAGAAATGTGAAAATGACAATTGAGGAACACCCATACAAATAAGATTATAAACTAAATAGATATAAAAAATACACTATCTAACTTCATGCTTATGGAAGGTCTTTTCTGACACTCAAATTAGGGTTATCGAACCTACTCATGCACCCTCTCTATCACCTCACCTTCTTTTTCAACTCCAAAAACATATGAATCATAAATGGGGAAACTATAGAATAATGATCAGGGTACAACACATACTACTAGCATTATTCTTTGGACACCTCATATATGATTACGTTATGCGGCAATCATAGATGGTCCTAAAAATTCATCACCATCTACTAGATCATCATACTCCGATAATGAATGGAATGTAACTCTAACCAATTTTTTACCTTTATCAATGTTAATCATATCTCAACCCTGAGATCCTTCAAGAATTAAACCCTTGAATCATAAGTCTCCTTCGACTCCCTATGATTCATAATCTTCCACAAATACATTGCACCCCTCAAATAGATAATGGATATAAGAACCTAATACTTTTCATGGTGTTGAATAAATCCTAAAGTGATATCCAACCCCTATTTCTAGTGGTCCCCTCTATTTCAGAGTGGATACCCTGATACCATTCTTGTCTCTGATGGTGAATTGTGTGAAACATCATATGCATTTTCTCACATCATCATGATAAGTATCAAAACATTGACTGTCAATAGGGATATCCTACAATACAACCCCAACTCAGACTACAAGAAATTGACGAGTAGATTAAATACCTATAAATAAATTAGGAACACCTAATTATGGTATTAATTTATTTATTTGTATTAATTTATTTAATTCAGTTATCCACTCCCAAAACCATCCATATCAAAATAGATCTCACGAATGTATAATCTGTGTATCACTCTAATAAACCTACCCTAAAAACATAGTAACATTATTTAATACATTTGAAGATCATAATTTCATTATGTTTAATTATTAGGGCCCTTAAAATATAGTTTTCAAATCTGCCACGCTTGATGTCATCCCATTCTAAGTTTAACAAGCATTGTTTTCCTACCAACCCATGCATTCCTCATCAATGCCAAACTCCAAATTGTACTGTATATCATAAGAAATAACATTGATACAACCAACACCTATGCTACTATTAAATCATGAACCCTTCTTTTTATACCCCTCATAGGATGGAAATAAATAGGTGTGACCCCTAATTCCATCCTCTTATGGGCCCTATATTTTGACTAACTTTGAGGGAACAACATAGAAATATAAGAGGGATTGCGATTAACTATCCATGGATGAATACATAAAATACCAAAGTTTAATCACTCTACATTGTATATTAACTTAATAAAAGAAAAATTAATCTCAAAATGTATGAATATGAAAATAATAGAAAAAACTCCAAAAATAAAACAATACCAAAGGAGTATTATAGAAACAATCATAAGAAATCAATGATCTTATCTAGTACGGTCCAAAAAATTACAAAAACCCTCCAAGAAACTTGAAAAGTATTTTTATTTTCATGGGGTGGGAATAATATGTATACTATGTTGGAAAATCCCTAAAGCAATTTTTGAAAAAGTTAAAATATCACACTAATACCCCATATAATTGTTACAAAAATTACCAACACCTACACAACTCAATAATTTTCAGACCTAGTCACACCAAGGATGTCTATTTAAATAAAACATTCAAGTGTGTTATAGATATAATAGAAAAATATAGATAATGTTAACTCATAACCATTTCCTCAAAAGTATTATTCTCTCACTTCATGTAAAGACATCATTTGGTCTCATCCCTTTACAATCCACCAATGATGGTGCAAACCACATATGATGTCTCATGGAACTGACCACACATCACATCTAAAAAAACAAACAACATACCTCATGTCTCATAACTATTTCTATATGGTAACATTAACAAATATGAGATCAAACTCTTTCCCTCCTCTAAGAACACATGACATCCACCATGTGTCTCTTCATCAACCACTAGTATCACCAGATGTTGTTATAAAATAGAGATTATGGAAAATGGGTAATCGTCCATTCAGATCCACCACATTATATATGTTAGGGAAAACATCCCTAATATCATAGGGTATAAGTAATGTTATCTATAATCGATAAGGTAAATAAGAATTTATATGACAACGTAAGTATATTCAAGAATTTCTGATTTGAATACCTATTTGTTTACATAATAAACTCTAGAACTAACAATGTTACCACACCAGAATTATCACACCACCATGAAAGAACTCTAATATGAGACAACTGAAAACAATAATCACACAATGGGGCCACAACCCGAGTTTTATTTCCCATTATTTTACTTAAAAATTCATCACCCATTTAATCATCAACTTTAAATTCACAACATGTAATTATTTTGGAAATTATAACAATGTTATATATATTACTATTACACCATAGATACCCAAAAAACATTTACAAAACCATCAAATCAAGTAACCATATCACCAATAATAATACCAGGACATATAAAACTAAGGTCACAAAGCCACAAAAAATGTAAATCAAAGAACATGTGTATTAAATTTTAAAAATTTTATTTTCTAGAATTAGGTACATAAAAATATAAAGTGTATTTCATAATCAAATCAACAATATAAAGATTTATTATATATTACGAATATTAAATGAAACTATATTGATAATGTCATGAAAATCTTGAATCTATATGAACATCAAAGCATTTTATTAAATGATTTAGTAAATTTTGTTATCATAATTATAATAGCTTATTACACTCATAAGTCAACAATAAAATAACTGATAATATCATATAATTATATAAAAATGGATAGAACATGAATCCCTTACCTCAAATGATAAAGAATAATTATCTGAAATATTTCTTTGGAAATAGAGGATAAACCAAAGGGCCATAAGCATATAATGGATCCTAGACATAAACACAACAATGCCTCATAATAACCATATCACCACAAACCCCTAACCCAAAACATCAAAACCAATATAGAACAATTGAATAAAAAATAATAAACCTGGAGAGAAATAGTAGGACCTACCATAATTCACTAATATCATACAACTAAAAATTAATGAATAATGCTAAATATTAGACAAATTTAGATCCACTAAAAGCACACAGGGAATACATAATGTTTGGGGGAATGAATTGTTGAATAAAATAAATTTTATGGAGATCAAAACATATATATAGAAACTAGAAATATTCCCATTAATTATATGAATGATTAGTTCATTCTATGATATATATGGTGTTTAAATCTTTTAAAAACAAGTATATTGATCTAACACAACCAAGATCATTTTTAAATTGTGATTAATTCTTTCATGTTATGAAAACTATAAAGGAAGATCCACAAAAAATAACACAAAAAAAATACATTTCATTAAAAAATATTCAAATATATCAGAGACAAGTTAACAGATGTCATGATGGAACATTTCAAATAATCATTCACAATGTCAACTAGTGAATCATTGTGTCAATAATGACATATAGTTAGATATTTAAGTAGAAAAACTCATATCCCTTCCTCAACACCTTATCATGTATCCCAACATCGAAAGTCAAAAAGTAATTTGTTTAATGGGTCAGTTTTAGTACAGTTATATTTGGGAAATAAGAGAAGTGGGAGTGGTAGTGGAAATGATGATCCCTGAGTGACGTGACAGTAAAAGAACTATAGATGTCCGATGTGGCTGGTGAATTAATATTAATATTTCGGGGATTATACCTATCTGAGTGAGGTAAGAGTTATGGGTATGTGGCATGATAAATGACAAGAGTTTAGAGTGTTAGGACCATTCTCCCATAGAATAATATAATGTTTAGGATTTTTTAGTTGTCACGAATAATTGATAAAAAATGAAATCACCTGATATTAAAAAAATTAGGATCAATGTAACCATCATATTCATGTAATGATACTCACAATTACCATGAAATTGTATTTTATTATGAAAATGATGAGTTTCATAGTAGATATGGATGCCATAATTCTTTCTTTGGTAAATCTGCTGATAATATATATGATCAATCAATGATTTTATATCAAAATAGACAATATATATAATGATCAAAGAAGTTAACTCTGGAAGAAGAAGGCGTAAGATTCAATATTTAGTAATTTGTGTTTACAAAATAGATTATCCTGAATCATTTTGGTTGGTGGTGCTACTTTTTTTTATGTTGCATAGTTTCATAGTGTTTTCCATTGTTTTGGGACTCAATATCTAGAGTTTATTTTATGTAAAAGGATGGTTTTTTGCCAAAGAGTTTTTGTAATATAGTTCAAAAATATAGATGTACAGTTAGTAGAACACATAAAAGATATTATAATCTTAGGACATAATGTACATTTTGGGATGAAAAATCAGCAAAGGAATATTTCCTCATAGTAGAAATATGAAGACCGCAATGTGTGTTATACCAACCATAAGGTTAAACCTTTTTGTGGGAGGATTTCGAATTACATGAAGATAAATGTTCATGGGAGTGATTTCATTTATGGAAGAAATATCTGATTATGTCTTTTGAAAAGGTTTTTTCATTAGTGTAAGAAATTGGTAGCCAAAAATGTTTAATGATTTAGGCGAACCACATAGAAAAATTCATATAAAATGTTGTATTGTATTAATTTTTTTGGAAAATCAGATTAGTGGGTTATAAAAAACTAATTTAATTATATAATTACTATAAATTGGGTTAATAAAAAGTGATAATTTTATTATAAGTGGGATTCACTAGAGAATAAATTTGGGTATGTTTGAATGTGTTCATGAAGAATAAATCAGTGATCAATTTGAGTTTGTATTGTTGATTTATTAAAAGGGATGTAGTTTATTAAGGAAAAATTACATGAAAGATGAATATATGCATGGAAGTTTGTTTTCAGGGAAGTTTTTCCTGTAATGTAAAAGAGACCATGTATGATAGGTGATCCATAGATGAGTGAACTATAAACAATGTAAGGGATGTTTTCACAAGATTCATAAATCCACCAAGTAGATGCAGTATGCAGAAGAAGAATGTTTTACGTGAATAAGTCACTCCACAGGGTGCAAGGAAGCCCATGGAGGATAGATGAAAATTCTCTTTGTGAGTATGGATGTTTATAAAATTACTAAAAAAAAATTTGAATGAAATTCCCACAATCTAACTGTATAAAAAATCGTGGGATTTTCGGATTTAGATAAAATGTGGATTTGAATTGTCTTAGTGGTATTCTGGAAGAAGTTATGTTTTAGTATTATGCTATTATACTTGGATGTCAAACTGAGAAAACAGGCTGAGTATCATTAATAATTTTAGTATTATCATACCAACTTCTCATTAAGAATGTAAATTACTGTTTTAGGAGGAAAAATTATTGAAAGGAGATCAAGAATAACCATATAATATTTGTTAAATAAAAATATATTACATCATTTTGTGATACCTGAAGAAAATGGAATATTATATTGAACGTTGTGCTATATGAGTTTAAGGGAATATCCTACTTGTTGTATTAAACAAAAAATGATTTTTTTCTAGTGGATTTTGTGGTATTTTCTTATTTATTAACCTTTATAAAGATGTAGCTACACATCTAGAGTTATGAACCTTGAAATTTTATTCCTTATTGATGTATGTTTTCAATTTTTTCAGCCGGTAATGATATATTTAATAAGAGGTAAAGGTTGTTTCATATGGAATTAGACATTAATATAAAATATATCACTGATACCTGCACTCTCCATACCAATGATAAAAAAATTTATTGGGAAATTTCATATAGTATTTTAGGATATGAAGAAGATTGGGTATGGTTATGGAATTTAAAATTAGTAATTTTTAAAAAATAGTTTTATCCACCACTATCATAAATTTTAGAAGTCACAATTACTGATTTTCAGTTACAGTCACTTATGTTAGGATTCAATGAAAACACATCATTTCAATAATATAATTTCTAATGTTAAATAGGGATAGATCTCTTCATATATCAGCATACCCTATAAGAATTTATCTTTTTGTGTTTTCATTTTAAAAATTAGTCCCCTTTTTAGTTCACCCGAATCGATGAAACACTATGCAATAATTTTTTCTAAGTGGTAGTTCAATTTTTTAGAAGGTATTAAATCACCTAATACCTAAAATAAAACATGGTTAAATATTATTTTTAATCCAATTTCCAATTATTTAATTTATATATTAAATAATTATATATTTTTTGGATATATTCTAGACACTAATATATGAAAGTATGAAAAAAATAAGGGAATGGTGATTGAAACATGTAAAATTTCAAAACAATTAATTATTTATAGATATTATATGAAGTGAATGGATGAAGAAACATTTATTTAAATCATTATAAAGATTATAAAAAATAAATTATTTCAAATGTATTTTGAAAAATGTTACAAAGAAGATTGAAGGATAAAAATTTAATTTTCTCCATTAATATAGTAAAACCAACAAATGGTATATGAATGTTGTAATCAATGATATAATTCAATCTCCATATATCATTTAAAATAGAATAGTTGGAATATCACCACAACTAAAAAATAACATTACATAGTTCTTATTTTTGAAATTTATTTGTAATTTTATTCTACTAATTATTACATCATTAAAAAATGTTTTATAGATATTTTTAAGAGCCAATTGATGAAAATAAAAGTTGTAATATTATATTAATCTAAGGAAAGATATTATTTATAAGGTGTTACATTGTTATTTATTAGAATATTTATATTATGGACCCACATATAATCATTTTTTGAATACTTTTTATAAATGTATTGACATAAAAAGAATATGTTAGTATTTCGATAATACAAATTATAACATTAAATATTATAAAATTCTCACAAAAATAGATGAAGAATAATATTCTATTAAAAATATATGATATTTTTTCCCAAATTAGGTATATTAATAAAACAATAAATTATTTTATAATATAATATATCACATAATAAATACATATATAAAAATAATTTGAGTATAACTACATAAATACTTTTCATGATATGAAGAATATAGTTTAGCTATTAATTTTGTACCTCATCAGTTAATTATGAAACCTTCTTTTCAACTATATATTAAATCACTAAACACCTCATTAATAATTAACATATAAACCTCGGGAATTAAATTTTTACTATTATAATAACACTAGATATTGAAAATATTTTAAAATAATATATTGCCTAAAGTTCTCATCTATGAATCAAACCAATCATTCCAAAGGGATTTTTTTATGACATCATATATTTTAGAAGACCCACAGTATAAGATGAATCAATGATAACTAATTTTTTCCCATTTTTCATGCCAACTAAATCACCAATATTATGCTATTCAAAAGGATCCTTAAACCTAAGAGATAATTCCTGAAGAAAAAATCAATGAATCTTAGTAAAAATATATTAATTTCAATTTTTATGATACATACATCAATAACCAACTCTTTTATGTAAAATAATTGAATACCATTCATAGAATACTGAGAGTGTATTTAAATGGAACACCATTATTACCCCTTATAACAAGATCCTACTTCATGCACAATAAATATATAATTATGATTTTAAAAAGAACTATAAGAAAGATAATAAGTTTTTATGAAAATGTATTAATTAAAATTTATGTAAACTATGTTTTATAGGTTTATAAATATTATAAAAATATAATATATGTTATAAGATCATTTTAGGTTGTCAATAAAAAATTATTCTAGTAATACAGATAATATTTTTGTAAATCGTAAAATAGATCAAATCAGAAAAGTAGCGTAGGTTAATGTAAATATATCAATACTAGAATATAACATATATTAACCTTGATAAAATTACATGTAACATTAAAATTTTTTTCAAATTTGGATGAATTTATTATTTACACAAAGTTAGGTACCATGATTTAATTAATCTAACGAATATTAAAGAAAAATCACATGATTAGTCTTCATCTTAATTTTTAAATTTTTATTAGGGATTTGGAATATATTTTAGAGGCTAATTAAATAAATGGATTGTTTCGCATATTTTATAACATTAATAAGTGAATAAATTATATAATAATATTAAGAATTTGTATAACATAGTAATGCATTGATGAATAGAATTACAATGATTACATAGTGATGAAAAGTAAATTAATAATTATATCTATTAATTATTTTAATTTTTTATTTATCATGAACTGATGAAGAGTTTTTAAGTTATGTGTTAAATTCTCTATTGATATCCATTATAACTTTTGTTATATGAGTCCATATGTAAATTATTATTTACATATTACACCATATTATATAAAAATTGAATATTTATTATGGATATTTAAATTTTTTTAATGAATTTTGTTTTTTGTTATGATCTAAAAGTACTATGTGATTTGGATGTTTATATATAATTTGTCATGTGTTGGAGGAAACTTTTTTCATTGGTTTATGATATGAATTGATTGTTTAAATGGTGTGTAGTGTAAAATAATGAATTTGATGGAAGAATGGGGTCTCGTTTTTAATGGAATGTTGAAGGAATGTCATTTTTTAATTACTCATTTATTTTATTCATGATTATTAATAAATAGTTATCCTGCCTGCTAATTGTTGGGTTATGTTGGAAGGAAATTTTGATGACATGTAAGAGTTGTGTAAATTATATTATTGGGGACCTAGTTTCACAGTATATATTATAATGTTAGTGACCTTTAATTTACGCTAGTTATATTATTAATGGAAAAAGTTTCTTGAAGAGAACATTGGATAAATTGTGTTAATTTGAAATGATTCAAATCTCTCCCTTTCTGATTGTATGTTTCTAAATATATTTTTTTGAGATTGGGTAAAAGTTTTGAATTGGTGGTTACAGATAATGCTAAAAAGAATTTTTGATCTTTGTTTTTTGGATATGTATAATTATCTACATTTATTAATACACACTTCTCTTATATAGTGATTTTACACCTATAATTCCAAACACATTGATTTCATATGATATTATTTTCATTTTAAATATGATCTTATTGAGTATTACCACATAAACAGACATATATAATCATTGTTGAGTTTTTTTATCAAGATAGTTCATGGGAGAATGTGGGTGTTACTATTTAGGCCCTTGGGGTGGAGAAAAAGATATGGAGTGGACCTTATGTTTTTGGTCTTCGATTTCCATTATTGTATTTCATTAGTATTCATACATTCCTATTTGTTATATTTATATGTCACAATTATTATTATTATAAGTGAATTTGATTGGTGGATCATATCACTCTTCTAGAGTTATATATAGTGGGTATTTCCTCCTATACATATGATATATACCCTCAGGGATATTCACCAACATATGTATTGTTATAGTTGGGTTTTAGGACTAATCCCAATAATCAAGTCCAATATATGTCGGGTACTAGTGTGTGCATGTGAGGGGGTGTGAAAAAATCCCCCCGATGAATATAATACTTTATACAACATTAATTTATAGGGTCAAAAAGTGACATTGTATAATATAATGACATTATATAAATTCATAAAATATACATCGACACCAAATAAATCACACTTAACAAGTCACATATCATCATTACACATACATATAAGGAATCTATGAATAAATATATGGAAAATATAAATGAACTAAACATTTTAACATAATTAGGGTGAATCATTGATATATATATATATGTGATGTAAACAGTAACATAGAACTAAATTTCATATCAGACTTGTGTTTAATAATCATCCATATAAGTTAGTGTGTTTTATGAACTTATTCCACAAAGATGGTTCAAATTTATTTCATTTATCCATCTCAGTCTCTAGCATAGAAATTAAACCATGATTCATTTCCGATGATTATTCTCTTACATTTCATATATTATTTAATAATAAATTATTTAATTTTAAATATTCTTCAAGGAACCTAAAGAATATATGTTCTATAGTATGATCAAATAATTTCACGAATGAATAAAATGAACTCCTATAGTTTTAATACTTATGGGTGAATCGATATTCATGTATTTTTTGAGATTCATTGGACATGAATGAATTGTGGATTAACATATGTTCAAATTTGATTCATTATATATTGGTGAATCATTTTTCACCAAAGTTAAAATTGATTTTATATCCAATTAACCATGTGATATTCATATGGGGATGTCATTAAAAGAAAATTATCCCATTACCACTTCAATTACAACATAAAACACCTTTTACAACATGTGACTAAGGTTCAATTGATATATAAGTGTTTAGGGATATATAATGTTGGATCATATAGAAGATGAGGGTCGAACGATTAAAATGATACACCATGTTTTGATGGAATCCTAGATTTTAAACTATTAGTTGAAAACCAAGATTCCCGATGGTAATCACATAAAATTAACTAGTTGGGTAAATAACACATAAAACAAATGAATTTAATATTATGTCACAATAATATGATTCATTGAATACCATCCACTTATCAATAAATAAATTAGGAAATGTTATGCACTATAATCAAACATTTATGAGGATAAAACAACTAATTTTAAGATACATATTCTCTTTGAGGAATAACTAACACAATAAGCATGATATTTAACATGGATTAACAGCCCCTAAAAACAATGAATTTTTTTCATGGGGTCACATCCAAAATGTACATTTAAAAACAGATTTATAAATCAACCCAAGATGTTTAATCTAAGATTTATACCCCAATTAAAATAATTATTATTCAAGGGGAATGAATAAATAAAAATATATTTTAGGTATATATTAAGGGAAGAAATAATAAAGAACAAACCAAAAAAATGTAGTTAGTAATAGATTATATATATGATTTGATGCATAAAAAAGTAGTTCTTGACAAATGGAGAATCTTGTATCCTCAAAGATGTTATGATTGAATTGTTTGTGTTAATTCTTGAAAATAGTCTAAATGATTTATAAATTATCCACATATGATCAATTTTAATTGTGTAAAATTTATAAGTCCATATATATAAGGGTTTTTAAAATTTTTATTATTAGTAATGTCATTTGATTTTTTAAATTGAATTAAATAATAAACTAAAAAAAATGTGCAGTTTTATACAATATTTAAAATAATTAATAATAATAATAAATATACAATAATAATAACCAAGACTATGTAAACTATTAATAAACCAAAAAATATTGTAAAATCATTCTAAATATAATCCTTAAAATTAAAAACTACTTCAATGTGGTTCAATCCTTTTAAAATAAACTCCATCAATCAGGAAATATAGTTTCGTTATAAAAACCATAAAATTTTAATATAGGAACAACTATAAATTAAAATGAAAATAAGAAATAATATAATTAATTTTACAAAAAATATATGATTGAAATTTTCATAGTATAAATTTTTTTTATTTTATGAAATTCTATAGGAAATAAAATTTCATAAGATTTATATTTCCAATAATATTATTATACTACAAGACATATGATTTCTCAAGACTTATTATTCATATAAGACATTTAGTAAATAGACATCAAATTTTTAATAATTAAAATGTATTTTTTATTACTCTATTGTATGAATCTATTGTTCTATATGACGTGTCACATGAATATAATACTTCTAAATATATAATTAATTTTTAAAACTTATAAGACATTCAATCCTATTTAAAAAATATAACTATATTACATAGAAATCCATAATATTTTTTTGTCATGTATGGAAGACTTCATTTAAAATTTATTTACATCATATGTAAAATTATTGTTTTATATAGAAATATAAGTCTTTATAAAGATATAAAATAACTATGTAAGAATAATTTTTCTACTATGTAATAATCATTTTAAAATTACAAAGATGATTTCATTTTAAAAAATTTAATTTATAAATGATTTTATTGAAAAACATAGTATAATTTCACATAAATCACAACAAACATTATAATTATATATTATAATTTCTCTAATGTGTGTAAGGATTACCCAAAAGTATTATAATCTTGTTATGTATAATAGTATTCTCTAAAATAACAGAATAAAATTATATAAATTTAATAATAAATCAGGAAACAAACATGAAATCAATATTTTCTTTCTAAAATAAATAAAAGAATAAAAAACATTCAATAAATCATGTGAAATTGACTAATATAAATATTTTTCTATTAACTAAGGATATTTGTGATTATTAAAAATCTATTAATGAGGAAAGGATCCAATAAAAAAACTCACCGTGTAGTATTACTAAATTGAACATAAAAATCAACAATTATCTACTTCATTCAAATAGATTTAAAAAAATATATTTTGAAACAATCTGTAAATACCCATACCCAAATTTCTTAGAGTAAGTAGATTGTTAATTACATTTTCATAAGAAAGATGTTATAACATCTTGATGGAATGAATAATTTTTTAGTCTTAGAAAATGAGAGGCATACTTATATTTCACATTAATTATAAATAAAGAGAAATTGTGATAGTGATAATTAGAAAATTATGTATCCCTAATCATAGTCAAATATTTCAGCTTTATATTCTAGTAAATTGAATGAATATATGTTTGTTATGATATTCTCAATATGATTTATCTATAGAATAAATCATCATTTATAAATAACGAATAATCAATCCAAAAAATTAAATACCTAAAATACATTAATTTGAATTAATTAATTGAGAATAGAAATTCATCCATGGATAATTTCAATGAAATAATTTTATGGAAAAAATAGAAAAATATCATTGATGGGAATGAATAACATTGTACTCCATGATCTCAAACATCTTGATAGCAATAATTTCAATGACATATACCATTATAGTTCTAGTAGATTTGTATGTATACCCCATAAGTCCATTAAATTTGTCAAACTACATTATCTCATGATAATTATGATGCATTTCCAGTAATATAAATCATTGATCCTCCAATCAATATATAACCAATACATTCTTCATATATTTTATTATTGATAGAATTTATGAAGAATATTCCTTTTCAACAGATATCCATATTGACTAAAGAATATATATTAATTATGGGTTTCCCCAATCAAAAAAATAACATTCATAATAATACACTATATGTAGAAATGATATAATTTTTTATAATTATGATTATTATTTATAAATAATATTTATATGTAAGGTAAATGTAATTACCAATGATCATAAGAAACTGAATTTTTTAAGTGAATATTCTTAAATAAAGAATTAATAAAGTGAATATAATCAAATTCAATTTTCAAAATGATCTTAAACTACCGATAGATAGAATACGTCTTATATCAATATAACATATACCTATATTATTTTATAAAATATAGGGTTTTGGACACTAATGAATTAAAATACTGAAAAAATAAATTAAAATATTTTTTGAGGATAATGAAACTTCCACAATTAAAATAACATTTAAAGAGTAAATAATTTCTAAATATTATCGAAAAATATCTCTCAGAATAACATTGTGTACTTATAATTTAAAACTAAAATAAATTAGTTTTTATGGCAGTGGTATAATTCAAGATGCGTTAAGCATGTTAAACCAAATATTTCTTTAAAACTTTTAATAATAATCCAAAAGTTACTAGTTTTGAAGAAGAATATAAAACACATTTTAAAAATTTTTCATCTAAATTTAAAAATGGAAAAATTATATTAAAAATCATAGTTAAATTCAGAAAATATTCTCAAATTTTTTTTATTGAATTTCTGGATCTGGTGGAAAATTAGTTTTTGACCAGAATGTAAAATAATTTTTGAATTTGTAAAGAATATTTTCTCAAAAAAATTTAAACTAATTGTGTGAAAATGGTACTATTAAATGAAAATTTATTAAATAAATATAAAATAATAAAATTATATGGTTTTATTTAAAAAATTTCAAATAATTTACTTCAAGGAATTTGAAGCATAAACAATGAAAATTAAAATGACATTTGAGCATAAAATTATACCTATTTAGTTACATTTGAATAATACCCCCAAATAATGAGATTAAATAATGTAAAATATTAAAATTTATGACCACTAATATATTTATTATATAACATATAAAGGGGTTTTATATAGATCTCATATGAATAAATAGGTTCATAATAACAAATATGTATCAATAGAGTGGGAAATGTGTGGAAATCTATTACAAAGATCATACCATTGATGTGTGAATTAATGAATTAATTAATTATAGATATTGATTGTAAATCCACATAAAAAAGTGGAAATAAAATATAAATAAATCTATATTAATTTCACAAATAATATTAGAATATAAAATACAATGATGTTTTAATATAACCCAATGTTAAGAAATGTTGTTATGAAACACTTACCACTTTGTAATGACCATGTCAACTCCCATTTGATGATATAATTTTAATTAAAACATTGAATTACATGAAATACTAATGATTAATGTTATTACATTTAAAATAGAAGTATATACCACATATAAAGTAAACATGTCTCTAACATTAAAATATTCGTCATTGAATGGTAATTGAGAATGAAACCCTTACCTAATGCTTTCAAATCATTTTCCTTTATTTTAAATCCATTATAATGTTCTTAAAAAATTTATTACATTAAAATTGAAATATATTCATATTAAAAAATTCAAATATATTTTTTCGTAAATCAACTTATATCCTATTTTTTAATAATATATAATTATTACAATTGTTTCATCTGTATAATACCAAATTTTTTCTTTCAGGTTTTGACACAGATGTTCTAATTATTGTAAATATGTTATAATTTCATCACACCTAGAATTATGTATATATTAGAAATAAAATATTAAATTTTTAGATACATGTTTGTAATCATTATTCAAATTTCAATATATAAAATAATCATATCGAATTATGGAGACTGAAGGGCATACATATGCAAAAGCATCATTATAATTTCCATAATGGGTGAAAGGATAATCAAGTGTAATGTATAAAGAATATAAATAGAAAATATCATTCTATAGGAATCATATTAATTCATTATTTCAATAATTATTATGATATATTTTTCTTAGTGATGGAAAAAATTACATTTGTTTGCAAGAAGATATTCTACCATAAACATGAGCGATGTATTTTTTTCCCATTGGATTAACAAGTAGATGGATAGTTGGTAAAACATAAATTTAATTAAATCTAAATATATGTGATATAATTGGGTTATTATATTAGAACTGTTAATACACAATAAAATCCTAAAAATGAGTAATTAAAAAAATGATCATAGTGATGATGATTAACATTGTTTACGACAACATCAATGTGATCCATTATAAAGGACCTTTGGTGTGGTTTCTTGAGAATAAAGAAACCACTTTATTATGGATATGGATATTGAGGATATATTGTTATGGGATTTTATCAATGTAAATTTCTTGATAAGTTTGAATAGGTGAGGGAAGGGGGAGACAATTTATAATTGAGGAGTGTTATTTTCTGTAAAAACCCAAATCAATTAAATAATGGGAACATAGTCTAACCCAATGTCACTATGAAATATATAAATAATGGGGTTTCAAGAATATTCGGTATATCCATTAGTCATAAACTAAAAATAAACATGTTTTAAACAAGGTATTCCTTTAACCTTCAATGAAACTAGCTTTTTCCATTTTAGATTTCAATAGGCTGACAATGTTTTTTAAACATAGTAAATTGTCAATTAAGAAGAAAATAAAATGAGAAATATTTGACAATTACAACCCATATATTATTATTAAATGATAAAATTTATCATATAAAATTTCCATATGGGATGAAAATTCATTTGACGACATTTGTATTCATTGTGTAAAACCACGTTTCAGTTGAAATTATAGTAATTCTGTTTTACTATTTTTATACTCCATTATGACCAAATTCTCAACTGAATATTTTATATATAATTTATTTTGATGAATTAAAATATTTAAAAAATTACATCAAATACATTTTATATAAATTGAAATTTCTAATTTATAAAGTAACCTTCAAAATGTATGGAAAATTATATTTTTATAAAATGAATTTATAAAGAAAAATATTATATAATATTAAATATATAACAAGTAATAATATTAATATAAATTATATTAATATATATATATATATATATATATATTATCTATAAATTTCATACAAATATTTTTTTTATTATCTGTTATTTTAATTAATTAAGATACAGAAACATTATTCACATAAAAATAATTTTTGTCAAAATTCAATTTTATACCTAAATATAAACATATAATAAAATATGGTATAACATGATTGAAAATATAATTAATTGGAATAAATATAAAAAATAATTAGACTACTTTTAAATAAAATTTAAAAAATATTGGGACTTATAAATTACTAATCTATTGAAAGGAATTTATAATTTCATTAAATGCGATATTTTTCACAATTCAATGTTAAATCTCTTTTTTTTTTTAAACATCAAAAAAATTTGGAAAACGTTAATTTTGATAAAATGATTTCAAAAATTATTTTCATTTTTTACAATAAAATTTTAGAAATTAGAATATGCACATTAAAATATTTTTTCAATAAAAAGAAACAAAATAATTTTTGATAAATATATTTTTTGTGCGTGTAAAAAAATACTAAAAAATGAGACCCTATATATCAACATATTTTCGTGATATAAAATTTGTAAACATGATTTCGTAAAAGTGGATATTCTTATTTATTTAAAAAAAATTATTTCCTGGTCATAAAATTTATATATAAATTTTATATTTCGGTTTATTGTCTTGTTGTTGTGTATTGTATATATTATTGAACATTTTAATTTTATTAAATCACGATTTTAAATTATCCTAGCCTACAATAATTTACAACGTTACAAATTTGTCGTTATCATAAAAAATAGTGTATTTCACATTAATAAATTCTTTTGTGTAAAATTTAAATCTTAAAAGGATTAATAATGATTCCAATTGAAGAATTTGAAAGTGAAATATGAAGGTTATCACAAAACTAGGTTTCTAATGAGGTGAAAATTAGTGGGTAGTTAAAATATGGAAAAGGATGGAAAAATATTTCAAAAGGAAATATATAAAGTGATATAATGAATGATAAAAATAATGATAACTATCAAAAATCCATTAATCTATGATGGGTTAAAAAACTATTGGATCAAAAGATATGAAGGTTTTAAGATGATTTTTTTCCTGATATTTTTCATTGATTTAACTAATTCATTTTTCATTAAACTATAAACATTGGGGAATATGATTACCTAAAAATTATAATTTCATATGTAAATAAATTTTTACACTAATTTCTTATATTTATTCATAATATTACTATTCAAGATGTTTTTTCCATATGTATTAAAATTTCATTTCAATGACTAATATGATAAATGAATAATAATTCATTCCTCATGAATATTAACATTCATCAAAACCAAAAATATGAATAAAAATTTTATAATAGGAAAAATATAACAAAAAATTATATAAACCTCAACAATAACACCCATGGTTGATCTTAATCTATTTTATCAATAGTTTTCTTGAAGAAACTTCCAAAAAATATTGACCAAATTAAAAGACCATATATTAATAAATTAGGTCACAAAATTTCCAAAAGTCATCAAATTATTTTGTAGTAAAATAATTTATATAAAAAAATATAATATTTACATGGACATCACATATGATACTATTAGAAACTACACAATTTTCACTATTATATATTGGGTTCAAGACCCCTATCCTTTCTAGCTGTGATGTCTTTTCACCTGATATATAGGTTTTATTTTTTAAAAAATTATTATTATATAATTATTATAACAATCCAATAATATATGATGAACATCCTCATAAATAACATAAATCACAAAAACATTTTTTATATACTAATATATTAAATATAACTTATTTTCTCATTGAAATAAAATAATCATAATTGACAATTATTACATAAACACTAATGATCATTATAACCCTAAAGGATATAAATTATTTAAAATATATTATTATAAAATATAAAATTATTATAACTCAAATAAACATATCACTAAAACATACACTAAAAAGTGTTATTTGACCATAAATGTCTCCCAAGATATCTAAAATCATTTTATACTCTAATCACATAATACCTTAATACTAGATTCTATGATTATGAAAATATTATTAGCATTATCATATCATCACAGGAAAATTTAAATTTATATCTTATCATTATGGCATGTCATAGGTTTATATAGTTTATATTCATTAATTTATATAAATATTTCATAGAAAAAATTGTAATTTAAATGATCATATCCATCAGGAGTGTAAAAACTGGTGCATAGAAGGGAACACTTATTGTGTACTAGAATGATTTCCTTGATATAGTCAACCAACTCTATTATATTTTATTACCCCTATATGAAATTTATCAAAAACAACATCCACTGTTTGTATCCAAAAACGAATTTATTACTAGGTAATCCAAATACACTATACCAAACCAAAACTATATTATGTTATACGATACATAGTTTTTTCTCTCAAATTAGATACTGTATTATGTTCCTAATTCTATTTTTTCTAAAACGTAGTTCTTATAATTTCAACTAAATGTTATCTGAAACCTACTCCAAAGGTTGTCACCCTAGTGTCCTATAGATGGTTGATACATTACTACATTGGTATATGACAATGGTGATATCATTTCAATGGGATGAACAATTTAGTTGTCTTTTTAAATATTATATATGCATTAATATTACAATACACCTGAAAACATTATATACAATGTTGTAAAAGAAAACATGTTACAATGTTTAACAATTTTAATGTTTCATTATTAATGTCATAGTGAAAGAAAGAAAATATATGTTATATGAGGTTCTCAGTAAGAATTATATACAATAGAAAATATCATTAGTGATTTATGAAAAATCAATAAGGTAAGGTAAATAACTAAAAATAGAATTCATTTAATTACGTACTTGAGATTGAAATTTATCAAGGGATAAAATCATTTCAATAATGTCTTGGACAATAATAATTGAATTCACAATTATATAAATGATTAATATAAGACATCATGATCTCAAACATCATGATATCTTTATTACATATCCCTTTCTCTAATATAGTTAAATTAATTTGTATAAAACACAAAAAATCCATTTGATATGGCTAATTGATTTCACTCAAAAGACTACCAATAAAAAAAGGGGATATATAATTATGGTCCCCACCCATCAATATATCTACAATCCATTCCTCATACATCGAATGATATATTTAATTTATAAAAAAATATTTTTTATAAACAAATATTCATATTTATTAACGAATACTGATGTATAATGTTTTTCCTCAATGAATATAATAATATTCATACTAAACCATCATATATAGAAATGTTATAAAATTTATAAAATTTTAAATTTTACATTATATAATATGAATACAAAAAGAAAATATAATATCTAATTGACACAATAAAGTTAATATTTTCAGAGAATGTTTATGAGTACAAAATAAATCATGAAAGTGACTATCAATAAATTTCCATTTCTAATTGATCATAAATAATCCAGATAAAGAATAAGGATGGAATCATTACAGCATAGCTGCATTAGAGTATATGTAAAATAATGTGTTATTATAATTGAGGAATAAAAATAACATTATGGTCCATTAAAAAAATATTTATTGAAAATTCCATTTTTGGTTTCAAAATTGTGTTTCTAAATTAAAGAATCCCAAAATATAAAGAAATTTTTTTTAAAAAATATCCTTATAAATATTTCAAAAACTACTAAATGTAACAAGTGGTTATAACATTAGTAATATTATTTATATTATATGAATGATAAAATAATTATTCCTTACAATTTTTCTTTAAAATTTCAAAAATAACTTATTTAGAAAGAAAAAAACTCTCTATTTAATCCTTCATTTATAAATTCTGAAATAGGTTAAAATGAATTTAGTTGATCACAATAAAATACTAAAATTATTCTTGGGATGTTTTATAGATAATATTTTTATGGAACATATTTTTTTTGAATGAAAAGTAAAATATAATGGGATTTTATTAACAATGCTTAATCATTAATTTAATGTACTATGTATGTAAAAATGTACTATTAAATAAAATTTTCATGAGTAACTAGAGGATAATAAAAATAAATGGAATTATTATATAATTATGAAATAATTTCATTCAATTGAAATTTAAGAAAAAACATTCCCAATTAAAATGAGATTTTAGCGTAAACCCTAACCAATTTTATTACATTTGAATTATAAAATCCATGAATGTGAAAAAATAAGATTTAACCCCTAAATACCATGAATATAAATATATTCATTATATAAAATATCAATAGTAATGAGATAGTATATAAAAAAAATAGTTATATAATTTCAAATAATAATCAATGGAGGGTTAATTGAGATGAAATTTCATCCAATTATTACAACATTGAAGTAAGAATAAATAAATGAATTGATTTTGTGTATCGAATTTAAATACACAAAAAAATTTAGATCAAATATATGAACATTATAATCCATGACACATATAATATTATAATATCAAATACAATAGATATGTAATATAACACAAATAAAATAATTGAGTTTTAAAACTCTTACAGGTTGGTAACATTCATTACAAATACCCATGGATGAAATATTATTAATTGAAAAATAAACTACCATGAAGTAAGAAGGATTAATTAAATGACTTTTAAAATGAAAATATATACACCAAATAAATAAATTGGTGAAAATCATTAAAATATTCCCCAATCAAAGGAAATTGAGAGAGAGTCCCATACCTCACCTTTCCCTATAGTTAATAATCATTCATTTTAATATATGATAGGTTTTAGAATATTATTATTCTATATCATAACGAAATTAATATTTATAATATAATATATTATCAAATTATAACAAATTATATCCAATTAATTAATAATATTTTTTTAATAAAATGTTTTGGGTGTTAACAATTTTTTTTCACATGAATGTTTCGTCATAGCAGTTTCAGTTCATGAAAATATAATATATTTCCATCATACAAAGAGTGACATTAATTAAATATATATCATATTTTTTAATTGGACAAATTTTTATAAACATTAATTAATTTTTTAAATAGAAAATGAATTATGTTGATTCAAGAAAGGAAGGGATATATATACAGACGAGTGACATTGTATTTTCCTTAACTGTTGAAAGGGTAAATAATATGATTGAAAATTAATTTTAAAGAATCAATATTATGTCATAGATATCATATTAATTCAATTTTTTTTCATTATGATAAATCACAGGGTTTAGTGATTGAACCGAAATTACATCATTTGATTATTTGGTAGTCCACTATAAACATGAGAGATGGATTTGTTTCCCATTTGTTATAGAAGGGGATGATAAAATATTTTTCCATTGAAAAGTAAAATCATATTATATGGTATATATAATTGTTATAATATTGTATATTTTTAGAAAAAAAATAGATGGTGAAAAGAACATAAAAAAATATCTTAATGTAAAAAATTAACGTCTCCCAGAAAAATTTCATTTTGGATCTCTAATTAAGGACCCCAGGGTTTCTATTTTGGGAACACTAGTAGATATATAATGAGTGTAAATATTTTTTTGATATATTTTTTGGGGTTTTTGGAGCTAAATGGGTTGATATGTGTGAAGTGAATAGAAGAGGGGATTCCATTTTATATTTGATGAGGAGTAAAAATTTGGTACATATAGATGACTATTAAATAATTGGAAGTAAATATCTACCCAAGTGCCACAAAAATTGATAAATAATGTTTTTTGGGGATGATAAGGTTCATTCAAAACTCAAAAAATAGAGTAAAAATGCTTTAAACATGTTATTCCCTTTTTTGACAACATTACTCTCTTTTACCATTTTATATATCACCCTGGTAACTTGTTTTCTAAAATAAGGAATATATATTAATCAACACTAAAATTAAATGATCTATATTAGATGATTTTTACCCACATACTATTAATATTAGATTAAATTTATCGAATAAAAATTCCATCCATCTAGAATATTTATTTTGACACAAGAAAAAGTTACACAAAACCCTTCTTCTATCCATGACTATAGTAATTGTTTTTTAATGTTTGTAATATTTATTATAAAGAAATGTAACGTTGAACACACAATATAAAATTATTTTTCTGAATCAAAATAAGGAATCCATTTTATCAAACTCAATTCATATAATTGTAAAATTTTAATTCCAAAATGAACATGGAAAATGTGTTGAAAAAACGATTTTCAAAGATTTTATTTTTTATGCATAAGATGGTCTTATACTAAATATATGAATATAAATCCTAATTATTTGAATTTATATAAATATATATATATATATTATAAATTAAATTTAAATCATTTTCAATATATTTTTATTTTTTTAATTAAAGTGGAGAATACTTAGGCATTTCAAAACTTTATCATAGAAATTTTTTTTATAAATTAAATTTAACTTATAAAAAAAGATATTATAAAAATTATTCATATGTAATTAATTTGATTAATCTTTATAAATATTAATTATGTTACTTTTATGTGAAATTTAAAGAATAATGATTATATTATATAAAATAATTTATTGAAACAGTATAACAATTTTATAAAAAGTGATATTTTTAGCAATTCACTAGTAAATCACTATTTTCAGATAAATCATAAAATTTTACAATAATTCATTTTTAAAAACCTTATTTAAAAAATAACTTCCATTTTATACAATATAATTTCTATAATGTAAATTTTTTAATTATATTCATTGATCAATAAAATAAATAAAACATTTTTCGTATAAAATATATATTTTTTAAGATATAAAAGGTTTATAATTATTGAGATATTATTTACAAACTTATATGATTCTTATATAATATATATATATATATAATTCAAAAAATATGGTTATTCCTATTAATATTACTAGTTTCAAAAGTCTTTTCATATTAATCATATTTATATTTTTCATCCTGCTTTTTAGGGTTGGTGTTGCATGTAATGTACTATATAAAACATAGTCATTATTTTACCAAAAAATTATGTTAATATAAAAACCAATGAAAATATCCCACTAAATTGAATACCATGATAAATAGAGTAAAAAATGATTTTAAATATTACAAAATTATTAAATAGGTCATTATTAAGAGAAAAAAATCACAATTAAACACATATAATTGAATATACATCATGTTAGATATGATTTCATAAAAAATTTATTGTAAAAATTCTTCATAAAAATAGGATTAAATATAAAAAAATGATTTCAAAAAGACCTTAAATGTTTTTTAAATTTATAAAATCTATTAGACATTAGAAAAAGAATTTAATTATTTCCCACATGTGGATGAATGAAATATCTAAAAATATTAATAAGTATTTGTGAATATTTTAAGAATATGGTAATGAATATGTCCTTGAAATATAATCATTCACATACTGAATTAGATAAAAAATAAAATTTCCAGTCCATAAATAATTCCAAAGGAAAATATATTCTAAAATTTATCCCAAAAAACTATGAGAAGGAATAATTGTTAAGACAATTATGAATCTACTAATATTATACAATTACAAGTTGATATCTAATTTTCTTAAATATAAAATTATTCTACAATTTACTAAAGATATCATCAAAATTTATGTTAGTTGAAAAAAACCATTAATAATATGATATTTAATAAAATGAAATGTAACATCTATATATTTTGTTCGAGAAAGAAGTAATGGGTTTATAGATATTTAAAAAAATGAATTTTCATACAATTAAGGATATTACTAATCAATGAAAATTTATTCCATGGTTTTATAGTCCATGAAAAATGAGCATATTAATTAACATAATTTATATATTTAGTGTTGTATATTAATAATGAGATTGATAATTGCTAATTTTGGATCCATGATAATAAAATATATCAAATTAAATGACATATTTTTTATTTACTACTTCTAATAATTCTACAACATCAAAAATCCAATGTTGCATACTGAAATAAATTTATGTAATTATATTTTGAATAAAATAGTCTAGAATTTAAAACATAATTTACATATATGATCGTATTTTAATAGGACGTATATAATATTCTATATTATTAGCCTAAAATAAACCATGCATTCATACACATAATGTAATATTATATCTAGAAGAATTCAGATAAACTAAACAACATATTGTTCTTATATGTGATTAATATAAATATATTGTACAGAAATATTAGAATGTGAATTACAATTAATACTTACATGTGTCTAAAAGTTATTAATAAATAAAATTAAAATATTTTCACAAAATAATTATCATACATTAAATTTAAAAAACATTTCATAGTTTCTATAACAAATTAAATTTCTTTAAACTAATATTTATCCACCAAATAAATCATTTTCAACTTCTATAGAAGTTAAATTAAAAACTTCATCAATATGTAAATAACCATTTAAAATAAAAAAAATATAATTGATTGAAATTATAATATAGAAAATATCATACTAAATATTCTGTAGATATTTAAAATGAAATAATATAACATAAATAAAAATTTTATTCAACAAAAATGAAGAAAATATTTAATTATCGACACCAAGAGATTTATGAAGTCCATATAATTATTTGTAAATTATAAACATTATTCAGAAATTTTTCATGTTTGAAATATCTTGTATAATAAAATCAATAAATGACAAATGAAACTATTTATGAATTTATTTTAACATCCACTTAATACAATTAATAACCAAAAAAAGTGTAAAAAATATTCTAATAGATTCAACCATAAAAAAAGTTGAAAAAAATTCAATAATATGTATACCTTCATATTAATATAATTATGGAACTAATATATCCATTTTTATAAATATTATATACTTAATGGGTCTATTTTAAAAAAATTTATTTAGTGTCAATATTATTTTTAACTATTAAGAGTAAAATAAACTGAAAATAATTTTTCTAAAAAATAGATTATGATCATATTCTCTAGAAATAAACAAAATTGAAAAATTTTAAAGATTCATTAACATAATATGGTTTAAATTTATGAAATAGTGTTATTTTCAAATAATTTAAAAACAACTATATTTCTTTTAATTCAAAGTACTGACATAGTGGACTTTTTGAGTTGTCTAAGACATTGGATTCACACAAGAAGAGATACTCTCTAGGTAAACCAATATATCAATATTTTTATGTCATGTTTCCGATAATTAAATTATCTATATTATACATCAATGTCATCTATGACTCAATGACACAGCCCAACCACCCCTTAGGGCCCCAACTAAGCTTCCAATAAGTTGAGCATGACACCAAACATCTTCCATCAATAGGATTGAGTATAGGGACTATAATAGAGGAGACAAATCATGTATATGATATGAATCATTGAAACATAATTGTACACATACAAACACATAGGCAGACAAACATCTTTATATACAACTATTTATTATAAGATAATAATAATTAGAGTAAAAAAAGAGTTAATAATATCTAAAAACCCCTCAAATATTATAAAAAATTATACCAAAAATATGAAGGGTAAAATTAATAGCCCATATCCATAAAATATGTCAAACCTAACAATTAGCAAGAAAAACATCCCAAAATCACTTCTTTATGAGTCTGATTGTGGTCCAATGAACACCACCATGATGCACAACAACAAACCACATGCACCTCATCCACCTTTCCCATCATTACTCCACATCGAATATTAATATAAAATACATGTGTGGGAAGATCCGATGAATGGGTGAGTATATATATACATTATAGGATGACAAAAAATCACTAAAGGAATAAATACATATATACAAGTCATATACAAAACAAAAAAATCTGTCTAGAGATAAAATGACCATTATATTCTATAAAAGGAATCATGATTTTCTATTTTCATTATATCCTATATAATTAACCATCCAAAAATCATTTCTCAACAATTGAATTCAAATGAAACCAAAATTAGTACATTTGATCGGTTCTCATGAACGATATTAGAGGATCCCATTTCCCTATACAATCAGAAATAAATCGACTCCATTAGAGGATCCTTTGAAATTGTATTGGGGGAAGAAATGTTGAACCAAGATAATACTTTGGTATGTGTTCCTATGCCCCAATATTATGTGGTGCAATTACCAAATCTACAAAATTAATGGAAAATGGAAACTAATTCCTAATGTAATTCTACAATGTTTTATGGTTTCTATTAATATTGATGTATAAAAGTCTAAGTGTACTCATTATATTATAGATGTGGCTAACATTTTTTGTCTCACATAATTTTTTATATATATTTGGATGCAGGGAAGTACTGATTTTTTACTTGAAAAAAACCAAAGATTGAATACTCCCTAGTCTAAAATCAAATTCAACCATTAATAAATGTTTAGTAAGTGGGTATAGAATAATTAAAAGGTCAAATTATCTGGTCTTTGGTTGTGCATCCCTAAATACTGGTTTATCCATGAAATGGATCCCAAAATGTATTTTTTATGTATCCACTAATTGAATGTGTATGTAAATTTACATGATTTTTTAGGAATGGATAGGTAGTTTTCAAGTATAACTATATTTATTTCATATTCTATTGATGAAACAAGGAATGTGTTATTTACACACCTGATGTGTGAGGAAACATAGGTTCCCAGGTGTGTGATATATGTACAATTCATATTAAATGTATAAGGATCATATTACATATGGTGTATGATATATATATATTGTAACAGTTTTATCTTCCGAAAACCGAAGCTACAATTACACATAGATTACACGATGTGAGTATTTCAGAAAAAACATATTGTTGTAATTTTTTTTTCAAAAAACATTATCTACCAATTTATGAATGATTAGATGACATTTACCTAACTTTAACATTTCCAAAAAACCATTATTTGTTTAATTTCATCCATGAAATATTCAACAACATAGATAAAATTTAAGAAAAGAACATCCAAAATGATGACTCTAATGAATATTTCATCACCATAGACCCCATTTTTCAATTGAAAACATGATCCCATTATCCCTCTATATGAGACCATAGCCGAAAATCCATTCTTAAGTCACTATCAATGATATTAAATCAATCTCAAATATCATGAATCCATTATTCAATCATATAATGGTATTAATCTTCATAATAGTTGAAACACTGGACAATGTGAAGGCTCAGAGAAAATACATGAATATCAGAGGGGGTATTAAAGAAACAAAAAAATTAATAATATACTATGGTCATGAAATTTTTGACCAACAATCAAATGATTAAATATTTATGTGTCCATGGGATAATGATAATTATAGAGATAAATAATCATAATTAATAATTTAATGACAATCTGAATGTTTTAAGGTCCATACGATACATAACACAAAATCAACAGAGGTGATATTTCTCAATTTTTACTACAATCATCAAGAAAATGGTAATTCGAACAACATAAAATATTTATCATAGATTCATATTAATAAAAAATGATGATATTTCTATGAAAATTCCATTGATGAATAATGATGGGTTCATCATTAATCAGTGGTTCCATGTTGTTTAACCGATGATTTTACTATATAAATCCTTATAAATATACTAGGGTAATATGGATAGACCAAGATATTTTCTAAACACTGTTTTAATAGGATCTTTATATGTCAAATGGTAAAATAATAAATCTTATAAAACAACTTAATTAACAATTTTGATCTATTTATGATTAAACACAACCACATGAATAATTTGAATGAAAATTGTGTTGTTTATTTTGTAAAACCCATATTATAGGCTCAAAAGAGGGAATTGTTTTCCCAATATGAGATTTTCTATGAATTAAAATATTATTACATCTAACATAAGAATAAGTTATATAAAAATTTAATATTAATTGATAGGATCAATACTAGGTATTCCATGACACCAATTATCCATGACAAAACCAAGAACACATTGAACGAAACTCCAATAATTTTATAAGACAATAAATATAAAATTTTATTTCATTACAGTTTTTTATCATCAAGGATTATCTCTCCAAAATGAAAAAATAATAATAAAATATTTAGGGTAATGTGATTGCATCTAGTTTTCAAGCTCTAAAAAAACTACAAAAGATTATCTGGTCTCTAAAAAACTTATAACAAGGGAATAAATTTCCAAAATAGGGTATTAATATTCTTCTAATTACCAATTGATAATAAATACTCTGAGATTTTGGTTCTATCATAAATTTCCAAAAATATACATTCAATAAAATATTAAAAATAATGCATGTATCTCTCTAACTACAAAATTAGGGATATTTTATTCAATCTATCTTATTATAGTGGTAAGGCAGTCTGCATGGAAACATTTTCTAGCCTTAGTATGGTCAATAATGGACTATTTAATTTAAGATTGATATTTCTACCCTGACCATAAATACATATCCCGCACATCAAGGTATGAATATTAAGAACATGTAGTCTCCATCCTAAAACACTATATGTCTTTATTGCTGATCTATGGAGGAATCTTATGACTCTTTATAACCATTATACTACCTGAAATGATATGTACCTATTTTTCATCAAATTCACTAGCTCAATACTCATGAGTTTTGACTCTACTATCTTTTTCTAAAACAAGGGTATCCTATATTGTCCCCATGTAATGAAATAAAGGGTGATATGATAATGGTGGAGTGATATCTATTATTTTATAAAAAATATAGTAGTGAAAGTTGATCTGTCTATTTCATTCTATATTGAATCACAATAATCCATTAGAATATCATCCTTGAAATTAATATAATGATAAATGTATCCAAATTTTTGGATATAGATCATAGTTAAAAATAATAAATGAGCCTCTAAATACTTCTGTAATTATTTTTATATGCATTATATGAAATGAGAATCATGGTTAAAGAAAATTATCAATAGAACTACCTCAATCAAAATGATCACCTTTATATACATGAATACTATTATGTTGGGGAAACTGTTCTCTTAGTTAGATATGAATTGGTCTGAATAATATAGTTACACATTGATAGCATAGATAGTTACATGATATCTCACTAATCCTGGATATATCATCATGACATTTATGGATATGGAATCCAGTTACTTATTTGGAAGATTGAGGAGTGAGACCAAACCCACATGAAAATGATTATTTCATTACCTACTAATATCTATAGAAACACCTTGAACACGAACTATCTTTGGAAAGTTTGTACCCATTATTAATTCATGAATGAAAATGATATGATCCCCATCATATTTTATTTTATTGGGAGTATGTCTTTGGAATATTTATTCAGGTAAGACATTAAACCAAATTGTTACAAGATATTAATCTTTCAAACATTTAATAAGATATGATATAATTAAAATTTATTAGAGATGAGGTAGTCAACCCTCAACTACTAACGAAAACAGAAATGTGGATATCTTGTCAGATGCCTCAACATGAAATTGGGTATGAAAATTCTGAATTGGACAATATAACACCTTATTTACTTTTCCCATATTGTATAAATTCATTAGGTCATATTCTTGAAGGATCTCCAACCATAACAACTAAGTCGGGAGGATATATCTCCGAGATAATATATACATTTGTTTTAAATGGTTAGAATTGAATACGAAATAGTCTTCATGACTATAGTGTCATCAACTATTCAAGGAAATCACTATAGCTTCTGAAATTTAATTTTGGGTTATATAATTATTCTCAAATGGGAATTTCTATTGGTACATTAAATCAATATATTTATTTCATTAAATAAAAACCTCAAATTCAAGCTTCAGAGGTTTCTACAACACTATATAATCACCTAGTTGATTTGGATGTCTCATATACATATTCATATTCAATCTCAATAATCACCCCTTGAAGGAACTCTAACAATCCTCTCACAAAAAAACTTCCCCCTTCAGGCATATGCCCCCAATCCTTATAGTTTTAGTAATTAATCAATAATTGTTGAGTGGATACCGTCTAAAATCATGATATATTGATCTCTGTAATTGAATATTCATATACTAATTATTTGAATTTGTTGAATCGTAAGCATGACACTGTTTATCTGCAAAAAAACTCTATACCCCATGGAGACTACTACGTTATCTTTTTAACCGACAAAATTTTATTAAGAAATATTGCATCAATAAAAGTTTTTTCAGAACTGGATTGTGGTTGAAGATATATATATATCACACCATGTAAAATCTCCTATATAAGACCACATATGAAATTTCTATCCAAGAAAACCCCATTAAAAACAACGATTAGTGAGTATCACATGAGTTTGGTGTACCTAAAATCATACATAGAAACATTCATGATCTTCTAATGAAACTGAAGGAGATAGTGGATATGCACAGAACAAAACACAATTGGATAATACATCCCTAAAAATAAGTGATCAAACTAAAATCTTATAAGCATCACCACATCATGATTCAGAATCACCAGACTCCTCCAATGTTCCATTAAACCATGAAAATGTCTTGACACTAAGACTAAAAGTTATTTCAAAGGTTCTAGAATAAGGAATAATCGTTTTTAACAGTGATTTTATCTAGTACTCTACCACATATGAATCCATCTTATTTTGTTATTTTTGTGGAATCAACTTCTCAAAATCGTGATGTATTTACAACCTACATGTTCTGTCATCATACATTTCTAAAATGATTAGTTTCCCAACGTAACATGAAGAATGGACATAAATTACTAGAGGTGGACCTGTTCACATATCAATGGGTGGATGTTTTTTTTCTATCCTACACCAAGAAGAAATTAAAATAAAAAACAATTAATGAATGCATTATTTATCAGTCACTCATCATCATATCCATAACAGATAATCCAAAGTAGTTATCTATGGAGATACATCAAATAAATTTAAAATATTTTCGATGGTTAGTAAATAATATCTATTGTTATGACTCAATATGTGAATAGAAATAAAAAATAACATTATATATTATTGATGAATCATTTGTTTACTTGAAACTAGTGACATAATATACACAGTCTAAATTAATTTTATTTTCTTCATGGTGTAAGGATATGTTGGCCACCATAACATCACTAGGATCTAAAACCTTACATCCACTCCCAATACAATTGAACTTAGTTTTTATAATTTAAAAAACTAATCCATAGAAGGAGTGAATCTATAAATCCCTTATCTCATTAAACCTCATTATAATACAATAATAACATGACCTAACCCACCAGGTCCTTTCCTACGCCAATGGTAAGTCAAATGTGCCACCCAAAGCCTATTCCCACTCTACCAAGGTATGGTTACTTAAAGAGAGTAGGGATATCACAAACAATTTAAGGATTAAAACAATATAACCACATACACACACACTATCATGTATACTATAAACATAGTATAATAATAACTTGTGTAATAGATATATAAATAACATCAAACAAACAACAATTGAGCTCCATAGTACCTTACCAAAATAGATAGGGAAACAATTTCTTATATTATCTACAAACAATGTCCAACCAAATAGTGAATAATAAGAGATCCCATATATGAATCATCTATAGAATGAACATAGTCAAAAATAATACCATTATAAACCATTATGCTTCAGTTTCACAGGACCCGACTAGATCACTATCAAACAACATGTTATCTACATAATAAAATACATGTGTGGGTAGATCCCAAGTAGTGGTGAGTATATACATACCCAATAGGACACCAAAAAATAACCAATTAGATAAATTATTAATAAGTAATATAAATTAAATCATAAAAAAGAGGTGATGTAACAAATAACCCATATTTACATAAAAGGAAACTCAAGTCACTCTTGACGTCTCGTTCTTCATAGAAAACCATAGAAAAACATCCATCTCCATAGGAATTAAAATGAAATCCATACCCTTCATGGGATATGATAAATTATTTTATAAAATTCCAATTCCCAATACTATCAATTTTGAAATGCCAACTCTTCTTGAGGATTCCTTGCCCTAGTTGAGCTTATTACTTATCATGGAATACAATCTCTATAGATATATGATCCCATAATTGAGTACATCAGTGGAAATAATTACCCAATATAATATATATGTATGGTATCACACAACCTATAAACATAAGAAGAATTACTAACCCTATATAGTCATTGTGAGTGGGAACTATTCCCTAAAATATTATTTCTATTAGAGAGAGTTCCTAGTTTCCAAGCATGATGAAAATCCATGTTTGACCCCTATAATTATGATGCACACCATCTTCATAAATTACCCAAGGATAAATATCCTTCATGGAAAAAATGGATATAATTAAAATATATAAAAATATAATTACCAAATAGATATTTCTTTTACATGTAAAACCATGACATAATAAGAAGTCAGATTTGCATTTGGGTTTATAAGTACTACACAATGTGAACATTGGGCCACACCACATATATCCTTAAATATTTTCCTTTTTATTAAATAGAACCCAGAAATAATGATTGGATCGAAAAAATGATTCGTATTTTATCATAATTGTTGTGTGGGACCTGGGGTGGTACTCAACATGTAGCATATTCTCCTTGTAATGTTCTAATAAGGACACTTTAGATGTTGTATTAAGACACAAGGCGTGAGAGTCCCCTAATTTTCATATGTGTTTACCCTCTAGCCACATAATGATATATTTATAAGGATAAAATTATGTATGTACCACTACATAGAATTTGAGACACTTTTCACTTCACAAAGTCTTATCCTCTATAACACGCATTTTACACGGTGTGTGTTCTATTAAAATGTACACTATGAAGTCTAGATTTTTCATAAATCATTATCTTCAAAAAAATCGTCACTAAAAGTTCTCTATAATCCTATGATATTTATAATAATTATTCATTATAGATTTATCATGTATTATATGTTATTATTAACACCCTAGATCATATTCTATGTACTAATCATCATATTGATGTCCGATATCAAATTTTGGTCATAGTGTTCCATATTGATTGAGATAAAGACCCATGCAAGCATCCCTTCACATGCTTTAATCCCCCAAAGTCTAATACAATGTCACAATCCTTAATGTAAAACACAAATTATTGAACAAAAATATGATATTCAATGACCTAATGGTATCGATTCACACAACAATCAACTACTGGCCAATGTGATGTTCAATGTAAAACACATGAATAAAAGAGGGAGTAATCCATGTAATAAAGAATGTAAATAACATAACTTAGACACGTGTGGCCTAATAATCATTCTTGGGATTAAAATAAAATAATAAAAAGTATAATAACAATTTTGAGGAAAATATTCCTAATTCATTATTTTAGGAGAAATCAATAGTATATAAGGCTATACAATGTCTAATTCTATGTTAATATAAGAATATATTGATCAATGTTTATAAAAAAATTCATAAATAGGGTAAATGAAACTAAAAAAACAACTTACATCAAAATAAGATTTAATTTTAGGAATATATTGCTACACCAAATTCACTGATGAATAAAGATATGTTCGCCCTCTATCCTTGATCACAGGCTTTCAGTAAAACTTAACTACAATAGAGCTCTAATATGAGATCCTATAGTTATATAGAAGTCCATGTAGATTTCTGAAAAAAATAATTATTATACAAGAATGTTATATAGAATTTTTATTATTATTTCATTAACAATTTTAATCTATATGTCATTGTACACAATACTAGGTCCAATGAGAATGAATCCTAACATACATATAGAGTAAAACTGTTATTCTAGTCACAACAATGAGATTAGTTATCCTTTTCATTAATCTATTAGAATATTATTTCTAAAAATTATTGGTTCATTTTTATAATATAATAATTTTATTTTATATACAAAAGTCGATATCCACCCTACATCCAAAAATTTTGATGGAATTTCAATTAATATTAAATAATTCCAATCATAAATACTGTAGTAGTTACATAGAATGTTATTTTACATTTTATTTACTAATATTAATATAAAATTGTAATTATTGAATTTAGTTCTCTGATTATAAACCATTAAATCCTTAAATGTAGTTTAATAATACAGAGAAATTACTTCATCATATTCAACTGAAAATATAGTTTTATTTTCATTAGTATTTAAGATAAAAATAATTAAATAATAAATGTTGGATGAATAAAATACAGGTTTAAATTAATTCCAAAATTTATAAATGGATTTCATTAAAGATGGTCTAATTAATATTATATATAAAATATAGCATGTCGTAAAAACAAATGAACCCCAAAAAAATGAGTAAACTATATTCACTCAACATTGTTCAGTGGAGTGATATTAGAGATTTATATTTTTGTTAAACCTCTACATTTTTCCAAGGTGTTCATTGTAATGGAAAATTATTTAAATAACCACTATCATCATATAATTCAACAAATTTATTTATCTTAAATTCACCTTTATTATCATCATACATATAAATTATTAAAAATCTGTCACATATTACACAAAATTATAAAATATAATAAATCGTGAATATTTTTCACTTTTATAAGAGAGACAATATATCCATGTTAAAATACTATAATTATGTAATAATAATAATATATATCTCTTTGGACTAAGATTAGTATTATAAGTAGGACTAAATGAGTCAAGTGGAACTAAATGTAGATATTGATCCGTGTTAAATTCCCATAGTTAGGTTGGATGATATTTAGGATATCTTACTTTTAGAAACACATCATAAACATGAATCTTTTAATTCTTCACCTTATATAATTGAAATACTTTACATGCATAGAATTTTTATAGAATTATATAAAATTAACCTGGCCATGCCCTTGATTCCAAATAACACTATCACTCTGCAAAACATTCAAACACATTACATCTTGAACTGTTACACAAAATGGTCAATATAATAGATATTACCATTTTTGATAGAAATGAGAATAATAATTATCTTTAAAACCCAAAAATAAATTATTTTTAAATGTAACATTCATAAAATCATTATAAAATTTATCTATGAATATATATATATATATATTGTAATCCATCTATATATAAAAAATTAGAAATAATAAATATGTCAGAAATTCTAATTCCACTAGAAACATGATACTATAACATTGTAATTGTGTCCATATAATATGGAGAATATATCACATTTTTATCAAATTTTTTTATCCATTTATATTTATAGATAATATTCATTCCATGTATTGTTCATCATTCATGATACATCAATTAAATTGTTCCTATAAATATAAATAATATTAAATTTTGGTTTCCAATCTATATGGGGTCCATTTAAAATCATACTATAATATTTAAGAACCCATAATTTTTTTTAAAAATGTATTAAAGAGAATTAAATAAGATAAATATCTAGTCATACAAAATTTTCTATTTCCCAATGTTTATGGAAATATTTTTGAACATTATTAGTTATTCTATACCTTCACCAAATAACTAAATCATAAAACAACCGAAGAAGAACCATTTGAAATTTTCAGCAAATAATCTCAATACATATGTTATAATTTCTTATACTATCCAATACTACTAAATTTTATTTTCATCTTATTTGGAGATAATATTTTATTAAAACTATTTCATTAAAAATAGTAGAGTACATTTATCTCAAATATTTAATTTCATCATTTTAATTTTCATTCAAATTTAGCCAAATTTTTGATATTCATAGATTTTATCAATAAAAGTAGCTATATAATTTCTATCTTTAAACTTTTATATAAAAGAGCCTTAATATTGCATATAATTTTATTTTTATTTCTTTTATGATCATTGTATAATATTTAAGATATAAAAATATAATTTCATAAATAATCATCCTCTTTATTTAATTTTCTTCTATATAGGTAGAAAAGTCAAAATCATCAATAGAACATGAATAAAAAACCTTAATTGCTTATGTAATTTATTTACTTCATAAATTACACGTTATTTGATTAATTTTCAGTTATATATTCTTCATTGGATTCATATTCATCACTATAAATATTGAACGCTATAAAATCTATTTTTTATTTTATTTTGTACCACTAATCCTCAATTTAATTTCAGACCAATGGTTATTGTGGTTAGATATTCCATTTCATTCATAATTAGACAAATTTAAAATATATACTATTATATTCAATGAAATCATTACCTTTACATTTATCTTTGTTACCATGATTTTGAGACTTCCATCTAGATTGGATGTTGAGTGTTTTTTCATTTTAATTATTTTCTTAATACATGTGAAAATTTGTGCCCTATATTTTTTAAAACATTAATTAAGTTTAGTTCTACGAGATTTTGAAGAAAAATATAAGCAAATATAAAATTTGAATATTTTATATTCGTATTCTCTTCATCAATAATTTTTATTTGTGTCATTTCATATTAGATAGATGACCTAGTGAGGCCATATAATGTATTTTAATTGATATTTATACTTCATAAATGGATTGATATACACCATTCCACATTATGGGTATATCTCTCATGTATCATAAAATATGACTATTATTTTACAAAATTTATCTTATAGAAATTATCCCATTTAAATACTAGTAAACCTACAGATCATATTGTCACGAATTTCCTCATCACCCAACTTCAAATATTTTTACATGTCACATCTCATTGTATAATTTGTTCTTATTGTCATATATGAGACATTTGAAAAAAAAATTAAAATTATAAAAATTTCAAAAGAATTTCCACCTGAAGAAACATGAGTAAAAGATATTCTACTTATAAAATAATATTCAATATTTATAACCATACTATTTAAATCATATTTAGCTATATTATATACTATGCACGAATCAATGTTATAGTCCAGAAATATAAAATTTTAAACAATGTTATTCCAATGATCGATAATTAATTTTTATTGTAGAATTCTATTTCTGTTTTCAAATATCCATATTCCTTATTATAAATTTGACATGCTTTCCATTGAATTCATTAATCAAATAAAAAACTTACTTCCACCATACATATCATTTCCATAGATAGTAAATAATATAAAAATAATAGTATAATATATATACGAAAGAAAGGATTTCTATTTGAAGCTATTTTTTATGTCCCACAATAATTGTCGATGGTCTAGAGGAGGGGGTGAACATGGAAGTTTAAATATTTTATGAATATAAATATAGTTAAACCATTATACATTTGTATAAAAGAATTAATAAATAAAAAAATATTAATTCATTTTAGTACAAATCATAATGATACTATATCTTCCATTTATTTCTCTATACTAAGTAAGTGAAATAGTATACACTAAAACAATAATTTAGAATGGGAGTCACAACTCAATTACATGATAGATATTATAGTAGATTCTTAACCAACATCCCATCAATTAATTTTATAGTGTATTCAAAACCAATTACAACACTATATTTTTACCCAAAGTAAAAACCACAACATTCAGTTTTATATATAATATAACAATACTCATACTCCTTAATATAGGAGTCACAACACATAATAATAATTCTTTTCGAAGGGAAAAGTTGAAAGCAAAATAATTTTTTTTCATAGATGAAGGATTCAAATAATTATGAAAAAAAAATTAGTATATCGGTAGAAGGTAATGTAGAATAAATCATGAATAAAAACAATTAAATAGACAATGTATTAGTCCAACTCTTCGAGGATCTGATGATTATAGAGTTCATCTTCATCATTGAATAATATATAATAGTTGTAAAAATTATTTACACAGGATCACATGTAATCATATAAATTTTTTAAGATAAAATTTATAATAATTTTCCTTGTTTCATTATGAGTATAATCAATTTAATCATTAGATTATATTAAATTACCAAATAAACATTCTGCATACCAACCAAGAATGTTTAGAATATTTTAAAAAATAATATTTATGATACATAATTTATAACCCTGATTATAAACAATTTTAGTTAATAGATAATACTTAGAGGAAATTTTTCTTAATATTATCCATGAAATAATGAAGCAATTTAGAGTTAATCAATCCTTTTAAAAATGAAATATATTATAGATATTATATACACACCTGAGAGGGGTGGGAATGGTGGTGAACTATGTTATGATTAATATTACAAATTTAATTTTATTCATTAATTCCATATTACTGTTTGGATTGAATCTCTATATCATATTAATAATTATAGATCTATTTTTAATCAATACATATAACACTAAAAGAACATGTATTATTAATGTAACAATTATTAATGGTATTAGAAAGTTTCATAACCTATTGGGAAAATTTATCCTTTCTATATATGGGATTTATAAGGAACAAATTTTCAACTATAACGTTGTCATAAATAAAATTAGATTTATCTAGTTGTAATACTAATATTGTGGTACACTATTTTATATATTTTTAGGATCACTATATTACACAACATAACATGGAAACATCCCACATATACTTTTTGATAATATAATTCCCAAAATTTTCCATTAAATAATTAAACTCCATATGAAATATAGTAGTTAGTTGATTATGGATCAATGTAATGCCCCAAATATTTTTTAATGAATTCTATTTTTAGTACATTAATTATTTATAGAAAAAACAAATCATACATTAGTTATTTTGGACCATTATTAAATGTAGGATGAAAAATTTAAAATCCCATTATGAATACAAAATGCAGAAAATGTATATATATTTTAGTGACTTTTTATATTAGTATTTAATAAGGGTTATGAAAAAGTATAATAGAGATAGATAGTGGAAGATATGGCCTCAACTACAAGGTTGTACACTATGATGCTAATTTATCAATGCTTCTAAGGGATGTTGGCATAATTGGGATTTTACCTTTACCATGAAAATATGATATTTAACAAATAAAGATCAAATGAATCCATTTATGGGAGAATATAAATATTACCAAGATAATTACTCAAACGTTTTTCACAAAATCACCCTAATAAATTACAACTGTCGAACATTGTACCCATAGGGTGTACGCTAGTGTAATAAGAGGATATTTGTATTGAAACTAATAGAATGAATGTGTATGGGTTATATAAAATAAAAAACATATAATACATATCAATTACCATTATTACATTATATATATAAATATATATCTTCTGATTGAAATTAAATTTTGATATGAAAACCAAATGTTTATTTATAGAAATTATTCTGTTTTAATTAAACAACGGTTTTTTCTCAATTCAATAAATTTTATTAAAATATTATATTAATAAGGTATTATTATTAAATACTATTTATATGTATATATTTATATGATACAATTATTTATAGATGTCCAATGTAATTTTTATAAGGTCAAAAAATTTATTGATATTGAAAAAAAGTATTTTAGAGGAAATACGGTTTTTTAAAAAGTGAAAATTATTATATTATAGAAAATTTATGGATAAAATTATTTTTAATAGTTTTATTAGAAATTAATATTTTATCCAATGGTGAATACCTCATAGTTTTCTAACATGTTCTGTTTTTAGGAAAAAATTGAATATGTTGTAAATATAAAATATTTATTACGATTTAATATTATCTGAAAAGTATTGTAATAAATTATATAAGTTAAACATATTATTATTTACATATTTATACTTTTAAATACTATGTTTTTTATGTAATATTATTATTTTCGTAATATTTTAATGAATCTAACAAATCCAATATTATATTTTAGGGTATTAAAATCAATTTTCTATGAAAAAGACACACTTCCATATCACCAATTTAATTGTTTTTATATGTTTGGATCATAGAAAAAAATATGTAAAGACACTCTAAATCAATTAAAACCATGGTAGAAGCCCACAAATATGTTTTTCGATTTGATTATTTTTTTTCCTGCGGAGTCCAAAAAATATTCGTAATGAATCACCGCTATTTTTTAATAAATTCCCTCCCAACCACCCACTCCACACCACTCAATTGACATTTATAATGGATTTTCACTCCATATCCCACATTAATGTAAAATCATAATGTTTCCATGACCCAATGATGCTCCTACCAATTTTATTGAATCACCCTCTAGATGTAAGGTGATTCTATCCACCCACACTTTAATCAAGAACATTATTTGTGTTAGGCATTTTTATTTCCAATTTATCATGTTGGAATATATATTACACATATCACTAATATACTAATGATTCCAATGTATCTTGATATCACATATAACTATCATTAAACCCTTATATGAACTATTATGTCCACCCATTATGCTTCATCAATTATCCAATGATTTTCTATTCCAAACATATGTACTGTGTATACCCTTTCCATGTTCCACTCATGTGCACTCACCACGTTGTAACTATACATTAGTGTATTGGAAAAGATAATATATAACATCAAATTATTTATTATTAGATTATACGTGATGAAATAAAATCTTATTTTTTATGATCAATGTGGAACAAAAATTCATGGATATATTATGAATGTGCTAGGTCTTCCCAGATTTATATAGCCCATCAAATCAATAGGTAAAGATTTCATTAATTGAAGTACTATATATATTTAATGTAAGGTTATCATGAGAAAAATATTTAAGGATATCTTGGATAATATATTTGATTTATTATTATGATTCAACGTTTTATGTCATTTCCATGTTCTTATGTTATCTTGATGTTATTATATTATGTAATGCTTCAAGGATACTTTTTACGATTCTCACCCCATTTTTTGTCACCTTTTTATACATATTCACTAACATATATTACATTCCACAGGTTATGATTTCATTACACTCTTATTGGTATTTATTTCTCACCTGTTTCCTATGTATGTCCTTTGGTTAATCCGTGATGTATTAGAAGATTGATAAAATATAAATGAATGTTCTTGTTTTTTTAACAATGTTGATATACCGATGTATATAATTAAAATTATATAAATATAATTTATAAATGAATCTATTTTTCATTATATTTCATTTCTACAAAACGTTCCATTAACAATATTGGTATTTATTAGTACTACTTCAAAATGCTGATAAATGGAATATTTATCTACACTAAATAAAGCGCTGATAAATTTAACTGTTTATACGTCCTTATTTTTAGTAATGATAAATGAAACCATTATAATTACTTTCTTTTAGCCACTGATAAAGGTATTCTTTATCAGCGCATTATTTTTAGTACTAATAAATGGTATGCTTTATCAATTCTTTATTTTTAGTACTCATATAGGGTATCCTTTTATAGAAATTTAATTTTATAGTTGATAATGGGTATCCTTTGTCAGAAAATTATTTTTAGTGGTGATTTATATTTATATAAATAAAATGCAACAATTAAATAAAAAAAAATAAAAAAGTTTTTATTAAAAAAATATTATAAATTTTATGTGTTAAATTACTATTGATAAAAATGTATAGACTGAATAATAATTATTAATTAATAATCATTTTATTAATTATATAATTATGATCATTAATGTTACTGAATTGATTATTAAAAATATTTAGATATATATCATCGAATTTAAATATGATTTATATATTAAAATATTTTTCACTTTACAATAAATAGTCACATGTTTGTTGAATGATGGTTAATAATTTAAAAATAATATTAATTAAAAATTTTGTCAATAATTGCATAGGTATCGACATATAATCGAATATCCCTTGATATTTTCATTTAATAGAGATTAAATGTTTGTTATATTGATTTTATATATAAATAATTATTGAATTTTTATATACATTTCACTGTCACCAAACATATCGATTTTTTAAATATTGCTAAAGTGTACTTATTCATAATTTATTCAGTTTCACTCAATTTTAACATAGATACAAGAACATAAAATGATATATTCATTAATAATGTTAAAAATGCATTTCTAAAAAATATATATAAATAAATATATTTATATATGTATTGTAAATATATTTAGAAATCTATATATTTATAATTATAAATGAATTTTTTTAAATGTATTTATATAATTTTAAATAAATAATTATGTATATTTAAATAGTTATTAAATTTATAATAAAATAAATTAATCAATGAATATATTTACTATATTTATATTAATATATATTTATAATATATAGGTATAAATATATATATATAATTATGTAAATAATATTTTTAAAAAATATTTATATAAATAAAAATTAAAAAATATAAAATTATAATAAATACATTTAATAAAAATATTTACTATATTGATATATCTATATATTTATTATGTATTTATAAAATTTTAAAAAAATTCTATATTTTTCATTAAAAATACTTTAACAATGCTTCAGAAAATAGTTGTGATAAAAGAATATTTATCAATTTTTTTACCACACTAATATAGATAAGGATTTATCAACACTAAATAAAGTGCTGATAAAATTAAAATTTATAAGTTCGTTAATTCTAGCATTGAAAGTATTGGTTTTAACAGTGCATAGGTTATAGGTGCTCGTAAAAGGTATATTTATCAGCTCTTTCATGTAAGAAATGATAAAAGTACCATGATATTTTTTTAAACCCCTATACATTTGTTAACTTATCATGATATCAGGAGACTTATTCATAAGAGACCTTCTATCGGTGATCCTTCTAAGTGAATCAAAGCAAAAATCAAACCACATGATTTTTGACAACTGTCTATTTCCCAGAACATGTCATCCGACATCAAAATTTAGATATCAGTTGTGTTACAGAAGGGGTTTCTCAACACTTTAAAGAAATATATCTACATGATGTAGGTGCTTCCATGACATTACCATTTTAGATAATTTACTTGCCTAATTATTTTAAATTTCACATGCTCTATAGTTTATTTGGTAGTGCGTTCATGTTTGGGAGATGCTTTGAAATACATTTTCTTTGAAAATAAATTTTCAGAATTGAATTTTTTATATTTCTATATTGTAATTATTGTGAAAAATCAATGAAATAATTCAATTAAATTTTTTAGTAGTATAAAATGTGTTTCTGTTAGTGCATAAGGTACATGTGTGTAGAAATTTTTTTTTGAGGGGTAATGGATCATTTTAGGCTTATTATCCTTCTTATGTGCATTTGAGTCTGAGTTGTGATGCCTTTAAATAATGAATAATTTTGTGTAGAAATAAAATTAGGTTTGAGACAGTTGTTTATTAAATGTTATGAGTGATTTGAAATATGTTTTCTAAGGGTTTTGTATGATTTTTGTTGGGTTAGGTTTTGAAATGGAAAATGGCAATGTTGTGTGTCTATTAAACCTTGGTGTTCCACGGAAGGGTTTTATAGGTTGTTTGAAAGGTACAAATAAATTTTTCAATATAGAATAATGATTCTAGGTTTGGATATATGTTCATAAAGACAATTGACATAATTATCCTTGTCGAACATGTTGTAACTTATTTAGTTGTGATTTATAAAAAATATTAACGGATGGAATTCATGGATTGAAAATTATTTTTGGTTATGTAATTTTTAAAAAAAGGATATTTCTTTAGAATTGGTTATGAATTGGTGTAAACTCGGTTTTTGTTAATTATGTGTGTTTTATAAATTATTTATTAGTTTTATGGAATTACATATGTGATTAAAATTATATTTGATGCTTTTATGTGGTGCATTTGATTTTAAAATTTGATTTTTCATGTGATCATCAAGGTGTTTTTTATATAAAGAATTTTGGTGCCTCTGGGGGTTATTTTAGTTATAATATTAAATGAATTATTAACATACATAATTGGTGCATGTGTTTTTTCTGAAATAACTTGGATTGAATATGTTTCCAAATATAGTTTGGTAGTGAAAGTAGTCACACAATATATTTAATTTGTTTGGCATGACTTCTGTGTGAAAATTTGATGTGTTAGTGACATGTGAATGTGAAACCAGATTTAGCATAAATAAACGAGAATCATGGGTAACATGGTAAGTTTTTTATTTTGTGTTATGGAATCTTCATTGATTCACAGTAAAATATTTTTTCATAGAATAATATATTGTTTTATATTTATATTTAAGTGATTTCACTTTATTATAACTCAAATTATTTTTTTACTTATGTAGGTAGATTCATTGATCAATTTGGGGTGATCTTTCCAAATTTCTTGATTATCCTCCCTTAAAATCATTACACCCATACAGTGGTGCATTTATCTCTTTTTTTCTAGTTACCTCTACTTCCTTTGGAGGAAAAGAAAGGATGCTACCTCAGCTCATTCACAAAATAAATCATGATTATTTCACAGTAAAATCATTTCCACATAATTATTGTATTGTTCCATATTTATGATTAGATTATTTATTTTTAATATTATTCAAATAATAATTTTTTTTCTTATACAGGTGGATTATTTTGTTCGAGTTGGGGTATTCTATCCAACATTCATATTCCTTCTCCCTTAAAATATTTTCACCAATTTAGTGGTACATTTATCACATTCTTCCATATTTCCTCCAATACGTTTCCAAGAAGATAAATGACCCTGGCTCTTCTCAATTAGAGAGGTATTCTTTATGTTTACATATTATAATTAGTATACGTAGAATTAATTTATAGTTTAATATTTATTTTTAATTTATTTCTTTTTAGTATTACTCCCATAATAATTTTTTTCATATATTGGTGGATTCTTTTGTTTGATTTGGGGTGCTCTGTATAACTCTCATGCTTCATGTCCCATAAAACCTTTCCACCCATATAAAAGTGAACTTATCACTTTCTTTCATGCCACCTGAACTTACTTTATAGGAAGTGGAACAAAACAGCCTCTACTCAATCACGAAGTTAATTATGATGTTTTCTCAAAAAAAATTATATGTATAATTAGTGAATTTTTTCATATTTTTGTTTAATTTATTTATTCGTTTTATTAATATCATAATAAATATTTTCTTATCAATGGGATTCTTTTATCTAAGTTCATGTGGTTTGTTCAAAGCTCTTCATGTTGTGATGACAATTTGACAAAGAGAGTAAATGGAAATTGTGGTAACATTGATAGTTATGATTTTTTTGAATGTATATAATAATTTCTACTAATTTAATAGTTTAAATGAATTTATTAAATTCCTATAAACTATTTTTTCTTTTGGTATGCGTGTTGTAAAATATATTTCATTAAAATTATAAAAGGGGTGAGTTTTTGTTGATATATTGGGTGAGTTTCAAGTGCTTGTGGTACTGCTGTGTGTTCTAACCAAACAATGTTGTGGTGTTGCTGTGTGATATCATCACAGACTATATTTTTTCATTTATTAGTGCTTTTTTTAGAATTGATAATGAATATCATTATCAGTGCTATTAAAAGAGATTATAGAGAATGTATTAATCACCATTTATAAAATTCGTGACAACGTTCTACATATTCGGTGCTAATAGAAAATTATTTTAGTGGTCATTTAAGAAGTGTTGAAAAATGTATCCATTATCCGTGATTTTTAAATGAAGTTAAAGGAATTGGGGTTTTAACATCAATAAAATTGCATGCGCTTCTCTTGTGATGATAAACGCTATTTCTAGTGTTGATAAAGGCATGTTTTGTAGTAGTGTTTTTGGATTGTATTATGTAACTTTTACATAATATATCTTGAATTAATCATTATTAATGATATGTGTCAGATTATTTTTTATTATAGTAAGACCTAGTAATTCTGGGGGATTATGATTGGAAAACATTATTGAAATCCTTGGGGTTAATAATATAGATAAAAAATGCTCCTAAATTATGTTAAAGTATATAATAAGTATTATCCATGATGTAAAATTCCTAATACAATATTATAAGTGGATGTGGCACAATAATGGTTGTACTAAGGGGTAATAACAAAAACGGCATTGGAATGGAGATTAATGTGATTGTCACTAAATTTATGAAAAATAGTTCTGGATGCAAATATAATTTTACACAATTAGTGGATACTATTTGGTAAAATCTCAGGATCTTTATGATCTATTATATTGTGATCAAATGTGCACATGAAATTTTTATGAAGGAAACGGCGAATGGATAAAATATATTAAGTGTATGAAAAAAATATTTAAAATTTAATTTCATTTATGAGTTACCCATTAAAAGTTCATTGAATCCATTTTATATTATTAATATATTTGAATGTATTATCCCTAATTTTTTTGTATTATATTAGTTAAAAAATTGAAATAAGAGGAAATGAGCCAAAATCCAATGTAATGGGAATCAAAAGAACGTCCAAATTGATATTCTCAACCTGATGGGGGTAAGAATCCCGAACTTCATCATAGTACATTATCAATTAACTCATGTTTTTTAGAAATAAAATTATTCGGGGAAACCCCATATCCCCCCACAGGAGGATGTTTGAATTCACACAATAATGAGATAAACCACTCTTAATTTTATTAAATACTCAAATTATTAAATAGAATAAAAATGAATCAATTCTGTTAAAAAGATAATAGATGTAATTTAATAATTAAAGAAAAATATGGTTATGATCACTATTTATAATATAAAGGGAGACTATTAATAAATCCATTAGAGGGACATATTATGAATTATGAGGAGAATATACAACTGATAATGTGGATGTAATCCTGATAAATTTCCTTTAATAAATATTTTCTATATTATCTTCATCTTAAAATAGGGAAAAAAATTATTTCCTCATACAAAAGGAAAATAAATTCATTTGGTAACACTAGGGAACATCATATGAATTTCAGGATAATTCTATGATCATTCAATAGTAAAATTAGTAAATTTTAACACTTGTTCTTGTGATAAATATAGGTATATGATTTATTTGGTGATTTTATACTCTGAAAATTTTGTTCAAATTTTATAAAGTTCCCTCAATGTGCACATGAAGATTAGGTCCTCTCCAGTGAATCATAGGTCTGGAGATAGGATATGCATATAGATTTTTAATATTGGGTAGTGATGTAGAAATATCAGGGTGGAAAAAATCCCAACATACCACTTGTCAAAAGTGTTTGAAGAAGCATCCCAATAATTTCCTAATGGGGGCAAGGAAATGCTTTTGGTTTGGGATGTTCTGGAACATTTCTAGATAATGAAAATGGGATAGTCCAACCAATGTGACATAAGAATGTAGTCCATTAGTCATCCCATAGTATGCTTCCCAATTTTTCAACTATATGAACCTTGAAAAAATGAGAATCAATTTATTAATCCATGAGTCGTTTATGACAACTGAAAAAACTAATAGTAAGGGATTCAATTCATGGGTGTGATAACACCATAACAAATTCTATGGTCGAACCTAAAAGTAATTTATTCTAACTATTATAGTTATTCATTTAAGGATATCAAACATTCTATTTCATTATAGTGATATGGAATTTTTTCTTATTAGTTATTTTTTTACAACTATTATGACACAACATTAAAACATGGATATAGAATAATATATTAAAAATGAAAAATAGAGAAATTAATTATTACAAAGAATAATACTCCTCCCTGATCCATACTTTCATGATGAACTTCCCAAAAAATAGTGTGATACTCTATTTAGTTTAATTCATTGTAGAACTAGTTATGGATTGGCCTTCCTTATATAGAGATAATGTAAAATACAGAGAGAAGGAAGTCACCATCAATATCATGAATAACACACTGATTCTATGCCATTTTAAAGGGATGATGAATATGATTTCATGTTATTTACTCAATAGTATTTATTATTAACTTATTAGAACTCATATAATTCATAAATGATAAATTCTAAGGAAGCAATCAACCTTTATCACATGTCTATTAAAAGGGAATATGTTGATGGGATTCCTGATGATTTTTTTTAGACTTTCTACAAGTTTTGAAGTTATGTAATAAATTGATTATATTCCAAAAATTTTCTAAATATTTAAGGGTCCATATTAATGGCCACTATTAAAATTGTTGAGATAGGGATGTAACTACAAGTGAATTTGGATAAAGGGTTTATATTCTAATTTGTTTCACTATGGGTATAATTAAACATATTCATCATGAAGAGGTATGGTTAAATAAAACTATGTATTTGTTATCATAATCTCAACAATATCATAAAAAAATAAAAAAATCAAATTTTATAGATTGATGAATTTTAGTGCAAATGTATGGATCCTAGTAAATATCAGTGGTCAATATTTGGTTATGTTATTGCCAAGTTACGGTGAAGAATGGTCATCTCACATATTTTTCATTTAATGAAATGATTGGGAACAGTTTATTTTGATTCCAGTTGGAATCTAAATTTATCTATATATCTTTATAGAAAAATTGAATAATTTTATTTGGTATTACCTTGATAAATTATTGGTATTATTTATAGATGATATTCTTATGTATCCCAATACAATAGAAAAACATTAGATACATTTGAGTGTCATGTGTAGAAAATTACAAAATGAAAATTCATATAAGAAATTTAATAAATGATAGATTTTGGATGGAGCACGTAACAATCCTAGAAAATGTTATTAGTAGAAAATAAATATTTTTATATCCATCAATAATAGAGGAAATTGAATGACTTCTAGTAAAAACATATATTGAAGAGATCTCTGGTTACCTTGGATTTGATGGGTATTACAGAATATTTTTTAAAATTTTATAATGATTTTCAAACCCAGTGAAAAATATAACATTTACGGGGGTGATTTTTTTCTAGACTTATGAATGTGAGGGAAAAATTAAAGATTTAAAGAATATGCTAATCAGTATACCATACTCATAGTACCTACCAATGTGGAATGAATTTTTATTTATAATGATACACCTATAAAGGGCTGGGGGTTTTCACTCATACAATATATAAAATTGATAAACAATACATCCCATCAGTAACTTATTTATAATAATATCTTCATAATTACAGATATACAATTAAATTTAGTGGTCAATTCATTGTAAATTTGGGGAAATTATCTATATGGAATGAAGTGTGACCTATATACCGATCATAGAAGCCTCAAGTATGTAATTACACTGAAGGAAATCAATATATTCCAAATAAAGGATGTTTGATCCAATCAAGGATTAGGAAATCTCAATCATTTACCATTCGAGAGGTATAAAATGAGTGGAATATTTTATTAATAAAAGGTATCTTGAAGCCAAAAAATGATGAGGATTTAGGGGACCTAATCTCCTTGGACATGAAAATGATGAACTGTTAAATAATAAAATGATCTTCATTATAAATTTCCAAAATAACGTCAAACCCATCCATTTTTTAGAAGATCACAGAGGCCCAAAAATACCATGAGGATCAATAATGAATGTTAGTGAATATTTCAATTTCAAACATTCCTATATATGGAGATATCTGTTTTCAATACTATATAAGAATCTAAAAAATATATAACTGAAAAAGGATATTCAAGATGATTAAAATATCTCCATGTTCTCTATTCATCATGGATGTAGTAATATGTTTTGAGACATGAGGAAATCCTTATGGTGGGATAACAGGAAGTTGAAGATTATATAATTTATATCTCAATCCATGGTATTAAAAAAAATCAAAGACTGAATAAATGATTTCAAATTATATGATTTAACTATATAATATTCTAGTATAAAAATTTTGGAACATAACCATGGATTCCAAAGTATCACTTCATAAGACATATATAGATAAATACACAATCTTTGTGGTAGTCAGCCACTATACAACATCCCATCATCTCATTTTTATCATAGATTCTTTCTATTTTGACCAACCCAACATGACATATATAAGAGAATTGGTAATACAGAATGTAGTGTTGATTTCTATATTATCTAATTGAGATCCATGGTTTTCATAATGGTTCAGAAGAGGCATTCATCATTTTTTGGAAGAATAGATCATTTTTATTAATTCTTCACAATCCCAATTTGGTGGTCATTTAGTGCGAGCAACTCAAATTCTAGAGGACATGACTACATTATGTTTAATGTATTCCGAAGAATTTTGGTATTATCATATCCCCCTATTGTAGTTCTCATATTTGAACCATATAAATTATACATTTCAAATAAAAACTCATCGGGAGATATATAAAATTATATGAGAAAATATAACATTTTGAGATTATGATGAAGAGAAGAAGTTTATGGTACATGATATTATCCATGATATTATAGTTAATGATCAAAACATTCCTGGCCATAATAAATTCATTCATTGTCTGTATAAATTCTATTCAAACAATTATCATTAGCGCATGGAGTTTTTTATTATAGAAAAATTGTTACGATTTATTTCAATGGGGAATATAGTCACAGGGATTGTAATAAAATGAATATTTTAGTCTAAAATAAATTTACATCTTTGGTATCTTTGATCATAACAAAGCTATGGTCTATTGGCTAGAACTCAAAACTATATTGTCTCAAGATCATGATGTGTCCAAAAAATTCAATTTGAGGATATGAATAGCAGAACCATCACATGTATTTGAACTAAGTGGTGGTAAATTTATTGAATTATATTCATATGAATACATTCTACTAAATACCATATATCATAGAGATAATTTTTTTCTGTACAAGACAATTCACATAGTCAATGTATTGTTGCATAACCACAAATATTTAGGGGTTACCTTGGAAAATGAAGATTATATGAAGCAAAGGTACCTTTATCTTCATTAATGTATCAAATAAAATTTCATGGGTCCAAATTATCATTGGGTAATAGTGTAATGTCCTGAAAATTTACAAATGAATTCCATTTTGAATGAATTAATTTATATAGAAAATAGATGCACTCATTTAATTTTTCTGTCTATTTTAAAAATGTATCGTCTAAGACTGTAATGAATGTTATGAATCATAATCATTGATAAAATATCAATTTTATAGTATTATTTATAATTAGGATATATTATGTTTTAATTAAATTACCTATAGTATTTTAATGACATTTTATTCATGAAATTAAATTTTAATCTATTATATATTATTATACACATGAAATATACAGAGAAATCAAAAATAATTTATCCATTTAATGAAAATCATCACATTAGTCTATTAAAAACTAATAAATTTAAAAATATTATAAGGGGGCAAAAATAAATAATTAAATAAAATCAAATGTGGGAAAATATAGAATTCCATAATCTCATAGATTCGCATCTCAGAAATACTATACTACAAACAAGAAAAAGAATATTAGTAAAACAATTAACATTGTTGAATTTAAAAACATGAGAGAAATTTATGTGAGTAATTAATGAACGAATTAAGAATTATATATAGGAATTAATGTTACTATTTGAATAGTTATCTGATTCTAGGAATAATAACTTGATTGTTTGGAATAGTAACATGATCATTGGGAATAATAAAATGGCCATTGGAGTAGTATATTAAAATCATAAAAATAAATGTTTCAAAAAATAAAAATTATCATGATAAATTAAAATTAATTTAAATATTTTATTTTCTGAAATCAGTATCATGATTAAGACACACAAAGAATATAAATAATTTTTTAATAAAATGAATTTGAAGTATTACATAAAAGTGATAATATATTTATATTAAAGGGAATATTTACTAATTTTAGAAATTTATATGGATAAAATAAAATTATTTTTGATGTTATCATGTTGAAGTTTTACAAAGGTGATTTTTTTATTAATATTCTTAAATACATTAATTTTCTACTGAATAGTAACAATAATGTTTTTCATTTAACCTGTGTATCTTAAATTACATAAATCCTTATGTTATAATGAAATAATAAATTTAATAAATAATGGTTCAGACTTGGCATACATAATTTCATAACTTAGTTATTAATATATAAGTTACATAACTCCAACCCTAATTTCTTTTCAAAACATAAAGTCAAAAATGATTCCTTAAAATAATATTTTTTCTATATTTCCAATTTCTTTTTAATAAACTATGTGGATTATAATAAGAAATTTTTTAAAGCCCCAAAACTATTATATTATTTATATATATGACTTATATTGTAAAAAATTCATCATTAAAATTTTTTCCATTTATATAATATTTTTACCAATATTTTATTATATAAATATCACGTTCATCAATAATAAAAAACCCATATTCCAACCCTTAAAAATAACTCATTACACAATTACCAAATACAATCCTATTTGAAAAGAATCGTTCCCAAACACCATATAATTATATGTTAAATAATTTTAAAAAATAACAAAAAACCATAAAGTAGTTATAGTGTCATAGAAAAAAGATAAAGCAAAGATTAAGTATGTTTGAATTTACTCTTCCATATTTTTATTTTACATCATGTTATTATCTTCATTATTTCTCCAATCCATTTAATATAAAAATTATAATATTAATTAGGAATTTATTTATAATTATATTAATGAATTTAACCTACTAGATTAATAACATTTTAGATTTATATATGATTTAAAATTCTTTACCTCACTCTTTCAACAATGTCCCGTCAAATGTCAGTTAACCAATGACAGAAATACATTATTTGTAAATACCTATAATTAATTTTTTGAATTGAGAGTATGTATAAAATATAATAAATAAATATTTTAATAAATTTATAATATTCTTTTTTAGGTAATTATACAAATTTATAAAAGAAATTAAATAGAAATAGTAAAATTAAAAATAGAAAATTTCAATGAAATTATGACGTCAAAATAAATAATCTGTAAAAATAATTACAATAAAATAAAATATAATAATTATAAAGGATAGATCATGTAGAAAATGAATATAAATAACTTATGGGACTTGGATTTAAAAATCCAATGTTTATTCTTTCTGAAGTAAAAAATAAAAAAATAAAGCATGATTTAAAGTAAGAGGATTATCGAACCCAAATATAATTCATTGGGCTATCCAAATTTCATGAAATATTTAGTATATATAATCAGTTAGGGTTCCATGAGTTTAGTTTAATTATTATTTCATTTTATATTTAGTTATATACATGTTTCCACCTAGATTTACGATCAAAATACAATGCTTTTTCAAAAAAGACTTTTCATCACAAAGCATATATTGACTCCTTTTGAGTTCTTTCTTATAATAACAACATTGATGATTTTTATACCAAATAATTTTATCCTCATAAATTTGGGAACCCCAAAAGATTATTCATGAATGAATTATTTATGAAATCCATAATAAAACCATTTTTATATATGGTTTATTTAATCACTATGATTGAAATACATTCTAGGGGGCATGAATGATGATATAAATATTTTGATGTGATAGGTGGCCCTTGAATTATATATTCCTTTAATTAATTTTTTTAATTTGATATTTCTCTTGATATAATGAGTATTATGTTTGTAAATGAATCTATATTAGATTATAATGATAATGTTATGACTATACAGTTATGTTATGCATGAACAAGATGATTGATTTGTTCACAACTATTTGTGGAATTGGACAACTATGACATGATTTTCATTTCAATGAATTTAAAATTTCCATGACATGAACATATGTTTTCACTCATGATATTGGCGATGAATCTATTCTTTTGAAATAATGAAAATTATTATTCTCAACCATGTTATATCAATTCACATCCCCTATTTATCCTCTTATTGGGATTTTATTGCACCCATTTATTTGATGTGTATCCTCTAGGGATTACTTGTACTAAAAATAAAATGATATTTTTAAAGGATAAAGAAGATATATTCAAATAAATGTTTATGTTTTATTATGTATATATTATATATTCCCCTAATTTGTTTAACGAACTAATCCATTTGATCATGGATTTGTGTCTCTATAATTTTGTTTATCATAGGATGATGTAATAGTTATGAAATAATAAGTACGGTCATTATTGTCGGTATAGATGATATGGTTTGCTTAATTTAGTTATTAGGCTTAGATCTCTTTGGAAAACCCATAGGATAATACTTACTATGTGTAATCATCCCAGAAATATTGTTTTCGAAAAATAATAAACACATGGATCCTATAAGATTTGTCTTTAGAGTTAATAATTAAAAATAAAAAAGTATTTATATATAAATTATTGATTTACATTTTTTTCAAACTGTTTATATTTTAGAAAATATTGGGAATGAGGAGAAACCTAGAATTCTACCTAGGTGGAGGATAATGTAGTGATTACCCAAATGACAACCCAAATCCATGTGGTGCGGAGTTCAAAACAACATGGAAAATCTTATCGAGTTTTTAAAATCAATGAATAATAATATGAATTACAAGGAAATTTTTTCCATCACCCAAAAATAATCAACTCTCTATTTAATACATTTTTTGGAAATAAACAAAGACATTTAATTTATATTATGATCCAATTTATAAGGAACATTTACTAACTCAAATAAAGTGATCACTCCCATGCTCCGCTATTATGACAAGAAGAATGCTACTCAATATATTTTTCATTTCAATCGAGATGTTGGGAAATGGTGGTCATTGATAAAAAATAATAGTTCAAATGTTAAAATTGAAGTGATGCACTGGGAATAGTTTATGACAACATTTAGTAAAAACTAATTCCCACATACTCATCATTCATTGAAGGAAAGAGAATTCCTAGAGATCACGAAAAAGGGTGGAGAATATGATATGACTTAGGGGACAATAATTATAAGGATTATTAGTTAAACCTCCATTTTTGTGATAAACAATGATAAAAAATATAGATAGATTATTTTATGGTTTGGAAATAAAACGTTCGAAGGATCAAGATATCCATGAATTCTGATGATATAATGATGTGGCCGAATTTAATCTCAATATAGAGAAGGGTTTCAGAGAATGGTTCCAAAATTGTGGATATTATAAGAGAATAAACGATTTTATGTCTGTGGGTCAAATGAAAAATGAGGAAAGATGATCCAACTACCCAGATGTCAAAAATGTTTGAAGAAACAACATGGGAATTGCCTTAAGGGGATGTGGATATACTTCCAGTGCATGAGTTAAGTACAAAAAGGTTATTAATTTTGAAGAGATATGAAGAGTCTTGACATCATGATTGGGGGAAATAAGTCACATCCCAATTCACTGACCATTATTAAAGGATTAAACTTTTTGCAGAAAGGGGACAATGTAATTTATTGAACTAAAACATTAGTCTTTGAGGGTAATCATTGTTAACAATAACCAATGGAAATTTGATAGGGAATTCTTTTGCCATCACTATTACTTAAGTGGTTCTCCAAAATGAATTCAAATTGGGTACATGAACAATTCACTCAAATGGAAAATAATTTATATTAATATAGTTCTATTCATTCCTTTTCACCATGAATGTTTTCCAGAACTATTGAATCAAATCCAAAAAAAATCTTAATATACTGAAATATATGTAGACATCGAGTAGTAAGATCATTTCAATCTAATTGTAAGAGACTTATCTTATTAGAGTATGTTGTAGGATTTATCAAGTGAATATCAAAATCATTCCCTTATAATTATCATACTTGGAATGGATTTGATCTCATTTTATAGATCACACATAAAATTTCAAGAAAGTGAAATATCTTCTCATATTCTTAACCATCCATTTCATCTCTATAAAAAGAAGTAAGATCCTGAATAACCATTAAAAATACATAAATGGTGTTGGTGTTTATACCCAATGAGAATTACATGACTCTTAAATGTTTTATCTATTAAATTTATCAACATGGAGGAAGTTCCCATTACAAAGTAATACATTTATGTATTTCCTAAAGAGTTATTATAACTTCTCCCAGAACATCGAGTAAAATCATAAATAGAACCTATACCTGGTTCCAATAATATCCCAAATTTCAAATATAGTATAATATAAATTGAATTAGAGGAGGTAATGAATTAGGTATAATAACATTTGTAAAAATGGTTCATATGGCCTAGTGAATCACCATCAGTTGTGTAACCTCTCTTCTTAATGAAAATTGATGGATTAGCGCAAATCTGTATCGATTAATAGGATTTAATCAAGAACAACATAAATAAATGTTATCCCCAACCATGTATTACTAAATTTTTTAATACACTATTAGGATTTCAGTATATTTAAAATGTGAGTGTTCATTCTGGATATCAATAATTTATGTTTAATAAAGAAGATATTCATAATACATAATTTTGTAAAAAGGTATGGGCAATATGAATTCATTATGATGCATTTTTGAGAAACTAATTCCCAAGAAATCTTCAAGGACTTTTGGAATATATTTTTTTAGATACTATATTGTTTTTTTGGTTTCTTCACTCAAATATATTCCCATTTACTCTAAGAGAAAGGATGAACATGAAGTGTGTTTATGGATTTTTCTAGAGAAATAAAGTGTGGATAAAATGTATTCTATGTTCAGAAGGGGTTAATTTTTATATATATAATTATTCATTCATTGGGAAAATGAAAAAAAGTGACTGAATTTATATAGAACCATGGAAGAAAAAATAAATTGATGAATATACTATACCTAATGGGGTGAGAAAAAAATAGTTTTCTTTGTCGAGGTGGATTCTTCCAATGGTTTGTGAGAAATTTCTCATGATTTTCTAGCCCAGTAACTATTATATCATAGAAATGGTTAATGTAAGTTTAGATACAATAATATGAGGAAATCTTCATGTGGATGGAGAAGAGACTAACCACTACACTTGTTATCACAATACCAACAAGTGGAGATGGTTTTTTGAAATTTTTTATTTCTTAAGATATATTATTTAGTTATGTAATAATGAATAATTAAAAAGTTATATCATATTCCTCATGATAGTTAAATATCCATGAAAAAACTAACTGATACAAGATTTGGAGTTATCATCAACGATCTTCTCCATAATGATTTCATGCACTCGTTCTTTTGTTATATTTGATATATATATACCAATCATAATGGTTTCATTTTATATTGAAATAAAATAATATCAACTTGTGTTAATGTAGATTTTTTGAGATAATCGGGGACTATGAGTTCTTTATTCACTACTATCTGAGGGTGGAAAACTGGGTAGTAGTTGCTCTAAATAGAAATGAACCTCCCCCATTACACATGATGATAATTGAGAAGACATATATCATTATGGATGTGGAAAGGAAAACTCGATAAGTCATAATAGAATATGATACATATAATTCGTCCCAAATGATTACCCAACCATCACATCCAATGAAGATCAAGGAGTTATAAATTTATGATTTGGAGGAACAACTAAATGCAAAAGAAGAAAATTAAATGAAGCGGTGGGAGTTCCACATCGATGATAATGGTATGATTTAGTTTTTAACAAGTCGTTGTGTTCCTAAATCATTTGATATAATGAATGTAATATTGTATAATGAATATATCACACAATTACCTATCTACCTTTAATGTATAAATAGGGACTGTGATCTCTGAGGGGAAGATTGGAGGGATAAACAGATGAAATATATTGTAGATTATATCATTAGATGTTTGGTATTTTTGTAAGTTATTTTAGAGAAATAGAAGTCCAATGGGAAGATGAAACAATGTCCTATAACCTTGTTGAAAAGGGAAAATTTTAATATGGACTTTTTCACAAGAATCTTGATGAAATTTAATGGAAAAAATATGAAATGTGCTATGGTACATAGACTCAACAATACTTCCCACTTCATTAATATTATGGAATCACTATTTCTTGAAAAAAAGTCTCAAATATAAGCAATGGATACTATGAGAATGCATGGGTTCCACTTTACATCATATTTTATCATGATCCATGGTTTAAATATAAATTTTTAAGAAGTATTAAACATTATTTTTGTGCTGAAGAGACTATCAAGATGTTATATCACCCACTAATTGATGGCTAATCTGAAAGGACTATCCATATACTCAAGGAGATTATATGATATTTTCTATTAGAATTCAATGATGGATGGTATCACCATAAAATATTAGATGAGTCCTCTAAAAAAATATATCAAAATCATTTATTTTAATTTATTTTTATTAATTTCAATACCATAAGTTTTGTAGAACTCGAACATGTTGGTATGATGTTAGAAATTGAAATAAACATAGATCAGAGCTTGTGTAGGAGATGATAGGGATGGCTCCAGCCATCAAAGAATATATAAAATTTGTTGAGAGTTGGTTGAAGTGATATGTAGAAAAAAAATTGAAGGGAATTTTACATATATGTCAAGGAAAATTCATCCCTTCTTATATCACCTTGTAATAGATTCGTGGGGTTTAGAAATAAGGGAAACATAGTCAAGATAAATTATCCACTTTGTGATCCTAGATCGCATAAGAGAAGTGTCCTATAAACATTCACTTCCACTAATTATGACACAATTTCTGCACATATTCCCTATATCATTCATAATGATTTAAAAAAAGTATCCCTCACATTTTTAGATTCTATATGTGGTACAAATAGATAATGAACTCTCTTATATAGAAAATATAGTTAAGAAATTGGACTGTAAATAGAATGTTCAATGATGCAAGGGAACTAACCTTTTCAATGTGTTGTGAAGTAAGAATACATATGAAGATAAACCATGGAAACTATATTAAACAAAGAAATAGATGTAACCTCACATTTTTTTAAACCAATAACTTTAGTTGTTTTTTTAATGAAATTTTTTAAGGGTGGACGAATGTATAGTCCCTGAGTTTTAAACGTTATTCCATTGTTTAAATAAATTTTGATTATATTTTAAATTATTATACTCATACAATACCTAATGAAACCAATAAGACAGTATTCTATTAATGGAAATAATTATAGTTTTAAATTATAAAACAAAAAATCAAAATATTTCAAGTGGATGAAAAATATAAAATAGAAATGATAAAATGGGAAAATGTGAATCCCCATAATACACATGATTCATTCCTTCCATGAAAAACACCAAATAAATTAAACAAAATATTGGTAAACCTATCAAATTTATTAAAATATTGAGCTTTGAGATAAATTATAGTGAATAATTAATAATGTAATGAAGAGTTTTTTATAGGAGTTATTGTGACCATTGGAATAGCCAACTGATATTGGGAAATGAAATATAATCATTCTGTATAGAAACCAGATTATTGGAATAATCATTTATACTAAAAATTAAATTATTATAATAATAATATTTATCATTATTATCTTAATTAAATATAAATATTTTAATTTCAATAATTAATATCATGATTTAAACTCTAGAAAAAAATTAACAGATTTTTTAATAAAGAAAATTTTAATGTGTTTCACCCAAATCATAATTTGTATTTTTACTATAAAATATACCTATGTTAGAAATTTATTTTGATTAAATGAATATTATTTTCATAGAAGAACATTTAAATTTTTTAATGGAGAATTTATTTATATTTATTTAAACACATCAATTTTTAGGTTTATTGAAAAAATATAGTTTTCATGTTACTATTTTATTAGAAATTGAATAAATCATGATATAATAATTTAATAATAATTTCATGAAAATTAGGTTCTTCCATGGTATGTTTATATTTTTAAAAGATAAATAGAAATGAAATATTATAAATTTCAAAATAGAAAAAGTATTTCCTAAAGCCATACATCATAATTGATTCCATAAAATAACAATTTTTCTTCCTTTCAACTATCATTTTAGTTAACTATGAGAATTATAAATATAATTTTTCAAAATACCTAAATATTTATAATATATTTGAAATATTATTTATGTTGTAAAAAATTCACTATTTTCATTTTTACCTTTGATATAATATGTTATTAAATATTTGTTTCTTAAAATACCCCTCTTCTAAACTATAAATAAACCCTCTCACTCACATTGGAAAATCACTTATCTGTATCATACAAATTCAAATCCAACTATATAATCAACCCTATCAGGAAACATAGAATACATTGGGATGTTATGGAGTAAAATAACTCCAAAAATCAATGGCTTTTTTCTTTCTGACAAGATATGATACACTGAGGATTATATAACATTAGATCTTATCATCTAATATTTATTTTTCATTCTTCTTCATATATTTGTTTGTTCTCCACCCATTTGAATTCCAAAACTTATTATCATAATTATGTTATAATTTAACGTAATGTTAATGATGTTAGCCTAATTTAATTAATATATTTATGATATATATAAATTTCAAAATCATTTTTCCTTCTCGGTAAACAATGTTCCGTCAAAGGTAGGTTATCCAGCTATGGAGACATTTCCATGTAAATTTTAATAACCAACATCATGGATAAATTTTTTTAATAGTTTTTAATATAGAGATATACTATTAAATATATTCAATTATTTTGGAGTTAATTATTCTTATGTATAAATGACATTGAATTAAAATAGACAAATTGAAATAGAATAGAAATATTCAATGAAAACATCATAAAAAATTCATATACAGAAAATGATTCCATAAAATTTCATACAATAATTATAATTGATAAATATTGTAAAGAATTTTCTTTATTAACATTTGTAAATATGTTTTAATTATTATATATTTATTATTCATGAGGTAAAAAAGATACAAAATAATTTTTGATTTGAGGTAAGAATAATCATAAACCCAACACATTTTCTATAGTTTATCCATATTTCATGGCATCATTATTATGGAGATTCTTTAATTTTTTCATAAACATTATATAATTTTTACTCCATTTTATTTTCAAATATATATATTTTTCCCATAGTCTTTTTAAAAAAATTCAATGAATTTCCAAAGACCATTTTCTTTACAAAACTCATATTGAAACATCTGTAGTTATTAAATCTTCTCTTAAGATTAATGAGGTTTATAAAAATATTTTTTTCATTATTAATTTGGGAACACAAAAATATTAATCCTGAATGAATTCTTCATGAAATCCTCATAAAACTAATTACTTTCCATGAGTTTCTTCATGATGGAAATTATTTTATGTTTTATGTTACATGATTTATTATTTAAATAATATTATGTGATGAGTGGGAAAACAATTATAAGTACACTAAAATAGGAGGAAAATATGATGTATTTCATGAGATAATATGTATTATGAACCAACATGATTCAATTTTTTTTTTAAAGTATGATTTTTTCATTATGAGCTTAAATTATTCCAAACTTTGATTATAGTTTTGTTCCCAACTATTTATCCTAGTTGACCAATATTACACCTTTTTTTAATATTTATACATCTACTCAATTCATTCATTTATCACAATTTTTATCTCATGATGTTTATGATGATCTGAATCTAATGTATTGATGATGATTATGGTTAATTTAATCAATGTTGTATTAATCCATTTATCTTATTCATTGTCCCACTAGGATATTTTCTCATCATTTAATGTAATGTATATCATTTGGTGAGTACACATACATAGAAGAACATGGTATTTTATTAAGGAAAACAAATGGATTTAAATAAATGTTTATGTTGTATTTTATAAATGTTATGCATGAACCAAATTATCCCATTTAACTAAATATTTTGATCATATATTTGAATCTATATAATGTTATTTATCTAAAAAATATTTTCTAGTTATGAATAAATTTTTTAGATTACATTAAATATGATAAAAACAGGTTGAAGTAGATGAATGATCATTGGCCCTCACTGGTAAGATTTTACCAATTGAATCCCATTTATTAGAGCCTATGAGGGAGGTGAAATCACATAACACATTCAATGAAAACCCCTAAGCCAATAGTCACTAATTTATTCATGAAGAAAACTATTTACGGAGTAATTTTATGTTTATGGGGATCATTACTCAATCCATGTTCACTAAACCACCCCAATGAAGTACCTTCATCACACGATTTATCCTCATTGTGTGCATTGGTATAACTAGTGATTATGTTTATAAAACATAGTTTTTTGAATTAATGATACTTCATTGTAATAATACATTCATTATATTTATCCATTTTCATTATAAATTTATATACACCATTTCAGATGAATTTATGAAAATTTGATTTTGATACAAAAAAAAATTATTTTTTGGAATGATAATGTTTCAATTAACATACTCTTTTCGTTAAATTCATTAAATTATAAATAAATGTTATTTTAATTAAATACACTTATTAAATAATATATTTTCATATTTATGATAATAAAATTTAATTAAAACTAATATAATTTTTATATGTCTCATAATGATGTTGGTATCATTAAAAAATATTTTTCTAGTGAATAATGTTCTTAATAAAAAATTAAAATTATTATATTGAATTATTATATATATATATATATTATTTTTCAAAAAAGAACAACAATGTTACTTAATAGTGATTTTTAAGAATTTTCTAGGATAATCATAATTTTCAATAAATATTAAATATGTTATAAATAAATATAATGTATTACGCCATCATTATATCAAAAAATTGGTGTAAAAATAATATGAATGGAATTTATGATGTAAAATTTATTTCCCAATTAAAATAAATCATATTTATGAAATTTTATTTATTTAAAAACCATTAATTGTTACCCTTCAAATGATATTATATTCCAAGGTTTTAAATTCAATTCTTTATGAATCTTACTCCCATAAAAATAATGATAGATATTATTATAATATGATCAGTTGTTTTCCATATGAAATATTTAAAACCACTACTCTTTGTATGAAATCATGGGAAAAATATGTAATTATTTTTTTTATATAGAGTCTTAAAAATTAATAATGAATTATACACCTTTTTGTATAAATACACCCCAAAATATCTACTCCTCTCTAATTGAAACAACTGATAAAGAATTTAGTCTATATATCCCTCTCTAAGTCCATGAAATGGTTCTACCAATCTATTAAGAAGATCATCCCATGATTTTATAATTTACTTATCAAGGTAATGGGATCACATCCTCCTTCTATTTATCCAATAACATTCCTTGAGTTATGAAATTTTATTTCAAAATGTTCATATTTGAATATTTTTTTCAAATTAATTTTATATAATTTTGATTCAAATGTAATAATAAATTACCCATCACTCAAATTAAAATTTTTGTTGAATTTTTTGTAATACTATGAAACTATTGAAATTATATGGTTATATTCCATACAAAACATTTCAATTATATATATCAATCCTTAATTACACTTAATGGAATTGTACTAGAAATATCTACCATTAATCAATTTGGTTCTCCAATTTATGCAAAAAAAAATCAACAGTTGGATTAAAAGTGATAGAATATGTTCTTCTATATATGGATTTTTTGTATGATTAATGCATGTACACAATATGAATGTGATGGGTGTGCCTTGAATTATATAGAGATATAATTCATTATATAATATTTTGACATCCTGAGATACGATTAATAATCAATGTAAGGTTACAGTAAAAATACTATTTAATAGTGAATCAATATTTTTCCTTGAAATGTTAGTAGGATGTCATGTTTAATGTAGTTTGAAAATTGCTATTCCATCTTGATGTTATCAACATAGAAAATCTTAAATGATAATTTTTTTATTCTAACCACATTTATATTCCCATGGTATGACTCTTAACTCACCTGTGATACTATCATCATGTTATGATTTGATTATTCCCTTACTAGGATTTATAAATCACCCATTTCATTTATATGACCACATGTTATCCCATATATTATTTGAATAATGACTGAATATATAGTAATTTTTTAATGTTTTAAAATAATTATGTTATAACTATGTTTCTTTTTATTCTCTTATTTATCCAATTAATAAAATACAAAAATCCCCAATAATAATTAAAAATTCGTCAACTTAATCATTATATAGTAATTAATAAATTAATTATTTCTAATTATAATGGTTCTTTATACTGTGTATACATCCAAAACACTGATATCCATTGTCAAAAAGAGTTTTCAACTAACAAAAGTTCAAAAAAAAATCATTTTATACAGCTCAACAAATAATATAAACCTTAAAACTATTATTATGAAAAATTCCACATCAAATTATCAATTCTAAAAAATGATAATTATTGATATCAATTTATAATTGGTGTGAAAAATATGTAAATATTACATCTATAATAAATTTTGCTAACAAAATTGTTACACCTGATCTATTGATAGAAAAATTGATTTTTTATCTTTATTTCAGAACATCCCATTCACTAATTATGATTACCATCATTAGATGTTTATATTATATTAGTTAATCTTATTATTCTTCTTATTAAATAGATATTTTTAATTCCCTATTATTAAATTTACCTAATGAAATCACTCACAATTTATCTTCTCTCAATCTATTTATTTTTATACATTGTTTTTCTTGAAAATATATTTCCTATGATATTAATTCATATTGTCATATAATTTTTCTATCTAATGATATTAATTTAATTTCTACACATTATCTATATTATGTTTCCTACCACGATCTCAATATTTATTTTTTTTGCAGCCATACCATTTTATCCCAGGATATTAGAGCAGTTCCCTTAAATTTATCTAATTTCATTTTATTATTTCTCCAAAAAAATATGACTCTATTAGAGATCCATACAATATGATCATTATTTTATGTATTTATTATTTATGTTTTTCTTATTCATAAAAAATATTTAGCTTATATTTATACTATAGAAACATATTCTAGTTTTTTACAATATTAAAAAGATGCAACATGTTACTGTATCAAAAGACTCAAATAGAACATCTTCTTCCCAAAATTATTGTACTCATATGTGAAATTATCATTCATCTCAAATTTATATAAACCAAATAGAAAATAGAAATGAAAGAGTTTTATCATGTAAAAACCAATCAACTAGTGTTTTTCATATTATGGTTAACCTCTATAACACATTATTATGAGTTTCAATTACCACACAAATCTATCTATCAAATTTTGAATTTATTCCATGTTTTGTTTCAAAATTAATCCATTAATTCTTGAGATTTATTGAAATTTTATAATGATCCATATTTTTTATTTCTTACCATAATATATTCATCTATTTTATATGGGTATGACATTAGGGTTATACATCTTTAGAGATGTTAGGGGGTTCCGTTTTGAAATAATTTTTTAACTGAATACTTCTCATAATAGAATTTTCATTCATCAATTATTATTTTACTATTATTTCTTACACCTTTGATTATAATTTTTGTTATGGTATTTTGTTTTATACCAATATTTTTCATATAGATGTAAAAAATGTTTTAGGAATAACAAAACCTTTCTAAATAATAATATTTGTTCTAAACTAACATATTTTCTTTATTGTATAATGCTTGTTTGATTCTAGTAGATTTTTATACTGACTCAAAAATGGTTATCATGGCTATATGCCACATATAATTTTAACATGTTTTAATTTTTTTCCAAAATCTATGGATTTATTTCAATACCATGGGACACAAAAACAATTTCCAATAAACATATCCACTTTTCTAATTGATGAAGTCTATCAAACTAATTTTTTTAGAGAAAAATAATGTTTTTAGAATGGAACCCCGTCCTTGTGTGATCTAATATGAAGGATAATTCAATTTGACATTGTTAACAATACTCTTATAAAATAATTTGGATTACGATATTTTTAGATAACATATCCCAATTAATTGATGTTCACGTTCCATTTATAAATGAAATTTAATTTTCACTTAATAAATTATCATGTGAAATGGGATAATTTCATCATGTTTGATATAAATGAATTTTTATCTTCAAATTATTTTAAGTTCTACTTTCTACTGAAAATTATCATTTAATTAAGGATCCTATTAAATATTGTTTTGAAATCAATCTTCTTAACATTTTGGGGAGATCAATATTTTCTTTTTCCATATTCATTTATTATATTTTTAGCTATATGTATTTTTTGTTAGGAGTATTCTTATCATGTTCTATAGGTCATAACCTATCATATCAATCATATTATATCTTTTAAAATTGATAATAATGTATTTAAACTATCTCATATAAATAATTATAAATATATTTTTTCCCCTCTTACATATCCTCTAGTTGCATAATATTGACATCTATATAGACTTCAATTAATTTAATGATTGAAAAATAACACTTATTTGAAACCATTTCAATTAATTATTTCTTTCACATTACTCATTGATTGTATTAATTATTAGTTTACATTTTCCATTTCAAATAATTTCAGTTTTATTTTTAATTTAACAATATTTGTGACTGTTTTTCATGGTTCATCCCCATAAGAAATATATCATTCTTGTTATTAAACTTTAAATCTATCTAACAATTTTTATCAAGAATTTCAATGATTAATTTTAAAATATGTATTAATATATATATTTATATATATATCGCAATCAATAAATGAATTTTTTTAGAGTTTCCATGACATAATGGTAGAGGGATTTTTATGATTTAATGTAAATAATATTATTTATTAAACATGATTCATGAGAGGAAAACAACATAAAAATTTCTCTAATAAATCACTAGTATTAAGACTACCTTTATCAAAGGTTTATTGAAATTTTTTCATTGAGAACATTTTTTATTTTTTATTTATATATTTTTTCTAAATCTCATTAATGTCCTCCAAATAAATATTGACATTGAAAAAGTCCAAATTCACTATTTGATGCACTTCTTCAAACATTAAAAATGGAATATCAATTTTATTATATAGAAATAACTGCGCTTGTTAATAATAGAATAAAAAATAAATTTCAAAATCATTCACTCTAATAGAATATGAAATAAATGTAGATTAAACTAAAAGATTCCTTTTCTATAATAGAACTTTAAATACCCAATGGGCCATGTAGAAACACTAGGGTGTCAATCATGTGATGTTTAATTTTTTCAATTACACAATTTTGATTTAATTATATGAACACATTTTTTCAAGATCATATCCTTATTTGTAATTCATATAAATCTATTATATTTTAACATAACATATAACTGTACATGAAATAATAGTATGAATGTAATGATGGAATGTTTCATTTATATTATTCATAACCTCATGGAAAAAATAATTCTTAAGGTACATAGAATTCCCCAGAATCAAATAGTATACATTTAATAATATCATGAATAAAAATGGATTTAGATTGGTGTAGTCTTGAGACTAATACATGCTATATAACATTGTAATGGGATAAATATATTAAACATGTTAACATTATATTATCCCACAACTTCGGTTTCATTCAAGAATTCTGTAATTTTCCCTACATCTAATTATAATTATCTAAATATAGATCATAAGGCCCTCTATGTATTTATATATATTCAAATTACTAATATCCTTCCTCCAACATATTAATAACTTTTTAAATATTCTATATGTGATATTTATTATGTGTTCATTAAAATAACTAACCATAAAAACTCTTGTTCTAAAAATTATAAACAATCATTCTTAATTACATGAACTAAAAGGATTGAAACCTCTTTATAATATAAATTCAATGTGGGTCTTTATATCATATGTTATTATATCATCTTTTATTTCTAACACATAAGATTTGATATCAATAGATTGATTTGGTTCTCATAATTCTATATTATTTGAAACTAAAATGATCATCATATTTAGTATATGTATAGACTTAATTGGTTTTTATTTTTTGTGAGATATCAAATTAATTCTCTGATATTCATAGTGTCCGATGAAATAACACTTAAAATTACCACTATCCATTTTTTTTATGTATATGAAAATTTTAAAATATACATGAAGTAATTGAAATATATATAATCCTGTGAAATTTTTAAACCCATGATCTCGATTAAACATTTACAAATTATCCAAACAATATTTCCTACAATGTCCTCAATATCATGTTACTCTCTCAAACAAACTCCTGTCAAGAAATTATAGAAGTTCCATTCAATTTATCTCATTTTTTTAATTTCAAGAATCTTCATATTATAGAACCTTTCATTAAGATTTAAATCGCCTTAATTTCATATTCATTATCCTTATACTCTCTAAAACAACATGAAATCATCCTCTATCTGTGGAAAAATATTTCAATTCACCATACTATTCCACTGATGATACAAGAAATTATACTTGTATTCGAGGCTAAAAGATTATTTTAATAAACTTTATCCACTAAAATATGAAATTATTATTCACCTTATATATAGATAAATATTTCATAAAATAAAAATATGTTAAGGATATATTAAATACATTTGGTAACACACAACAGTTCATCTCTACTCAACTAGGTAGCTTTATTATCTCTACTTATAGATAATTTTAGATCTATAAATCTATTTTTTATATTTAGAAAACTATAATCTATATAAAGGATAATCATACACAAATATCTACATGATTTATCAAATTATAGTTTTCTAATATTTTACATTAAAATCCTAATTTCTAATAACATTTCTTTAAAACCCTTGATCTAATAGGTATATTATGTTATTAGTATATAATACTTATGTTCCTAAAGGATGAAATAATTTAATAGTCTAGGAAGAATAGATACATAAAATATTTTTACATTACACTTGATAAAATATGATGAAACCTAAATAAATAGTGAGAATATTATTATACCTCATGTTATATAATTAAAAAATATGCATTGTTATTTTTGATGATTTTATAGGGAATGTAAAATAAAATATAGGTCATGTCAGATGCTCAGTATGGTTTAGTGTATAATAGAAGCTATTATAACACAATATTGGAATAAATATTCTTGAAAAAAGAAATAAATGATTAAAATATTACCATGATCAAATAAAACTAAAGGAAGTTTATACACAATACAATAAATAAATTCATGGATAAAAATTACTAATCTTATTGTGATTTAATTCATAAATCTAGTCATTATAAACAATCCATCAATTCGTTGTGACAAAAAATTATTCAAAATGTTGTATGTAATATGAAAATACCCTTGTAAGTATGTATCTTGGGGCCTACATATGTTTCAAGGGGATATATATAATAAGGTCACACCCATAGCCAGTTATGTTTCAATATTTCACCAAATTATAAGCTGAATAAAAAATAAAAAATTAAAAATTTCAATAATCATCATTATATGAATAAAAATTCATTGAACATCAATACATTTCCCAATTTCAATAATTCGAAAAATATGTTTACAACCCATCCAAAAAAAGATGTTGGATAGTTATGAAAACACAATGAACATTCATACGTAATTAATAATAAACTATATCATAATGAAAAATATATGGCTTTTCCATAGTTCCTCTATGAATATGTCAAATAGATTTCGATGTAATAATCGCTCAACTAAAACCATATAGATCAAAGAGTTTATGGTTAATTCAATTCAACAATCAATCGATACATAGAATCAATGTGAATAGCCTTAAATATATAAAATGGAATGTAAGTTATTCACAAGGAAAATATATCTATGGAAATTTTATTCTTATTAATTTTTGATGATTAGGAATGAAAATAAATATGGTGGATCTTATCATTGATATAATATAGAATTAAATAATACATCTAGTGAAACATGGTTCATGGCTCAAAAATATATAAGAAATAAAAATCTGTGGGGTATTCAAATTGAATTAGGACATACCAATATCAAATAAATAAATATAAGGTAGAGGAAAATTTACTTTTAAATTTTAAGAATATTAACATAAGGTAATAATTTTTGATCAATGTATTCATTGTAAGGATATTATAATAATGATTGGAAAATATTTTATATAGTTTTCAAAGAGAACTTGTATTTTCCCATGTATATCTTTTATTATTGTCTATCTTGATCTATAGTCATTGGCCCACTCATTGTTCACTAGAGTGATATTTTAGTTGATATTAAACCAACCATTTTAAATGTGATTACCCCTATATATAATCAATTTCAAATACCTATACACTTGATTGTATCATGAAAGGGGTTCCATTTCTCATAAAACCACTCACACATTACATTCTCAAAAATAGTATTTTGTTGGCATTATGATTAAGTACAAATGGTTGAAATTAAATAAAATTTAAATGGAAATATGTAAATTTATTTATAGTTTTATATAATTATAAAAATAATGAAATTATAAAAAAATAATATAAAATAAATGGCATATAATGAGGGACCTTCTGTTTTCCTAATAATAGAATATATAAAATGATATAATGAGAAGTATAAAAATTACATCCTTAAAAACATATAAAATAGCTAATAAGGACATGAATTTAAAATCAATAATGTTTTTAGAAAATATATTATAAGAAAATAATTTTAATTAATAAAAGGATAAGGATTGAAAATCCTTAATTTTCTATGTATTATATTAATTATTGGGATGACTTTATAAAATCATAGGAACACATTATTAGTGATTTATCTACGGATATAGAAGGGAACTTACAGACTAATTATATTGCGATGGAGTGGGATTGGTAATTGGTGAGCATGATATCGTTTTATAGGTGAACAATATGGGATTTTTCGTTGAAACTACTGTTAGGTAATGTGAAATAATTAAATCACAAGGTTGATAGGAGGTTTGGGAGATATATATGATTAAATAGTAGGAGGGACAAATATAAATGAATTTTCTTGATAATAAATTCTTTCTAGAAGGATTATTTTACTGTTTTAATTATTAATATTAACCATTAAACTATTTCCACACTTATTAATATTCATTGAATAAATAAAATTTTAATTATTTATTCTCATAAAATATAATATAAAAATTTTACCAAATATTAACATAATGGATTTTAATATGGAATTTATTTAATATATTTAAATATAAAATGGTTATAAAATCTAATTTTAAAAAAAAAATAAGGTATAAAAAAATTTTATAGGAAAATCTATTTTTATACATTGAGTTCTTAATCATTGTTTCTAATTAATTATTAATTGAATAAGTTATATATTTTTTAAATATTTTTTTAAATATTATTATATTCATAAGATAAATTATTTTATTCTAATTTATTTATATATGATTTATGTTACTCTGCAATTTAATTATTTATAAATATCCCTTTTACAATAACTATGATAATTAATCACTGACCTATGTAATATATATTCAATTTAAAATTTATTGGATTAATTATAAAATTTATAAATAATAACTATTAATATATATAAAATTATATAAAATAATATTATTATTTATTATAAACATTAATTTTTACATTAGTGCATATAAAAATATTTTTCTGAAAAAATAGCATTACAATTATGATTAGGATATAATTATCCATGAAAATTGTTTTCATGTGATAAATTAATTTATTTTAAAACAGTAATTATTATTTGTCTTTTAATCATTATGAATCATCATTTTACAAGAATGATATTTATTTAAATGAAACTAAAAATTGTTTCTTTTCATTCAATTTTCTTCTTAATTTCATACATTCTATAAATTCAATAATGCATTTATAAATAAATAGTTGTACACAATAAATAAATATTTTGGTGAATTTTATGGTTTTATAAATTTACATTTCTTTCTCATATAATCTATTAAATGATATAGTTTTGACAAGGAACTTTATTTTTCACTATTTATGTTCAAGTCTATTATATTAGTAAAATATAAAAATATTATTCCCAAAATAAACATTTGATGATTAATATAAATATTGGATCCTTTCCAAAATTATAAATCATTTATTTATTAAAATTTAACTTTTTTGAATAATCATTAATTAAGTATATTTAGAGTTCACGCTGTCAAATAGTTTTGGGATATAGTGCTTACCTACTATAGTATTTTCATAAGATTTACACTATCTACCAATTAAATAATTTTATACTTGAAATTGGGGTGAAAATATATCAATTAAAAAATATGGATAAATCTTCATCATTTCTTCTTCAAGTTACCACATTGATTCCTCTAATATTTTATTTCTCCAAATAAAATTCACTAAAAGATTTTTTCAATTCTTCAAAACATTAACTTTCTTTTAAAGAAATATTACACAATCATAGATACAAAAAAAATAGGTTTAAATTATACTCTAATATTGGCGTGTATAAGCATTCTGTTAGAAATTTGATTCCTTAAAATTAAAATAATGAAAACATCATTCTCTTTTAATAGTTTGCTGGGAAATTGAAATGATATTCTACAACACCAATTATTATAAAAATTAATAAATAAAAAATCAAAAAATGATATAGTTTCCTAATATATACAATATAGAATAACATTTTTTCAATACATATACCATTAAGAATATAGAATTCCCAAATTAAAATATTATATCCTTTTTTAATGAATCTTCACAGTTCTTCTATCTTTTTTAGCCACTTTTATATTATTTTAAAAAGATTTTACAATCACATTTTTTCTTGAATAATTCATGCTCTTACTAGATTCAACTCCAAATTATTTATAATATGTTGGATTACAACATATCTTCCTATAAAATTCCTCATAAGAATCCATATGGACACTAAAAATTAAGCTATTATTGCCACCTAATTCATTTTTCGGTAGATATTAATCCTACAAAACTAGGACACCAAGAGATAATATTCTATTTATGTAATATTATTTTTAGAAATTCCATTCAGACAACACAATAGTTCCATAGTGGTATTAATTTCATAAAATTAAATATCTATTGATAACATTTTCAATACTTTCCTATAACATTCATATGAATTGGGGGGTGATAATTAGATACAATTGATAGAAGAACCACATAAAGTCTCAAAATATTATTTATATAGTGTTGGGTTATCTAATCAACTGGTTGGACTTCCATTAATTTTTTTAAATATGAATAAATGGTATTTTCATCAATAATAACCCACATAATGTCATTATTCCATGGATTATTTGGATTTCAAATTAAAAAAAAACTCCTTAAAATATTGTCAATATTCCATATAGGTATAGAAAGTGGTTTCATTAATCCCTTAGGATGTCATGTTTCATTATATACATGTTTCCACGTTAAGTGTAAATACACATAATCTAAAATTTCCCACATCTTACAATCCAATAAAAATATTTCTCCTAAATTACATTGCATCATTGTGATACTATGGAACCCAATGAAACATGAGATATTCACTTAATATAGTAGATCCCTCATCAGTTTTAAATGAATGATGAACCTAAGATCATTTTAATCATCGAAAAAACATTCTTAAAAAACATTTTGTTAATTTATAATCATTTCATTCATTAATCCACCTTTTTATTTCATTTTCATGCTAATGTTACATCTCTATATTCTATATTTTACATGGTTTAAGCATTTCATTAAATAGAATTATAGATTACCGTAGATAAAAATTACCCTATCAATATTTTCATTATCCACAAATCATCATTATAAATTAATCGTCATCATCATTAGAAATTAAATGATTATAATGATAAATTCAATATCCTCGTTATTTGGATTCATAGGGTGGTAGTTTATCAATCATTCAAAGTCCCTGTATTGTTCAAGTGATCTAATTTTCCTTATAATTATAACTTTATAAGATAAAAGCATCTTAATAATATTGTTGTATGTATATATGTCACATCATTCTCTATAGAGATAAATTATTATATATTAATATATATGATTATATATGTCAAATTAAGGTCATTTTTAAAGATTCTATTCATAAATAATAAATTTCATTGATGTATATGCACCCACTCTATCATTCACCTTAATTACAAAACCTTTTTTATTCTTTGATACATAACTATATATTTAAAATAATTTATTTCCTTATAGAAGGATAAATATTATAGAATTAATAAATATCCTTTTTTCTCCTTAATAATTTATTCATATTCCCCATGTTATAAATATATTACCCCTTTACGTGTATATTTGGTTTGTGGGTTGTCCAATTGAATTTTTTTGAACAAATTGTCAAGAGTAAAATTCTATACCGGGGAACCTATGTATCATGAAAAAATTTATTAGTGTGTTCCATTCATTGAATAACATTACCTACAAAGTATAAATATTTATCCCATCTTTAATAACAACATGGATAATAAATAATATTCATAGATCCAAAATCCAAACTAACTAAATTTTCCAAATAATTTCCTTTTTTGAGTATCTTATGAATTAATCGCAAATGGTTTTCATGATCTTCATAGTGTTTAATATATATAAATTTAACATCAATTAGTAAAACATGTATGTAATAAATATAATCATTATACACTCTATTATACATATCAGTAAAAAAAATTAGCATTTGTGAATCAGAAGGGCATTATTGGTAACTCTTAATGTCCATATTTCATACAGAATTTAATCATTATTATATCCTCTATTTTGAAGTATAAAAAGTTATAAAACATAGGGATGATTGACAAATTAAAAATATTTATCTTTTAGATTATGATCAAATATGAGTTCAATTTTTCATAAAAGATACTATATATTTAATGTAATGGAATTTATATTCCCATAATTGGTGCACAATATCACAGACACATCACTCTTTTTCTTCAAAATAATAGGGGATCACAATGATGAAATACTAGGGAAAATAAATTTCTTATCAAAAAAATATTTTTAGTTATTTGTTCAACGCTTCTAGCTCCATTAGTAAAATTATATAATGGGTTTTAGATATTTTTTATACATTAAAAATTACTTCAATTCATAACTCAAATTCATTTTTAGGTGGTTGATCAAGAAATTATCCTTCAATAACATCAATCAAATTAAAAAAAATGGATCATCATTGATCCAGTGGATATTATTCCAATCCATAGATAATTATCTCTATTCAAGTACTATATTAATCACATTATTTATATCTACTAGATGGGGTTATTTAAAAGACTCTACAGTTAAGGGTCACATATGAAAACAATGGATTTTTTTCTACCTTACAAAAATATCAATCTCACTCCCTCTATAAAAAATTATTTAATTAAGAAATGAAGATAAATATGTATCATGGAAAATGTAATAATAAAAAATAGACATAACTATAATGTTTTTCCCCAAGGATTAACTATGAATCTTAATTAAATTGGATTAGTAAATATTCATTGAAAACAGATTCCAATTAAATATCCAAACTAAAAACTATTTTAAATGAGTTATATGGGGTGACTAAATGTTTATAGAAAATAATAATGATTTTAATCGATAGATATATAATAATATAAATAAATTAGAAATTTTTTGTATGGGATCAATGTATTGTAAATAAATCCATTTTGTACTTCAACCTCACCTATAGTGATAATATAATATTGGTCTTTCATGCTCATAATTTTCAAATGAAAATAAAAACTATGATTTGGGTTTTTATTTTCATTGTTCCCATATCCTTATATTTAAATAATTTTTCATTCAAAAATTCTATATTGTATTTCATTCATGATAATGATAGATCGTTTCTCCATACTTGAAATGAAATCACTATCCCTTATAGAACGTCCCCACATTTTTCATTTCACTATTATTACATATAGAAAAAATCCATCAAAATTTCCACCGTCAATGATACATTTTCCATTTCATGGAGGTTATAATACTTCATGCTCTCCATATATTCATTGATTATATTATTCATTGAAAACTATTTTTTCCCTAATAATAGAATATGAGAATATATCCTCATATGATGAAAATTTTAGAGTAACTATCTTCTTTCAAAGAATAGAAAATATCCCATTCAAAAGAATAAATGTTTATTTATTTTTGTTAACATATTCTATATAAAAATTGAATATATAACCATATAAATTAATCCTCATAATAATCAACATCATTCTCATCTTTATAGTTCAGTTTGAGGTAAACAATTTCTATTTCAATTCTTTTCTCATGATGAATGTTTAATTCATATAATGTCTCCATAATAGTTATTTATTTCATTCAATATTTTTATAATTTCTCTTTTGATTAATAAGTTAGTGACAAACATTTATCTATATATCCATTTATATGATAAACTACCATGAAAACCATTAACTATTCACTACTTCCCAAAGAAAGAAATATATTTTCAAGGGTCATTATAGTTTGTTGTACTAAAAAATGGTTTTTTAGTTCCAAGGAATAGTAGAGGTTATTATTTCCAGAAGAATCCCAGAATATTTACACAACATTTAAGATTATATATTTCTTTATATGATTGACGATATTTTTAATAACATGTTTTTATCTCCCAATATTTTTATGATCATTTCAAATCGAACTCTATTTTATCATCAAAGGAGGAATATCCCAATTATGAATATTTGTATTTATATGGATCCCATTCAGCCTATTAGTATCTAACTCTAGGAATTTATATGAATATTTTATAACATTATATTGAATTGTAAAATGAAATTCTTATTAGTTTTATTAGGATAAAATTACATAAAAAATATGTTTCGTGGAATTTATTTTTTATCTCTTACTTAGTTCTTCTAAATTTAGTCCCAAAAGATTCAAGTAAAATTTCTTTGAAACCAAAAAAAAAAATCAAGAGTAGATTGTGATATTACATAAATTGGTATAAAATATAGGTTTTTCTAAATCTTTAGTGAGATCAGTGATCATGGAATACTTTATAAATATATAATTTGGATTTTACACAAGAGAACAAAAAATAAAATAATAGAAAACCATGATAACATTATTATAAGTTCTCAATGATCCTTGAAAATTGCACAAGGTTATATTTTTGGTTAACTTTGGTAATTAAAACAATATAATATTGAACTGTGATGCTCATCAGGGTGTTTCATACAATGGATATATTTATAGCATAAAATTGGAATGAAATTTTTATAAAAAATAAATAAATGACCATAATAATGACATAATTAAATAAAAATATTGCGACACTAAAGCAATGATAATTAATAAAAATAGGGATAATATATACTAATATCATATTGGAGGAATTATTAATTTTAATAATCATAGAATTAAAATCAATTCATTATTCCTATACACTATATATATATGTGACACATATTCTAATACACTATCTAGTAAGTATCATGTTAGAAATTGATACAATACAAGGTTATCAATAATCATTCCCCACCAATAACTAATTATTTATAATGAATTAATCAAATGATAAAATTAATAATAAAAAATAATCAAATTTTACTATAATATTATTTATTATAATTATAATATATATATTACAAATTCTTTTCCCCGTGTCGATAAAATGGACAAAATTATGAAAACCCATCCAAAGAAATAAGGTGGATAATTAAAGAATATATAATCAGCATAGAAACAATGGTGTATTATCTTGGTAAAATGATGTATTATTAAAAAATAAATTAATATAAGTTATTAGAAATGGGTATAATAAATGTGATTGGTTATCTATAGAAGATATTAATTGAGTTCAATAGAATTTTTTATTAGGAGATTATAAAAATTAATGTAAAATTTTCAATTATGATTTGTATAGAATTATTCAATTATCCTAATTATATCCTATGTTATTTAATAATTATGTTTTTTTATTATTCCAAATAATCATAAACTAGATAGAATATTTATTTGAAACATCAAAAATACTTTTTGAACATGATTATTTTCCATAGTCCATCCAATTTATAGTATAATGACATGAATGTTACTTCAATGTAAACTATAGAGTCTATATATGAATAAATTTGGAATTTTTTTGGGAATTTTAATTGATTATAAAATTGATATAATTTTATAAAATGTAATTATTATCAAAATAAATGATTTATAAATAAAAATAATTACAATAATCCTGAAATTTCACTAATGTTTTGTATTTGATGATCGAAGGGGTGAAATGAGAGACCTTATGTTTGCATTATACGAAAATAAGACAAATGATATAATAAGAGAGAATAATGATTCTAACATAATCAATATTTAGTGAGATTTAATAAAATGAAAATAAAATCAAGATAACACATCGAGATATTATTATAAAAAATGAATATCCTTTAAAAATATAACATGATAATTGTAATCTATTACTTTTAAATGTTTTACATCAATGCCTATGTTGAATCAATAGAATGTTTTGAAAAACATATGAGAGATTTAAGAGGTAAGGGTAATTTGGAACCATGATCATTATTGTTGATGTGGATAGGGATGATAAAATGGGTGGGGGATATACTTTTATATGTGAAAATATAATATAAGTCAGGGAATCTAATTTAACATCCTAAGTAATTATAGAATAATACATTTTATTAACTATTTATATTTATAAATATGATATTAATTATACATTAAAAAGTGATTTTTATGACATCTAACATTGCACACAATAATGGTTCTCTCCGAAATCATTTGTTTCCCAAAAAATTGAGTTATAGAAATAATTTACACATTTTTAAAATTATTTTTTTTAAATGGTAGTTAACGCCCAACCGATGTATTGGTGTGAAAGAAAAAATGAACCACACCTTTTTTGTAGAGCTTTATTAATTATTTTTTAATTTCATCATATTTATTCTATAGGCCAAAAATTATAATAAATCATATTTTAAGATTAAAATACTATAATATTTTTTAAGTATGCAGTTTTACTACCTATAAATAGTTAACCCTTATTAAATATAGATTTTTTCAAGGTTGTATGTTCTATTTTGAAAATTATAATTCATCATTTTAATTGGAACATAAAAATTATATTTGGTTGAAATATTTTTATTTTTCTAATAAAAATTATATTTTAATGAATTATGAAAAAACTGCATCTTAATTCAAAACTAAATTTAAATCTAAATTATTTGTATTATTATTAATTACATATAATTTGTTATAAAGAAGAATTGGATTGCTTTTTATCATTTAATCCTATGTTGGAAATTTAATGTAATTTTACATTGAAATTTCTTATAGACACATGTCAATCTTTCAATGGGTTTTACACTTGAAAAAGAGGTTTTATTATTTTGAAAAAAATAATAAATTTTAAATTAATTACATAAACATTAGTATTTTGAATTTATAAAAATAGATTCCATATTTTTAATCATAAGTTCCAAATTATTTATATATGACTTTTTGATTTTTAGACATATCAAATGATGACTTTAGTAATTATTATTTTTTACCATGGTTAAAGGGTAAATCCGGTAGGTAAGGTTAAAAATAATATTATAATAATATAAATCTACCCTAAAAATTATATTAATCCTATTTTATCAGAGTATTTCAATCTAACCTCATCATAGATTATAAATACCTCAATTTGGTTACTGTTATATAAAAATATTAATTTTTATTAATTTAATATTTTAAGAATTTCTAATGGTTCCCCTCCCCTCAAATATAAAAAAGTACCCAATATTTTCTAATAATCACAGTTTATGAAACCTAAGGATAAAAAAATACTTTCAAAACCTCTTAATATATCCCCTAATAACATTTTTGATGCCTTATTTTTGGTATAACAACCTTCTTTGTGTTGTTAAGGTGTTATTCAATGGTTATCAAATAAAGAGGATGTATCATTTTATTAAGAGTTTCTATTTTATTTATTCGTTCACTTAATTTAAATATTATTAATCAAAGATAAAACAATAAATATAGTTTTCTTAATATATTGAGATGTTATTAATGTAATATCATCCACTAAATCCTTCTCTACTTCCATTAAAATCGAAAGTAATTAATAGTTCGTGCCTACATGTGAATTATCACCTCCAAAAAGTCATTCACTTCCTTTTTACATCAACGTCTATCAGGATTGGTTATAATGTTTGAATTAATATTCATATGATATATTAATGATATATTTTTAATTTTAAAATAATTGTATTTCAATTCTATTCTTACCATCCAAAAACATAGAAACAATAATGTCGTTCGTGCGTACATGTGAACTATCACATTCACGAAGTGATGTGGATCGTTTTTAGTCACCATATTACTTGTATGGTATATATAAGTATATTTGAATGACTATTGGGATGATAAAAATATTGTTATAATTTTTTGAAAAAAATATAATAATTACCTTATTTCGATAATGATCAATGAAAATGGAACATGTTAATCATGCTTATGTATAGAATACAATCTCTATGAATATAACAATGTTCATTTTAGATGATGATAATTAATTTTTTTTATTTTAAAAGTATGGTTAATTAATAAAATTTATGATTATATCATTAATAATCGTCTTTTGATGATATACTTATGGAAAACTGAACTATTTATAACAAAACCACGTACATTTTTTACTCATGTATCGAATATCGAAAAAGTAGCTGAAATGAACGTAAAAACTTCTGTAATTATTATAAAATGGTAATAAGTGGTATTAAATGAATAATAAAAATAAAAAGGTTTATTAGAAATTATAAATTGCCTAATTTTATTATACAGGAATAAAACGATTGTATGTGACGAGTCAGACTCAATATAAGGGTCTTCGTCTCAATCTTAAGTCATTAATGCATATTGTGATTTTATACAGAACTTTATTTTATATGTTGTATAATAAACCCATTTGTATTTTAATTTCATTAAATGGTTTCCCAAAAATATAATTTTTATATGAATCTTTTATTATATGAAAAAGAAATTTTTTTAACAAATGCGGTTACAATGACCAGTCTCCCATCGTGAGCAATATTTATGATTTGGATTCTTTTAAAAGATGTAATATTTTTCTTGAAAAACTATACTTGTTATTATGTGTCAAAACAAGGGTGAGTGATACCATGATAGCTCTATTATTCATTTGGTAATGATATATAGTTAAAAAAATAAGAATTTCCCTAATATATTTAGAGAACAAACTAAAATAGATATTCCAAATGTTACCGTGAATGTAACTCCCTATGTAGACGTGAAAAATACAATGTATGTATGATATTGATTCCAAAAGTATCATTTATAATTTTTGATCACTATGGTTTTTTTTAGTATTCTATGACTTTATGGGTTTATAAATATATTTGGACTAATATTTTATTTACTTATTTTAAATCCCTTATTAAGATTTTTTTTCTCATCCTATAATTTGGATATATTTTCCACCGGGTATAAGGGCAGGTTAAGGGATGAAAGAAATAAAAATGAATTTTGTGGATATATTATCAAGAAAAAGAATACATATTTTGTTTAAAATGTTTTATATAATGAACAAATGGATATAATTTAGACTTTTCTACATTGTAAAATTTCATATAGTGTTTAATAGTTATGGAATAAATCCCTAAAACTCTATATCTAAACAGATCCTCAATGTCCAATAATTTATTAAAACTCTAGTTTATTTATTATTTAAGGGTGGGACCTTACAGTGGGTATCAACGTTTTTATGATAACATTAGGTGCTAGTATATTGTAAATAAAATAAACATAAATTATTTTTACATTATGGTATAATTAAAATGATATATCATTTTAAGATTCCGATGTTTCTTCGTCTAAGATACAACTATTTGGAATGGTTTTCCTGATGAATATTGTGGTATTGTTCTTGATCAGGATGTCAAATTTACCATTTATTTCATGACTGATTATAATCCTATTACTAAATCACATTATCTAATGGATCAATTAAAACTAGTGTAATTAAAAAAATATTGAAATTGTTGTTTGATAATGGTTTCGTTTTACCTTTCACTTCACCGTGGGGTGATACTATTTTATTTGTGGAAATAAATATGGTTCTATGAGACATTGTATTGATTATATATTATTTCATAACATCACTATTCAAGTATCTATTGCCTCATATAGATTATTTGATTGATCGGCTCCAGGGTGCTTTGTATTCTTCAAATATTGATTCAATGTTCTGGTAACATAAGATGAAGGTGTAGGAGGATGAAATTCCCCAGACAATGTTCTGAAAGAGATATCTGAATTATGAGTTTTTAGTTATTCCCATTGGGTGTTGTAATGCTCCTACTAAATTTATGAATCTAATGAATGGGGTGTTTTATTATTATTTAGATCATTTTGTGGTGGTGTTTATAGTTGATAATTTTTTATATTCTAAAATAAATAAGGAACATGAATGTCATGTAAGGATTGCTTTAAAACCATAGAAGAAATAAAACTATATATAATGTTTAGTAATTGTGGATTTTGGTCAAATAAAATATCATTCCTTGCTATTATTGTTTCTAAAGATGGAATAATGGTTGTCCAATTTAAAAAAGTTGTTGAAAAGTGTCTACAACTTACAAATATCATAGAGATTCTTAAATTTCATGGATTATAAGGATAATACAAGTTTTGCCTAAAACGTTTTTGAAATATTTTTTCCACTAACAATGTTAACTTTCAAGGTCGTAATGTATATTAGGATAAAATAATGTGATGATTGTTTTCATGAACTAAAATAAAGATTGGTAAATACTCCACTTTTCTTGCTTTCTTCAAGGAATGTTGTGTTTATTATCTAGAGTGAAGCTTTATTGAGAGGATATAATTTTGAACTAATGTAGAATGACTATATAATTTTATATGTATCACATCAGTTTAAACCTCATGATTTAATCTATACTACATATGAATTTTAAATAGCTAATGTTGTTTTTTTTCATTAAAAATTTGGCGGCATCATTTATTTGGCATTAATAGTGAAATATATAATGATCCCAAAAATTTTTGGTATATATTCACTAAAAAATAAATGAACATGATACATAGTATATGGATAAATATAATCAAGGATTATTATTAGTCGATTCATTAACATCCAATAAATGAAAATAATTTGTTTTATGATTTGTGTCAAAAGAGTAATGATACATTAACCATGCATCATTTGGAACAAGAGCCATTAGTTAATGATTTTATGAATTTTTTCATGGAGGATGTTGGTTTAGGAAATCCATCTATTTTGTTTCATGTGTCAGGTAACTCAACTCAAAAGGATGAAATTATGAAATTATAAAAGTAAGACAATGATTTTTAGAAAAACGTAGAACTGGTTCAGATTGTCATGTTACCTAAATTTAACATTGATAAAGACTGATATTTGATGTTTGGTAAGAGACTCTATCATCCTTGTGATTCAAAGTTGAGGAAAAAGTTGTTATGTGAAGCTCATAGTTCATCGTTTCAATTCAAACATGATACACTATGATATACAGAGATCATCCGGAATATTAGTGGTGTTACGGAATGAAAATAGATATTACTAACATCACTCTGAAATTCTTGACATGTCAATAAGTTAATGAAGGGAGATCGTTACCAAAGAGGATTCATCAACCTTTTCCAGTGACATAGTGGAGATGGGAAAATATATACATGGACATCATTGTGGTATTAATGGATACATCTCGAGGTAATAATAGAATATGGGTGATTATTAATATATTGACTAAATCAAATCATTTTCATAACATTCGAGACAATCTACCAATAGATGAAATTTCATGGTTTTATATTAAAGAGATTGATAGGTTACATTGAGTTACATTGTCTATTATATCTAATCATGATCTCATGTTCACTTATATATTTTGAAAAGGCCTTTAGATTTTGTTGTGTACTGAATTAAATTTCATTATAGCTTTTCAACCTCAATCAGATCGGCAATCATAATGAAAATTTAAATCGTGGAGGATATTTTCTATGGTTGTTCACTAGATTATCAGGGAATATGAGATCAACATATTTATTTGGTTGTGTTTTCAAATAGTCATAGATTTCGTTCCCATATCTAGATGGAACCATTTGAGACATTATATAGAAAAAATTGTCTAACTCCATCTTTTTACAATGATGTAGGTGATATAAAGATGATGGGACTAGAATTCATGGAAGAGATGGAAGAAAAATGTTAGTTGATTCAGAAGAATTTGAGGATAGGTCAGAGTATGTTGAAAATATATGAAGATAACCAGAAGAAGGATCTTTCATTTGAGGTAGGTCATCATGTCTTTTTCAATGTTTCTCCATTGGAATGGGATATGAATTTCTGTAAGAAAGGGAAACTGAGTCTGGAGTTCATTGGAACCTATGAAATATTGGATAATGATTGGTCTGTTTCAAATTTAGGGGATTTTCCTTTAGGATAATCATATGTACACAATAGTTATCATGTTTTAATTTTAGGAATGTATATACCGGACCTTTAAAAATTATTGAGTCTAGATGTAGTTATGTTGGAAGAGATTTTTTCTTATGAGGAACAACCAGTCCAGATTCTTCAATATAGAGAGAAGGTGTTGATGAATAAGGTTATATTTAAGGTAATGGTTTTGTGGTAAAACTATATGGTAGAAGAGGCAACATGGGAATCATAAAATTCTATGATTAATAAATTCCACATTTATTTTATAAGTGAATATAATTGGGGAGAAGCAATTTCAAAAAAGAGGATGGATGTAACATCCTAGGTAATTAGAGAATAAGAAATTTTCACATATATTAATATTTTTTAATAATATATTAATTTCATGTTATATAGGATGATTTTTATGATATGGTACCCAACACACTACAAAGGGTTTCTTTGAAATCATTAATTTCACAAAAAATAAAATTATACATAAAAATAGTACATTATTAATCTTATTATTTTATATTTTAGTAGATACCTAGTCATTGTATTGGTATGAAGGAAAAGAACTAATTATATTAAGTTCACACATGTTAGCTAATTTTTTTAAAATCTTCAAATAGATTTTACTAGAATAAAATGAAAATTAATTCATTTTTATGCATTAAATATTATAATATTTATTAAAGGGTTTTTATACAGTTTTATGATGGAAAAAAGATTTTAAATATTGTTTTTAATTTTTTTTGAATGTTATTTGATCAAATAAACATCTTCTTTATAATTAGGACATCAAAATTTACATCAGCTGAAATGTTGATGTTTTTCAAATAAAATTCATATTCTAATGAATAGTGAATAATACTTTATTTTAATTCTAAAAAACGTTTTTGTCAAATTTAATTTTATTTTCAGATTTTCATTTTAATTTGGTTCAAAGTTTTATTGTATTTTTTTATCATTTAATCTAATTTTGGTCCTTGGTGGGAATTTTACATTGAAATTGGATATAAACACATATCAAACTCTTGATAGTTTTTACTTTCCAAAAAACCATTTTTCATGTTTTCACAATGAGAATTTATTATAAATTAATTACTGTAACTTATATTTTTTCATTTAGAAAAATATATTCGATATATGGAATCAAATTTTTCAAATTATGTAAATAGTTCCATTTTATTTTGGGTAATTATTAATAATATATTTAGTATTTATTTTTATTTTTCGTGTTTAAAAAGTAAATTAGGTAAATAAGAATAAGTATAATATTATAACTACATTAAATAACAATAAAACATATCATAATCCTATTATAGAAGATTATATAGAACAATAATCATTTTACCTCTAACATATCTCAATTTGGAACATTTTAGATTAAAATTTTAATTTATATAAATTTAATATTTTATGAATATCATTGGGTACTCCTCCCCTCTTTTATAAAACGGTACCCTCTATTCTCTAATAATCTCATTTCAATAACCCTTTCTTATAATAAATCTCTTAAAAGTCACTTCCTAGATTCCCACCCTCGATTTTTGAGGCCATATTTTATATATAACACCCTTTATAGAGGTCTAATGTTGTTCATGAAAGGTGACCAACTGAAGAAGAGGTACAGTTTTTTAAGTGTTTCTATTTTATTTATTTTTCCTCATCCATTAAATATTTTACATACTATATAAAACAATAAAAAAATATCCTAAAAATATAATGATTTTATTTTGTTATAATAATCCACTAAATCCTTATCCACATCAATCAATTGAGAAATGAATGAATCATTCATGTGTTTGTTTGAATTATCACCTCCACGAACCGATTTAGTTTATTTTCCATTAGCATAAAAAATATTGTTTTTAATTATGGAATTACAATTTATATGTGACATTCGTGACATATTTATATTTTTAGAAGAATAATATTTCAATTATTCTCTTACCTTCCAAGGACATAAAAATAATAATGTCATTTGTACATAAAGGTAAATTGTCTCATCCACAAATCGATGTGAATCATTTTTTTCACCCCATCACTTGTATGGTATATATAAGTATATATACATGATCCTTTTTATGTCAGTAAGATTATGATCATTATAGAGAGGTAATATAATAATTTCATTATTTCTATGATGAAAAATTTAAAATTAAAATGTTACTCATGAGTAAGTACAACATTAAATTGTTATGAATATAACGATGTACATTTTTCAAAAAAGAAATTAATTGTGTATTTTAGAAGTATAATTACTATATAAAAGTGAATTCTATGTCATTAATACTTTATTGGACATGATTGACAAATAACAACATGGACAATTGACCTGAAAACCATGTTCATTTTCGACTCATGTACCGAATATCGACCAGACAAACGATATGAAGATAAATAATTATGTAATTTATATAACATGGTAATAATTGATATAATAAAAATAATAAAAATTAAATAGGTTCTCAAGTAAGTAGAAATTATCCAAATTATATTATTTAGGAATATAATGATTGTACGTGATGAGTCAGACTTTAGGAATGACACTTCATCACAATCTCATTTCATTGAGGTGTAATTTTTTTTTATAAACCACATTCTTTCATAAGGTGTATAACAATCATCGTTGAATTTTAATTTCATTCAATGGTTTCCAAAAGGAATATTTTTTCTAAAAATCAATTTACTAAAAAACAAAAAAAATTAATATATGCACTGATGAAGACTATTATGCTGTCATCACCATTATTTAATATTTAGCTTCCACTTTAATCCATAATGTATTAAAAATAGAAACTAAATACCATTATCCTGCTTAGTTATTTTGTTATTGAAAATAATTTTTATAATGAATTTATTATATCCGGTAATTATATTTTATGATTTCAATATAGATATGGTATTTTTTTCCATTATTAATACATTTTGATTTATAATTATTTTATGGTTCCTTGGAATTACTTATGTATATGATTTGTTCCATGATAATATGTGGGTGGGTGAGCCCGGTATAGCTCTCTAACTAATTTTGTTAGGAGACAAAGCTAAAAAATAATGTTTCTCCTATGATAATTTGGGAATATACTATGATTGGTATTCCAGAATTTGACATAATGGGCACTCCCTACAATGTTGTGAATGCTACAATGTATGTATGATATGTATGCCACTACTCACCTTTAGGATGTATGTTTTCTATGACTTTGTTTTTGTATTCTTATGATTTGATGTGTTTATAAATATTAATGTACTAACATTTATATTATTTATTTTAAACCTTATTCAATGATTTTTGTGCTCATACCATGTTTTTGAAATTATTTTCATAGGGTATAAGTATGGTTAAGAGGAAGGAAGAAGTCATGATGAATATTCGGAAGATTTTATCTAGAAAAATAATTCTTCTTTAAATTTAAAATTTTTCGAATATAAAAATATGGATAAAATTTAGAAATTCTTAACTTGTAATATTTGAAAAGTTATGTAATAGATTTGGCCTAATTATATAAAACTCTAATCATGAAAAGATCTGTAATGTGAATTCTTGATTAAATCTCAATATTATGTATAGTTTAAGGTCGGGGCCTTATATCAAATGTTATCTAAAGGGAAATAATAATATTAAATGGGTGTAAGGTTGTT